>OX438881.1:18247235-19497235 GCA_949315895.1 Anania crocealis
TTTGTAACACGCTGGGACGCGCACAGACGTACTCGTATTATTTTGATGCAGCGGGGTCCCGGATGAATGAACCTTACACAGCTACATCCGTGCGTGACACAGCGGGGTACCTATCTTATGATCGAATTGTTTTACCGAATCTTATTTTACCGAAAACTTTACAACTAATTTCGTTTCGACTTTTTTTCATTTCGCCGAAATAACGTTTTGGACTGTATCAGTTGACCTACCTATTGTCAATTCGTTTTTTATTGTTACCCAACGTTTCAATTGGTCGAAAAACTTGTTACCGAACTTATGCTTGGCCAAAATAACATTTCTTCGAAGTATTTTTTTCCGAAGATTCATTACAACACTGTTATATTTGTCATTTTGTCAATTCATTAATGAACTCGATGGTAAAATTGTTTCTATGTAGATACTAAAGCGTTTTATAATGGTGTAATGTAGTTTGGCATGCAAGCAACCATGAGCTCGTTACAGTGGGCAGAGGCTGCTCTCCTTCCGCGCGTCCGGCTTTTAAATTACACTCTAGAATTGGGCAGACAAGTACCACGGCGAAGGACCAGGCGAGTTGGACACCTACTAAAACATAAATAATTGTAGCCTAATAATATTCGTTAAGATGTGATTTAGGTCAAGTTAACGTATGACAAAATAAGCCATCTGGTAAATGAAAAAAGTTCAAAAGGAACTTTGGCCAACAGTACAAAGTTATCATGAAAATCGATGAAACGTAGTTCGGTAAAATAATACTTATGTCAAGAGATATTTCGATGGACTAAAAATAAGTCATCATCATCATCATCATCATCAGCCTATTGCAGTCCACTGCTGGACATAGGCCTCTCGGACTTAGGTCGATCCTCGGCTTCTCGCATCCAGCTCCTGCCAGCCACCTTGCGCAAATCATCACTCCACCTGGCCTGAGGGCGTCCTACATTACGTTTGCCGAGACGCGGTCTCCACTCAAGAACTCGTTTACCCCATCGGTTGTCGGTTCTGCGGCTAATATGGCCAGCCCACTGCCACTTCAGCTTGCTAATCCGGTGGGCTATGTCGGTAACTCTAGTTCTCTGCCGGATCACCTCATTTCTGATTTTGTCCCTAAGAGAAACTCCGAGCATAGCTCTTTCCATAGCCCGCTGAGCGACTTTGAACTTGTGGACTAGCCGTACCGTCAGTGTCCACGTTTCGGCTCCGTATGTCATGACGGGTAGGACGCACTGATTGAAGACTTTCGTCTTGAGGCATTGTGGGATCGACGATGAGAAGACTCGACGTAGTTTCCCAAATGCTGCCCAACCCAACTGAATTCTTCTGTTCACCTCATCCTCAAAGTTGTTTTTACCTAACTGCAGTATCTGCCTAAGGTACACATATTTCTGAACAACTTCGAGGACGGCACCGTGGATCGCAATCGGTTGCGGTAGTACGTGTTCATTGAACATAACCTTGGTTTTATCCAGGTTCATCCGCAAGCCGATGCGTACAGAAGAGTCAGCCAGGTCATTCAGCATCTGTTGTAGGTCCTGCAGCGTTTCTGCCATAATGACGATGTCGTCTGCAAATCACAAGTGAGAGATGTATTTGCCATTGATGTTGATGCCTCGTCCTTTCCAGTGCAGCGTCTTGAACATATCCTCCATTGCATTTGTGAACAATTTCGGGGAAATGATGTCCCCTTGTCTCACTCCTCGATGCAACGGTATAGGTTTTGTTTGCTGATTCTGTACTTGGACGGACATGGTGGCGGCTTCGTAGAGACATCTCATCACTTGGACGTACCGCCAATCTACTTGGCAACGCTGCAGGGACTCCAAAACGGACCAGATCTCGATCGAGTCGAAGGCTTTCTCATAGTCCACGAATGCTAGACACAGGGGCTGATTATACTCTTCGGTCTTCTGTATAATCTGCCGCACTGTGTGGATGTGGTCTATGGTGCCGTATCCGCTCCAAAATCCAGCCTGTTCCGGTGGTTGGAATTCGTCGAGTCTCCGCGCAAGGCGGTTCGTGATGACTCTTGAAAACAGCTTATAGACGTGGTTAAGAAGGGAAATGGGTCGATAGTTCTTCAGCAGGGTCTTATCTTCTTTTTTGAAAAACAGGACGACCATACTTCTACTCCACGCCTCCGGAGTTCTCCCTTCAAACAGGACAGCGTTAAAAATAAGTCAAATTATAGCAAAAGAAATGTCGGTCTATAATTTTCGGACAACTAAAATTCTGTCAAGTAAATTTCGGACAAGTAAACGGTTCCCAAAAATAACACTGCTGAGATGTTATAAATAATGGTTACATAGCGTAGGCTTCGTTTTATAGGTCGTTGAAATTACACTTTGTATATCAGAAAGGTTCCACGCTTAGGATCAGAACTGTGTGCTGATTTTTAGACGGGTTCCCGACGTGTTTTACCCCTTAATATCCCAGTCCAGATGTATATAATACAGAAACGGGAACCACGTGCATCTTAAATGTTTTAATTCGTTTTCGAACCTTGAATTTATAAAAGCCCAAAATCAATCGAGCTTGGATCCGTTCTGAAAATCCTGTAATAAGTACGTTAGTCATAATAGGTGTTGACAAAGATAATCGTAAGTCAATCAATGTCGATAAAAAAGTATCAAGTTTCATCCTTTAATTTGGTAAAAAAAGTATCAAGTTTTACCTCATAATTCGGTAAATCGAATATCCTTCTTAAAAGCATATGTAATATATGGATTCTGATGGAAAATATGAATAAGTGTGTGAGAGACGCTAAAATCATACTGTCGACTGATAGTATAATATAAGTATCAATTATATAATAAATACATGTTATAATAATTTCCGTAAATAATTTTGTCTTGGTAGATAACACTAATACCAGTAAGTATCAAGTTTTTTACAATGCTGTCTTATATTTTCAGGACGTGAACCCTTTTCGAATGAAAGGTACTCACTATATTAATGTTCCGCCTGGGTTTGAAATGTTCCTCAACGCTATAAAAGCACTATTAAATGAAAAGAGCAAAAGTCGGGTAAGTTAAAATAATATACTATCTATAAGCTCAATACGAAACAATTTACAAACTTTAGGGAACGTTTTTATTACACATATGATTTGTGAATTAAAAAAGAAATTGGTAGGATTCCAATTTGTCAATGCATTTTTTTTAACCAGTCTTGGAATCAATAAGTAAAATCAACATACGAGACACCACTACGGAAATGGAATAAATCTTACATAGAAAGTAGGTCGTTTAGATACGAAACAAATCCTTTCATCATCATCATCATCATAACCATATATTAGTCCAGTATGGGACTTTTCAAAAATATTACATTTGCGGTTATAGGTATATTAGCGAAAAATGAGAACATGTGACTCTTAGTTTTATGACGTTCAACATTAAATGCTGATCTTTATTCTATGGAAACAACGTGACTACCTCAAGTGCAGAGTGAGGCCTTACGGATGGTTTCATAAAATGTCTCTCTTCATGAATAAATCTTTTAATAATACACATGGTCCAAATAAAAAATCCTCTTACTGTTAAAAATTAACAATTATTATATTTTCAGATATTTGTGCATAACAGAAATTACGAAGACATGTACAAATATATTCCTAGAGATGTTTTACCATCAGAGTACGGCGGAGAAGGTGGAACTATAAAAGATATCATAGGTGAGTTTTTTTAGTATTGTGTAACTGCACAACACAATCACATTAACTATGTGTACAGTACAATTTATAATTTTACAAATTACTTTCATATTTATTTATATAAATTTCAGAATACTGGGTGAAAAGAGTGGATGAGTACAGCGAGTGGCTGGAGGAAGATCTGCAGTATTGTACGGATGAATCTAAAAGGCCGGGCAAGCCTAAAACGGCAGAGTCCATGTTTGGCAGTGATGGTTCCTTTAGACAACTGCAATTTGACTAATTTTATTTAAAAAAAAAGATATTTTACCAGATGTGTCTGCACCACAGAAATATTTAAATTACATTGGATTATTTGATAAAAACTTTTAATTTTACCTTTATTGAATCAGTAAATTATTAAATCGGGATAATTTACTAAAAGCTGTGGGTTCTTGCAATAGTCCGATCAAGATTTTAAAATGAACAAAACTGTGTCATTAGGCTGAAAGTGATCATCAGCCTTCATAACTCTACAGCTGGACATAAGTCTGTTGCAGTAATAAAACGACACAACTAGCTATTTTTAGGCTGTTTGATAACAATTCCCAAGTAACACATCAAAGCAGTATAATGGCCGACTATTTTTAGAAAATGACCATCAAATTTGCAGTAAATAAAACTTAAGACTAAAAAGATTTATCTAAAACACAAATTATAAAAAAAACAATCTTCGTCAAATTGACAGTAATGTATATCTAAAATATTTTATTTTATTATATTCGAGTGCATTCATAACAATTAATACTTTTATTTAAGACCTAGGTAAGTGTACTAACTAAAACGGGGCTTAAACATCATTTAAATAGAGATGTTTGGATGCAACTTGTACAAAATCCAAACGTTAAAGATATTAAATATTTATATATATAGGTTACTACTATACTAGTATTAATTAATTTGTATAAGTTAACAAAATATTTGTCACAATAATAGAATTTCTGTAATACAGACTTGATATAATATTTAACTGTACTTTTTATCTTATTGCTATGTAGTCAATATCTTTCTAAATAAATCCAATTTTTATAATAATCCATGTTAATTTTAAATCATTTCTTAATCGTTTAAATTATTACAATCACGAATAATACTTTCCTTCAATACATACACTACAGTAGAAACAACACACGTCTATGGTCATAATTACTTATTTGACTCATAATAATGGTACTTATTACCTCTTGGGTATTTTATTTGGGCTAGCCAGTCCCTTATTTATACATTTATTTAGGTACAGTATTTTATTTATTTGTTGACATTTACAACATTCATTAGACTTTCAGTCTTTTAAGCTTGTATACATACAGCTTTTTTATATACTGTACCATTTATTTATAACGTATGGTTCAACATTTAAGGTTACCTATATTACCTCCAACTACTGTTTTCACAGAGAAATCTCGTTTGCACTACGATCAAACTGAAGGATGAGAACCGATACCTACTCTCTTTAGTGTGTGTTCTACGTGTATAATTCACATTCCAAATACATATTTAAACAAAACAAAACATAATCTAATTCACAATACCAATTTAAATCCTTCAGAAGAATAGTTTACGTCTAATTGGGTAATCAATCCAACTAGGTTGATAAAATATTTTACTGAAGTCTTCCCATCTATTAAATAACTCTTCGACAATGCCAAACCAACTTTCACTGCTTACATTATGACTCCTTAAAACAATGATTAAACCATTTACCCAATCAATTTAAGGTTAACGTAAAAACAATTTAAAATCTTCAATATTAATTCAGTACAAATCTGTTCATATCATAAAATTACTACTTTCAAATAAATCTTTCCTATTGAAAAATAATTAACATTATCACCATATTTACCATGAAAGTTTAAATAAGTTAATTACATTATCATCATATTTTCATTCCATAGCAAAAGCATTTAAAAAATACTACAAAATCTTTCCCATAGGTACAAAATTTACTAAAATTATCATTATTTTATCAATAATTATCATCTTTGGAGGCATAAAGTGAACTATGTTTTCACTTAGTATCATAGCAAAATCATCTCTAATACGAGGTGCTAAATGTTGTAATTTAACTTTCACTTAATTTGTCTTGCGATATAAAATGGACGAAGATGATTAAAATAAAACTAAGTGACACCATATTGAAAATACTGGATAAGTCCCTTTTGTTAGTTCTTGCCTTCAAATATTACTGCGCATTGTAGTTTTGTGTAATTATGTATATTAGTTTCATTGAAAATTTTCACGCGCCTTCGATATTTTGTGGTTTTAACATAAATTAATATTATAAAGATAGTGTAAAAAAACCAAAAAAAAAGTGTATTCCTAATATAGAATGAATATTGCATAATAATTAACATACTAATTAGGTGTTAAAATATGAAATTGCCGTTTTGTATGGACGAAATCGAGAAAAGTCATTTTTCCATAGTAACAATTTTTTAGTTTTTTTAAAAACGCCTGAACCGTTTTCGATTCAATTAAAGGTGAAAGTTAGATGGTTATAAAGCTACGCATTATAGTATTTAAATTTCTGAAAATCAAAGTATATAATACAAATATACTTAATTGAAGCAAGAAGGTCAGCTGACACATTGTAAGGGGTCTTTTCAACGACTTCCTTTGAAGTAATAGGCACTAGTATTGCATTTTTTTTTAGTCAAAAGTTACTTTATTTATTTTTTAATACAATACAAAAATAATTACGCAATAATATGACTATACTTAAGAGCTATAAACAAAATAAAAAGTGGGAAAATAATCGGCAATTTCATACTTTAACCCCTATTATTAGTTGGGCAGTATTAAATTAAGTTATCACTATTATATAAGTCTATTGCTTTTATAAAAAGCTCCAAATGTTAATATTTTTGGTTATAAAATATTTACAAAATGGTGTCGGTCTATGGCACCCCGGTGTGCCTTTAAAAACGGTAATTAATGCCGCGAGCAGTATAAATACTCACGCGTGAACAATTATTAAGCCAGGGGCTAGAAAAAAGACTTTTGATGAACCACTGCAGTGCCATTGTTTATAAAGTAGTTTTATAAGGGTTCACATATGTGCTCTTCCTTAATGACTGACAAATGGTTTTACTAACACAGTAAAGTGAATGCATATACAGCTTTACGCATTACAATAGCTCACGTGTATTTTATTAAAGAGCTGTTAGCTGTACAACAGAATTCATTTGTTCTTCAATAATGCAAGCATTACATTGATTCACGTTTATGCTGTTCAGCAGTACTAGGCAGTAACTTAGCACTTAAAAGTGCTATTATACAACCAAGGGCACTAAAAACTGCTGAAAGCTTTATAGCGGATTTACGTGGCTTTATTATAGTTCATGTTTATGCTATCAAACGGCATTAAGCATTTATTTACAACTTTAAAATGCTATTGTAGAAACGAATGCACTAAAAATAGCTAAAAGCTGTACAGCTACATTGTGGTTTACTGCATTAAAACTAAAGGCTTTACAAAAGCATTTTTATAATACATTATCCAACCACTATACAATGTAAAGCATCAAAATGGTTTTGAAATGCTAATATAAAGCGTCAAGAAGCTCGGTGACCTTATATAAGAGCTTGTACGGATCTTAAGTTGTACATTAGTTCACTATTCGTTTGTTAAAATGCTTTCTGTGTTAAGAAGAAACACAAGGGCCGTTTTTCCATACAAACGTAGTCCCCTGTTTCCTCCCTGGATAATGCCAGTAGAGCAATATTTTTTATAACAAAAATCTATGGCCACTGTTAGCATGTTTCTATGTTTTCTGTTTTTTCATAAATTAATTAATAAAAAAGATATGAGCCCTCAAAAATCGAAAAAATTCGCCAGATTTTCCACTGTGTTCAAACATCCAGAAAACAAATTAGGCTAATTTTAGAAACAAAAAAAAACATACGAACACGGCCAAAGCCTTTCTTTAATTTTTAATGAAAAAAGTATTTAAATCGGTCTAGTTTTGGAAAAGTAATCGGGGGACTACGAAACGTTGATTTGCTGTGCTTTTAGTAGGTATTTTCGGTTCAAGAAGCAGTTGTCTCGACAGCAATAGATTTTACAAATACCTATTCTTCAATTCTCTCGCCCGTAGTGTTTCTCTTAACGCCTTTTCTGGCAGCGTGAAAGGTCTACCCTCGTTGCGTCTTTAAGTTTGTGTTCCAGATAGTAAACACATTGACTTAATTAACTTAATTAAAGGTATTCTAGACATTCAATAAGTTTAACCCTTCAACCGTGGAAAAAAAATGTCAATCTGTTTATCGTTCGTCAAAGGCGTAGTAAGCACTAAGATCTGATGACAACGAACAATCCTGCGAGGTCTAAAAGGGAAAAGGGCACAGCACGAAAACGAGGATATAAAAAAGAATACAAGCTGAATATAAATAGACTTAATTTTTTTGTGTGATAATAGTCCTTGTCTTAGGGTTGGTATCAAAGGTTGATTGAACGTGATATACAGGATGTTAGGTAAATGGTATAACAAGCCGAAACCAGCCTATGTTAAAAAATGCATATAAATACTATGGTTAAGTCAGAAATTTCATATCACCATTTTTGAAAAAAATATTTAGATATGTTACAGTCAAAACTTATAACCGGTCACAACCAATTTTAACTACAAAAATCAGGCAAAAGTGGTTTTGACCGATGCCCTTAGTAAAAAACAGTATTGACTGATTTTCGTAGTCGAAAATGGTTTTATCTAAGGGCAATAGTCAAAACCACTTTTAACAGCTAAAATATTGGGTAATAATGATAGTAACCAACTTGTATCGATTAAAAGTGGTTTTGACTAAGATTGTTAGTCAAAACTACTATAACTGGAAATATTATATGAAAATCATAGATAAGTATTACAAAATCGTTTAATTATTGAACAAATGAACATTACTCATTGACATAACGTATTAAGTAGGACTTACTTAAGTAGGAAATATTAGAATAATCAACATAAAAATCGAATACCTAGGTTTAGTTAAACATATGAAAATATTAAGAGAAGTAACTAAAAAATCTGATGTTGTACCTATTTATTTACACAGCTTAAGCTGTTATGGCACTTGGAGTTACATAAGGAACCTTTTTTCTTGCACAAAAATCTATTGTTGTTATTGTATGAATTTTGACCGATAGTCTGAACCGAAACCAGTCTAAACTGTTTTTGACTAAGGGCATCGGTCAAAAGCACTTTTGACTGCAAAAATCAGTCAAAACTGTTTTAAACTAAGAGTATCGGTCAAAACCACTTTTGCCTGATTTTTGTAGTTAAAAGTGGCTTTGACTGGTTATGAGTTTTGACTGTAACAGATACACATTTCTTGAAAATTTTAGTTTGTATGCAAAAAATGCTTATGTTGACAGAGGCCGATTCCGGCTTGTTACACCATTTACTTAACATCCTGTATATTATAGCATATAAGTACAGAACAGATAAGTATTTAATTTTACTCGGACTGTTCTGTTTTTAAACAATTGGCTGACACATTCAGAATGTAATAATATACGTACATAAAAATACTATTTACTACTTTTAAACTTCTAATAAGGCGGAGCTGCGGAGGCGCGTAGGGAGGCAGCTGTAATTTTATTGTGAATTTGCCTTCCCGTAGCGACGAAGAACACGAAATCCTAAATGTATAGGTACGTGTCTAGAAATTGCCTTGATGCCTGCTTTTAATTTTATTACTAACTATTTTTAATATTTTAATATAGATATTAATATGGATTTTAATATAAACTGATATTTATAATATTTGAACATTAGATAAAATTAACTGTAGAATTAATAATTGTTATATATTCAAATAGGATTAGATAATAATTTAAATAAATTACACTATTATTATTTTTATCGAGCTGTTATTTCATAATATAATATTTTTAAGTTTATATCACACACCCCTAAAACAGAGGCCACTAAAACTCCGCGCCAAAATGGAAAACAGTTGTGCCAATCTAACAACAAATAATGCCTGGTAGTTTTTCACGGAATGTATTACTATGGTATTACTTAAACATTATGATCAACTCAGCTAGCGATGCCTAGGGCATATCACTGCCCCACTGATCCAGCAGCCACCAACGATTGTTCCTCCGATTCTTCTAGCTATGTGTCCACTGGCACATACAGTAGTATTATTATACATATAATTTTATTTATTATTATTTCGGCCTATAATCATCTCACTGCAGGGAAATTGCCTCCATCACTGAATTCAAGTTAGCATAGCACTGTACCTACTACAGGCATAATCACTACGCTTGCCTAATGCGGGTTGGTGATCACAAACCCGAGCAATGTTTGAAACTAAACTATACTATATATATTTACTTTATTTGATATTTTAGCAACTTAATTGCAAATATAACATCAGTATTTAAACTTGAAAAACTATGTCTCAGGCAGGACTCAAACCCGCATCTCCTCGCAATCCGGGCGCGGCGCTATACCATTAAGCTTAATTTAAATTAAAAACATAATTTTTCAAGTTTATAAACTGACTAAACTATTTGTTGCTCGACTCAGGTATTGGACCTGGGATCCCAAAATCTTGACCCGGTATTTAAACCAGTCTGACCAACGGAGCGTTGTATATAGGTATATATAAATAATAGGTAAATCAATGCAAACAGGCAAATACTTACTTACATTTGATAGTGTGATGATAACTATTAAGGTAAAGACAGCGTCGCGGTAAGTACCTACTTAATTTAATCAATAATAGTATTCACAGTAACAATTGATAGATAGGCTAGAGTAGTGATAATATGATATAAGACGACACAAAGACAACATTGAACATGGGTATTGTCATTTTCTACAACGTGTTACACTCGAGTGCTACAGAATAATCTTAAGAATTACAAAACAATATCTTATTTGGGATAGCGACATTGTAAAACGATCGTTTAGCTCACTCCAGCCAGTCAGAGAATTCGCACCTGTCCAATAGCAGATCACTTTTAAGTGCACAATTTGGATTTATTAGAGTAATTAAAGCGAGATTTGGATATAAAGTGGATACTTACGACTTGGCATTACACAAAAAATAATACTCCAAAAACTTGAGAGTAGTTTCAGGTAAATTTGTGTATTTTGTATCAAGGTTTTTTTTCACAAATATTTTTTTAAGTTTATTATTATCTATTTTTGGAGCCTACCATATAATTGTACTCCAGTAACAACAAATGTAAAATTTGTATGGCCATCATGTGGACATGCCACATATACGAAATTTAAGCTGTAAAACTTATCATTTAATATTATATTGGATTAATCGATAACTAATCTCTGATAAATTAATATCGCAACACTACACAAAATTACTAGTGCAATATGTTTTTAACATTAGCGGAGTCTTGGTGTGGTACAAGAGTTTTTGCAAAATGCCTGTGCGTCCCTTGACTCCTGAATTGGCAGAGAAAGCGCGGTTGGAGTTGAATGAAGACCCAAAGAGGATCGAGAGTGACCTCCAGCATCTGAAGGACTGGATATCCAAACAGCCCCACTTGAGGGCAAGAACAGGTAAGAACAGTATTGATTTTGATTACAAAATGAAACAAGGATTTTAGAATAAATATAGTTTTTTATGAAATGCATAATGTACCTACACATTACGCTTAATTTAGGGATTTCACGGATTAGGTGAGCTAAGTGCTGGGGGCAGCACTTAGCTCACCTAATCCCCTTCAAGAATGAAAAGCAGTTAACAGTGGTTCAATAAATACTAGAGGTTTTATTTTGCTAAATTGATATTATTCCAGTTTTTTGAGAATAGCATTTGTTTAGAAGTAATAAAATTAAATCAATTGGGGGCAGCACTTAGCTCACCTAATCCCCTTAAGTATGTGAGACTAGAATCAACAACGACGATAATATGTTCTAAGTTGTCACTGCGCAAAGTGATTATTACCTTTTACATATTATGATTGAATTTGTATTATTTAGTTTTGAATTATATATGATATAAACGAACTTAACATCCTTAAAATCAACTGATACTGAAAATTTTGTATGAATCTTTTGGGTGTAATACGTTTTAATTACTTACTTTGTTCGGAATTAAAGTTAATTTTATTTGCCCATTAATACTTACGTAATAACTTATTAACTCGGAAGTGACAGAAATATCCTTGGTTTTTCGAGATTAGGGCGTACACTTATCAGATTATGCGTTACGATAAACACATGCAAGTAAAACATATAATATGTTACCCATAAACATGTTAACCACATTCACTGGCAAAAACGAGATATTACAATTTTTTTGATTGAGAGTGATTACTTATTGCGTATTTTCATAAACATATTATTTTTCATACCTAATTTTGAACGATAATAATGAAAACTTATCTACACTATTAAATAGATTGTAAACAAATAATTAAAGACAATTATTGCGCATGATGACTTAAAATTTTATCAGCAATCCGATATGTGCCATCATCATCAGCCTATCACAGTCCACTGCTGGACATAGGCTTCTCCAATTGCACGCCACTTAGGTCGATCCTCGGCTTCTCGCATCCAGATTTTTACTCTCGTTTACCCCAGCGGTTGTCGGTTCTGCGGCTAATATGGCCAGCCCACTGCCACTTGCTAATCCGGTGGGCTATGTCGGGAACTTTAGTTCTCTGACGGGTCACCTCATTTCAGCTCTTTCCATAGCTCGCTGAGCGACTTTGAACTTGTGGACTAGTCGTACCGTCAGTGTCCACGTTTCGGCTCCGTATGTCATGACGGGTAGGACGCACTGATTGAAGACTTTCGTCTTGAGGCAAAGTGGTATCGTCGATGAGAAGACTCGACGTAGTTTCCCAAATGCTGCCCAATCCCAACTGAATTCTTCTGTTCACCTCATCCTCAAAGTTGTTTCTACCTAACTGCAATGTCTGCCCGAGGTACACGTATTTCTGAACAACTTCGAGGAAGGTACCGTGCATCGCAATCGGTTGTGGTAGTACATGTTCATTGAACATAACCTTGGTTTTATCCAGGTTCATCCGCAACCGGATGCGAACAGAAGAGTCAGCCAGGTCATTCAGCATCTGTTGTAGGTCCTGCAGCGTTTCTGCCATAATGACGATGTCGTATGCAAATCGCAAGGTGAGAGATGTATTCGCCATTGATGTTGATAATATGTGCCAGCCTAACCAATAATATAGGTAGGTACTAACGTTGCGTTGATATAAAGCAGAAATTATTTGCAAAAATATAAAAAACGAAAATAAAAAAATAGAAAACTTTATAATAGTGTCAGTATATAAACTTGAAAAATTTTGTCTCAGGCGGGACTCGAACCCGCATCTCCTCGCATCCGGGCGGGCCGGAAACAACGCTGGCTTACAGCGTAAGAATAATTTGAAAAATTCGCGCCGTGTCGCAGTGTCTCGGTGGCCTAATGGTATGGCGCCCGCCCGGCATGCGAGGAGATGCGGGTTCGAGTCCCGCCTGAGACAAAATTTTTCAAGTTTATATACTGATATTATAAGTGCAATTAAGTTGCTAAAATATCAAATAAAGTTTATAAGAGTGGTTAAAATAAATAAAGAGTAAAAAAATAACGGCAATAATCAATAATCTTACTGAAGAGCAGTCCTTCATCATTGAATTCGAGTTACCACAGCAATAATGGGTACAGGCATAATCACCACGCTTGTCAAATGCGGGTTGGTGATCACAAACCCGAGCAATGTTCGAAAATTCGAAACTCTCGTTGCCCGAACCCTGGATCCGACATCTTGCTCGGGTACTTAGACCACTAGACTAATGGGGCATTTAATAATAATGTATTTGATTTTCATCCAAAACAACGTTGTGCAACATAACCAGATTTAAATACTGATATAACCAGGCTAAGCAAACAATCTAATGAGAATTGTAAAAGCAATTTATACAGATTCAACAACTTTTTTGAATGACGTAAAATCTGTTTTATTTAAAATGGAAAAAATTCGTATAGATATTATATAACTAGCTGTTGCCCGCGACTCCGACCGCGTCAATTTCTGTTATTATGATCGCGAATATTTTTACAACATTTCACTAATGCGTCGCTCCTGTTGGTCGCAGCGTGATGTTATATAACCTAAAGCCTTCCTCGATAAATGTACTATCTAACACAAAAATATTTTTTCAATTCGAACCAGTACTTCCGGAGATTAGCGCGTTCAAACAAACAAACTCTTCAGCTTTATAATATTAGTATAGATAACTAGGGAACGGACTTAAAGTTGCATATTACTCGTTTATTAATTAACATGTTAATGTTACTTTTAGAGTCAACTCAACGCACAATCTACAGTAAAATTGTTTCTTTCGTAATCATTCTAATACAGTTCCCCTTTTTATTTAAGTAACTTAAATGATATTATGCGATGGTCATATCCATATTACTATTGTAACAGTTATTTTAAATCCACTGTCTGGTTATCCGTTTAGCTATACAGACCTATTTTATCTATTCCGTGAGTGTTTCTTATAGTCTCTCTAATGCTCTTGTGGTTGGTAAATTGTAGTTTGAACAAACGCGATCGTATTTTGATGCAATGCCCATTGCGATGCGCGTGAGTGCGCACTGACATGCACCGTTTGAGCGAAATCGTTCGTATGAATTTTCCAGATGACCAATGGCTGATCGTGTTTCTCCGAGGATGCAAGTACAGTTTGGAAAGAGCGAAAGAAAAACTAGACCTCTACTACACAATGCGCACAACTGTGCCAGAGTTCTTCAACACCAAGCTGGATGACAAACTCTTTCATGAAATTATAGATCTTGGGTATGTTTGAGTCTGTAAAATCACCAGTTTAGGTTATATCCAATACTGACTGACTACAACGAAAGCAGTATTTGTTCTGGAATGTATAAAGTATTCAAGTTTTAATTAATTTGAAATATTTTTATTTAAAGATAGCATTAATTAGACTTACAATAATTTTGGAAAATGTATATATTATACTCGTATGAATAATATTAATTTTTACGTATTAATTAATGGTTCTGCGAAAAGTGACACAAAATTTCAATACCATACATAAAAATGTTCCCGACCAATGACCTGGTCGTTGAAGGTTTCAGACTGCTTTAAAGTAGAATATTCGTTCAAGAGAAATTGCATTCGAAATAGTAACAAATAACTGCAGAGATAATAGAACTGTTCATGTTGGTTGTTTGCAGAATTATGGTATTTTTACCGAAACCACCAGGACCGGCTTCACCGCTGATAGGCCTCATGAGGCCGGGCGTATACGACCCTGCCAAATACTCTATGTTTGATATTATGTGCTGCTCTATCATCATTCAAAAGGTATAAACTTAATCAAATTTTCTCTTTATCAATTCGATGTGTACATTTTGATGCACCGATATTTTTTTACCTAGAATCTAGCACAAATTTTGTATTTAAATTTGATTTCAAAATCGGCGTGTTAGGAAAGGAATAGGGTTGGAATGCTACAAATAATTCAATTTTTTTAGATAATTCTTCTTGAAAATGACAATGCCGTTGTGGCGGGCGTTCAATCTGTGATGGATCTTGAGGGCACTACAATGGCACATTTCCTGCAAATGTCGCCACTTCAGATGAAGAAAATGATCACATTTTCACAGGTACATCATTATTTAAACGTGTAATTTGTATTAATTTCAAGTATTTTAACATTGAAAAGGCAAACGTTATGGTCTGATGATATGAAATTTTGGCAAAAAGATAGGTGTTTTTTAATTTGCTTATAAATAATTAAAAGTATGGCTACACAATTACTTGAGTAAAAATGTGTGACATTATCGATGTTTAAGAAAAGACAGAAAAAAATACGTGTAAACAGCTTTTTATAAATTATTTTATTAAATATTTGTAAAAATGATTACTTTAGATGTTTAACAAAATAAAAACAAAATTGGTAACTAAGGAAATCACTGCTTTTTAATGTAGTTTATGAGATTTTAATGTTTACAAACCAATTATGCTACATCTTACTGATCTATACTAATGTCCGCGATAAGTTTGGAATGGAGATAGTTTATCTCCCGGAATTTGACGTATATAACAGAAACCGTCCTCAATGAAGACAATTTTGTGACCGATTTCTTATGAAATTTGGAATGGATTAAGCTTGAGACCTTGAAAATAATGTACATAAATTGGTGATATATAACATTTATATAGGTTCAAGTTACGCAGATTTATCGTAAAATATAAACAAAACAAATAGTTTGACATAACCAAAATCTTTTGTTCTTCACAACAGGAAGCTGCGCCAGTCCGGATGAAGGGTTTCCATTATCTCAACACACCATCTTTCTTCGAAACCATATTCAATACTATGAAATCGTTCCTTAACGAGAAAAATAAGAGTAGGGTAAGTATGCTCACTAAACTATTTTTAGGCTCAGTAGCTTTTCTAAATCTGGTTTTTATTAAACGTTAAAGGAATTCAAATTGAATCTGTTGTCTGTTGATTTTTCTTGCAAACACCCCTAAGTCACGAGGCAGGGAGTGTATACCAGGGGGCGTGATATACACTCTTGTGTAATCAAAAAAGTTCATAGGTCCGCTTCACATAAAGTCAATAAATATGTGGAGATACCTTACTTACATATTATAATAATATACTCGCAGTGAAAATAAAATTGCTTAGCTGTTGTTCAAAGTTTATGGTTAGGCTGCTGCTGTATAATTATAGAACTATTTATCTAGGTATAGAAATTATGAATTATTTACCATTTTAATATTTACAGATATCTATCCACAAAAACCTTGAAGAATTATACAAGGCCATTCCAAAAGAGAGTTTACCTGCAGAATATGGTGGAAATGCGGGTACCATAAAGGAAATTTCAGGTAGGATTATCTAACAAACGATAATTTTGAAACAATACAAAAGCCAAAATCAATATTACCGTCTAAACCATGTTAAACTACTAAAAGTAAGTTTGAAGTGGTTGTAATAAAATTATGTAGTCTTCAAACTAATTAAATGCGTAAGTAACTGTCCGTTTTGTTTTTCCGCCGTTTTTCGCTTTTTGTATTTAAGGTAGAATTTAAGGCAGTGGAGGTGTACTGATTTAAACTTTCATATTCATTACCATAAAAAGTAGTTTCTACGGAGTTCCCACTATTATATTATTATTTGTGAGTTCCTACTATGTACCTGGTTTTTATGAGTTTCCGATATTTCTTCCGTGTTCGAGTTCTTCCGTAGGTAATCATGGCTCTTGCAACAGTGCCGAAATATCAAAAACTCTTAAAAACCAAGGAACATGTAGAATGTAGAAACTAAGTTATAGCAAACTTTTATAAACTTTAACTAACTAAAAATAGGACATTAAAATTTTTAAACAGTACGAATATTGATTTCTTCTATTTTTTTGTCTTTGCCAATTAATGTAATCTAAATAGGTAGATTAATTATATCCAATAATGGTTATGAACATAACATGTAACCTTATATCACATTCATTTACAGATTACTGGAAGAATAAGGTTTTGGAGTATAAGGATTGGCTAGATGAGGACTTCAATTTCGGCACTGACGAGAGTAAACGTCCAGGGAAGCCGAAAACCGCTGAAGAAATGTTCGGAGTAGAAGGTTCCTTCAGACAGCTAGAATTTGATTGATTTGTTTAAATATACTTTTAGTTTTAAAATATTCAAACCAATAACTGTCTAAAGAGACGATTCATATCGTTAATTGCCTCGAGTTACATGTAGCTTCAAAATTATGATAATAAAGAACTTGGAATACAGTAATCTGTGTTTAATTACTAGCTCAAATGATTTCCTTTGTTTATTATTATTATTTTAATGATTTTTTCACTCGAAAATTCGATCGTGCAGAGTTCATTAATCAATTTCTTGACAATAACCTTTACAACTTTATCGTTATTGTAACTTTGAATTTAAGCAACTTTCATACAAAATTCAAACATCTCCTTTCAACCAGTGGAAAAAAGGAAGATGTTCTCAATTCGCATATTATATGCGCTTTATCAGGTTTACTAATTTCAATAAATGTTTTTTATTTGATAGCTTAAATTTTTGGTCCCATTTAAGAACCCCAAAAGGTAAGTAAGTTGACAGCCTTTGAATCTTAAAAATAAAACTTTATTCAACTTGATAATTATTTTCAGTAACATATTATGTTTTATTTGGCATCGACTCAAAATTTTTTTTTGCAGTTTCACTGTCGTGAATTTTTCGCATAACATAATCATGCATCCAATGGTGTCGGATGCATAAGTTATACTTATGGGCATTAGTTTTGTTAGCTACTACCAACCAATAGTTAAGCTTAAAAAAGCAGTCGGAGCGAGATTATTAAGAAACATATATGTTTGTGCATTTCATGAAATTCAAAACTAGTCAACACGGGCGTTTGGTGATCGGGTAAATTTAATGATAAACAATGACAATGTTCAAGTTATGTGGCTTAATATTTCTACGAAGCATTTACAACACCAGATGAGTGGAATTTATAGAAATTCCCTCTGCTAATTAGACATATATGTAGATCTATCTACAACGTGGTAATGAAAAAACGCAAAACCTCTCAGGTGGTAGTTAAGCCCATGAAACTGAACAACTTTTGTCATACAACTTTCACGAAACTCAAAAAAATATAATTTAATTTTCATACAAACCGATCGACTGAGCGAGTCAATTTCTATGAATATCCTATTATATTATTGGCATTTTGGGAATGTTGTGTAACGAAATTTGTTCAGTTTCATGGGTTAAGCTACCACCTCAGAGGTTTTGCGTTATTTGATTAAAACGTTGTATATACCTCATATCTATATTCCTCATCTGAATGGTTTAGTGTGTTAACGCAGATTGCCAAGTTTAATAAAATCATAAATAAAATAACAAGGCATTAAGTAATGTAGTCCTTATGTTGCGATGCCGGCATACCGTTTCGACTGAGCGACGTTGTTCTTATTACCGAGTAAGTTGATGTAACGCCCGGGTTGCGCTGTATTCAGAACATTGGTGGAGCTACTGATTGTTTGGCGTGTGCGAAGTTTTCATAATATTGTAAGTAACTTTACCTGTTTTTACCGCTATATTTAATTTTTATAAATAATTTGGTGAACATATCAGAATTGAAAAGTCAGCAAAGAGGCTTGTACATTGCTAAAATATAAAAGCTAGATATGCAGTCCTTTACAAAAATGTCACTTCGACCTGTCCAAGTTTTAAAATAAGTAACTAATGTCCAAGTTTAAATATACAGTGCATAAAGCTCTTTTCAGACTACGCTATACTATTAAGCTAAATAGTATAGCAAATATGGACCTAATGTACTGAATGACCAAATATATAGTAAAGCTAAGTGTGAACGTGTCCATAATATTGTATGGTGCGCGATATTGTTGTTCTATGAACTATATGCTATAAGCTATTATATTATATTATAGCATAGTCTTAAACCACCTTGACCTAAAGATCTAAATGTTCAGTAAGTTCTCATTAGGTGTGGCCGTATATTGTCACTATTTGTATTTCTAGTTTATAAATTTACATCAATGATAAAATATGATCAGTAACAATATTTATTATTTATTTTTTGTTTCAAAAGTAATTGGCCGAAATATTTAATTTAATTATCGTAATATAAAAATCAGAAAAGAAAACCGGAAATCCCTGTCATAATTAATTTATTATAGCTCAGTTAGAAGAACAGTGTTCGACACATTTGTGTAATCGAATCCCAGTTCAAACAGGTAATAGAATTTTAAAGTTCAATGTTATCTTATAGATATTTTAATAAAAACCATAATACTGAAACAGAAAATATGCCCGTCCGACCTCTGCCCCCTGACCTGGCAGAGAAAGCTAAGGTGGAGCTGACGGAAGATCCCAAGCGGCTTCAGGATGGCATTGATCACCTTAAAGATTGGATCGATAAACAGCCGCATCTCCGTGCTAGAACAGGTACTTTATATGACACTGATTTTTAAATTATATGAACTCTAGTTAAGAGTACCATGTATAAGTTGTTCTAACTAGCCCTTGCACACAACGGGTGTAAAAAAACCAAACGCAGATCCGAAAACCACGTATTTTCCCTATCATTAGAATCATTTTTCTCTTAAGGACCATACCTGGGAAACAGCTGGTTCCGAAGATATTGAGGGTCAAAGTCACAATTTTGTTTTCCATTTTATTACAAAAACTGTTGCCAAAGGATACTTAAAAACTTTTCTTCATACAAACATAGTGGTTGTTTTTATTATTTCGTTCACAATAAGGCTTTATTACTTACAATACGTAATGTACGGCTCAGCGCGAACGACTTTTGAACTTAGCAGCCATCTCCAGCGTAGCGGCCTACGTTACGGCTGCTGTACATTGCGCGCTACGAATTATAATATTTTTTTGAGTCTCATAAATAAAAATCATTTCCCAGCTATAATATTTTGTAATATGGCTTGGTTTGCTTTTCAGATTGCCTAACTTCAGGATCTGCAGCGTTTAGTTTTTTTACACCCTGTATATGTCAGAAGATAACCTAGTTAATCCCTCAACCCCCAGGTGGCACGCGCATGCCGCGATAATAATTGATTTCAATTGTGTCTGGAATAACTCACGATCGAGGGATTAAAACTCATTTAAATAATGTATTTAAGTTGTATTCTCTATTATATACTTAGTCTAGAAAAAAATTGTCGATTAAACTAACGAATAAACTCTTTAGCTTAGAAAGCATGTCATTATTTTTTCCGTATGATCATCTTCTAATTAAAGTTGTTATCTTCTAGTTGGACTCAGAGAAACTAGTGAACTTTTAAAATCTGCACTGAAAAAACATTCTCGTACAGATAACCAGAATATGGTTTCTCGTACAATACCGTTTTGTTGTATATGTGACGACAAAACTCTTTGTTAATACTACCAGGCTATTCTCGTTAAATTTTAAGTGTAAATATGAAGAAGCGTTTTACGAACAGATTACAATGTATATTTTCACAGTTACAGATGCATCATAATTTTTACGAAACTATTTGTATTATTTATGTCTCGTGGTTAATCAAAACGATTTAAAAGTAATTATTACAATATCATACTTACAGAACATGGAAAAGAGGTTTCTATGTTCTGTGATCATACTTAACTAGAATCCTATGACAATGGATCATGGACAAGTCACTCACTGCATGATATGATATTTTTATTTATCTCTCTCTACCCGTTTTTCGTAGATACAACAGTTTTTGTTTTTATCGTTTTGTAAAAAATAAAAAAAAACGTTCTTATAGTTTTGTAAAAAATATTTTTTTTCCGTGTGAGTAACATTTTTCCTTTTTCTAAACTGATGAGAATTGCTAGTGCACATAACATGAATAGACTTGGATTTGCAAATGATTGTTATAACTGGCTAAGGTAACAGAGGTCTGATTCCAATGACTGGCCATTTAATACCTACATTTAACCCTTTCTTATTGGGAAATAGGAACGTTACAAAAGGCTATGAGTATGGTTTAAGTATACTTAGTCTCCAAGATTTAGTCACTTTTAGTTATTAATGTCTTCCCAGTAATGTTAGAAAATTTTTAAGTATGTATAACTTTCAGATGATCAGTGGCTAGCAGCTTTCTTGAGAGGCTGTAAACATAGTATAGAAAGGGCGAAGGAAAAAATAGACCTCTACTACTCACTAAGAAGCACAGCTCCCGATTTGTTCGTCCTCAAACACACAGACCAGAAATTCATTGATTTAATAAAAGCGGGGTATATACACTCTAATTGACTAAATAATGTAAATGCTGGTAATCATAAACTTTTATTCTGACTTAGTGAATCTACTGAAAAACTTGTTTTCAGAGTTGTACTAATACTTCCAAAAACAGTTGATCCCACGGGACATAGAGTGACTTTAGTCAGAGCCAGCCAGTATGATCCAGATAAGTTTATGTTAAACGAATTTTTATCTGTGATACTGGTTATAAAACAGGTGAGATCAAAATATTATATTATTAAAAAGTCAGCATAGCAAATTCTTTCAGAAACATCCTATAACAATTTGGAAGATACAGTTCTTCCAAATTGTTGGAAGATACAGATCTTCCAAATTGTTATAGGATGATTTGTTTGCTAAATGACTTCAAATTTTATTTGAACTTTGGCGATTCGTAATCGATAGTCTATCGCCCCTTCATTTACTGGCCAAAAGTTTAAGGGTTGGTGGTTATAAAAATATTTTTCTTTACTTTACTTGTGTTTGATTTTTTGACACTGCAGATTTTATTCTTAGAAGACGATGCATTTGTAGTGGCTGGGACTATTAATGTGGTGGACTTAGAGGGAGCCACTCTAGCCCATTTTATGCAAATGACACCTACGCAGATGAAGAAGATGGTTGTGTTAGAACAGGTAAATTTATGTCGTAGATTGTGCAGCGAGGTCTTAAATTCTTAAATAGAAACTGATGCCTTTATATTCTCACAAATACATACATTTTTACATCTTTGAATATTTTTTGAGTGTGGTCGTACATTGATAACTGATCACTTGACGAGATGTTCAGGTGCAATATTGTCTAGATAGACTATCCAATAATTTCCATTCAATTACCGTATCTCCTGACGATTTTTAAACATATCACAATATTAATAGTCGATTCTTTTCAAAGGATGCATCTCCACTTCGCGTCAAAAGTGCTCATTACTTATGCACCCCCCCAGGGTTTGAAACTGTTTTTAATATGGGGAAGAAGATTTTGAGCGAGAAACATAAAGACAGGGTTTGTATATACTTGTTCATTATCAACCTTAAAAATACATTTGTTTTCTATTAAAAAGGTACATATACAATAAAGTTGTTTACATTTTACAGATACACATACACAATAATAAAGAACAACTATTTGATCATGTACCCAAAGAAGTAATGCCGGTAGAATATGGCGGTGATGGCGGCACCGTTGATGAAATTATAGGTATCTATTATTAATGAAATTATTCCCCAGGCCTATAATCTACGTCAAATATTATCCAGATGTGATCAAACGTTTTGACGAGATTGAGTTAGATATCAGTAAAAAGTATAAATTTGAAAATTACATAATTATATAAATATAAATTTTTTCTGATATATTATTTTCTGATTATTATATTTTGTGTTGATAAATAAAAATATTGTATCTATTTGTGATCATAGCTGTAAAGCTAATTGTCTTATAGCATTTCACAAATTCTTTATGCTGAGGTTACGTCATGTAAGTAATACATATTATCAAAGAGATTCAATATCAAGTGTCACAACGATCGCTATAATAAAAACCAGACCATAGTAGATTATCAATTAAAAGTATCTTTTTCGCTTGTAATAGACTATTGGATCAAGAAGATCCAGGAATACAGCAGTTGGTTGGAAAAGGATCTGCAGTATGGGACCGATGAGCATTTGAGGCCAGGAACGCCCAAGACTGCAGCAGACATGTTCGGAGTTGAAGGGTCTTTTAGACAGCTTGAGTTTGATTGATTTTTTGTAATGAATAAATGTAAAAAGAAACCACATTTTTGTCTTATGATTTTACTAAAAGTCACTGCTTAAATAAACAAACCTCGTTGATGGATTCATCGTTGCAAAAAATTTATCCCAAGTAGTCCATCAGATTGCCTAAGATTTTATTTATTGCAATGTTACTTTGTCTTTGTTCTGTACACACTTTTACAATCAGGCATAACTTGCTTATGTATATTACGAGTATTAAGTGTTTACGGTAATGCCTCAGCTACTAAAAACTAAAAGGTCAAAAGGCCGAAAAAAGAAGAGGTCTTCAATCCAATGTGTATTTAGAAATTTTTTTTGTATGACCACACGTGTAGCTTTTTATTAGAGGTACTTGAACCCACAACGTAGACCGCATTTAGGCAAGCGTAGTGTAGGACGCCCTGCGACTCGATGGACTGATGACCTTAGGAGAACTGTTGGCACCGGCTTAATGGGGAAAGCCCAGGATAATAATATACAGACAATTGTGACGTGACTTGAAGGAGGCCTTCTCCTAGCAGTGTGGACGGACAATGGCCGTTGAATGATTGATTGATTGAATCCACAACCTTCGAGGCAGCCAAAATTCCTATTTAAGGGAAATGTATTTCAAATTATTATACTAAATCAATTGATTAAAAAACAGCTTCAGAACATGATATACAAATTGTAGTACATTTTTTAGGAATGCTTTTTCAGCGCTGTTGATTTAACATTTTAAGACAAAACGGCGCGGAGGAAATATGAAGGTCGACATGACTGTTAAATATATTTAAGATGTCTAAGAACGATTTAAATACGTACAGTTATTATTTTAAATCCATATCGGTCTTGGTTGCTTGAATCTACTTGTAGGAGTCTACAAATATAGGATCTTATAGTACACTGGATACCTCCAGTTCCTCTTCAAAAGGAGAACATGTAATCGCTAAATGCGGGTTGCATTTTGTTTGGCTAGTGGCAAAGAGATATTTTGGCCCGTCTTTTTCTGATGGTATTCAAGCAGGCGCTTCTTATAATTTTTTTTAAGTGCCTGTTGACTCTAAAGGAATCATTTAACACTGACTGTTGCCTGGGACTTCATCCTCGTGGAGTATTGAATTAAACACTATTTCACCGGAATCATTATAGCCTTTGTGCCATTCCAGCCTAAAATGTATCTACTTGTCAAGTTTTGGTAATATAAGCGTTTAGCCTGGAACGGCTGTCATCATCATCAGCGCGCAAGCGTAATAAACATTCATACAAACTTTCACATTAATTATATTAGTAGGATTTAATTTCATTGTCCTTTATCATTATTATTTTAGTTGGTATCCTACAATCGTTACGTGTAGTAGGTATTACTTTAATAGAAATAGTTCCAACGGTCATAAAATTAGGGTTAAAATTAAATTTGATATAATGTCTTGAAGACATTACCGAATACTAGACATTACCGATATTATCTTCTTAGATTTGGTTCAATATTGTTGAAGTTTCAGACATACCTACTCGTACTACTTAACACTAATTGGTGATACAAATTATTACAAGTTACGAATTAGACAGAACAATGTGTATTCGATGCGTAATACCTATACGTTTAGTATCGTTAGCTAGTTGCTAAACAGTGTTTGCTAATTTACTGGTTTTCGGTTCAGTGCCAAATCACTGCGTGTGTTGTTTTTTTACTGACTTCCAAAAAAAGGAGGAGAACTTTTAACTGGATGAACGGATTTTAAAAAATCTTTTTTTGTTTGAAAGCTGGTGCTTCCCGTGTGGTCCCTTTTAGTCATAGTAGTAGTAGTATGTAGTGAAGTCATGATCTGATGGTGGAATCCGGGGAAATCGAGGGAAGCCCTCAAATTTTAGGAGTAGGAGAATTATTCTTTAAATATCATAGGCGCGTAAAGTCAGATAGTTGTCTTCCTTCAGATTATTAACGTGAGAAGGTCAAACTCCTAAGCAGTTAGGAGTTGGAGGATGATTCTTAAGATTCTAAAGCGATGAGGGGGGAGTTTCTCAAATAATTCATACATTTTCATCTAGAAGTAGTCATCACTATTTTTTGTAGGTACTGTTACCGGCCAACAGAGGATAAATAATTGTGTAATTTATTTAACACTAAAAAGAGAAAAATAAATTATTTTTAACAAAAAAATTGAACCGACTTAAAAAAAAAGTACAAAATAACACAAGAACAATGTTTTATTTTAAAACCTATTTACCTACTTACAATATTATTTTAACTTCTAACAACTAAACAGTTTGAAGTCGGTACCGAGCCCAAACAATACAAAAATAATTCTACAAATGAAAGAAATCAAATACAGAATTTTAAAAAATTGGTATTTACAGGACTTTTGTCGATACATTGACATGTCAGTCCTATCATGACCTAACCTTAACAATTACCATTTATGATGATGACACAAAGTTTTATCGACAATACACCAGTTTGCACAACATTTTTGCCGATTTGGAAATAGGTTCTCTCAAAATACTTTGGAAAATACCTACATCGAAACGGTTCAAAAGCAATTTAGCCAGAAGTGCTTGCTGCTGATTTTCCTTTTATTTTTACTCTCCATCAAAACATGTTGGACATCTTCAATTGTTTCAAAGGATAGTGTTTAGACCTGAGTCGATGGAGTGTAACAATCATATTTCTACCATAATTTGAATTAAAGAACCAAGGAATTAGAAGAGGCTCACACTGAATAGTCCTGTAACAAATGCCTTTACTTTTAGACTTTTTAATAAAATGTTCTCTCCACTTTTTAAAGCATACATTTCTATATTTTTTGAGATTTTCAGAATAATAAGGTAGAATACAGTAATCACTCCCTTCTGTCTCAGCTACTTTAGCCAATCGGTCAGCCTTTTCATTTCCCATCAAACCAATATGGGATGGAACCCACTGAAGTTTAAGGCGAAAACTAAAATTATGAAGCTCGTAAAGCTTCGCGAGTATTTTGTAGGCTATCGATAGGCCTCTTGTACAAGAGGCGCATCGAGTCAGGTGTTGCAAAGCGCCTTTGCTATCGAATACAATTACCACATTTCTAGTCTCTACACTGGTTGCATAAAGAATAGCTTTGTAAACAGCAATTAATTCAATGGTCATTATAGAAACGATAGCTTTTATTTTAAAACAAGCCTGGTAACGACTATTAGGGCAAACAAATGATGTACCTCTTTTGACCCATCTGTGTAAATTCTGTGGCAACCGGAATATTTTTTGTTTATTTCTTCTATTATATTATATTTTAATGAATTTTTGTCTAAATAACTTTTAGGCTTTGTAACACTTTCTGAATTTGTAACAACAAAGTCCTGTATCTTCTATCTAACCAAATACCTAAATATTTGATGCAATCCGCTGCCAAAATAAATTCATTTAAAAATTTTTATTTTATGTTTTGTCGGTTAATACGTCCTCTACTAAATAAGCAAAATTTTGATTTCTCAGCTGGCAACTTTAAACCTATTTCCTCCAAACAAAAAATCATGGAATTAATACTCTTTTACATTTGTTTTTGCAAATTTTTGGGTTTTTGTGACTTACGTAAAATATGAAATCATCAGCATATTGGCTCACGCACGATAACATTTTCAACGCGATCAATCGTTTTCAAATCGATTTCAATAGCAAAGGAGAGATTGGGTCACCTTGAGCTAAGCCTTTGCACATGTTTTGTACCTTCAGACATCTATGGCTCAGAAAAGCCCAAAGATATTTATAAATTTTGAAGCCGACCTGAACTTCATCAAGAACTTCAACAACTTTACCTACAAAAACATTATACGCATATTATAACGCATACAGCGTTCTCTACATCTATTATTTTTGGAAAATCCAATCTGAATGTAGGTGATTAAGTGAACTAAAGAATCTATAACACATTGGGCCTTTCTAAATCCAGTAGTGTAGATAGATAAAATATTTTTATTCTCTATATACCATTCTAGGCGATTCGCAATCATTGTATGAAAGATTTTACACAAGCATGAAATTAACGATATAGGTCTCAATTTGGGTTCTGGCTTTTTGTCAGTACCTGGCTTTGGTATGGGTACGATTTTTATGTTTTTCCATTGTTTCGGTACTACAGCTATGCGATATATGTGGTTAAAAATAAGTAATAATATATATGTTTAAACCTACATACATACATATACATATTATCACGCCTCCTTCCCAACGGGGTAGGCAGAGACCAAGGCCTTCCACTTACTAAGATCCTGGCATACATCTTTCGCTTCTTCCACATTCATCAATCTTTTCATGCATGCTCGTCGGTTTAGAGTACTCTTGACCTGACCTTTCTTCAGAACATCCCCAATTTGATCGTGATAGGTTCGTCTAGGCCTTTCTCTTCCAACGTTCCCTGTCACACTCGTCTTGTAGATCTGTTTAGTCATTCTTCTCTCATTCATCCTCTCTACATGCCCAAACCATCTAAGCATCCCTTTCTCAATTCTTGTGACAATATCTTCTTTCACACCACAACGTTCTCTTATCACACTATTTCTTATCCTGTCACTCAATTTTACTCCTAACATACTTCTTAGCGCTCTCATTTCTACTGCATTTATTCTACTTTCATGCTTTTTCTGCCATACCCAACTTTCACTTCCGTACATGAGTGTTGGAACCAACACCCCTCTATGCACAGCCAGACGAGCTTTCATGACTAAATTATCCCTAGCCCTCCGAGACAGTAGTATCCTTTACACCTTCTTCCTGTCAATGATCATACATTTCCTATCTTATGTCCCCATTCCTTTCAGGGTTTCCCTTTCCTATCCTCTCCACCAATCCAAGGTCTGCCGTGCCGATGGATGCGTGGCTAGGGGCAAGCCTAGTCAATAGCGTGCCAAGGTGCCCTGGGGCCTGGTGACCCCAGAATAAGGCTTACCCTTGTCTGGTACGCGGGGCTCTGCCAGGCTCGAGTATATTTCCCTAGCTTCTCGTGGGAACGCAATGGTCTCAATTAATTTTAACACCCAATTAGGCGGCGGTGCGGTTCGCAACCCATCACGTCTCGTTTCCAACGGGGGCGGAAAGCGGGCTGAGGAAAGCCGCTTTGCTTAAAAATGTTTAAACCTACTTCTGGTAAATGGAAAATCATGAAATAAGTTATGTCTTCCTGGCCGGGGCCGAATCTGTCTTTTTTAAACAGTGTTTAAGCTCCTGTAATGTAAAATTTTGTGTTATAAGATCTAAAAGTAGGCGCATTTTCTATAACCAGCGTATCAGGCGCGAGAGAACATAGTAGTTTATCTAGTTGTTTTTCGGATGGGTAGTGTTTTGATTGTCTATTATAACCTTTTGCCCAACGCATCTTTCGCCACATGTCGGGTACAGAAGTGGTCTTGTCTATTTCCGTATAAAATCTTTGCCATGATTCTGACTTAGCTTTTCGTATCATTTCTTGAGCTTTTTTCTCTTAACTTTCTAATATAGATTGGTTTGCAGGTGTGGGATTACGATGAAACTGTTTTAGCGCTAATCTGCGTTGTGCCACAAAATGCGAAAGCGAAGGATTCCCAAAAGGTTTCGGTTTTAAATTACGTAGTGGATTAGAGCATATTTCATAATTTTTTTGTGCTGCATGATTTTTTGTGCTGGAATACTTTTTTGTGTTGCATGATTTAAGCTATTTTCAAAATAATCATATTTGTTTTGAATATCGTCATAATTTTCATAATTATAGTTGGAGTACAATATTTCTAGATCATCTCTAAAACCTAACCAACTAACTAACTTAAAATTTAGTTTTTTAACAAAATTTATAGGAATCTAGATAATTCTTTGAAAACTTGATAATCTAACGGTCACTGCCAAACTGTTTATTGCTAGTTTGCCAGTTAAAATCAGTGGCTGTATCAGATGACACAAAAGTAACGTCTGGAGAGGATTCTTGCATTTGAGAGGTTCACCAATTTTATTTTTGTAGCTCGGCCATCATTCAAAGAAGCATATCCCTTATGCAATGATATTCTACTGTTTCAACGTAACTCAAGATTTTGAGACAATAATAGACAGCATAACTATCTTAGTACACACATGTTATCAACAACGATTTTGAGATAAGTGCCTTTATCTCTTATGATTTGTAAGTGATTCGTCATAATGGTGTAACACAGAGTTTAGTGGACATTCTGCAATTTGTCTTAAGACATTTTCTTGGGTTTAGTTAATAAAGTCAACGAAATACCAAGAAGTAAATGCTACAGTCGACTTCCATCAAATTACCACAAACTGTGAAACATCAATTTAAACAAACACTGATCAATTAATTTCATTATTATTTTTATTTAACTTTATTGAACAAATGAGTAAAAATTTACAAAAGGTGGACTTAATGCCAGATGGCATTCTCTACCAGTCAAACCTTTGGGTCAAACAGAAATGTTTTGTAGGCGTTGCGACATTTAAAACAAAAAAAAAACTTAACAATTGAGAGAAAAAAAAGAGTAGATCAACGGAACTAAAAAAAAACGCGTAAAATAAACTACATATAAACAGCAGCAATTTACATACATATTAACTACATAGTATATATATTCTTTATTGCGCACAAAAAAAAACATAAAGGTTGTTACAGTAAAACAGTTTACAAAGGTGAGCTTATCTCTTTAGAGATCTCTTCCAGCCAACCTAACTGGTGTGGAAGAAATATTTAAACGGGCACAGTAATGTGCATTTAGAAGATAAAAAGAAAATTTACAAAAAAAAAAAAAAAACTAGCATAAGATAATGATTAATATACCTACTTAAACTACACTCTTATATACTTCAAATTAAATTATATATAAAAAAAGGATAAACCTACTTATAAAACACATACAACACATACATACCTACATAAACTAAATACATTGTAATGATTGAGATAAATAGTGCTCTTTTAAACGAATCTTGAACGATGTTATAGAAGGGCTGCTTTGTATAGCCTTGGGGAGTTTGTTCCATAGTCGCACAGCTTGGAAAGAGAAGGAGTTGAAAAAGAACTTAGTGTTTGCTCTAGGACACTCTTACATCGTAGTGATGCAATCGCGCCTAGAGCGGGGATCAGGAGGTCAAAGTTGGAAGCGGGAGCGAAGGTACTCAGGGGTAGCAGGGTCATACAGGATCTTATATAGGAAAGAAAGGATGTGCACATTACGACGAAGTCGAATTGGTAGCCATTTTAATTTAGCGCGAAATTCGGAGACATGTTCGTATTTGCGAAGACCAAAGATAAAACGAATAGCCAGATTTTGTAGGCGCTTAAGTTTGTTAAGCAATTCTTCAGTCACATCCAGGTAGCATACATCAGCGTAGTCAAGAATAGGAAGGAGTAGAGCTTCAGTAGTAATACTGATTAAAATAATACAACAACAATTATTTGATCCATGTTTCTTTTTAAACCATTGTAGAGAATTTTTTGACATATATGGGTGCTGTAGACAGTTAAACAACGAGTCCGAAAGAATGATCCAAAAGAATTATTGGCTGTTTGGCTGTTTTATGCTTTAGAGATAGGGTGATAAGCAACACTGGGCTGTTATCAGTCAGTCAATACCGCGGCGACAGCATAGCACGATAGGTGAGTCGGTTTTTTCATAAATTCAATATTGATTTGTAACAAACGATTGATGCACGGTAGCTTTGAGCTGTCTATTGATATTAGGTACATCTTTTTTTATTATGCCTTTACTATGTAAGTAATAAAATTATTTTGAGATGACCTTAATGTGTTTAAGCAGGTATCTGCATTTAACACAATATATTATTTTTGGTGTCTATTGATGAAACAATGTGGTAGCCCTAGTTACTAAAATGTAATGTTTTTTTCTCTTACACATGAAGACTACTCTGCATCTGTATTTCACACTCCAGTAGTCGTGCGTTCTACAGTTGTAGAACACGTGTGCACTGTCTTGTTTTTTTTTACGTAAGTTGAAGGTTAATAACGCACACGGTGTAAGTATTCCTCTATTATTAGGCAATAAACATATTCAGTGTCCTTGCAGCGACAAAAGCGGCTGCATATCAGAGAAATATAGCGTCAAATGTGAATTTATACGATTGTACGAGTAGAACGCGCGAGCACTCGCGTGACATTTTTTTCGAAGTTGTCGTCGGTGTTTATTTGATGTAAGTATGTTTAATACCTTTTCTTTATATTTTTATGATATGTACAACTTATTTATAGGTTAGTAGTAACTATAGTAATGATTTAGTAATGATTTTAGAATAGAAGGGAGAATTTGGTGGTTGGTATGGTGATATAGTGGAGAGTGACCCTGAAGAAGAAGACTGCTTGGTAGAATCTCCTCACAATACAAATCCAGAACAGGATGGAAGTAGCACAGAGTCCGACTTGGAAGATATCGAACAAGGTACTCACATTCACAATCAGGAATTCGGTTTTGAATCTGAAGATGATAATACGATACGATGATATGCTCACTCAGAAACCAGGATTCTACGTTCAGAAATGGTACTGAGTGGAATAAAAATCCCAATCCTATCACAAGAACACGATCTTTTCAGAAACTCCTGGCGTTGGCCGCTCACTGTATTCTTTGATAATATGATAAATATTGATATATATTGTATAGTGCCATAAACGAGTATGTTGTGCGTACAATAAACAAATTGGTTTTCACCATGTGGCTCACGCGTAAAGCGCAAAATAACTATCGGAAACATGCCAAAATCATTGAAAACATACATACATGATCCATCTGAATTGATCCCGGGGGTCTAGCACAACCCCCAAACATCGGTCGTGTTGGAAAATGTACTTTCTGTGGCAGAGTGCAAAACAAGTCCACCAGAAAGCATTTTTATACATGTAACAAGTGAATTTGTACTGATCATCAGGTGCTTCTCTGTCCTGACTGTGCTTAAAATGAAGAAAAGGAGGTGCAAGATATGAGTAAATAATAAAAATGAGACTTAAAATACAAAATATTAAAATTATTCTTTTTTTTTGTTATGTTCAAGAAGTTTGATTTTTAGTTCCTAACATGTTTTATTTGATTTTGTTTTGTTTGTTATACGTTTCTAATAAAGCCTTATTCAGTAATACATAAAAATAATTTTAAATTTATGAACCGTTCTTTAAAATATTACATTAAAAATGTTCTACATAGGTAGGTAGAGCGCGCGACTACTAACGTCCCAAATCGAGGTGCGACTACTGTTAAAAATATGTTAAATTTTATTCCTGTGTTCGTACCTATATTCTTTGGGACAAAATGAAATGCTTTCACTCTAGTTTCAAACTAATGTTAAAATCAAACAAACTCTAATTAGAGATTATAGGTACTCGTATTACAAGCGCTGCGTTACTAATTTTAAATATTGGAAAAAAAGGCAGAAATATGGTTCGGGAGCTCACTCCGGAATTAGCGAAAGTTGCCAAGGAAGAGCTGAATGAGAATCCCAAGCAAATCAAAGATGATCTGCAGCACATCAAGGAGTGGATCGCGAAGCAACCCCACTTGAAAGCGAGAACAGGTGAACTGATTTAAATCATTTGATCTTGCTTTAAACCATTGGATCAATTAATGTAGAAGGTTTAATTTAATGACCATAGAAGATATTATTTTTACGTATTGTTGACAAAATAAATATTAGATAATTGACAGTATCTTTTCCAGGAAATAAAACTGAAATATTACATTCCTAGTTATTTGAACTTTATAATTTATTGCGATGGTTAGTAAAGTGAGTCATTATATGATAATTGCTGTTATAAGTAGATCAGAATCCCTACTATGCAACGCGATACTCGTAAATACGGATCTACTTGTCTTGGTCACACACTTGCGGCCGGTCCCAATAATCTATCCATCTTCAGTTTTCTTCTGTCTCTGATTTTGCCGTCCAGAGAAACAAAGACAGAAGTTGTTTTCTATCTCCGTTATGCCAAAACTGAAGATAGATAGGTTATTGGGACCGGCCGTTAAAGAACACCTCAAGAGGAACTGGAGGTATCATTGGTATGAGTAAGGAAAACGGAGTCAAATATACGGACGTATATTGTCGAATAAGTTCTCTGGTTAGATTTCGATTTAAAAAGATAAATATACCAAATATAGGATATTCCGTAAAATACTGCAAAGGCAATTTGCTTTATGGCCATTTTTCGTTGTTCAAACTTTAAATTCGAGTACAATTGTAATAGTTTGTTTATTGTTATTATCGGATCAATTCCAAGATATCCTACTTCACCTTTATTTAAAAGATAATCTATAAGTAAGTTCTGCTAATTGACTGTTATAAAAATATACAGGTATGTTTTATGTTCAACTTTAAAATTTACAGTGAAGTAGGTCAAGCTTTATAGTGAAAACAATAAATATGAAATTACCAGACGTAGGTGGCGCTTCTTCGCCTGGGCAGGCCAACTGCTGCCCGGCTAAGAAGCGCCACCTACCGGGTCGAACTATGTTTTCAAAACATTTAGGAACCAATTGAAATATCGACACAAAATTTGATATTGAATCGGTCTAGTCTTTTAGATGACACACATATAAACTAAAATAATATTTCAGGACATGCCACGTTTGACCACACAGGCGGTCCATCCAATTCCGTTTGTTTTTATTTTTACTTTTCTTTCATGATCCATCATAGTTCTTTTTTCTATCTGTAAAAATGTTCTAAGACTATAACTATAAAATCAAATTCACCATTCAATCCAGTTATGTATTAATTCAGTTTAAAATTTCAGATGATCAATGGCTTGTGGGATTGCTTCGTGGGTGTAAGTTCAGTATGGAGCGGCTTAAGAAGAAGTTGGACTTATACTACACGCTGAAGACCACGGCATCAGACATTACGATGAGATTGAAACCCACAGACCAAGCCTTCATAGACTTTTTGAGGCTCGGGTGAGGTTCTCTTCTACCTATTACCGTTTTTACATATTATTTAACCATTAAATACTTCTGCTATAGACACCTTTTTAAACAATCATACTCAAGTGTTAATTGAAAGAAAATAAATAGTTCCTTGAATAAAAATGTCGACTGCCTTAGGTGTTCTTGGTAAAAAATCTTGCTTTATTTGTCTGGGTAAATGGATGTCGCCCAGTAAGCGAAAGGTAGTGGGTTCGAGTCATACCTAAGGCACCGAAATTTTTATTCAAGGAATTAATAATTATAGACGGTATCTTAGAGTATTGCTCACATAAAGCATTCGAATTTAACTAGACATCTTTCAAATGCCACTAAATGATATGAATGCGATCATCAAAAAACATAGCTTGTCATTCACTATCGTTTTGTAGTTACTTCTTATTTATGAAGACTTCTTCTTTTTCCATTGACAAAAAAAGAGGAGGTTCTCAATACGACGCGTACTTACTATATTTTGTTTTGTGGGTAACTTTTTACCAGATTATACGATTTTCGATAAATTATTAGTTCAATAACTGAAAGTGGCTGTGTAACAATTCTAAATAATACATCAAACTACATACGTAAATTAACCTATATGCGTTTTACAGGATGAAATTTTAACCACTTTCCAAAATTTAATATATTAATCTACGAGACAAAAAACAAATGACGTATTTTTTCTTTTGGTATTAATAGCTTAGTACAATAATTTTTAGATAAAGCACTTCGGAAATGTCCGCCAAAAATCTAAAATTTTTGATACGGCCGCCTGGCAACACTTTTTTTTACGCGTTGCGCATCTCATTCATTCATTACGATACTATTTATAAGTTTTTGATTTTCCCTTAAACTTAATACCCTAACAGGGTTAGGACCGTAAAAATTGAAAACTATATCGCGAAAAATATTTTCGGGTGACAACATGATTTAATTTTTTTTCTTCATAAATAGGCTCTAAATACGATACTGAACGCCTGTAAAAATTTTGGAAAGTGGTTAAAATTTCATCCTGTATATAAAAAAAAGTAAAGTATGTAACGGTTTATAATCATCCCACTGCAGGGTAAAGGCCTCGCATTGAATTCAAGTTACCACAGCAATGATGGGTATAGACATCCAGACAATTACCACGCTCGCCAAATGCGGGTTGATCTCAAACCACAGCAATTTTCGGATATTCGTAACTATTATTGCTCCATCTGGGCATCAAACCTAGGACCCCGAGGTAGTGCATTCGACCAACGAGTTGTTTATTAAAAAAATACATTTGTTGGTTTATTGAGGCATTTTATAGCAAAAATTTTAATTAAATGTATTGTTTCAGGACGTGCATTGTACTGCCAAAAGCTAAAAATGGTCTACATCCTCGAGTTATACTTATAAGGCCCGGTGCTTATGATCCCTCAGTTAATTCTGTTGCCGAGTTAATGTGCATATTGTACTATATGGTTCAGGTATGATTTACTGGAAAAGTAGGGTTATGAGTTAATAAAAGATTATATTTTTACTTTACTTCCATGATCCATCATAGTTTTTTTCTATCAGTAAAAATGTTCGTAGAGACTCTGTGCTATAACTATAGAATTAAATTCACCATTCAATCCAGATAGTGGTGGTCGAAGACGATGTGGCCACGGTGATGGGCACGAAGATAGTGGTGGACTACGAAGGTGTTACTGTAACGCATTTGACACAGGCCAACCCGAGCATTCTCAAGAAAATGATCGCCGTTAGTCAGGTGAGGTATATTTTTGTTTTTTTAAGGCATGTATTAACCGTACCTATACGAAACAGATGTCAGGAAATAATGCGGTGCGATAGTGCGAGAGTCAACTTTTCGGACAGGGTTTTGACCAGTAGTATGGACTGATCCATTCTGACTCTTAGACCATGATTTGGTATGTTGTTTTGGTTATTTGTTGAATGCATATTTATATTATTAATTTATTTTTAAATTACAGGATTCAATGCCGTTACGTTTAAAAGGGAGTCATCACATGAGATTGCCGAGTGGAATAGAAGTCATATTTACTCTTATATCGGGATTACTTAATGAAAAAGCTAAGCAGAGGGTAAGAGTAATTATAGCGCAATAACTAAAAATTTTTAATGGGAAAGAAAAACTGTAGACATGTATTTAATTAGTGTTATGTTTTCAGCTGAAAATTCACAAGACAACTAGCGAATTATTAGATTTTCTACCAAAAGAAATAATACCCACGGAGTATGGCGGTGATGGTGGTTCATTCAAGGAAATTATAGGTTTGCATCAATAGTAACACTTATAATATTGGGGTTCTGTAGTCGTTCCATTGTCAGTTATGTAGACCACCTCGAAGAATGAAAGTTTTATTATAAATTCTATTGAATGTTTGTTAGTTAAAGTTGTTAGTTAAGTGAAAGAAGAAGGATTTTATAATATGAAACATCGAAACAGATAAAATAAGGGACTGCGCCCATCATCGGGAACCGTTAAAGGTCCGTCACCTTAAAATCTCTGCCAGATTTTTAGGTGACGGACCTTTAATTGATGCATCTTATGTTTATATCACTACCGACACAGATAAGATAATACTAAAGTACCGATGAAGCTTATTAAGCATGCCGTGTCACCTGTTCTTTGTTATTCTGTATAGTTTAAAACTAAAATTACACTGCATAAAGCAGTAGCAATTTTATAAACTATGATTACTTATATAATTGGACGACAATAGGCAACAATATATATTTGATGACTAGCAAAATGACCATAAGTATTTAATTATAAGAATTGTCGCTCTGCAAGGGTGCAATTTACATATTAACTTTTAAGTAAAAAAAAATAAATATGCTATATTTTCTAACGATTTCATCCAAACTTCATTATAATAATATAAAAATATTATTCACAGATCATTGGGTTTTAAAAATAGTGGAATACAAGAAATGGATGCAAGAAGAAGAGCAGTTAGGTACAGATGAATCCAAGAGGCCCAAGCAGTCAAGCTACAACACTAACGACATTGACGGCTCTTTTAGACAATTAGAAATAGATTAGGACTCATGATGACAATAACTCAACAATGATATAATATGTTACATGTTAATCGAACAGATGCTAAAATGGATAAACTTGTGCATAGCGATAAAGATGTGTTTTATTTTTATAAGACCTGTCACCAGAATGCAGCGGCCCTTGGTTTTTTGCAGCACATGCTAAGGAGGGACCTACGTGGCCATATTTACTTGTCAATTTGTTTTTTTTTGTTTTGTTTTTTTTTTGTTTTATTGTCTAGCTGTAATTTCGTCTATGTCTAATGTTATGTTCTTGTGGCCAATTAAATGTTTCTTTCTTTCTTTCTAATACCTATGTAAACCCAAATCAAAAGGGTGCGTGACTTGAAATAGTGCCAGGGAAAATTTAAAAGGAACTCGTACGTAGGTATTCAGAGTAATCTACTAGAGATTCTAATATTGAGGTTATGGGATTGAGATGAGTCATTTTTATATACGGAAATTCTGTAGGATTTCTTGACTATAATCGATATTTTTTAAAGTCTTTTACTCTCGAACATGGTATTTTAATTTACTTATGTAATGGAAACAACCAGCAGTAGAGATTCGAATCGATGTGTTTGCCCATCTGTTAAAGGTCTTAATAAACAATGACATTCTAATTCACAGAACAGACACTGTTCTATGTTCTAATCCCACCATACACAGCATCATTTTTTTGAGGGTTTCGCTACCGTCAGTGGAGCTTAACAACTCTTTGGCCATGATTTTTATCCCACGATTTTGTTGAAGGTGATCTTCTGCCACTTTTCACTTCTCATCACTAATCAATCTTTTCAAAAATAGTGCGGTTTCACTGTGTAAAAATAAAGAATCGCAGATGAGATATTAATTTACTTTCAGTGAGCTCGTGTGTCACCGAATTAAAGACCTTTTTTGCTATGCCAGACTTTTTAATTTGGGTCAAAAAAGTTTTTTAGTTCCGCAGTTCCTTGGCTATGTCATTCGTTTAAAATATGACTATATTGCACCATTTTTAACGATACCACTGGCCATATACTACTTTAATATATACATAGTCAGGTCATAAGTTCTGAAACACAATAAAAACGTTTGAATTTAGAATGCTGGCCACTAAAAAGTTTATTGAATTCGAATTTCGAATTTTTCATGAGTATAAAAATGTGTACTTTTTAGAATTTTCCTCATTTTTAAATATGGAGTGGACACTTAAAAAGGCCGTGTCGCGATTATTGCGTTGCATCGTTGCGGTTACGCGCCAATTCAGATTTTCGACTTACTGAAAAATTTGAATATAACCAAAAGATTCGTTTATCGTACCATAAAACGATACAATGAAGACTCTAGTGTAGATGACAGGTCAAAAAGTGGTCGCCCTCGCTCTGTTAGGACTCAGCAGTGATAAAAGCTGTAAAGGCGCGAATTCAAAGAAATCCCATACGCAAGCAGAAACTGTTGGCCCTTCAGATAGGGTTAAGCAGGACCACGGTTAAAAGGGTGTTAAATTAAGACTTAGGGCTTAGGACATATCGAAGAAAAACAGGACATCGTTTGGACGCTCGTTTAATGGACCTGAGACTGAAGAGATGCCGCGCTTTGTTGAAGCGGTACGCGGGAAAAAAGCATCGGGAAATTCTTTTTTCGGATGAAAAAATTTTCACCGTGGAAGAGAGCTCCAACAAACAAAATGATAAGGTGTACGCACACAGCAGTGAAGAAGCGAGCAACCGTATTCCGCTTGTCCAACGAGGTCATTTTCCATCCTTGCTCATGGTTTGGTTGGGAGTCTCTTATTGGGGCTTAACTGAGGTACATTTTTGTGAGAAAGGCGTAAAAACGAATGCAGTTGTGTATCAAAATACAGTCCTCAAGAACCTTGTGGAACCTGTTTCTCATACTATGTTTAATAACAGGCACTGGGTATTTCAACAAGATTCTGCGCCAGCTCATAGAGCGAAAAGCACACAAGACTGGCTGGCGGCGTGTGAAATCGACTTCATCCGGCACGAAGACTGGCCGCCCTCCAGTCCAGATTTGAGTCCGTTAGATTACAAGATATGGCAACACTTGGAGGGAAATGCCTGCTCAAAGCCTCATCCTGATTTGGAGTCACTCAAGGCATCCTTGATTAAGGCAGCCGCCTATATTGACATGGACCTCGTTCTTGCTGCGATAGACGACTGGCCGCGCAGATTGAAGGCCTGTATTCAAAATCGCGGGGGTCATTTTGAATAAACTTTATTACCATATGGATCTATGTTTTATTAAGTTCATTTTGCTATATAAATGGTTACATAAATAATAAACATGTCTAAATTATTTCATATTACACATGTGACAGAACTTATGACCTGACTAGGTATATTATACTACATTATTTAATTTTATTCTTCTGCTTTTACCCATCCGGGAAACGAACCTTAAAAAAAAAACAGAAGCCAGCTGCACCACTGCACTACCACAGGTCGTCTGTAATCATGGCAGAGGGATACTTGCCCACTTGATTTTGAGGCTGCAAAATAGCCGCTAACACTAAGGTGACGTATGGTTGAAAAGGAAGAAAATGTTTGAAAAATGCACGGAGGAGTTTTGAAAAATTGTGTCAATAATCATAATTTTAAACTTTAGCTACCGAGTATCGGTAACGGAAAACATACATAATCGTAAAGGGAACAATTCGGTTTTTGGTTCCCTATAATACTCAAAAACAAGAAATATTCAAATAAATGCAGCCGTTCTAAAATGATAAGAAATTATTCGAACTTTATTTCTATGGCAATCTGTATTCTGTTCTTTGACTGCAACTAGAGATGGGTTTATTCCCGAGCATTTTTCCAATATGCCCATAATGCTCTGGCGTACACCTATCTCTGACTAACCACAAACATAATAATATCTTGAAATACGGATGAAAATCGTATGTTATTATAAATTACAGTAAATGTAAGATTATATAGATAAAAACATAATGTTTCCGTAGGAAATAAACAAAAGAGATACATGTTACTTGACTGATAGGTATAGCAAAATTATCTATCGTCTCGTTCTAGTCTCGAATAATTAGCGACGAAAATTAGATTTCAGTTTTATCAAGACGAAATAGAGGTGCTATTAGCTTGTTGCGGAATGCGTTCAATTGAGTTAGCGATAAAACGGTAAGGTATATTCAATGTCATTTGCAAAAGGCAATTAGTACTAGGTTTGGTTGTGGCAAGCGAGGTCGCTTTCTGACGTATTCTTAACGTTTTGCATCTACACGGAGATGTGACAGATAACAGGTGATATTCTGTTAGATTATAATAAACACCAAGTTAAAGGAAACTCCTGGGTCGTTACATCATTGAACGTGAGTACCTACCACATTTAATGATTGATTTCTCGGTTAACTATGGCTTTTGGATGTAAACAAAAGGTGTCATTGTATTAACCTTTACAAAGTTCAATGCAAGAGGTATCTACCTACTAGTGTTCTTATAGAAAACAAAGGGAATTTTTGATTCAGATTTTATAATGTAAGTATTGGCTTAGTCAGCCGGTGTTATGTCCACCCACAACGTACCTAAGTATGTACATTGTGATAGAAAAAATGATAATCTAAAGTCTAAACCTTTTAAGTAGCATCGCTTACATTTCAACATAAATCTTGCATTTCCTATGCACCGACCACGATGATTTTTTTTCTACAAGTTATAGTTCCTTGGTCACATTACTCACATTTAAGTTTGAAATAAAACAAATTTTTCGATTGTTTTTTTGTTAATGTGATATATTTATCCTATACCGTCTCAAAATTTGCTGCTTATTTCACACTTTTCAGCAGTTTATATTATATTTTTTACAAGGTTTTAGAGCTAAGCACTACAGATAAGTCGGTAGAATAATTGTTAAAACAGTGTGAATACGTCATTGTCATTCAAGTGGTACCTATAACAATAAAACCTGCCTATATCATGATAACTTGAAAAACATACATCATGCACATACCTACGTGGTTTAAAAGTAAGTGGTAAGTATCTAAGTAACAATTTTTTATAAAGTCAGAAGATATAGATAATATAATTTAATAGTTTTTGCATGATTTCCATTTACGATGGTAATGTTATAGTATGTATGTAGTTACAAATCCAGTTTTAAAAATCATTAGATAAAAGATTTTAATTTTTTTAAATTGTTTTGACAGTGTAAATGTCCACAATTGGCGAAGACCTATGTCTGGTGTATAAAACCACACTTAAATTTTATAGATAGCATCAGTTGCTTGAGTAATTGACTAAGTGCTTTAATACCAGCCTAGTGCAAACCGTATTGAGATTCAAAGTATCTACTAATATAAAATATCATCATATACTTTTATTTTTTATTATTATTCATACTAGTTCTTTTTTAAGTCATGTCTCACAGGGCCACACAGAGCCATCTAGTCCCAAATTAAGGTACCATTAAGTGCCCTGTCGTATGGGCATAGGGAAAGAAATATATGGGGTACTAGACAACCGATAATCTTAGGTGCTTATATACTTTTTTTTTGTAAGTACATACTTATAATACATAGAAAACACTCAGAGCAGTACAAATAGACATGTTCATGCACAAAAATATTTGTACTGTGCGGGGATCGAACCCGCGACCCATGGCTCAGAAGCAGCGTTTACTACCGCTGATCCAAATGGTCGTGAAGTAATAGAAGTAGGTAGTAGTATTATGTCATGCTCCAACCGTTGTCGGATCTACGGCAGACGTGACTAGCCCACTTCCACTTCAGCGTGCTTATCCTTAGGGCTATGTCGATTTTATTTTGTAATTTCTGCGTAATGTGCCATGTTTGAACCAAAGTGGAAAAACCTAATTATTTTGTTTTTTTTTATTAAACCGAAATTTTCCAAAATACGTGTTGATTTATTTATTTTTTTACGTAACATATTTTTTTTGCTTGAAAATAAAAAAATCATGAAGGAAGGGGTTAGAGATTAATAATTCAAATCAAGAAATCATCAAGATCATTAATATTCAAAGTAAAAGTTATCACACATGGGTACAAAAAATATACAAAAGATGGACTTCTTGTCTTAGGTACCAGGTATAACGGGTTTAAAAAAATCAAACGCAGATCTGAAAACCACGTATTGTCCCCATTACTAGGATAATTTTTTTCTTCAGGACCATAACTAGGAAACAGCTAGTTCAGAAGATATTGAGGGTCAAAGTCACAATTTTGTTTTCCATTTTATTACAAAAACTATTGCCAAAGATTACTTAATAACTTTTCTTCTTATAAACATAGTGTTTTTTCTATTTATTTCGTTCATGATAAGGCTTTTTTAATTACAATACGCAATGTACGGCTCAGCGTGGACGAATTTTGAACTTAGCAGCCATCTCCAGCGCAGCGGTCCACGCTCCGGCTGCTATACATTGCGAGCTATGTATCTTAATATTTTTTGAGTCCCAAAAATAAAAATCATTTCCCAGCTATAATATTTTGTAACATAACTTGGTTTGCTTTACAGATTGCGTAGCTTCAGGATTTGCTTTTTGTTTACACCCTGTATCTAAAGTTTGAATCAAGCTTTCTCAAACATGCCCCTAACATAGGGTTTTAACGGGATTTCTGACCAACAACCTATGCCTATGCGCGTCTAGACCTAGGTGATTTTAGGAAAGATCGTTTGTAAGTTGTCTAGACCAGAAATCAAACCAGGGACCCCCTTGCACGGTAGGCGGACCATCGCACAACTTGTACCAATACTACATACGGTCGTCATGATACACTTAATTAATGCTAGGAGCATTATCGAAATTTATGTATCTCGGAAATTGCAACATAAACATTCATAATCTGAATGATACTTATCTACTAATAACCGGTCAAGTGCGAGTCGGACTCGCGCACAAAGGGTTCCGTACCAAAAACGCCAAAAAATCGGGTTTGTTGTATGGGAGCCCCCTTTAAATATTTATTTATATTGTTTTTAGTATTGGTTGTTATTGCGGCAACAGAAATACATAATTTGTGAAAATTTCGACAGTCTAGCTATCGCGGCTATTGAGATACAGCCTGGTGACAGAGCGACGGACAGACGGAGAGACAGCGAAGTCTTAGTAATAGGGTCCCGTTTTTACCCTTTGGGTACGGAACCCTAAAAAGGAGAATCACAACAAACTACAATTTATTTATTTACTTTAATGACGTTTGATTCGACTGGTGTGTCAACTGTCAACACTGCTTTATTTTGTACACGTAAACAATATGATATTAGTATTTAAACTTTTTTTTATATATATAATAATATATTATAATTGCAATTGAATTGCTAAAATATCATATAAAGTATGTAACCGTTATTTAATTAATCTACTCAGCACCACAAAGGGTTCTGAGTAGCTTAGCCTGACGCCCTGTAGCACAGAACATGGAAAAAAGTAAGAAAGGCGATGTAGGCGGCAGGCGTTATGAGTAAATGCTTGTAAGTGATCGCTGTGATTGCTTGATTGGCGTTCTTTAAACTCGTTTAAGTGTAGTGGTGCGCAAGCGGCGACATCGGTTCTCATACAAATGGCGCATGACAGCCTTTCTAACCTTTTTCCATGTTCTGTGCCCTGAGGCCTTACTCCGTAACACAATGTCCGTACATTCGAGTCCACCTGTCTCTTTCACTTATACCGTTGTCTTATAGTATCCGAAAGAGACAGATATATCCGTAAATACGAGCTTCGTGTTGCAGAGTAAGGCATCTGTAGTCAATAAATGACATTAACAACGTCATTTCTCAATAAATTACCAAACTGCGATCACCAACCCGCTTACCAGCGTAGCGATGTGGTAAAAGCCTCCTTTGGGGATGGCCTGTGTCCAGCTGTGATCTTATACAGGATGAAATTTTAAACACCTTCCACATTTTAATATAGCAATCTACGAGACAAAAAACAAAGGACGTATTTTTTCTTTTGGTATAGCCCAGTACAAAAATGTCAAAATAGATAAAGCACTTGGAAAATGTCCGCCAAATATCTAAAAATTTTTGATACCGCCTCCTAGCAACACTTTTTTTACGCGATGCGCATCTCATTCATTCATAACGATACTGTTCATAAGTTTTTGATTTTCCCTTCATACCTTAACAGGCTTAGGACCGTAAAAATTTAAAACTATGTTGCGAAAAATATTTTCGGGTGAAAACTTGATTTACATTTTTTGCTTCATAAATGAGCTCTAAATATGATACTGAACGCCTACAAAAAAATTTGAAGATGATGAAAAAGTCATTCTGTATGGGTTGGCAATGATGAGACGAAAGATAATCTGTATCGCACACCATATGAAATACTTAGGTATGTTGCAATAGATACTTGTTCTATTGTATTCTAAAGTATAAATGAATCAACTTTAAAATAATTATGTTAAAGATACAGCAAACATGTTTGTGTTCAAATATTAATACCTATAAACTTTGTCAAATTATGCCATATTTAAGTGTAAAAATACTTCAAGTGATAGGCGGTGCTCAGAGAGGTATTGCTAATTGTTACTACTACTTGTTAGAGAAGCATTAGGTATAATTACATACTTTTTTTCCAGAGTATTGATGGGGTCATTTCTGCCTGTCCCCCTTGGATCCTGGTTTCTAAGAGTCACGGTAATAGACATAAGTTTTTTCTCTTAAATTATCGAAAATCTGGCAATAAAGGCATAATATTAATGTGTGTGTGTGTTGTGTGTACACGTATGTGTATTATAATGTGGCTTTATACGTTAGATTTTGGGTAATTTATGAAGCAAAGATGTCTTTGGCGGTGACTCTTTGAACCTAGGGTCCGAACTCCGAAGGTTAAAAGGTAGCAAATGTCCTCACCAGTATCGAAACTTTGCCTTTCCACGCGACGAACGACCTGGCCCCCAATTCCGCTAATTTACAAATGGCTCAATAGCATCGCAATTGTATATTTTGACACATTTAATATGGTAGTAATGTCAAAATTATCAGAATTGGGGCCCTGTATTTTTTGCATAGTTACGTGTATATGACGCACAATTTTTTAAGGAGTTGACCGATAACAATGTTTGTTTGTTGTTGCTCGATAAGTTATTTTAATTCGGTCTCATTACATTTTAATAGAAAAGTACGTTCATTCATGTAGATATATTTCTTTCTTTTTGAGATACAAATCACAAAAATCTCTCACACCAGAACAATGAAACAAAAATTATGCTATAGATAGGCACATTAATAAATATTATCATTAACCCAATCTACTTAGAATTAAACTTTGTCGAAATATTATTATCACAAACTAAGTAAGTATCACAAAAATTATCAATAAGATCTCTTAATTAGTTAATTTTCAAACGATACGTGTTGAGCAAGTTTCGTTTTAAACTGTTAATTGTCCTTTACAAAGATTTTATATTTAGTTTAATACATTTAACTCTTATCTGTTTACTTGTAACTGATTGCCAAAGCAATCAGTAATCATCAGTCGCCACTATTAAGTTATAAATAAACTACGACTGATTGTAAAAGTACTTTCTTTGAGGACTGTTGAGTTGAGTTGAGTCGCTAGCTCCGGGGTCCGTGTTCGATACCCTGTCCGGAGATGAACGTGGAAAACGACTTATCTCGACTACGGGAGTTTGCGGTACCTTCATTGTTTCTAATTGAATATAAAAAAGTTTTCTAGGACTACGTTTCTCTAAGTAAAGGAAAATATATAACCCATATCAAGATCACTCCGTTTTTTCGTCCTTCAAGACCCTTTTGCACAGGAACCCGCAAAGGTTTTAAGCTGAATATATACGTTAAAAAAAAACTCACTAAAAAGTACCTACACAATAACACAAGAACAACGTTTTATTTTAAAACCTCTTTACATACTTACAATAATATTTTAACTACTAACAACTAAACAGATCGAAGTCGTTGCCGAGCGTAATAGAATAGGAGTATAATCACTTTATTGATTGCCGCTCGCCAACATAGCATTTTTTTTTAATTCCATATTTGATCTGTTTCATTTGTAGAATTATTTTTGTATTGTTTAAGCTCGGCACCGACTTCAAGCTGTTTAGTTGTTAGAAGTTAAAATAATATTGTAAGTAGGTAAATAGGTTTAAGAATAAAACATTGTTCTTGTATTATTTGTACTTTTTAGTGAGTTTTTTTTTTAAGTCGGTTCTATTTTTTTGTTAATAATAATTTATATTTCTCTTATTAGTGTTAAATAAATTACACAATTATTAATCCTCTATTAACCGGAAACAGTACCTACATAAAAATAGTGATGACGACTTCTAGATGAAAATGTATGAATTCTTTGAGAAATTCCTCATCGCATCGCTATAGAATCTTAAGAATCATCCTCCAACTCCTAACTGCTTAGGACGTATAGATTGAAAATTAACTAATTAGGAGTTTGACCTTCCATCATCAGCTCACGTGAATAACCTGAAGAAAGACAACTATCTGACTATACGCGCCTAAAATATTTATAGAATAATCCTCCTACTCCTAACCGTTAAGGAGTTGTACCTTCCATCATTAGCTCATCAACATAAAATGATGAGTACCAGACGCAAATACTGAAAAATCTTAAAAAAGATATGCAAAAACGTAATACGTGCTTATAAAATTTGAGGGTATCCCTCGATTTCCCCGGATTCCACCATCAGATCATGACTTCGTTAAAATGGGACCACATTGGAAGCACCAGCTTTCAAACAATAAAATAATTTTTAAAATCCGTTCAACCAGTCGAAAATTCTGAGGTAACAACAAAAAAAAATACAGTCGAATTGAGAACCTCCTCCTTGTTTTGGAAGTCGGTTAAAAATAAGGCCTGCAGTCCCTTAGATCTGTGAAGAAGTTAAGTTACCATTAAATTTATGCAAAAAAATGGCCCATTATATCGAATGTTTTATGTTCCATAGATTCGCAATGGAAATCAATACCTAATTATAAGGTAGCCCCAATTACCTATAATCCAAAAAACTTTAAGGAATCAATAACTTGCAGAACAAATAAAGTTTTGGATAAATTTTAAAACCATAAAATTTATAACGTCTGAAAAGTACTCATTTTATAATAACCCGATAAATCTTTTAGTATTGTGTTGTGGTACAAAATCCACAGTGCTTGACTTAGTATCGCCCTTGGCGGGTTTTTTAGTAATTTACTTATTTTGGGATCAGAGCGATGCATCTGATGTTGCGACATTTATTTATTTAGTTATTTTACACTCACTTATCATTACAGTTGAAACAAATCATGACAATGGCGATTCGGCCTCTCCCAGCTGCTCTCCTGAAGAAGGCACAGAAGGAGATCAACGAAGACCCTAAAAGAGTGGAGTCCGACATCAACGCTCTTAGGACATGGCTCAGTAAACAGCCGCACTTACAATCTGTACGGCCTTGTAAGTACGATATCGTCAACCTAAAAAAACTTGTATTAAATTATATTTTTTAAAATATCTACGTAGGTAACCTAGTATTATTTGTTTAATAGGTAGATGGTTTTACAAATGCTAACCACAGATAAGATAACACGTGTTGCGAGCTGCAAGCAACACAACAACTTTTATTTCGGGACGTCAGATCTGACAAAAAATATTTAACGGTCTAGTAGGGTAGTTTGTAAAACAACAACTATAAAATAAATAGGTACCTACACTACCCGTAAAAACCTGCTAATCGGTTTTGTACCACGGACTGTGATTTTCCCGCTGATATTAATGTTGCATTCTTTTCTTAAGATCATTAAATTTACCTCCTAATAAGTAATACCATCTTAGTGCTCTTGAATCATTATTTCCCACTTTTAAATATCTTATAGTTACAGTACTTACTTATATTAAATAATATGCAAGTACTGTAAATGTAAGATAATAGAGAGTTAACATAACAAATTCATTTGCAGCCCAAACTGTAACATAGATAAAATAACATAAGTAAATTAAATATATTACGGTGCATATAAAATATGTCTGCCTACATTATCCGTGATACAATTTCGCAAGTCTTGTTAATTATTCGTTTATCGTAATAGTCATATAGTGACATCTATTGGTGTTCTGGCACTCCTTCTGCAACTGATACTCGAGGGCATTAACCTGCGGGTTTTTCCTTTTACTCGAAACGGTGTAATACCCACAATGTTGTCGCAGTTCTATCAGTCTATATCAGATGGCGTTATTTAGAATATTAGCTTAAAACGAAATTCACTTCACGTTCACACAATCCAAGTCATTTACATTGTGCATTTTTCAACCAACAAAAAACAATGGTGCTCTATTTAATGTATGTATTCGTTCGATAGCTTGAACTTAAATCAACTTCAAGCCTTGAAGTTGATTTTAATTTTTTATTGGAACTAAAACCAACTTTAAACGTCATAGCTAGGTGTTTATTTTGATTCGGAACCTAAGTATCTTAACCAAATTTCATCATCACAACACGAGCAATAATTTTGGAACGCTCACATTAAAAATATACATCGATTATTTTTTATTTATTATCATCATCACCTTCGCCAGCCTGTTAAGTCCATTAAATTGAAACTCATCAAAATAATCTAAAAGTATATATGTTTTAATTGTAGAATAATACACCAATATTGAGTCGGTGCCGTGTATGTAGTTTACAGCCCCTAAACATTGAAAGATAAATTACAGATATCTATGCCTCTAAAGCTTAGTACTAACTTAAACAAATGCATTGTAATCGAATCATATTTTTTTTTATTTCAGCGGACCAATGGCTTATTGCATTTCTACGTGGAAACAAATTTAGTCTGGAAAGGAGCAAGGAAAAAATTGATATGTATTACACGTTAAAAACCATAGTGCCTGAGTTCTTTGGCAACAGAGATCCATTTGATCCTAGAATTCAAGAAATATTAAAATTAGGGTAAGTAGTAGTAGAGCTCGAGGTGCCGGCACAAAAATTGCCCTTAGGTAGGTAGAGGTAAAGGTCAATTATTAGTGGTGTTAGCTCCACATTCTGATACTGGATTGGGTGATGGTGTTGAAGGCGACTAATGGCCGGTCCTAATAACCTATCTTCAGTTTTGGCATATCGGAGATAGAAAACAACTTCTGTCTTTGTTTCTCTGGACGGCAAAATCAGAGATAGAAACTGTTTCCTATCTCCGAAATGTTAAAACTGGCGATAGATAGATTATTGGGACCGGCCGTTAAGGATTACTGCCAGAAGAGGATGGACAGCAGCGTCTCCTCTTTACCATTTACTACCACTAGACTGCCGTCGCCAAGCTTGGCGGTTATGGCATAATACTTCCCTAGGAGTAGCTTCTGTACAGCTGTTGTCTAAAAACTATAACCTGTGTTGTTAAGCCGTAATTATTATATTTATTTTCTTTCAGAACATTTTTGCCTTTGAAAAATTGCAAGGCCGAAGATTCTTCCAGAATAAACATAGTGAGAATAGGCCTGTTTAATCCGTCCAAGTTGCATTTGTCAGATTTAATCAAAGTTTCTCTCATGATAACTGAGATATTATTGCTTGAAGATGACAATTTCACTGTGTCTGGTGAGGTATATCGTTTTTTTGCGTTTTCTTGGTATCTTCTTTACATTAACAAGTATAGCATTGAAACATTTTATTATTTTTATTTGTCATAAAATTGTCCTATTTTTCAAGATATATATTTGTGTTCGTAGGTTAAAATCATCTTTTCCACCGAAATATGGGTCGAAATATGAAAAAAATATCTTGAATCAAATAACGACTAAATCAGTCAGTTGGCGGGCATTTGAATGGATACAGACATAACCTAAAATATGTAACCTTTAAGAGTATAGGTACTTCGTGAGCAATGGACGTTTTTTTTTCGAATGGAGACCTCCGTAATGTGGTCACTACACTGGTTAAATTAATTAAACGGCTTTTTATCATGATCCACTTTTGGTTTCCGTCTGAGACTGGGTGCAGTCCACGCCTTAGAATGTTTACAAACTTGGAACTCAATCACTGAACTACTCTGTAAATCGAGAAAATAATAACTGTAACTATATCCTTTGTTTCTAGGAAGTGATAGTAGATATAAAAGGCGTTGGTATGAGCGTGCTTAGCCAGTGGACTCCAGCCTTAGCCAAGAAAGCGGTATCCTCCTTTGAGAAGGCGCTGCCTGTTAGAGTACGAGGCAACCATATTCTGAACACACCAACTGGCTTCGAAGCTGCATATAACATCTTTAGGTCTTTCCTCGGAGAGAAGCTAAAAAAAAGGGTACCGTATACGAGCACTGCATCACCATCATGTTATAACCATTTGTTAATAGAAAGAAACTAACATAGCCATAATTCAAAAATTATGTCGATTAATAATTCGAATAGTAGCATCTATGCTCGTTGTGGGAGCCGCCTAAAGGAGTACAGCCAGAAGAACATAAAATATATAATAAATATTTTAGTTATTAGATAATCCCCTTAGACTTTAAAATCAGTAAATCAGTAAAATCAGTTTTATTTCTGCAAATAGGCCCCTGGAGGAGCTTTTACACGTCCCAATATTTAAACCTACCACTGTTTCGGGACAAATGTGGGCTAGTGCCGAGAAGAAGCAGCGCAAGAAACTCGGTCACTGTCAGCCTCTTTTTAAATAAATATGTTTACATAAGATATATGCCAGTGCGAGCTGGGGCAATTTAAAGCCACGTTCACACGTTCCTATCATTTATATAATCATTAATAGTATAATAGCCCTTTTTCATTAAAATTACTTTGATATATGATTTGAGTTTATGTACTGGGAGTTCAGCAATTGACAGTGGTAATTTATTGAAAATACGAATACAATTTCCCATGAACGAATTGCCCACTTTTCGCAGTCTGAATCCTGGAACGGCAAATTTATCTTTATTTCGGGTATTGAAATTGTGTACGTCACTATTTTTGACATATAACTCTAGGTTCTTACGGACGTACATAATGTTTTCGAAAATGTATTGAGATGCAACTGTAAGTATGTCGATCTCTTTGAATAGCTCTCTTAGAGAGTCACGGGGTCGAAGGCCATAAATAGCCCGCACAGCACGTTTTTGCAGTATAAAAATAGACTCAATATCTGCCGCTGAGCCCCATAACAGAATTCCGTATGACATTATACTGTGAAAGTAGCTAAAATAGACTAATCTTGCCGTTTCAACATCAGTCAACTGTCTTATCTTTCGCACAGCATAAGCAGCAGAACTAAGTCTTTCAGACAGAGACCTAATATGAGCACCTCATTGCAGTCGAGAGTCTACAGTTATACCTAAAAAGGTAGAGGAGTCTACTGTGTCTAATGACTCATCTTTTACAATAACATTTGTGGCGGAAAACCTTACATTAGGCAAAGTAAATTAAACACATTTTTTTTTTGCATTGAGCAAAAGATTGTTCGTAGCAAACCAATGCAATAATTTAGAGAGGGTATTGTTAACATCGTCAAATGAAGATTTGCCCCTCTTAGTTTTAAATATCATTAATGTGTCATCTGCATACAATACCATCTCACAAAGATTATGTAAATAAATAAATAAATAAATATTTTAAGACATGCCTCACTGGGCCACATAGAGCCATCTAGACAACCGATAATCTTACTTATATACTTTTATTTTGTAAATACATACTTATAATACATAGAAAACACCCAGACCAGTACAAACAGAAATGTTCATGCACACAAATATTTGTACTGTGCGGGGATCGAACCCGCGACCCATGGCTCAGAAGCAGCGTTAACTACCGCTGATCCAAATGGTCGTCGAAAATAACAGGGAAGGTCATTTATATAAATTAAAAATAGCAGGGGTCCTAACACTGATCCCTGAGGGACACCCATGATAAGGGCCGACCCCGAAGACTTAGTTCCATCAATGCAAACTTTAATTAAAAAAAAGAATTCATTAATTACCTCCTGTACAACGTAAACAACGTGCAAAATTTTTAAAGTAATCTACTTAAGCTTGGTATTTACAGATTCATGTGCACAACCAAAATTACGAGTCAATGTACAAGGATATTCCAAAGTCGATACTTCCTGTTGAGTATGGCGGGGAAGATGGCTCTGTCGAGGAACTAACAGGTAATAACAATTATAATAGCTTATATAAAAATTACGGCCAAAGTACCGTTTCAAGTTTGTTTAAACGACTACAGCCCCCTAATTCGCGTAACCGATCACAATCGTAATTGAACGACAGGTTTTTGACAGTTCTAGTATGGGCTAAATGTCAAAATCGTCCAATTCAATCACGATCGAACTGCGAGTCGGTTACGCGAATTAGGCCCCTTGTCTGATGTGTTTTACCTTTTGCTTCTTAAATTAACAAAAATACATCTGATGCATCAAATGCATGCAAATAAACTTGTGTAACCAAAGGAACTTCATTAACGTCTACAGAAATTAAAATGAAATCCTTACTAGATTATTATATTTACGTTAGACTCTAACAACTTATCCTCAGTGCAAGATAGGTCTCTTGGTTATTGTTATTTTTAGCAACTGTTATTATTTTAAACAAATGAATTGAATTACCTTGGCAACTAATCTTTGGTAGGTCTACCTATCTGGGAGTAAGTCATTGTATCGGCCGTAAATCGAGCATTATTTAAATCTCCGTAATAAGCACTAATTCATAACTATGATCCAACATTTCTTCTTTGGAAGTCGCTTCAGTTAAAGGAAACTTTCTGATGACTTTTCAAACAAAAATACATCTGATGCATCAAATTGACAAGTAGCTCTTACGTCTTGATCTCGCTATAATCATAAACATAATGAAAGACTAAATTAGGCACCTAGCTAAAGGACCTACGTTTTTATTTTTAACCTTGATAGAAGGTTAAATAAAACTAATAATAGCGGTACCGATCCCAAACCCTTGCAAATGATCTTTGGTATATTTAACTACAATTCTGACTATAAATTTAATTTTTACAATGAAACCCGGTAATTTGAAACTTTATAATAGCCATCTATTATATATATTAATCTAGTAACTACTTAGATTTTAACAAAGTAGGACTTATGCTATGGCAAATATTTATCAGATATATCGCTCATTAGATGCAAAACGGTCATTGCTCAAAAACATTATCTGGCACATACAAATGTCAGAATATTGAGTAGGTAGCAAAATAATGTATCTAGTAAGTAATGTTTACAAACGTGACTTCACTAATTCGCATCCACTTGTACGAGGAAATAATGTTATAGCAATATTAGTAGTTTTCGAACTTGTTATGTAACGTGAGATGAGCGTTGACGAGCGATGTGTGAAAGTTTTACTTTTGTGAACTATTTGTCAAGTCTACTTGTACTCGTAGGTTAAATTGCATTTCACTGCTCGATACTATGATATAAAATATATTCTTTAATTAATTTTACAAATTATCGTTTACAATATCAGTATATAAACTTGAAAAATTTTGTCTCAGGCGGGAAAAAAATAATTTTAATCAAGTTTATATACTGATATTATAAGTGTAATTAAGTTGCTAAAACTTATTTATTAGTTAAATTAGTTATTAGTTATAATATATTTTTTAAGGTTTTTAGTTGTAGATTTCTTAATATTCATACTTTAATTATATTTTACATCTTATATTAAATATAAATATGTCTTGTTATAATAAATAAATAATTTATATTACTTGTCAGATGTAATATACAGTTGCTAAAATATCAAATAATATCGTTTACAAATTGTATTTGTTTTTAAGCAAATAAAATGATAGTGTAACTTAAAAAAAGGTTTTATTGAATTTTATTTTTTTAAATTTTTGACACGTGTGTGTTATTTATTATAATTCTTTCAAAGTTAACTGATTTCGATGATAACTGAAATCTTAAGTTGCTTCAGTATTATATCTAAAAAAAAGATAATGATTTTTATGATATCCTAGCTGTTCGTCCCGGCTTTGCTCGGGTGTACCAATGAAAATAATGTAAGCAAATATCTGTTTATGACCATGTCAAAACATGCAACCATAACACATTTTTCATGTTGCTATTTACAACAAACCTTTTTTTCATCCAATATCAAACAGTTCATTCCATACAAAGACAAACATTCTTCTGACCATCAAAAACATAGCAAAAAAGTTATGCGCGTACATACATTTCGGTGATTCATTTTTATATAAATACGAGTAGATTAAATTAAAATAACAGCACATTATTCCTTATTTTATTTATTTAGTTTAAATATTTTTTCGTAATAACCGAGACGCCAATCACGCAAAATGTTAATGTTAATGTCAAATGTTAAATCAGCAAGGTTACTTTATTTCTGGAAACAATAGCTTCAACATACTTTTGTCGCTCGTTATAGAACAATTAGTTAGCCATGACCGTAATAGAAGTATCATTTGATTATGAGATCTTAGCCACTTTCATTTAATCACCTATTAACCATTTACTTTGTTTTTTATGTTCAGTTTGCAATTACAACGTGCTGCATTGCCAATCATTTCAATCTTGATTGACAGTATACTATTTTGTACTATGGTAACTAAAGCAACATGTTGCGCGGTGCTGGCACATAAAAATAATGAAAACACCTCTTCTCTTCCTTTGAGTGTCATAAGACGAATTTTTACAGTTAATGGAAATAATACAGGATGAAATTTTAACCACCTTCCAAATTTTAATATACGAGTATCAATCTACGAGGCAAAAAAAATACGTATTTTTTCTTTTGGTATAGCCCAGTACAAAAATGATAAGATAAAGCACTTAGAAAATGTCCGCCAAAACACTTTATTACGCGTTGCGCATGTCATTCATTCATTACGATACTATTCATAAGTTTTTGATTTTCCCTTTAGGGTTAGGACCGTAAAAATTGAAAACTATATCGCGAAAAATATTTTCGGGTGACAACTTCCTGTATAAGTTTCATTATTATAGTAAACTTTTGTTGTTGTTCGTTGTGCACTCAAGTTGGGAAAGGCGATGAACTGCCGTTATAACTTGCATACTATTCGTTTATATAGAAGAACCTGTTATTGGTTGTACGCTAAAATGTATTTTATTGACAGTGTAATAGTTGTAAAGCTGTTGGTCTTTCAATTAATAAAAAAATAAAAAATAAGAATCTTCGTATACTGCCAGAAGAAGAAGGACAGCAGCGTCATCTCCTTGCTATTGGCCAAAATGCGATCGCCAACCCACCTGCTAAGCCCATGCTTAGCCCATGCTTAGCCCATGCTTAGCCCATGCTTAGCTATAAATCTCCATAGATTACGGCAAAATTCTTCTTTTGGACAGGTCCATGTGTCCAGCAGTGGACTTATGTATGTAGACGCTATAGCCTGATTTTGATGACCGGTATAGATGATTTTTGGTTTGATATGGTATCACCTAATATGATAAAATCAATTTATATCTATCAAATAGATTATATTGTACCTACTTATTAATGTAAAAACCAGCTTCAAGTCTAGTTTAGTAAAAATTTTTTATGGCAAATCTTTATTAATTACCTACTGAGTAATATCTATGACAAATCTAATTCCATGTTGATGAAGACAAGTTAAGTGATATTAGGTGGAAGTCGTTATATAAAGTGACTTTTTAAAAGTTTTTACGCAATAGTTATAATTTCGTCGTTAGGATGTAGTTTTTATTGATTTCCTAACGACATAGTTTATAATCAGTGTTTACCGGGTTGATCACTTCACAAATTCTAATTACTCTGTAAGAGTGTGCTAATAGAATTTATAATAATTCAATGAAAATTTATATTATTAATTACTACTTAGGTACACTCTTAAAACGATCACACCGGGAATTTGGAGCTATAATAAATATCTCCAAATAAGCAGGCCTATTGTTGCGGCTTAAGTATCAAAATAAATAAAAAAATAACCCTCAGTCTCATATAGTTACAACAGTCAGATTGATTTCGTCAAACGCTGTCATGATATAGAAGCAGTATAAACCTTTTTTTATTCATATATTAGGGGTTAAAGTATGAAATTGCCGTTTTGTATGGACAAAATCGAGAAAAGTAATTTTTCCATACTAACAATTTTTTAGTTTTTTTTTAAAACGCCTGAACCGTTTTCGATGCAATTAAAGGTGAAAGTTAGATGGTTATAAAGCTACGCATTATAGTATTTAAATTTCTGAAAATCAAAGTATATAACACAAATATACTTAATTGAAGCAAGAAGTTCAGCTGACACATTGTAAGGGGTCTTTTCAACGACTTCCTTTGAAGTAATAGGCACTAGTATTGCACTTTTTTTTTTTAGTCAAGAGTTACTTTATTTAGTTTTTGATACAATACAAAAAGAATTACGCAATAATATGACTATACTTAAGAGCTATAAACAAAATAAAAAATGGGAAAATAATCGGCTATTTCATACTTTAACCCCTATTATTTTTTTTTGAACAGCATGGCAAATTTGCTGACATAGTTACTATTACCCTTTACCATTCTAGAATGCCATAAGTCTTCAAAGGTATTAACATCAGTGTAATATTATTATATGAGTGAGTATACTCACAAGTATAAAAATGATTTCTTTCTTACAGAATACTGGAAAGCCAAAGTTGAGAGCTACCGCGACTGGTTCTTGAAAGAAGAAAACTCTCGTTCAGACGAGTCCAAAAGACCGGGCACTCCAAAGACCTCATCGGCCCTCTTTGGGGTCGAGGGTTCCTTCAGAAAACTCGAAGTGGATTGAAGTTAAAGCATAATTAAATTAGACCAAATCTGTTTCTATTTTTGTTGTTGTTTACACTTTGAATTAGGTTATGTGAATTGTTTTTTTGTTATTAGGTTAATAAAGTATTTGGTGTATTTTTAATCATTGATTTATTGGCCTTGTTTTGCTTTACGATTTTATTAAGACTTATGAACATGTAGATGGTTTTAACTTACAAAGCAGAGGTGGAACCTATAGTTCAAAGCGTCATAACTTTTTTTATCTAAGTAAGACTACACCAAACATCGGTATAGTTTAGCTCATAGTTGGTAACTATTTTCTGGTCGGTCATAATCGCCGGTGATTGCTTATTTGGCACCAATACAAACTACCTATCTCCTTTGCGACGAACACAACAACAACTTTCTGGTTACACTTAAATGTTTAATCAGTAGCATTCTAAAGCTAATCTTATGCCTTTATGAAGTAACAAGTGTATTCTGGTAGATAATTATACCGAAAAATATTATTATTACCGCCAATATGAGTGCAAGACATTCTATAAAAATGTGTTAAGAATTAAACTTGCATTGAAGGTGTTGCAGGACCAGCGAGTGACACAATAAAATTGTGGTTTACACTCTACGACACGAGACCCTAAAGAGAGCCTGCTTTTGAAACACACTAATTACATACTTTATTTGATATTTTAGCAATTAAATTGCAATTATAATATCAGTATATAAACTTGATAAATTATGTCTCAGTCGGGACTCGAACCCGCATCTCCTCCCGGTATGCAAGGAGATGCGGGTTCGAGTCCCGCCTGAGACATAATTTTTCAAGTTTATATACTGACACTAATTACATTGCTACTCGTATAAGGCAGTATGATGTCGGCCTAAATTAGAAAAGCACCACTTTTACTCTACCTACGGATGTAGTAAGAGATGACAAATGTATTACTACCAGAAGAGAATAAGCTGAAACGTCTTCTGTCCACCATTAATTGGCGGGCAATGATCGGCAAACCTCCTCCGATGTATGTTCGAAGTGTGGCGATTACTACTGTTGACAGTCAGGTAAGGTTGCAATAAAATACCTATAAATCTATTTAAAATAGTTCATACTTATTTTAATTCTTGTGTATATATTTAATGTAAAAAAAGAGCTGTCACTATTTAGCAAGTAGTTAAAGATGATTAACAAACAGTTGCTTATTAAAGATAACTGTAAAGCTTAACTAGAAACTAAAGAAAAAAGTTGCTTTGCAATTAACAAAAGTCAAGGTTATTAAGTAGCTCTTTGATTTGAAAGTAAAATTACACTGCTCAGAGTAAAAAATTAAGAATATGTTACAAATAATAAAAACTAATCATACATATGACTTAAAAACGGACCAACATCAAAAAACAAACAATTTTGAACCGGTGCCAGCCAATCAAACAATCAACAACGATGTTCTTTGTTGGATGACTTATGTCAGTTTTATATATGTTTGCCCGTAAATATTATATCGAAGGTTACGATATTATTAATATGTCATATTAAAAATAACAAAAATAATTGAAAATTATTGTTCCTGTGAATCACGCCAAACAATTGTACTCTAAGTAATCATTAATTAATTATGTACGTACCTGACAAAAATCGTTTCTTACATCATGCATGTTGGAGTCGTATCGTATCGTATGCGGCGACATTGGCCTCGTCAGCACCGCGCGCGCCCCTGTCAGTCGAGTTTAGTTATCACGGAGCGCGCGCGTCGCCTCGGTTTGCGCACACGCCGTGCGCCTTGATATGATCCCGTTTACAACGCCCGGAGAGAGCTTGCGTTTCGTTCGAGTAACCATACTCTCACCATGACACAAGAAGAAATATACACGCGCCTTGACGACGAACTCCATCCGACGGCTACGGAAGTCACCGATGACGAGGACGTCGTTATCAGAAGACAGAGAAGCGTCAAAGAAATGATTCTACGTTTCGAAAAGACATCACTTAGCCCTTTTGAACCATCGAACGATTCGCTCGAAAGGTCAAAGGATCCATCGCTTGGAAGTTTGACTAGTGTAGTAAACCCTCTTCAAATGCATTTCCAACATTTGTGCCCAGTAACCAGGTCTCAAGATAGGAACTCAAATGTGTCAGTGAATTCAATACTATCGAACACTTCGGAGAATAGCTACGAATCAAGTTCTTCTGGTTTCGTTTCCGATAGAAAATCAGGCCGAGATAGTTTAGTACCTCACAGGCCTGCGCCGCCACCTCCTGAACCTTTCAATGACAGCTGTTCATCTTCGGAAAGTAAGTCGCCTGTGCGGCGGGAGAGTCGAGAAATTGAACGAAGATATTCGTCTGCGACCCCAAATACCTCACCAAGTGTTAAACGGCGTTCACGGCAACCACCTGTTATGAGAAAAAAATCAAATGCTAGTAGCGTTCTTCTTGGTGAAGCGCATTGGTCATATGGTGTAAGGCAAAGTGATTTAGAAAAGCTGTTAGGATTGAAACGGTCAGAGGTGTCTGATCACGAGGATGATCGGAAAAGTATTCAGTCAGAAAATGGCAGTAGTAGTGGCAATAGTAGTAGTAGTAGTAGTTCTAGTGATTCTAATGATAGTGGAAAATCAGACAAAGGTGATGAATATGTAGTTAACGATGACGACGGTAGAACGGACACTTTATCTACTGATCATTCCACGGATACCCTGATAAACGAAGAAAACAGTGACGATCAGGACGATTTATCAGTGGCTTCCGGAGAATCTGGTGAACGTAGTAATTATGACAATATTAGTATTAAATCTATATCTTCATTTGACATGGTGCCCTACCAGAAATATGATAGCATTACAGTTTCGTCAGATGAATTCGGTTCAGAGCTGTGCAATGCACCCGATACAGAGTTCCTAACTGTCAGTGCTGTGAATGAGTGGTGTGTGTCAAGGTCTGTGGCTCCGACTCTCTTGCCTGTGCAATCCAAAAAGGAAAAATATCGAAGGTGAGGATATTTCATTTGTCTAGATATTATCACGTAGAAATATTTGCGATATCGTGGTAAGCCGATTCACGCATTGATAACAGCTATTATCTCTTGGCACAAAGATATGATTAGTGATTCTTTGTACTTTTGCTTTTATTTATCGGATTGTAATGATGGCCAATATTATGGTACTTGCAACAGTACTTTCTGTTTCGGGAACAAATATTTGATTGCGCTGTGCGTGGATATCAAACAAATTGCGTTCAGGAACTTAACAATTTAAGACGATTATTTATTGCACGTAAGCGCACACGGTTGTCATGTCACCGCGCACAAGTTTTACCTTGATGTTTATTCATATGGTTCGAGGTAGGTAACTCCACATAATCTCCCATGTTTGATGAACAGGTGTTTCAAAGGAACGTACAACACCGCTCAAGTTGAATTACTTACTAACATTCTTGAGATAAGTAGGCTGCTAGGCAACACAGAAGAAAAACGCGTAAAGGAAAAAGTTAATTAACTGCCATTTAAGTAGACAGATTTATGTCAGTGTGAATTATGGGTACAATGATACGATTGTATATAAAGTCAACATTTAAACATCATGTACAAGTACTTAAGAGTGGTTTTATTAGGAGCTATTTATAGCTGGAGTATCTTATTTTACATATAATATTATAAATGGAAGTTTCGATAGATTTTTGTTACTCCATCATTCCAAAACGGCTGAACGGGCTGGAGTGAATTTTCATACTAAAATTAATTATAGGCAGGAATAGCACATAGGTTTTATTTTGGAGAAAAGTATAATTTCCGTGTGTTATTAATTACTGAAAGCGTACGAAGTTAACAACAGCTAGTTATATTATATATACCAAAGGTTGGATATATGTTTGTAGCTCAATTAAGTCAGATCGGCTCAGTGGATCTGTGTAAAGTTAAGCACGCAGATATATTATAGACTGGAACAGTACATATAGTAATGCCACATAACGACTTAATTTTAAGGCTCTAAAATAAAATCCGTGACGGGTTTTACTTCGATAATAAGTAATAACTAATCACAAACTTTGATATTTTTTAAGAAGACAAGTCTTGGCTAGCGCCAATGAGAATAATATATTATATAGAATAGGAAACTGGTTGCATTGCAAATGTTGATATGTGGTGCACTATTTTATCCTCTGCATCTCTGAAAAGAGTTAATTCCAAACTGATCCTTTAAACGGATCGAATCCATTGAACATTTAGCTTGGCCAATCTGATCCCTTAGCATTCTGTTACATAAATACATCCTACTCCATTCAATAATTATATAGGATCGTAAAAAACATGTTTGTTGGTAAGCATAATGGATCGGATTGGAATTATATTTTTTTTATCTGATCCCTTGTGATATTTTAAACAGTATATCGGATGGGAGGATCTCCTGTGGATCAGAATGATATTGATCGTAATGGAATAACTCTCTGAAAAAGTCTGTAAGTATCATTTGATGGCCTCAATGTAATTGTGCGTCATACATAGACAAAAAGTCTAATTTGGAGTTGTTTGAATCTGCTCTTGATATGTTTTAATCAAAATTTGTCCGATTCATAGCAAAAAGCACTAAAAATATGCTGCTGGTTGTTATTGACATGTTTACAAACGTATAACTTTTATTAGCTGAGATAAGACTTTATACAGTCAAGAAAACTAAAATTCAACCAATATTGTTATTACTCAATCGATTTTCGACTCAAAACACAATGACTTATGATATTTTTTTATTGAAACATATAAAGTTTTCTGTTAGGTCAATGATCTGCACCTAATACTTACTTCGTGGCAGAGGGTCGTGAATTGTGGAGTAGAGAGAGACATTATCTAGGTATCAATGGTATGCAACCATCTTCATTATCATCAGCTTACATCAGTCCACAGCTGGACAAAAATCTCTCCTAAAAAAGGCAATCGTGGACACAACTAATAGCGCCGATTGGCAAACAGGCTGGCAGTCGCAGTTTGACCAATGATGGAGAAAAGACGCCGCCTTCATGTGACTTTTGCCAGAATGTTACTAAAAATAACCTTACCAAATATACTCAGTGTGATTCCAATAATGTATGTCTACCTACAATAAAACCCTATTTTCTGATACACGGCTTCAATCGTTTACTAATGATAACTCAATCTTTTACCAATTAAAATGGAATCCATCGTTTCTCCAATGATAAAAACTATCTACAGTGGGGCATCAAAGCAGTTCAAAAACCTCAACCATTATAGCGCCCTTTTTAACTAGCTCTGTCTTTGCCAGCCCGTTTAAATCATGAAAATAGTTTATCAAAAAAAGATCAAGGAGTATTAGAAAGCAGATTTCATTATCAGACTTTATTAGAATTTTCTTAAGTATTTTTGAAAAGTTTATTCTTAGAAACACTTTGGAAAAATACTGTGTAGTTATAAGTTGTTGTTGTCGTCTATATGTACATAATAAATAGACAAAAACAATAGTATTGCTACAAAGGTTTAGGTCATAAACTTACAAAATATGATGGACTCCGGACTCTACGCCACCATACAAGTATAAGACACATACATTTAGTAATATTAAATCTATGATAAGACAAGAGATCCCATATTATCGTACAGACAAGCTAATATGGAATTGCTACAGATTTATAAAAAAGTTTGAGTCACTCTCTCTCCTATTCATTAACGATCTGGAAATTATTGTGGATTGGCCGAAATAGCAATCAGCTTTCTTTAATATAGCCAAAATAGCATCCTCGTTTTGTGAAAATTCTTACGAATGTTTATTGTATTTATTTAATGCTGTCCGATTTTAAACATTGGTAGTAACAGCCTATAATCATCCCACTGTAAGGAAAAGGCCTCCATCATTGAATTCAAGTTACCACGGCAGTGATGAGAACTGGCATAATCACCACGCTTGCCAAATGCGGGTTGGTGATCACAAACCCGAGTAACGTTCGAAAATTCGAAACTTTTTTTTTGTTGCTCGACCCGGGGATCGAACCTAGGACCCCGAGATCTTGGCCCGGTATTTAAACCAATAGACCAAAAAACATTGGTATTACAATTAAATTTAAGATAAGAAACGTGCTCAGATTAATAGCGTATTGTATGGGTGTCTATACCAAGGCGGCGGGATGTAGTAAAGTCATCATTATTAATACTTCTGGAAACTAGAACAAAAAATCAAAGTACCTACATCAACAGCCTGTCACGTCAAAATTCCGCAGTAGATTTTCAGCTTAATGTGCAATAAACAAAGATCAATATCAATTGAGAAAAGTGTCGTTTTGTGGTAGGTGGACGAACAATCAACTTCATTTGCAAACTAGGTACCTAGCAATATTTTTTGCGTGGGATTTAAGATAGCGCAGTATTGCGTCAATTAGCTCGACAGAATACTAATCGAGCATTATTGCAATTGGTAATATATTTTAATCTACCGTAAAATAATGAACCGTGGAAATCAAACGTCACAAAGCAGAAAAAAGCAGTTAACATTTTATAGAGATAGTATAGAGAGTAGAGATGATAGTCTTGTAAAAAAACTTTTATGCAAGCTTATTATAAAATGAAATCCTTGCGTCATTCATTAAACACAAACGGTGTACAATTAGAATTGCTTCTTCGATTTACTAAGTTGTACCAGACTGAAGTCATTGTGAACTCTACGATCACTAAAACAATAATTAGCAAGTAGCTCTGTTAACGGGAAGCACAAATCTACCACTATACCAATAGTTATGTAGAGTGCAATAATAACTGTTTGTATGCGAACGTCTAATAGTTAAGAACACGCACGATATGAATGCCGGAACCGCTTTAAGTTTATACATACATACTAGGTACATACTCTGTGTTCAATTGTCCGAAAATTAGAAACAATTTGGGTCTGGGAAAAACCGTCCCTCTATCTAACAGCAAACGCACACACGGACGTTTATCAGTGACGTAACAAGCCGTATTTTTACAACGATGCGCGGGCGTGGATGCCAAGGTTGACTTTGTATTTACGTGCCGCTAAAGCATACATGATTCAAACACGAGCTATACTATAGACTATTCGTTGTCTAAATGTAGGAATGACCTTTCGACTGTGAAATATTTCTTTTTAGATTTTTAAGCAAAACTCGACTACCGTTATGATAGGTATGACTAGGTAACCGTGAGGTATAATGATAATAATGTTTATGTGGATTGTTATACTTGCATATAAAAAATAATATAAAAGATTGCGGTTTTCATTTTTTTTCAATTTTCAATCAACAAAGCCTAATACTTTGCAAATATCTCGTATTTATAAAGCTCACTGCGCAGTGAATGACAAGCATCCCTAAATGATTAGTGTATTAATATGGGGTAACAGTTGGAACGAGAAGACAATCTAAAAGTAAATATATTTCGACAAAAAGTTTTTGTGCATGAAAAACTGGTCAGTTATAATCGATACTAATATTATAAAGCTGAAGAGTTTGTTTGTTTGTTTGAACGCGCTAATCTCAGGAAGTACTGGTTCGATTTGAAAAATTATTTTTATGTTGGATAGTCCATTTATTGAGAAAGGCTTTAGGTTATATAACATCACGCTGCAACCAATAAGAGCGAAGCATCAGTGGAAAATGTTGCAAAAATAGTCTCGATCATAATTATAGAAATTGATGCAGACGAAGTCGCGGGCAACAGGTAGTAGAAAATAAAGTGGAACGTATCTTACGTTCCACTGGACGGAAGTCAGGAAAAAGTGTTTCTACAACTGGTTTAGACGCATGTCGTTTTGTATAAAGGCAAATGGAGAGTAATTTAAAAATATATAGTAAAAAAGCTTACTTATTTTCACAACAAATGAGGTTGTACCTACGATAAATATTATTTTTTACGATAAACTATTTTATGAACCAGTAGATCCTAGATGAAATTGATTACCTGAAAGATTTTTAGAAAAAGAAGATTATTTTCGTTATAAATAATTTACTGATAATACTACCTAGAGGGTATATGATGTTAGCAAACAGTTATCTGATATGCACGTTTGTGTAGTGCACTGTTGCAAGCGGAGAAGATGAATGCGCACTGTCTCTGCGAGGAACATGTTTTCTTATGCAGAATATCCATTGTATTCTTGAGGAGTCTTGCACAAATACAACGTACATTATTAGTGCACAAATATAATTTATACATTTAACTAAATTCACTCAAATTATTATTTTTAAATAAGCTAAATGAAAAATAAAATATTCTTAAACAATAAAAAGTCAATTCACTTTTTTTGGTTTATGTGCTTGTTTGAGGATTTTATTACTAAATAATTTTAAAGCTGTTTTAGCTCATATTTAGCTCGCTCATTGTAGCTTATATTAACATGGTATAGTCGGCTTTAATAACCGTTAACCTAACATGCTGTATACTGGTCTGAAAGGTAAACATTATGGGTTGACTGTTCTAATCAAACAATATTTGCATTAGCGGTTATCAATTGAATCTACTAATCTTAGGTTAACCGAATATCGATGATAAAGATAATGAGAAAGGAAAATTAACTAAAATCTTCGGCAGACACTGTGGCATCAGTCCAATAAGTACTTAGCGTTGTACAAAACGTGTGAAAATAAAACAAAGTGAGTAATTACGCTTGATCTACGTTATATCTACTAATATATTGTAGCCATTTTTGTCTTTTACCTACCCTTTGCAAAACTAAAGCAAACATTATTTAAAACTCTTTGATACTCACAGTATCAAAATGTGTATTGTTTAGATTAGTAGGTATAGGCTTCATTACTATCGTACTTTTTTATCATCAATTAGCTTGTTATTAGTTCTAATTTATTCATCAAGCGGACTTAGCTCTTGACCTACTTTCAGAATAATAACCATCTTTTAAAGCATAAAAACAGAGTTAAAATTTTGGAGAACCATTTGAATTTGAATCTTTGAAGTTTTAAAAATTAAAGTTACTTATTTTGAGTCGACACAAGAAATTATATCTTTTTGTCCATTAAAACTTGTTACTTCAACTATTTCTCGAGTATAACTTCAAAAATATTAGGTCAACCTCAACTTAATTTTATTATTAATCATACATGACACAAGATACTGTTAACCTCCAAATTTTTTGGCCTTTAGATATCTGGATTTTTACACGTTAAACTTAATGGCGATAACATTTAAAACGGCATTACCTACCTAAAAATAATTTCACATCATGAATTCTCCTTATTTTGTCTGTTATAATTATACCGAGTCGGTATCGTGATTTTTACTTGATGCGTGAACAAACATACGTACAGAAAAATTAAAACTTGGTATTGTTGTTGCTTTTGTTGCTTTAGCTAGATTCTAGAGTCTAGAAAGACCCTCAATATTTGCTCTCAATATTTATAATAGTGTATAGACTTCGATTTGTTACAAACACGTTATAGGTATCTAGTAAATGTTGCAGTCTAACTTAAATACCTAATAAAAGGAAACCTCAAATTACAATTAAAACATTTAATTAATAATAATAGGCCTTTACCTATGAAATTGCCGTTCTGCAGTACTGGCCATTTCAAATCAAAATAATTTTTGTTTGGCTAAGAATTCTTATTTTAAATTAATTTTATATTAAAAACATGGAATTCTTTACCCTAAAGTAGTCATTTGTTTATTGATGATTGATGATGAATGATAGTGTTACGTTTTCATCGCATTTCAAATTTTTTCGTCAGCATGGATACGTTAAAAGTTCGAGTAATTATGGAATATGAGTACCGTCGTGGCAGCAACGCGGCACAAGCGGCACGCAACATCAACGACGTTTACGGAGCCAACACTACAAACCAACGCACCACCTGTTATTGGTCTGCTCGCTTCCGTTCTGGAAATTTCGACCTGAAAAATGAACCTTGCGGTCATCCGAAGACTTTGGTCGACAATGACTAATTAAGCTGATGATACACAATCGAGGGCTGAATTAGCAGCAGCTTTCGACGTTAGCGTCAAAACAATATTGGTCCATTTGCGTCAAATTGGCAAGGTAAAAAACCTTGACAAATGGGTGCCCCACGAACTCGATGATCGCCAACGCGAAGTACGCGTCGAGACGTGCCTTGCACTGCTCAACAGACACACAAATGGAGGAATTTTGAACCGCATTGTTACCTGCGATGAAAAATGGATTCTGTTTGATAACCGCAAGCGCTCAGCAAGTTGGTTGGATCCTGGTTCAGCACCTAAACAATGCCCTAAACTCATAACTTACCCCTAGAAAAGTGATGGTCACTGTTTGGTGGTCTAGCGCCGGTGTGATTCATCACAGCTTCTTACCAAACGGGGTGAGCATTACTGCAGACGTATACTGTGAAGAACTGAACACAATGATGGAGAAGCTGGCACATCTCCAACCAGCATTGGTCAATCGCTCGTCTCCTCGCTCCTGCACGACTAACGCGCGACCTCATACTGCACAGCAGACGGTCTCCAAGTTGCAAGAACTGGGGTTGGAAGCTCTCCGTCATTCGCCCTACTCACCAGACCTTGCGCCTACAGACTACTCCTTTTTTCAGAATTTGGATAACTTCTTGGCGGGAAAAAAAATCAATACCCGAGAGGCAGTACAAAATGCCTTTAAAGAATTTGTTGCCTCCCGTCCAGATTTATTTAAGAAGGGCATCAATAAACTGCCACTGCGTTGGCAAAGATGCATTGATTGCACGGGTGATTACTTCGTTTAATACAAATAAAAAATACATGAAAAAAAATCGTTTAAAATTTTTCATACAACACGGCAATTTCATAGGTAAAGACCTAATATAAGGTAGGTAGGTAGGTAGATAATTTGTAGTTTTATTAAGGTTAAGATAAATTTGATAAAATTAATACTAGCTACGCCTCCATTTATTTTAATATAATTTTATTTAAACTGATAACGAATGAAATTAAAATTGTATTTTTATTTATATTAGCAACTTCGCACACGAGTAATTTTGTAACTTGGTAGGTACCTCACGGAAACCATACTTCGTGTCCGGGGAAAAAATGTAGCCTATGGGATTTTCCAACAAAATTAAAATTTTATCAGATCTGTTCAGCCATTATGGCGTAATTGAGTAGATGGCTATCTAATCTTTCGTATTTATATATTAGTAAGATTACTTAGAACTCAAATAATATTAATGAGATAATATAATATATTACCTGTAAACACCGAGAGTGTGTCAACGCAATACTCGTAAATTATAACAGTAGGTAACAGCTTCTCATAAGTATTACTCGTATTTGTTGTATTACTTATATGTAAAATCTTGTCGAAATAATGATTTCGATAGCTCTGCTTTATAGAGTTTTTTTATAAGGGTCTGAGTTTTGAAAACTGAATGGTCTGAAGAACCCTTAAAATTAATGGCTTTTGCTAACATACCGACTACACCCTTCCAGCTGAGTTATGTACTGAATTTTTTCGTGCCTACCACTTTGTTCAAATGATTTGCATGGTAAGCCACGGTATCTAGTGCAAATACTATTTTTGGTTATGTTATGTAATGTAAGTGAATTGCTAGTGAAAATTGAGGTGCATAACCAAGAGTATTACTAAAACTCAACGTAAACTTAAATAAATAAATTTGTCGACACAATGTCTTGGTAGGCCAATGTTTAGAGCTGACGTCCAGTAATTATATAGGTTCGAGTTCCACCTAAAACATTCCGATATATAGATAGATAGATAGACAGATAACACTTTATTGCACAAAATAAAAGAAAACAAACAAATTACAAAGAAGAGAAAATGTACAAATAGGCGGCCTTATCGCTTTAAGCGATCTCTACCAGACAACCTTTGGGTAGAGGAAATTTATTTGTTAAACGATTTTTATTTTCCTGATTGTAATACTTTTATAACTGCGCAGGCGGCTGACTGAACGAGTGAACGAGCTAATACACACAGAGAGTGTTTACGTCGAGAGGCTGAGGCACGTGATAGATAATTACATTCCCCAAATGGATCGACATGACATACCCTCAACCCTGGCGGGTGCGAAGAATATAATCTTTGCAAACATAGAGGACATCTACAGGTTTCACTCCAAGGAATTCCTGCCAGCACTCAGAGAATGCGAGAACGATCTTAGAAAACTGGGGCAATGTTTTAGAATATACGTAAGTATTTTCTATTTAAATTTCTTAGGCACTTCCCTTCACTAATTAGTAAGTTCTTAACTGAACTTTGACTTAACAAAGAATAATTTCAAGGAAATATCTGAAGTCACATTCTTAATCAGCATCAAACGTGCGGTGATGCTTGGTTGTTCAGCAAATTCTGTTGTCCTCAACATTTATTGCACAATTGCGTTCACGATACGGATGTCATGAATGAATCAAAATCATTGAAGAGGAAACAATATACATTCAGATGTAATAATTACTGGTTGCTAGTCGTACGCAACGCGGCCATTATCAGAGTATACTGTACATTTTTATAATGAATGCAAAAAAACGTGTCACGGTCTGGTAGATATTCTATGCTGTCTGCCTTTATGTTAGAATCACCACCTCCCGTGTTTTAATTTATGGGATCATGAATAGAGACTGGAATTGAGCTCGCGGACTCAACTTTATTGGTCCAGTTACACTGCGTTTTTATTAGTGATGCACGATTTTTCAATGCTCTGACTTACCGCCATATTAACCAGGTCGTGGATTTACTTAGTTCAAATACTGTCGTGAAAGTATCGGGATTTCTCTAAAATGTGTGCACTAGTTAGTTGATAGATTACAACCGCAAGCTGGACTACGTGATGTTTGATATTGAAATGATTTCTAGTTTCTAGCTTGGTTTTATGATTGGAAAAGATTTTGATTTATTTGTGGTTAGTTTAAATTAGGTTTTTCTTGCTAGTAAGGATTTTCTTAGTTTAATCATTATTGTACGAGTATTTTATGAAACTGCTCTATAAGGTCACTGAACTATAAGATCTAGTAGTTCATATCAAGCAAAGTTGCCTTTGCAAGTGTTTGAGCAAGAGTGTTGTTATGTAATCATGAATCTCACATAGGAAAGGTTTTACATATCAGCAGTTGATAAAGTACAATTAAAAGGAGAGTCTTATATATTTTTTTGTATGAAATTTACTGATTTTTCGTTTGATCATACATCCATTTAAGTCACTAACTCATACGATCTGTGGTTAAGTGTATATCATACTTTTTTTTATATTTTCCCATGTCTGGGTATTTGTGGACCTTCGTGTCTTTACTTTGGGATCTAAACAATGATGATTTTGTTTTTATTTTTGTATTTTTATACCAAAGAAGTTCTAGATTTTCTACCTATGTTGTTAACATCCCTAGGCTCTAATAGCGCTGCCAGCATCGCAATAAAATGATGTTTTGAAAACCGCTGTACACTTTTCATAATAATAACGGATGTTAGAATAATCAATTTCAAGTTAGGTTATGTTTTTCCGATGAATTTATTAACAAAGTGTGTACTTTTGTTATACAGGAGCAAAGATTCAACATGTACGTCATGTACTCTAGGCATAATAAAAGAGCTACGAGACTGATATACGAACACAAACTATTCTTTCAGGTATGTCATGTGATTTGTTTATATAACATGTTGAATAAAATGATGCAGCTTTAATATTCTATAAAATTCCTATTTTAAGCTCTTATCAATGACAAATGTTCCGGAAGTGTGTATTTTATGATAAACTCAAAAATCTGTTTTTAGGGAAATTACTTGTATGAATGCAATTAGGTACATTAGATTTATAATAGGGAATCCCTAAATATTCAAGCACCATAAATATAAATTATAAACACATACAATAGTATACACATAAATACAAGAACTAGATACTGTCCCAGAAATGACACTTCGAACTTTTCAAGTTAAAAAAATAATAATTATATTCTACAGACAACAGCACTTCAATCTACCACAAAACGTCAAATTTTCTCAATTGATATTAATCTCTACTTGTTGGACTTAAAGTTGAAAATCAATTCAATGACTTTTAACTTTTTGGGTAGGTTGACCGGCCGTTGTCTGTATAGTCAGCTGCCAAAGTATGTATACAATTCTGACTAATGTTGACTCTTAATACAATGAGATAAGGTTGATAAAACTGTACCAACCGTAATGTATTTTTACGGGCATGACTTAAAGTTGTATGCAACTAGGTCAAAAGAGCATCCAAACGTTTAATATGTTCATTTGGTTAAGACGTTTTATGTCACGGATTGTGTATCTATTTTTTTTTATTATTATGGATAAACATAAACGAAGACTTGAAGCGTATAGATGATTATGCCGTGTCTTAACTAATAGTCACAGTACAATTTAATTTAAATATACTTCGTGTCTAAAGATAGTAAAAGCCACAGTACTACCGTGATGTAAGTCTGAAATGCAAGTCAATGCTAACATAATTTTCCGCCTTAAACAGCTGCTTTGACTATGTAATCACGTTATATACCAACGTGTGTATCGATACGGTACTAGCAAACTGTTAAGTATGTAAACAAGATGTAGGCATAAAGCCGAGTACCTATCATTATAAGTAAATAATGTACCTACATATTCATTTTCTTCAACTCTCCTCTTCAACATTTTCAAGCGTAAATAATATTAACTTTAAAGAAATTCCTCTGCCCGAGTAAATCAAACCAGCGCTCTGTAAGTCTATTTATAAATTTCACCAATTATTAGATACCTACTTTTTACCAAGCCAAACTTGTACATAATTACGTTCAGAAAAAGTTATTTATGGATTCAGTTCTTTGATAAACTGCCTATGTTCGTAATATCTGTTTTTAAACATGGAATGCCTAAAAACGTCCTTAAATAACTGTTGTAAATAATAGTAGCGAAATCTAGACGAAGGCGGTTCAATAAGTCTTTCAATACACCCGCAGCAAACTATGCGGTCGTTGTTATGGTGATGATAGGTGCTGCACTTAAGCCAAAGTGCAAGAAATATTACAACATTACCGTTGTCTACACGGGCCGTTGTCCACCGACATATATTCGATATTGCTAGTCTGTAGCTTATATTATTTCCTCATTTATAGCGTCTAGCTGTGAGGTTGAACAGACCGTTGCCAACACCGTTACTATGCGATACTATAGTGAAAATGATAATAGTAGCCCATCTTTATACAATAATGTTTGTGTTTTGTAACGCACTTATGTAATATTGCCCGTACAAAAAATAACGGTAATTTTTTATGAATAAGCTAGCTATTGCCCGCGATTTCGTACGCGTGCAGTTCAAAACTTAAAAGTATGCCACGGGGTCTGTACTTTTTTTGTAGGATGAAAGGTGGAATATTATGGGCTAGTCTAATTATGACACTCGCATATAACATGGCTTTCTATTGGTAAAATATTTTTTAAACCCGGTTCAGTAAACCCAGAGATTGGGGTAATCTCTACAACCTTTTTGCTTGTAGATTCCATTTGATTCCATTAGGCCATATTTTTTCAATTTTTTTTAATGTACATTATTGTTATCATTAGTTGTTACAATACTTATAACTATCAACACAACAAAAAGTTAAAATATAAAATACTAGCTGTTCCCCGCGACTTCGTACGCGTCAATTTCAGTTTTTAAGATCGCGATTATTTTTTCAACATTTTTCACTGATGCTTCGCTCCTACTGGTCGCAGCGTGATGTTATATAGCCTAAAGCCTTCCTCGAGGCATGGACTATCCAACACAAAAAGAATTTTTCAATTCGAACCAGTACTTCCAGAGATTAGCGCGTTCAAACAAACAAACAAACAAACAAACAAACAAACAAACTCTTCAGCTTTATAATATTAGTATAGATTTATTCATTGATAAAAAAGCCAAATGCTTTCAATTGATAGCAGATACCCAATTTATCTTCAACTACATCACAAAAATAAAGTCGAGGTGAGAGTCAATGTCTTTCTATTTAAATTTTTACTATGGCTACACTGAGTAACAGGCGTTAAACCGTCAAGGCTCCCAATTTTGAAAACAAACATCCGTTATGAATTACAATTAATTAAATGATATGTAACGTCCTCATTACGGTTTGGTATGCTGCATGTTTTATAATTAATTTGTAGTTATGCATTAATAATTCAATTTATGTGTTGGCATTTATAGTTGCATTGTGTATCGTAATAACTGATAAATACTCCTCGTCGGGATGTTAAATTGAAAATGGTAATATTGACGTACATTTCACATCATTAACCTACGAGCACCATGTGAAATTTAATCTCTGCTATATTAGAAAACCTCTAGCCTCAAACGTTAAATAGAAAAGCAAGTTTCTTATATGTGATTTAATAGTGTAAAACACAAAGGACCGAGATTGTTAAAGTCTTCTTATTTCGATAAAGCGGTATTACTATTATCTGCTACGGAATAAATATGTAACTTAAAATAAAAATATTGTGAAAAATATATTTCTTAGAAATTCTACATTATGGAGATTAGGATCAGCGAAAAAGAAAACAGTAGCTCTGCGGTCGGAATCTCGACTTTTTTATCCGGGGTCATGAGTTTGAATCATGACCATTGCTTAAAAGTTTCAAGTATTGGAATCACAAGTGCTACTTGCTCGGTAGTCCGAGGAATAATCGCTAGGAAATGTATGCATAGCATTTGATAGCAGTGGATCAATTAGAATATAATGTGTATACTGGACAATGTAAACTGAACACAATGAATGCAGACACCATCAAAGAATGGAACCACACTGTCTCATCCTATGAGTGTCGTAAGAAGCAACTAAAGGAGTACTGCGGGAAGAAGTTTGAAAGTAGCTTCTTCTCTCTATCATTGGACAAACTGCGATCGACTGCCAAATGTGGACTGATGACAATGGTCCCAAAATTTGCATTAATAATTCATTTATTATTATTACCATCAGCATGTATCAGGCCAGTTTTATTGTAATGAAAATATTAGAAGACACCATCTAAAGAAAAACGTAATTTTGTAATGATTATAATTCTGGCTCCAGCGCTGGATATAGACCCCCAAGATTTTGCCATTATCGCATTTGGCAAGCGTGTTGGCGATCGCAATGGTGGAGATATGACACTGCTGCCCCTCTTTTCCTTTCAACTCGTTCAGTAGCTTCAAACGACGCCCATTAGGGTAGCGCTAATGTGTATTTTCTAAGCACATGCTATCACAAAACCATGGCCCTATATGGTCAGGTTCAAGGTTTGCGGAGGTTCAATTAAGCGCTCCAAATGTGATTGCCACATCCTGGGTCGTATAGTCAACCGTACTACGAATAGGGACAAGTGTTTGGAGGCGGGTGAAAGTTTATTATATTGCCGCGCCATTTCCTCCAAAGGCTTTGCAGTCTACTTGTCCGAGAATTCTGCTCTAGTAATCCGCGGGTGTCGTGATCACATATCGTTTGGTCGAATTGCACACGATACGGTGAAAGGCGATAAATGATATTGATATTATTAAAATGGCAAAACGCGGAACAAAGTCAGCGCGATAATGTTTAGCAATGAGGGTTTAACCTACATAGCAAACGAATATCGGATTCAGTATTGTTAGTCATTTTGAAAATTGTCTACACTATAGTTTAAATTCAAATCAAAATTGTACGGCAAATAGTTCAACTACGTGTAATATAACACGTGCTGTTGTATTGTATTGGAAATATTTAGAACGCACCATTTATAGAAAAGCGTGATATTGTAATGTTATTATTACTCATGGCTCGTAATATAATATTTAGCAACAAGTTACTCATCATTAGTGTTCCAAACCAAACTCTTATTAACTTTGAAATTGTTACAGGAGAAGCAAATGGAATTAGGTGAGAGATTAGATCTCTCAAGTTACATATTAGAACCAATACAGAGGATTCCGAGGTATAAGTTGTTCCTTGTCGACCTAGTTAAAACTTACACTAATTATGAGAACGAGAGATGCGAGTCCGATTCTCGGATATCTAAGTTAAGTGTGGATAGCGACGAGACCGGTGGAAGCAATGGCGACTCGGACAGCGAAGAAACGCCTCTAGAAAGTTTGAAACAAGCAAAAATTGTAGTCGAACGCATATTGATTGCGGTAGACGAGATTGTGGTTTTGGAAAATATCACAGATTTGCCGGTAAGTTGAAAATTTTTTTTACAAACGATGGACGCGTTTTAATGATACGTAACAACAAAAACCACAAAAAGAACAATTGGGTTTGTTGCGAGTTGTTTTTTGTTTGGTTTTCGAGATTCTCACGTGTTTTGTTATTGTTTTTAAACTGATAATAACAATAAAAGTCTTGATTTTAGATGTCTACCTCATTATCTATATCTATAGTTTTTTTAAAGCGCATAGAACATCAATTATTATGAGCATCAAATATATACAAGAGGGAAGAATGAGTTTATAATTATATTTTTGTAATCATACATCCTGGACAGATTTCGTGATATATATATAGGTATTATCATTACATCATTACCATCAGCTCCATTGCTGGACATAGGCCACATAATCCCTCGATCGTGAGTTATTCCAGACACAATTGAAATCAATTGTTATCGTGGCACCCGAGTGCCTCCTTGGGGTTGAGGGATTAAAAAGGATGTTTTTGTGCATCACTGTTAGCTGAAAGGCTAGAATTTGCAGTTTCGACAATGTTGGAGAGAAGATGTTACTGCTAGCGTTCTTCTGGCAGTGCTACAACTTTAGTCGCCTCTCACGTCACTCATAAGTCTAGAAGGAATGGTGTTATTGTAATATACGGCTGAGTGTAATGTCTAAGTATATTTCAACGGATAACTAAATTTATATATATATTTCAGCCTCAACTAAGCCTGCTGTGCCAGGGTCGTCTCCTCGTGCAGAATGAGTTTTGGGCAATGGACACCGCTCGGCGGAGACGGACGCTGATGAGGTTGTTCCTCTTCGACAAGCTGGTACTTATCACTTCTGTGTATAAGAAGGTAATTTAAATCTTTATACTGTTCATGTAAATTTTTCAGTCAAGTCAAGTCAACGTTTTTCATTTTACCCTTTAACAACTTTGTCATTTAGAATCTGTGTTAAAATTGTAAGAAACCTGGTAGTTCTCATAGTTTAACTGCAGTTATGTGTAAAAATTGTTTCATTAACATGTTACGAATATGATGGAATAACAGACTATAAGTAGTCTAATCTAATTCATTACTGTTTTATGATTAATTTGAAAGTATCACGTTTTGGAACTGTTATTGATAAAAACAAATAGGTGGAACTAACATTTAGGATTTTTTCCATTAAATGTGATTCGCCATCATGGAGTTTATTTAATACAAAGAATTGAATAGACAGACATGCAAAGCATTCTTAAAAGCTTTGTTTAGATAGCAGTTTTTCTTAAATTTTGTTTTTATGTTTAAAGTAAGAATACACTTCGGTTTTATTCGTTGATACATTGATCTAGTAAAAATGTACTTATGTTTTTGGAACATGAATAATATTTTACTAGATTTATTACTATTGTACGTGTTACAAAGTTGTTGTTGACAAAGTTCCGAGGCTTCGAAGAAGAAGTTTCAAACAAGACATCATATTCTCTCCGACCATCATTGCAACGCTTATTTTTGTTTTCATTCTATAATATTTTGCTCTTGTCTTTTATTATAAATACTGTTTTTTAAAGAAGCGTAGTAAACTGATAGTGGTTATGATTCATTTAGTTTGAGTCACCAATCACTATCATTATCATTAAATGGCAGTATTATAGTTAGGTATAGATCGTTTGTAGTAACTCTTATGCCTACTATTGTGATTACAACAGAATAAAAAAGGGAAATGTAACGTTGTGTGTATATAATTATGTAGTTTGTTGCTTTTAGATAAATTTACGTACCAATCAGTATGTTACGTACAATTAGCGTAAATAATACATTTATAATTTTGACAATTACACATATTTTTGACGGTAACTGCGATGCAATAAATCCAGAACTGCTAGTTGCGGTCCATGGGGAAGGCTGGGTTTATTAGCAGTAGAGGGCTGGGTTTACCTATATAGAAATCTGATGAAGATCACTTTGAAGTTCTCCGTGGTGGAGTGGTGTACACACCGGTTTTTAAGGTGTCACCTGTTCTGATGTACCGTTCGCTTCGCGGTCGGGTAAATGTAGAAAAAAAAAATTAAATTGTTTCGGCTTTGGGTGTTTGTGGTGCCTTCGTTGTTCCTGATTTCTACAGAACAAGTGCTTTAAATAATTACTTTCTTAAGGTTCAGGAAAATGTGATATTGCCCTCATTTCTTTTATTTGGCCATAACTAGCAGTAATACTTTAAATATATTATGAGGAGAAGAGGTGGTGCTATTCTTTTAGGTTTGCACCTTAGGGTAAAGTTCGCACTACAGTTTATTTATAAATTTAAGCGACGCATTGGCGTCGGAAGAAGATAGCAAGGAATGCCACCTCTGACCTCCATCTAACAATTTCTTGACATACAAGATAACGAAAGACAATGGCTTATACACAAACTTGTAAAGAGCACAAATAATCTCTATATTTAATAAAAATTCAATCAAGCTTATCGAATCAAATCTTTATCAAAGCCAATCCAAAATATAAAAAAAAGTATTTGTTTGAAAAACAAATCTAGTCAGAGTTTTAGACATAGTTTATTGAAAGAAAACCTTTAAGGTGTTAGATTCGCTCGAGTTGCTGTATTTTATATATACTTAATTGATGTTCTGTATTTCACAAAAAATAAAAATGAACAAGTAAAAAGTTCGGACAGCCGATAGTTTAACATAGAAAATATTACAAAAAAATAATGCTATTAATAAGCAGTCGGTACCGTCTTCTGATAGAAGTTGTAAAAAAAGTCATGTCCGAGGTCTGATAACAAACCATCCTTAAATGGCGATAACACAATAGGAAAAATAATAAGTACTTATTTATGAGTTATAATAACAACACACCAACTAATACATGGACTTTACAGGTTATAATAACAAAGTGAAATGATAATGTTTTCAGTTTGTAGTTGTGCTAATGAAGCTCAACAACTTTTTCATAGAAGCTTTGCCAAAAACATAAAAAATAAATTTAGACGTCCCATACAAAGTACTTCAAAATTTTTTTGACCATGTTTCTATGGGACAGTGATTTAGTTTTATGAGTCCAACTATCCTAATATGTGATTTTGTATCAATGTTACACTGGATACGAGTACAATGACCAACTGACCACAACCATAAGTTTGAATTCAAAGTAATGGCAATGCAAATATGTGACCAAATACAGGAATTCTTGTTTCAGCACTAGAATCAATGCCTAGTATTCATTTTAATAAGCTTGATTTTATTTTTATTAAAATATGATTTATTTTGCTCTATGGTCAGAGATGCTCATTTCGGTATTGGCAAGCAGCGGTCGGGTTTGCTTAATTCGATAATGCCACACTAATAGCTTTCGGATCGGATGATATTGCCACATAATCTTTTTATGGTTGTCGATCGTCCATTCTAGCCCGACAATAGCAGCCAGTTAGTTTTTAAGTAGTTGAATTAAGTTCATAAAAATCTTTTATATTCGATTCGGTGATTTTTGTTTAAATATGTATTTCTGAACTATAATAATGTAGGCACTATTTTATTTATAATTTTTATTTTAAACAATAGGTTTGATTATGCTCAGTATTTTTTAACTGGTAACACCACGAGTAGAATATAAATAAAACAAAATTGACGAGGTAAATTTCTTAATCTATCCGCAAATGTGTGCATGTTTGTCCGTCGTTTATATCTTCACGCTGAAATCGTTAAAATGATTTGTCGAAATTTGGTTTGGAGATAGTTTGAGTAGTGAAGAACGATAATATGATTCAACAAAAAGTAATATGATAGTATCAGTGGTTTATTTCTCCCCACAATCGTCTCTAAGAAATAGAAAATCCGAAGTATTTCCATCGCGATATAACCGGGAGCGCAATATACCTAACCAAATTTTGATTGTATCATACACTTAAATACTATTTAACTGTCAAGATAGAAATACTATTGAGATAATAATATACTGTACTTAATAAGTAGGTAGCTCAAGAATTACTAAGTAGAATGGCTTAGAAAATGTACACGAAAATATTCCAGCCGAATAAAAAAATAACAGATTTGACTAGCAAAAACATTCATTATTCAGAGGGCCGATTTGATATGGAAAGAGGCATGGAGTATGAAGTTCAATGAATATTTATTTGGGAAAATAAGTAAAAGAGTATATCTTGTATATCATCTAGTCACGTGGAATTAATGTATTGATTAAATAATGTAAGATCATGTTGTGGGTCAACGTTTAAATTAACTAGAATACTAAATGCCAGTACCCGATTAGGAAATATTTGTCTTCCCCTGGAAAGGCTGGGCTATATACACTGTAACAAATATTTCGATGGATACGCACACATGGGTCTTCAGAGACACTACACTTAACCTTTATGAGCATGAGCCAAACTAAACCTAGGCCTAACATAGAATAACACCAATCCTTCTTATCCTATGGAAGTTGTTAGGGGCGACTAAAAACGTTTTCTTTCTACCATATCCCATAAACATAGGCATTGGCACTTAAAAAAAAAAACAACCACAATTAAATAGCATCAAGATACGGTAAACCATTATCAGCAATTCAACTGCCTGTCTGATAAAATCTTATTTATTGTTTTAAAAATCAATATGGAAAAAACGATCAATAGCAAATAATATATTCTGCACATTAATAGACAAAGAAATAAAAATCAATGATATCTGGCGGTTTTAAAAACAGTTTTATTTTGCTCAGTACATGTAATAGATCATATTATCAGTAGATATTTGCATAGGGAAAGAATTAATATTTGCTACATTTGATCTATAATAGGTACCTACGTACTTTTCTGAGCTGTGACCCTAGCGAGAGCCAGTGACCTTGTCAATGCCGAGTGCGGTCAGTTGCTAATTATCCATGCATCGCCGATTTCAGCTGTTAGACGACACAGGAAATACATCATGTGGGATGTTCGCGTTATTAGCCTCTATTATGTCACGTAACGATTTACGGGCCGATTGATATTCGAAGCAGAACGTTTCGAGAGCATACCAATGAATTACGATAACGGGGGAATTGGAACTGTGCTTGCATAAAGTAGCCGGTCTGGAACGCGTCCTCACAGTTGACCAAACTATAACTATCTTCTGTTCCACTGACGATGTAAAAGTATTTTTAATTTAATGCATTAGCGATGGCCATCACTAATAAATGTAAGTATAAATTTTGGGACAGAGTATGAATAATTTGTCATTTAGCGTCACTCTTCGAAACTTATCCATAGACACAAAAAATATAAATAACATTATTCCATCATACACCGTGCTTTTTGAACCACCTGGAAAACGAAGCCCACGTTATTGGACCATTATGTATAACATCATGGCAGTGTTATTTATTTTAGAATTATAAAATAATGTTTGAAAAATATTAAATTTTGATTCAGACTTTTAATTATGTAACACGCTGTGACGCACACAGACGTGTTATTTTGCTGCCGCGTGGTCTCGGTTGAATCGTAACATAGCTACATTCTGTGTTTCAAAATAAATAGCTGAACCAACATTTAATATTTTTATAAAAAAAATGGTATAAAATATGGAAAAAACACTGCCAAGATGTTATACATAATGGTTACATAACGTGGGCTTCGTTTTACAGGTGGTTGAATATGCACCGTGTATAAATAACTTTTGATGAACAATTGAAATAAGCTGTAGACCTTTGTTTAGTAAGAAGAAGATATAGTACTATGCAAAGATACGACACCAAGAACTATTGCCAACAATAAATATGCACATAAGAGTATTTATTGTTAGCTACAAGTGGAATAACATGTCTAATGCTCTTTGTGTTCAATAAGATCCTTTGAAGTCCTCGCACTCGAAGGTAGGACAGTACCTTTAGCTGACTGTATTTTAAGTTGTTCAAGCAATTTGCAACTTTAAGAGCATTAGTTGTTTATGAAGTTTATGGTTCTTCTTGGTTATTACACATCAAGTGATGAGCCTATGATCAGTATCTTATGATACCTATTGTTAATCTTGGCATTATGGGAGTTTCCATAGTATGTATGGTATGCTCTGTTAGTTCAATACACTAGATAGAATATAATAGCGCTTACTAATTGTGAGATCGCTTACTGATAGTAATAGCGATAATGAACCTGATTGGTTTGTATTGTGTTATTGCTTGCATTGAGTTGTTAAATATTTGCAGATTAAAAAAAACTTTAAATGGTGTGGGACAATTAATTTTAGTATTTAACATTTAACATTTTAACATTTTAAGACATGCCTCACTGGGCCACACAGAGCCATCTAGTCCCAAATTAAGCTACTATTAAGTACCCTGTCGTATGGGGTACTAGACAACCGATAAACTTACTTATATACTTTTTTTTTTTGTAAATACATACTTATAATACATAGAAAATACCCAGACCAGTACAAACAGACATGTTCATGCAAACAAATATTTGTACTGTGCGGGGATCGAACCCGCGACCTATGGCTCAGAAGCAGCGTTTTACTACCGCTGATCCAAATGGTCGTCATATTATATTCTTGCATTGGATAACCCGCTCTTTGAATACCTGCAGTTTTTTTTCGCACATGTACAGTATCAAGAAATATAGTAGGTATACAAATAAAATATGGAGAGGCCATTGTTGCTATCCTCTTTTTAAAACTTTTATTTTTGATAAGTAATTTGACTGAAATTGATCAAAAAATGTTACAAGTAAGAACCTTTAATATTAATCACCTTTTTGATGACTACGTGCTAAGTGACCACCAAATCTATACTAATATAATAAAGCTGAAGAGTTTGTTTGTTTGTTTGTTTGTTTGTTTGTTTGAACGCGCTAATCTCAGCAAGTACTGCTCCGAATTGAAAAATTTTTTTTGTGTTGGATAGTCTATTTATTGACTTTAGGCTATATAACATCACGCTGCGACCAATAGGAGCGAAGCATCAGTGAAAAATGATGCAAAAATAATCGAATTCTTATTAACAGAACTTGACGCGGACGACGTCGCGGGAAACAGCTAGTAATATAATATACTAAATTGTATTTATTTATTTAATTCTAGCATCCAAGATTAGAGCTCTACATCTACAAAGACCACATTCAAGTCGAAGACCTAGGCATCACGGCCAAGGAGCATGATGCGTTAAAATTCACGATCTGGTACAAGAACAGGAATCTGAAGTCTTACAAGCTGGAGAACAAAGACCCTGCCGTAAGGACCACGTGGGTGGATGAAATAACGTCTCTTTTGTGGGAACAGGCCATGAAAAAGAAAGGTAAATATTTGCATTCTTTCAAAATTTTACATAAAGGCATCATCATGACTTTTCACAGACCAATGCCAGTCACGATTTAACCTAGTAGTAAATTGTCTAAATTAGTAGGTTGGAATCTATGAGATTCTTTGTGAAATCAAAATACGCGTTGGATAAACACTAAAGAAGTTTACCTATTTTTAAATTCAACGTACCCTGTCAATTGTGTAATTATGCAAAAACATAGAAGTATCACAAAATGCTTCATAGTTTTGAAACTTAGGCATGTGCATTATACTCTGCACTTTAACATCATGTCAGGATGGGGTGATAGAGGATATCCTTTTTTTAATTAACTGCACGCACATGTGCAGCTTTTTGCATCAATATCATTTGAAGAGAACATGGTACTTGATTTAATATTAAAAATACTTCACAAGCATTATTATAGAATAACAAAATTTTGGTTCATATTATTACAGTGCTGTTGTTCATTTATTTTTTGACGAAAACTTGCCTATTTGCAGTATTTTTAGGAAATCCCTACTAGTATCAGATAGACTTAGTGTCTGATAATAAAAGTAAATTGATCGATATGACGCGGATAGTGATTGTTAAGTTTCTGTCATGTATCACGTTATACTGGATTAACTAGATTATATAATACAACATAGTATCATATCGAATAGCAATTGCGTATTTCAGCAGGGATAGTACTGTCTAGGATTGAAATTCTAATTCCGAAATTTATTTTCTTCGATCCTGTCGTGATCTGTTTACGACTGATCGTAAATATTTCTTGGTGTCTCATACTTCACTGCTGTAAATCCTAGAAGTTGCAACCACGAAATAATGCATTCAGCAGTAAACAATACAGAGATGAATAGATTGTTATGCAATTCACCAACCTCGAAATAGCACGTCCGAGGGAATTATGTCATTGCGCTCAAATCACATTGTGTGCTCGTTTGTTCGAAGTTCACGTTGTGTTATTGCATCCTCAACTTCGACTGAAACTCAAAACAAGTCGTAAAGTTAAATTAACCATTTCAAGGTGCTGCTATCTGAAATTCGAATGCACTCCGCATCAGCGTGGGTCGTCGAACTCTCGAGGGCTCCGATTAGGGTTTACTTAAGCCTGTTTATCATAAAGAAACTAGTTGAGTCCATCTGGCACGCAAGAGTCAAGACCGAACTAATTCCCGCATAGTTAATGCGGGCAAACTTTTTAATTGATCGTCATCTGCTCCCAGTCGGGACGTGACGGAAGGAGCGCGAGGCCTTTATCGGCTGACGCATTCGGGGTCGACGACTGAGTTTTTTATTGGACACTTGCGACTCGCATGTGCACTCACTTGCATTTGTGGGAACCGGGAACGTCAGGAGCTTGACGCCTTCCCTCTAACACAGCTTTTGTTTTGTTCACGTACTCATATGCGAGGCTCTTTTGTTTGCAATTTTTGCGGAATTTGTGATGTACGATATTTCTCACAAAAGGCCGACCAAGAACAGATTGGACTGGCGTGAAATATAATTCCGTACCATAGCACAAAAATCAATGCTGTGTACTTACTTTCTTTTGATTTGTTTCAATTCGGTGGAGAAAAAATCCGTCAAAATGTCTGTTTTGACAATTTTTTTTAACTCGGAAAGGATTTTTTTTATTTTGTCTACTGTCATTATATCGAAAGCATCTTTCATTGCTTTATCTGGAGAAAATCTACACCCTATAATTTTTTTCTCAAAATTTTCGAAAAGAAAATACTCACAAATTATTCATGAAATGTGTTTTCTTTTAAAATTAGATTATCATCGGATGTAGAGACGAAAAACGCCGTGAATTCCAATTTAGACACTCAATATTTTTTTGATTGATTGATGGGGTTAACCCCTGACATCATTGGGTACGAAATCTACAAAGTCGGCTCTAATTTTGTTTTTTATTATTATGTACTCGTAGTAAGCTAAATGTGTTGTTCCTTAAACGACTTTTGCTCTTTGATAAAATTAGATAGGATAACGCAAGGGAGCGCTCAGACGAAAGTGCGATCGAAACTCTCGCTGTTACAATGCCACATTCTTCGCTGAGATTACGTCGATAAGCTTAAACTGGCATTTAAATCTTTCTGGCAACGCCTTTCTTTGTTACTTCAGAGCTATTTAGTGACATTCGCCATTTCCTCAAATAGCACAATAGGCTTTTGTCTAGTTCGAAATACATTGGAAAACGTGTCGCGGCTTATTTGAGACGTCGGTAGGATGCGATTGCGATTGTTCTACTGGCATTAATTTCCATATATATGCATAGTTAGCATTGAAATCTTTAGTTTTCAATTTCGAAAACATAGGTATCTATACTAAAAACTTTCTCACAAAAATTGTAACCTACGATTGAGATAAATATCATAGATTTATCTATATTAAATCTATGATAAATATAGTTCATACAAGATGTCAGTGTTCCGGCATCAAATTTAAGAGTTTTCTTCTGTCGATTCATTATTCTCATTTTGTAGTTTTTTGACCTCTTGCAGCCAATAAAAATAATATTTTCACCATTTACGTAGAATTTAATTGTATTTTTTATGTCAGCAAACAATACGTGGAAGCAAATAAAAATATGATTTATAAGTAAGTAATTGTGCAATGTGCATCGACATATCCGAAACAAATGACGCTCGACTTCCGAAGTTAATTTGCTGAGCCGGTTATCGAATCGAATGATTCACTTGGCTCTATCAAATTCCAATGTTATTGTTTCTGCGTGTATAGCGGTGTCCATAACAATAATTCCGCAGTGGCCGCGCGCCGTCCGTCTATTGTGCCTGGTTTATCAACAATAGCATCGGTCTCGTTCGTATCTCCGCAGCGTATGTGTAGACAGTATGCTCGATATTTACACAAAACATGCAAAACAACATTGCGCTTACGAAAACATAACGCACGAGCCGAATTAAATCTGAAACGTAAACTATAATATTAGTGACATAAAATGGATGAAATTGAGATAATTCATTGTGCATTGCAAAAAAACTGAAGTAGTCTGCTTTTGAGAGTAATGGTTATGTATTGTTTTATATTAAAAAATAGGGAAAGTTAGTTAATATAATAATATACCTACCATGCCAAAAAATTAGATTACACATTCTAGACATCCTTAACAATATAACGGGTAGTGCGGAAAAATAAAAAGATTAAAAAAATATACTTCAATATCATGTTTAAATTCTTAGCTTAGTACAGACAACAGCACGTCAACCTACCACAAAACGTCAAAGAGCATTCGCAATCATAATATGCCCGATCTCTCGTTCGCGAGCGTATCTGCCGTGCGTTTCTACTTTGGATAGCATCGTATCCATAGCTGAGGGTGATATTTTGACGTGACCCACATCGCGTATAACATTTAGTGCAACAAAAGCAATTTTTTGATAGCATCATGAATATTTTCAGATTCACGCGTCGAGAGGAAAATGCTGACAAATTGCAAAGCGTATAGTGGTATACGCTGGGCAATTTGTATATCATTTTTAGTGAGCTTAAAAGCATTACGTGATTAGAGAACTTTCCCACTCGATATGTTACAAAAAACAACAAAAGCCTGGAAAGAAACTCATAAAAATGGCTTCGGATTTACTGTAAACATTTAAATTAAACTTATTTGATCAATTCGAGACAGTAAACGTTTATTGTTTTTGTAATCCTAGAAAAAAATAATTCCTATTTTATGAATAGAATAGCTAATAAATAATAATAGAGCGCATATGAGTGTGCGACGAGAGTCTGAGTGTTTGTTAGACGTGTATCTGTGTCTCGTGTGTTTGTGAGTGTATATGAGCAATACGTGGCTTGAATAGTTAATATAGTTATTAATCATTCTTCATAGTGAATGAAGCGCAATTACAGCATTTTTAACTACATTCAGTTCGTGTTATTGAATAACAATAATTTTATTTCAATTGATAGATCTATTGGTGCACTGTCACCCGATAGTTGAAAAGCCGCATCTAACAAAGAGACAAAACGGAATTTTTTTTTTTTGAATAAATGAAATTAAAAATCGTCTGCTGTTCTTAAGTAAAGGAAAATAATTAAGTGTTGAAAATTTTGAATATTAGCAACGATATTTTTCTTTGATTTCCAGTTATAAAATATTATGTTTTTTAAATTATTTAATTATATATATTAAAAAAAACCTTTTATTTTAGTAAAAAAAGTTGGAAAAAATACTAAGTCCTTAATTGAATAGACGCAAATAGCCAGGTGCGCCCTTTCAAGTTTATTCGGGCATTGTTTTCCTAAGAAAAATAGGCGCATTTGGCTATATCCGCCTTTTTCCTTATGTATCTAAAACCATACCGATAATTTTCGACTAAGATGAATAAGTACATAAAATTATATATTTAAACCACTTTTTATTATTGAAAAAAAAAAACAATTAAAGATAAAATATTTCCAAACTTACACAAAAATATCAAACAAAAAGCGCATTTATACGTAAATGTGGCTTTTCAATTCAGTTTAAGGCAGATTCGTCTTTTCATCTTCAATCAGGTGCAAAAAAATGTGCAGAAGCGCCTTTTTTTATTGTTCTAAAACTGCAATGGAACGAGATAGAAAAATATAAAAAATACTGGAAGAAGCGCCTTTTTTTCCTGATTCCGGCAATGTATGTAACTCAATTTGGCAAAAAATGTTAGATACGTCTTTTTAACTAACGGAAGCAGTGTGGCGTCGTCTTAAGCGCAATTTGATAGTAGTACCCACTGAGTTGTTGTTTTTGCATAATCTTTATCTGACAATTTATTTTTAGCCGATAATAACTTTAACATTATAATAGTTACTCTCACGGAATTTCCTTTGTCTGCCTTATAATTTATGCTAGATACTGAGGGTACGTACTCCAAATTCTATCAACAACCAGAAAAACACCAGCCTTACTTACTAAAAAAGTGTAATTTCCTAAATTAAAGCCTTTGCGTTCAACGCTAGGCACTCGTTTCATCGATCTGGTAGTTTGTTCGTGAGCATAAACATTTGTCTTGGTGCATCTTTGCCCTCAAAAGAGTAATCTACTAAAGTATATGTTATGAGTATAGCTACATACCTATCAAAAGGCACCTTTTGTTATTGTTGTTATTTTTTTGGAAGCTGTGGTAACTATATAGAGCTAGTATTGCTAAAAGATTAAGGAGCCAAACATGATGGCGGAAATGTTACTTCCATCATGGTGTGAATTGCATTGCATTGCAAATAACGGCCGGGTAAAAAAACAGACTATTTGTCAAGAGAGACTAGTACATCATTTGAACAATATACTCACAGTTCAATCAATCACACGTTTACTTTCCAAATTTCCAAATTTACGCTAACTCTCTACATTGAGATTAAAATTACGTTAGTTAAGATTCAACAAATCGAACGAATCGAAAGTCGAACAATTTTCGGCGTTCATGGTTACGAATCGCGGGTAGATGACGGATATTAAATCCTTAAACAAATATTTCATTTTTAACAATTAACTTGTTTATGGTTTTTTGCAGTTTAGTGCTTTAAAGAGTAAGTTATAAGACTGAATATTTATAAATCAATATTTAAAGATGCTCAAGCTATAAATACCCTTTCAAGTAAACAATCAATTTCGATTTAAATACGATTTTAGAATCGAATTCAATAGAAAACATTATTATTTGGATTATAAGAAAAAATAACCATTTGTAGTCATGGAGCAAAAACAGACTTAAAACCAATAGGTTTAAATATTGGGACGTATAAAACCGCCTTCTGGGGCCTATTTGCAGAAATAAAACTGATTTTACTGATTTACTGAATCAGATGTTGCTTGTTTGTCAAATGCACGATTTTATGATACATCCATAATCAGGACCTATTTTTTTTGTTTATTCAAACAAACATGGCGCAAGATTTTCATGGAGTATCGTTATCGCTATCAGCTAGTACTCAAGCAAGGTCTTGCAATGCGATAATTCTCCACGCCTCTTATTTTTAGATGAAGTATATTTATGCGTGTGTCCTTATGATGATAGACAAGGTTTAGTAGGGCTTGGAGAAATATGTTTTCCTGCAAGTTTAATGGAATTTAAAATATTTATTTCAAAAAACGGATTAACGTAACTTCTTATTATTTATTACACAGCGTAACTACACAGTTTGTTATAGGCAAATGGTTTACAAGTCGATATTGGTTTACAACTTATGTAATACTATACTTTTTAGTCGCTTAATCATAACCCAGAAAATTATTAGTGGTGTATGTTGTTCACCCTTCTTCTAAATAATGTTGAAATAAATAATCTATTTGCAATAGCTTATTTTTTACACGAAAGTAAGATAAAACAAAAAAAAGCTATCATGTTGACAGCAAATTAATAAAAAAAACCTTTTTTTTGTCAATTTTTTTTACTGATAATAATAATTGCTTAAATATCATAAAAAATATTTAAACAGCTGTTTCATCTAACTGATTGTCCAACATCTGTAAAGATGTTTCCTTTGGGTTAATAAGTAAAAAAGCTGGCTTACAGCGACAAAGATATGCTTGAAAAATCGACACTGTGACGTAATGTCTCGGTGGCTTAAATGGACCAAGAACCGCGCCCGTTCAAGTGTGAATAGAATGTGTGTAGTGTAAAAGTCACAATATTAGAATTTCAATTAAATTACTAAAATATAAATATTTAGAAGATATAGTTGGTGTTGTCATTAGTGAACTGTACCGAACAACCAATCTATTTACTAAAGGAATTATCGAAATAAAATGTTTGTTCTGCTTACTGATAGCGCAATTTCATGGAAGTTATTTTTGTGGCTTTGATGTTATCTATGCTTTTAGAATTCATGTGTGTGTGATTGTGATTAAAATACTACTATCTTGAGGTTAGTGATAGGCAAAATTTATATTTAAATAATGCTCGAATACTTCAGAAAATTCGGACTTCCTCTATTCCTCTCAAGAAGTGGAGTGAGGAAAACCTCCTCACTGGAAAAGTGTCGCCAAGAATTGTTTTCAGTGGCAAGCATTTGTAGAGTCCTCTGTGTTTAGTGCCTGTTTTGCTCTATGAGTAAATAAGAATTTGTATGTTACTGATGTAGCGCCATCTAGTGAAAACTTTGTGAAACACCTTCAGAGTGGCAATGGGGGCTATCGCTAGTGAATTCGCCACTAGAGGCGCTAGTGTCGCGTGAGGTCCAATATCATTCACTTTGTACTGGTTTTAGCGGAATTTGTTGCATAAATTATAATTACTTTAATTTACCTGCTGGAAAGTGATCTCCTTCGTAAAATATCGCAAATATGGATTATTTGGCGATTAATGTGAACGCTTAAAAAGCGGAACTAAGAAAAAGCGCAAAAATTGGCGGCCTCAAAGAGGCACTATTTCAGAAACTAGTTTGTTAATATCAAGATAGTTATTAAAATTATTAAACTTTAATTATATTCAAGATTTAACACTTTGTTTCGGCGCCGATCGCCTTTGTCAGCTATACCTCCGGACTTCAGTCTACAGTGGCGCCAACTTCGAGTTTGTCTATAACACAATTAGCGTAAAGTATATCAATAACAACATAACAATAATTTGATTTAGTACTTCTCTCAACAAGAACCTATAACAACAATTTAACCAAGTTAATTTATTGTATCAAACGTCGAAGTGAGGGACCGGTGCACGTACTAGGAGACCTGTATGACAGATTGCCAGGCTCTCCTCAACTGGATCGTAGGGAAATTCTTAAATATATAAGGTGTTTAACGATTTGGTGGACATATTGCATTGTAATTAAAAAGACAATGTTTAGTGTGCTATGTATGTGTGCGGACATAAAAGCATGATTAAGTGTGTAGGTGTGTGTGTGTATGGCTGAGAAGCGCAATCTAGTGACTGATGACTTTGATCGAGTAAAACTTACTTCACACCCTGTGGCCCATATTGAATAAGGCTGACGAGAGCTGTCATCATCGCCTGTTCCTAATGACTTCTAACAAATGCAAATATTTACAAGGTATATTGGACCTTCTGGACTGGACCATCAGAGTTATTTGTTTCGGGTTGTCTGTTATCTTTATAAGTTACTAATGAGTTAGCAATGTGGAAGTGCCATGATCACAGAAGAACTTAAACAAGGTACACGTCAGAAATCCCGATTCGTTTTGGAGATTTTGTTGCAGATCCATTGAGGCAGATTTTGAATTATAAAGCAGTGGATTCATCTCCTAGATGGAAGAGAGAATGAAGAGACTTTAAGCATCTAAGCCCACAATTCCTTTAGAATTTTCCATAAAGCTATTCACAAACTTGATATACATTCGAAATACTTTACATACTTAAATACTTTACATGTTGTTATCTACATGAATTCACAGTTATTTAATTAGAACCAGCTAACGATGGTATTATTTTAATTACAGAATTACTTCTGGAAGAGCGTAAGAAACGAATTTCTGTGGTGTCACAGCAATCAAACGACGAGGAAAAAAATGATGACAAATGTAAGTAGGTATACTATAAAACATGTTGCAAAGTATTACTTATTAATTCAGTTACGTAGCCTTCTAAAATACACAATGCTGTACAAACGTAATGCTGCAATTTTTGGCTGTTTTGCAATGTTTATTAGAAATAAGTCATTATTATTCCATTTATCATTATCATTTGAGAGCAAAAATTTAATGATATGACTAACAATACTTATCTGGATTTCAAGTCAGTGCTTGATTGAATATGGTTTGACAGACAAACTAATGTTAATAGCTCTAGATGAGAGACTTCTCTTGTTGTGACACTGTGAAAATAATTTTAAAGTTAAGTTCGACTGTCCCAATGTTTTGTTTCAGTTGCAATCCACCTGGGACAAAAAAAAAGTTTTTAAAAGATGACAATCACACTTATTATATCAGTATATAAACTTGAAAAATTTTCTCGCATGCGAGGAGATGCGGGTTCGAGTCCCGCCTGAGACAAAATTTTTCAAGTTTATATACTGATATTTTAAGTGCAATTAAGTTGCTAAAATATCAAATAAAGTAAAATAATCACACTTATTATTGTTTACCTGTGAATTATTCAGAAAAGATCAAAATAAACCAGTGATTCACGATACATATTGCGTTATCATTATTAAATATTATTTAAGTTAACATCAGACAGACATATTGTGTAAACTAACTCGTAAATACTGACAGTTTTATGTAACTAAGGGTTGCTTAGTCAGATACATTACATGAGCCACTATTTAGTTAAATAATTATTTAAATACCTAATTAAGTAGAAATTAGTTTAAATTGCCTATGCAGCTTGACCTGGTTACACTTCTAGCACATTTTTAGGTTTAGTTGTTGTTTTTTTTTCTTAGCATTCTTTTTTCCCAAAGCACATCTAATTTTCTTCATTCATATTTCATATTAATTAGAATGAATGTAAGACCTTTCTGATGTTTAATCTTACTGAGTTGAATTGAAATATAAAATCCATGTAATCTCTTCAGCAGGTATTATTGACGGTTACGTTCTCGTCAAGTTGCACCAATGAGTTGCTTAGTAGGTCAGTAAACTTTAGGCTCGTTTCCAAAGTAATTTAAAACAAGGTTTGGCTTTCCTTTGCTTCGGGTGCGCTTGTTCACTATGCTTGCATGTGTGTACAGACGGCTACAAAAGTCGTTGTCGTCTTGGTTTTCATTATAATGGTAGTCGTAATTTTCAATCCTAATTACTTATAGAGTAAGATTCGGAAGTATTAAGTTTATTAATGTGATAAATTTGGTGAAATTTTGTCTTTAGCGGATCCATTTCGTGTCATATCCGACTAGTTTTATGCAATTTTTCTTAACATAAACAATATTTTGTCGTCATTTATTGTGCTTGTCAGATAACTTATTATGACTATATGTCATGTTTTAATATACTTAGGTATGGTGCTGGCAAACTGCGACCGCCAATAACGGTTACTTGACTATTTTTTAAATTAGATCTTAAAAAGTATTGCTTGGTTAGATATATTATCCCTTTGTTTTTAGTCCCTAGAAAACCGTAAAACATTATTTAAAAGTTCGCATTACATACATCGACGAATCGCTGACGGCCATATTGGTCTATAGATTATCTACGAAACATAACGAAATTTACTCGTAAGATCCACCATTAAGTTTGATTATATCCCAATGACGTCATTACATTGCCGACGCGTTTTTAGCATTATATTCTACGTTTATGGTTTTTAGTGTTCAAAATAAAAAATAGAATAGACAATTTTTGAATTGAAAGTATGCAGCTATCTTGCTCTTTTATTAACTGAAATCGATAAATATTTGTTTCTAAAGTGAAAAACTACAGAAACTATGCAATTCTTGCGCCAAATTTGATGCGAGTCAAGTAACTTATTGTACATTTTCTCTAGTTTGTAACATTGTGTCTTCTTGTGTTTAGTGCAATAAAGTGTATATTTGTCGTACATTAAAACGTTTAAAACATTAAGTTTTAGTTAAGCAGTCCTGGTTGGGGAGGTTTTAAGATTTATTATTGATAGGTACCTACTTCATACAAAGGCTACGCTGATCATATTTAATAAACTATAATATGAAGTTAAATTTAGCTGTGAACTGTACCTGATTTTACAAAAACGCAATGGAACTACATATGTTATCTTATTTCTTTAGCTTAATGTGAATACGTACTTTCCTGTGTGTTGCATTTGACTTCGGTAGAGGATTTATGATTTAAATAGATATCTAGACTTATTAACTTTAGATAAGGTTTTTAGTTTTTATTTAATGTTAATGATTACTTATGTACTTTCTGCTTTTCTATAAATTTTTGGACGTAGGCATAGTTTTTTAACCAAATATGAGTCTTCGGACTTTTCGAAGTTTTGTTGTTTTTATAACTTCCTTTTTAACTAAAAGGTTTTAATTATTGCTTTTGATCAAAAGGAATAAATAGATACACAACCATTTAAATATAAGAAACCACACTAATGTAAAATCATTGCAATGGATTTTTAACTTTGGACTGTTAGGTATTGAGAACAATAATAAACGTTATGAATTAAATCTGATAAGCTGTGTATGTACTATTAACGCGTACAAATCACTTGTTTCGTGAACTTTATCTTTAATTTTTTTCCAATTTCAACTTGTGTTCTTACTTCTGTGCTGTTGCTTTTTCGTCATCAATATTTCTGTTGGTTCCAGATAACTCGCTCCGAGGCGTACCTGGGGAGGTCAACCGCACCGGAGAGAAGAAAAGCAGAAGAACAACGTGGTACTGCGAATGAAAAATCTATAATAATCGATTTGGTATCAGTTAATAACAGACATACTAAAGGATAGCAACTTTTATCTCCTAGTTGTGGAACGGCAACTTGTTACTAGCCAGTGACTGTTTTTTTATTCATATTTTAACTGCAACTTAACATGGAATTATAGTTGCGTGTTTCGGGTATCGATGAAAGGAACGAAAGAAATTGCTTCTAGTGAAGTGGCTGTGTTTTCGCTTTTGAGAATTAGAACACTTTGGGAGTTATGTACATGGAGAAGACGAAATCAAACAACCGCAATAGAAAATACAAGAGACTAAAAACAGTTGCTTTTGATCGATTTTGTACATCCATTTACAGCTTAAAAATTGAAGTTAAGATCATCTAAATAATCAGCTAAATACGCGTAGAGTTCACGTTCTAAAGTTATGTACCACCGCCATATCATTTTCCACATCGGAATTCTTGTTACGTAGGTACCCGATCTTTACTGTACTGATTTAATATTTGTCTATACACCGTGAAATTTTAGTGGTTGTTTTCCCGCAGTAAAATGATTCTATCTTAGTAGTACAATAGATTTGTGCAGTTTTTTTTTATTCAAATAAAAAATAGCAGTTTCACGATTGTGATAAACGAAAGTCGAAAGCAACCTCGAACCAATGGTACTAGCCGCGCCGCAGCCGGTCACCGGCCGGGGTCATTGCCCCTCGTGCGGTGCAGTTTATGCTGTATTACTTAGAGCGTAGCGCTTCTTTTGCTTTGAACATTGATTTCGTGCGGCAAGCAGTACCCAAACACGTCACATTTTGTAAAGATACTATCGTATCTCACGCTTTTGAGTTGATGATTATTTTTTTGATTAATTGAGAACTACGATATCTTTATTTCCAAAAAATAACTCGCACGATTCGATGGTTCTACTAAAGGTAAATCGTTCTGTTGCGGGAAAACAACAACTAAAATTTCACGGTGTATAGTTTTAATTGCTTCTGCGTATTGACTGCGGAACCCAAAAATTTATAAAAAGCATTTGAAGTAAATTATTAATATACCTTATACACCCCCTCGATAGCTCAATGGCAAGAGCAATCAGCTAAATAGCGGCGAGACCTTAGTTCGATTCTCACCTGAAGCGCTAGATATTTTTATTATCAGGAATGGATTTTCTCCAAAAAAGTTATGCCTTGCTCAATTTATTTTACCAAACGATATAAAATAGTTACGTACATTATAAAGCTCTTTTTTCTTTAAAGTTACAAGTTTCTTAAGATATCTAGCTTTGAACGCTTCCTAGTCCTGTCAACTCCTGTCATCTATCTTAATACCAGTTCAGTTTTGTTTTTCATTTGGCTTCCTGGCATAATGTAACTGTCTGGCAAATGATATTGATTCATAATTCAAAAAGGTGACAGTTGATGAGTTGGTATTGGCGCATTTACTTTTTATTATTGTTTGTATTATTCCGGCGTCGGAACTCGAAACTATGAAGTCCTGCAGGCTTACTCTTGGCACTCGATTTCAATTCATTTCCCATGTCGAATTAATTTACATAGTTTCATTCAATTTCACGAAAATATGAATGCGATTTGACGCTAGTGCAGCCTTTGAGAGTGCCAAATACGCAAGATTTCGAATCACAATTCCGTACGAAATTGACTTGGCCTACAGGACCATTAGAAGGCTTTCGAGGGGCCGAAATCGATAAGAGGCTTATCTACGTGAAGTAATGAGACACTGTTATTATTTACGTGTCATTACTATTATTTCCTAATTATTGTATTTTTTGCGTAAAACAGATTTTTCTAAAATACGATAATGTGCTAAACAAACATATTTTAGTTTCAGCGGTTTGATTAACAAACCTAACCGCAGTGCATTGTAAATACTATTTATATCTCCAAGAACTAATTAACGCAATACAAATACAACAAGGGATGATGATGTATGTGTTAAATTGTAATATAATTGATAAATTCATAATAAAAATGTTTCCAAAGATATTAAATTGATATAAAATTAATTAAATTTATTTGATGTTGTAAATATTTGATTCAATGTTTTCATTTATGGGATTGCCAAATAGTAACACGAAATTGTTTTTAAGTTACTGATCATAGTGGTTAAATTTATTTTTTTAGATAATGCTTTAACCTCTTTCTGACACTGGTTGGCGGAAAAACATGTAAATTAATGGAATAACTGTTTCTTCTGTTGTATTTCCAAAATCCTCAGACAAAGACAAATATATGTTAAAGTGTCTTATTTTTGCGACTGTTCAACAAGGTATTATTTTAGAAGAAATTACACTAATTTGAAAATATTTTTTTAACGCAATTAGACATTAATTATTTTTAAGTGAACTTGTAAATTTCATTGAAGTCATTATTTTATTGGACTTATTTTATTGTTATTTGATGTTTAATATTTTGTAAATAAGTATTAATAAATGTAGATACAAGACAATAGCTCGCTGCTACAGGCTACGTAATTTTAAGAATTTTTATTAATGAATAAAAAATAATACAAATTATTATCAACCTTTTGTTTCATTGGCATAACATGTCTTTTTGCTTGAAATATAATGCTATGTTGTTTTGTACAGCAAATACTTTAAAAAATACTTGATTTAGAGTATTTATCGCATTTATGTATAATATCCGGGAACTGTTTGAGTATTTTGGTACTTTTATTCTTAGCCAGATAAGATATTAGTCAACATATCAGATAGGTACCTACACTTGCATAGATAGCTAAATTAAATACACATGATATTGTGTAAATGGAACAAGAGACACTTTTCTCTTTAGTTGCTTCTTATGTAAGTATGTAGACAACTTTTACTTCGGTATCAAAATAGTAAAAACTTGAAAATGTCTTTGCTGTTTCATAGTGTGTTAGTCCATTAATAAAGTACGGAACAAAAATTGCCAAACGATATTTGACCTTTTTTTAAAGAAAAATTTAAAGCACTCGCATTGTCTCTTTGTTGAAATACATTTATGATGGTAAAGTTAAGTCAATATAACTGTGTTACTACCTACTACTTATATACTAGATATGCAGATACACCACCACATTAACCAGTTTAGGTTAAGATATTTTTACATTTTATTAAGATAGTTTATAAATGTGGAGAACAAGGGCTGGAACCACAAATGAAAATCTGCTCGGGTAACACAGGCACGTTTATTTCTTTTATAGACCTCTTACTTGCGTCGACGTAAATCTTTACACCCCCATTTCAAATCTAAAAATGTATCCAGTCATCCCTCCCACTCATACACCTCTCGATCTCAATCACTCGTTTTGCGTTCAAAAACCGTACAGTCATCATTCATTCGTCCAATCACCTTTCTAATCATGTCGTTCAGAAATCAATCCCACATTCGTCCATCCTGCGCAATGTCTGTCTTCAGACATTCGTTTCATTAAGTATCCTCAATTATTTTGGATTCACGATGATACTGTGTAAATACTGTCTGTCCCGCTGAATTTAGGTACCAGTTCCTCGGCCAGGTGCAACAAACCGCCGCCACGTCGTAGGCATTTTTCGTCGTCGTAATCATCGTTAAGATCTGGCTGCCTGCTGCCACGCCTGTCCTTGTCCTTGGGCATCGTTGTAGTACCTATCGTCTTCGTCGTCGTCGTCGTCGTCGTCTTGTTGGTTGTCCTCGTTAACTCCTTAGTGCACGCCGTGGTCTACCACGTGCTTGCTGAAAACCACGCCGATCGATCCACCGCGATCTCCAAAACCCTTGATCCCGGACGAGCCCCCAAAAAATGTGGGGAACAAGGGCTGGAACCACAAATGAAAATCTTCTCGGGTAACACAGGCACGTTTATTTCAAATCTATTAGGTATTCAGTCATCCCTCCCACTCATACACCTCTCGATCTCAATCACTCGTTTTGCGTTCAAAAACCGTACAGCCATCATTCATTCGTCCAATCACCTTTCTAATCATGTCGTTCAGAAATCAATCCCACATAGAGGACCATAGATTATACATATGCATACGATTAAAAGTTATCTGCCAAAGACAAAAAAATTGCCATCAGCACTTTCACAATTATTTCCATACTAATTTTAGTTACTCAGGAACAATTTTATTTAATTTTTGTGTTCAAAATATTGGTATCAAAATGAAAGGTATATTAACGGATTTCACTTGTATTTATTGTTTTTACATTATATTGTGCTTTATCCCGACATTCGAACATTGCAGCGTCCATGGTCACGGGTAGATCTACCCGAATTTTAAAGTATGTAGGTAAGTATAGTGTTCGCGTAAATTGAACAGGTAGCAGTAGTATCAGATTATGGTGTCTTTGTCACGTCAACTTAACCCGGAACCCGGTTTAGGCTTCTACCCAGCGTCCTGTAATAGTAGGTACTTTATCACACAATGATAAAAAGATCTAGTACCATCTTTCACTTTGTAAAACAAATATCTCGTTCAAACCCGTTTTTATAATTATTTGTTGCAATTCAACGCAAAAACCTTTTATTTTACATAAATATCCACATGGTTTCTAATTAAACTGGCTTTTGTGGTTGTTTTGAAATCCTTCTGTCAATGCTAATCAATCAAACGTGTGTAAAACACACACAGTGAGACAAACTTCTTAGCATTCCATGGATTCACTGTGGTGCCGGGTCCATCGTGTGGCAGAAAGAGAAACTTCGAGTAGTTCCCGGGACTTGTGACACGGGTGTAGGTTTAAGGGGCCCCTTTCCGACGTTCATCAACACTCACCTTCACTACTCGTGTTTCTTTCCCTGCCCAGCCAAATCTGGTGTGAACCTGCTAATGCAGCTTTAGACACTCGCTCTAGTACCTATAGAACTTACTGCACTTTCACAATTATTCCCATACGCATTTTATTACATAAAATTTTGTGAAATCTGTATTTTGTCTTAGTTGCATGCAGACGTGCATAGGAATAGTAGATATTGAACAATTCAAAGATACTTCGGTATAAACCGATCCAGAGGGAGTTCAAAATAGAAATGCCCTCACTTGGGGACAATACGAAAAGTTCTAGCATTGCAAACGATGATATCGCCTTGCATTTGCCGTCGGCGCATCAAGCTAGGGAGTGCTGTGTTGTCGCATAGATTTATCGCTAGTCGTTTGTTTCTAGACACGCTAGATTGAGCAACTGTTCAATGTCTTCAAATGATCACCTTCTTTTTTCAGATTTCCTTTGACGATCATTTGGATCAGAGGTAGTAAGCTGCTTCTGAGCCATGGATCGCGGGTTCGATCCCCGAACAGTACAAATATTTGTATGCATGAACATGTCTGTTCGTACTGGTCTGGGTGTTTTCTATGTATTATAAGTATATATTTACAAAAAATAAAAATAATAGTAAGTTTCTCGGTTGTCTAGTACCCTATACGACAAGCTTCTTAGTAGTAGCTTAGTTTGGGACTAGATGGCTTTGTGTGGCCTAGTGTGGCATGTCCGAAAAATATTTATTTATTTATTTAAAGTGGTGTTAGAGTATCCCAAGGCACATATTATTGTCTCACAACAGAAGCCAAAACACTACTAAGATCCCCCCCGCTTTTAGAAATGATTGTGTCCTAAGCTGATCCTACTACGAATCAAACCCGGGACCTTTGACGATAAAGCATTATACTAACCGGGTTGTTGTTTATACATCTACGCATTCGGATGGGTGAATGTAAACCACTTTTCTATATATATTTTTTATGTTTGTGTTACCTTCGTTGTTTCCGATTTCCACGATATTCGGCCAATTTCCACAGTATTGTCTGCTTTGATATCAGAACGATGTATTTGTCGTCCATATTTATTTAATATTGATCTTCCTATACTATCGATCTTACTTTATATGAGAGACGCTTAAGTGTGTCTCTATAATTTTCGCAATATATATTACTCCGATTTTACATACTTACGGGCAGTACCATCTCTTGGTATAGACATGGGATCTACCTACAAATAGGTTATTTTCTTATATTACACAATCACTATCAAAAGCTGAGGTTAGTAAGTCATGAATGAAGGAAAAACGATTTCAGTTATTTATACGGACCCCAAGTCAAATAACTTAACCTCAAACAAAAACGCAAATAAAAACGCAAAATATTCGATTGCCCCTTTTTTCTTTATCATCAGACATAAATATCTATGGTTACATTCATAAATTTAGTATTCGTCAGTATCATTAAAAACGTTCACATTTGTCGTAGAGAACGTAAAATAAAGTAATGAAATACGTTTACTTAAAATCCGCAATGCGAAAAATTATAGCTATGGCAGCGAAATGGGGCGGAATATTCTACCTGAAGGCTAAATTTTATTGCCTCGCTCTGTTTTCGAACAATTGCATTAATAGTGTATCAACTGAGCGCCTCGCTCGCTTCTTTACGGCTATGGAGTCGGGCGTCGGAATACAATTAAAGTTTTAATATTTTAACACTGTGGAATCACAATTTGAACCGGAGCTGGGAGTCGGCATTATTAAATGCATAAAATAAACTAATTCCTGCTCGTACTCGCGGCTTAATGTTCGCTTAAATATGCTAAGACGTTGTTTGCTTTCAACACATTTTCACTTAATCAAACTGTGCTTAAATGATTTAGGCCCGCGAGTTTCTATCATAGTAGGTATTGTAATAACTTGCAATATACATTGAAGTCACTTTGTTCATGCAATGACGACCGTTGTTCAATAACTTGAAGATTTTAAAGAGATTCACTAGTGATTGATGGTTGGATATTGACTTAATCACTCCTAAAATAGCAGAACGGGTCGAGATTAAATTTGGCACGAATATAGAGTAGGAGCTTGAATGGCACATACGCAAGTTTTTATCGCAAAACTATATAGTGCCTGTAGGATATTTTCGGCAAGGTAGATTCTTTTGTTTATCCAATTTTTATTATATCTTGCTCGGTGAACATCGCAAAACGTTTCAGTGGAGGGGGGCGGTTTACGGCGTAATTTCTACGAGGCCGACTTGTTTCGTCAGTTCTTCGGCGTCTTTAACACTCCCTGGAGGGTCCATTTATATATTCGCAACACGGAGCCGGCAATAAAACTGCGTTAGCTTGGTCATTATTTAGTCATCGCCGGCCTTTTCGCCGCCTAGCGGAGATAAAATGCAACCGAACGACTACGATGCAGTTTTATGCACGGTTATGTGAAGATAGTTACTAAGAAGTTAGAACGCCTAACGCACGAAGTAAACAGATTATGGCATAAAGCTTAGATTTTAATGAAGACTTTTTTTTATTATTCCTATTGCCTACTTATACCCATACCCATCATTGCTGTGGTAACTTGAATACAATGATGGAGACCTTTGCCTAGCAATGGGATTTACCTACCACTATAATGTCAAATATTTTGCTTATCGTCAAATTCTAAGTAAGTATAAATTGTGTGTGTGTTTCGTGTGGTACACATAATATAGATAAATAACGGCGAAAGAGACTGGTTGGTACTTTAAATTTTTTCAGAAAAAGTATCATCTGTCATGTTCCTTAGGTACCCATTGCCCACCTGAACATCCTCATAAAATGGTTCTCTTCAAATTGTCAGTATAAGTTCAGATATCACCAAACGCGAGTCTCAAAAGTTCTCTTAAGCAGTCATTAATATTCCTTCGTCTAATTAATTGAGTTTTTGGATCTTATGAATGAACCATCTGTTCGCTGAACATGTGAGACATATTAGATGTTAATGGAAAAGTAATTGCGCGGTAAATAGAATTTTAGCGCGTATTTCCTCGCGGACTGAGCTGTGAACTTAATTAAGCCGACCTGCTTACAGTAATCTGTTTGTGTAGAATTCCCAAGAAGCAAGGACCATGAGATAATACTTAATTTACTCGTTATTATAAAAATTAAACTGCCATAAACACATATTTAAAAATGTATCACGTGATCTGTGGAAGTTCTAAAGTTACGATTTTTTCTTATTTTATTATTACGCCCAACAAGCTCAGATATTTCAACGTGCTGACTAAGAAAGATGGTTGCCTAAGTTTATTTGTAAAGCAGCCAGTATTATCTTAAAAATAAGATTACAACTCAAATCAAAACTATCATCAGGAGCCGTGTCATCAAAACCAATAAAATTATTAAGGACACATTTATTTATTTCCATCTTATTAAGACACTTATTTCGTTTTCAGTGTAAGGTAACTCAACTCAAAGAGGTGGAATATATTTGCATACTCTACTTTATTAAACTATAACTAAAAACTTTACTTTACTAAACTGTACTTTACTAAAAAAAACTACGAAGCATTAACATTGTAACTATAGCAATGAGGAATGTTACTGAAGTCGGAATCGGGCACAAAATGTATAATAACAAATAAACAACAGAGTAATATTTAATAACCTAGTCTGTTTCAGCAATTATCAAAAACTATTTTTTCCTAATAACTTCATGCACGGAAAAATCTGACGCCATAGTACAGCACCATTTGAATAACAGAATTTAAGACCTTCATTCTTTGATTAAGATAAACAATAATAACTTCGTAAATTTTGGTGTATGATAAATCTGATAAAACTTTCAGTTTTGTTTTATTAAAGGCACTAACTACATTATCATCTAAAATTTGTAACAATCCTCATTGAAAGAATGGTTGTAAATTCCTAGGTGCTAAGCAATATCCAGCAACATTAGTAAGGTCCGGTCGCAGGTCAGGCCCAGTTACGAGCCGGTCATTTTATGAGCCGGCTCCGGGCGACGCCGCTAAATCTCCTTATTTATCCGGGAAAACATAAACAGTGGCCTCAGCAAAAATTAATTGGCTCTCACGCTATTTCATGTCTCACATTAAGTATTTGCAGGTTTATTGTTTTAGTTGTTGTTTTGCGGTCCATATCGGTGCCATAACTTTTGCGCTGATAAACCCCAGTTTGTACTTTACTGCCGTAACTTTATAGTTATTTTTCGCACCAGAAGCAGGTACGAAAAAGAAGCTTTTGTATAAATTTAACTTCAACTCCTTAAAAATTTAAAGGAATTATAATAAAACAGACAGCACTCCACAGGATCCAGGGAATAAATAAAGTTCATGGCATGTGTTATAGCAGACTACTCGCTGTTTATTTTTATGAGAGGACCAAATTTGGCGTGTAGCTGAAACGACGGATCATAACCGTTGGACACAGCAACTGTTTGCAATCCTATTCGTAAACCAGGCATTGTTTTGTTCACAAGAAACTCCTTGGTGTAATAAAAATAAGCTTTATGCGCCTTAGAGAGAGTGTGTTTTTGCTGGAGCGTAGTCGTTGTTGTGGTTGCATCTAGGAGCTCTTTACTCACGCGTGGCGATTTTATTCTAGTCGCCATTTTATTCCTGCTTTCACCTTGCACCTCTTAAGGCGTACCGGTGGATACACTTCATTAAGGCCCGTAGTTTGGTCTGCTTTACTGTTCTGTTTCGTCTGGTCGGTGTGTACCGGGTGAAAAATAAAACGAAATCCAGATTCGGGCGAGTAAGCATTGTTGCATCGGATGCTTGTGCTTACAAGACACGTTTTGCCTAACCAGTGGAACAATGAGGACATAGTAAAGATCGCACATGCGGCCTCTTGTTGCTATTGCCAACAATAGAACAGATGAGATTGGAGATTCTCCAGCAGAATGCACCTGCTCGCTCGGTATGCACAATCTATGCAAAATTATGCACTTATTCCATTGTTACTGAATTTAGTTAATAATTTGGTTATCACTCAGCAGACGCAAGACAAAACTAAAAGTTTTTACACAAGGTGAATGAATTTTGTTACACGAAAATTTAAGGACAAAACCATAAACTTTCGTTATTTCAGATAAACATAGCACTCTCAGTTTGAATAATAATTAAAATAAATAAAATAAAAATCTAATTCATATTAGTAAAATATTGTATAAAAATAATTAAGTACATTTATAATTACAATTTCTCTAAAAAAATATATTAATGTATATTATTAAATGATAATTATCTACTTATTCATACATGTAGTTTACTCTGTTTTATAAATAGTTCATATCGATCTATGATTTCAGATTTATTCTTTTAAAATGTGCATTAATTACCAAATAAACTTAAAACTGCAAATTGTGTAGTTACCTGTTTATTTGTTTCACCTTGTAGGTATAACCTTATATCTGCTTTTTTGCGTAGAACAAAAATAAAAATAATAACAGTAACAAGATACAATTCAACGTGTTTACGTAATGGCAGGAGTATTTTTGCGCAGCAACATTTGAACAGAATTGAAATTTTTATCCGCTTACAAGACCTTTCTAGTCAAATTTGCCAACGACTGAGATTTTTATGTATCAGGCCGTAAAATTTGAGTATAGTTTTATGACGCACGGACATGTTTTTGAAAGTGCGTATAGTTTTACAGGGATTTAGTTTGGGGAATCACTATGCTTTTTGTATTAGATACTTTATCAGCTCTATGGTGAATCTCTTACAATCTTTTGGGTCAAAATTTTTACGATAAAAACATGGCTCTTCAAAATATAGAAAAAATACGGTCACCCAGGGAATAAACTGTTTTAAAAAAAAATCCCTGAATAAAAATTTCGAATTTTATATGACTAACTATCATACTGAAGGCTAAAGAACTAATTATTTTTGTGTAATTATAATGGTAAGTAGTTTAGTGTCAGAGTATAACATTGGTAACATTTTATCCACGAACGATGTCGCGTCGCTAGCAACAACTAGTATGTTGGAAGTATCATATGCTTATGTTATTTACTCCTGTAAATTAAATAGTTTTATTCAGAGAATTGAATTGTTGCAATTGCTTATAAGGGCTTTTAACAAAATTAAATAAAACTGTTCATTTGAATGTAGATTCAGTAGGTACAAAACCAAAATCATTACAACCTTTAAAAAACCTTGAATAAATTATTTTATACAAGTGCCGTCACCTAAAAAGCAAAAGGTGGTAGATTCGAATTCCATCCAAGGCAGTCAACAAGATCTTATGTACTTTAGTAATCCCAAATAGAAACATAACTGGCGGGTTTTGATGGCTCTACTAAAGATTTAGGAGGTTTAATCGCCTTTGAAATGAAACAGACTTTAAAAAAAATTTAGACACTTAAGCTAGAATGGTAGTAGGTAGTACATGTTACATAATAGCATGGTTAACCAGTATGACTTACAAAGCAACAAGTATCCTTAATTTTAGCATAAACAAACTCATTTTGTCATATTAAATATAATTAATTCATATACTTTTAAATGTAATTTGTGCAGATAGACGAGGGCAGCAAATAAAGTTGAAGTTAAAGCGTTTATCCATTCTTAAACGTTTGGGCAGTATTAACGACGACTGTTTCGGCTACTAGAGAATCTCGAGAACGCCTCATCAACTACAGTTGGGTTCATGCTTTATGCCGACCGTTTGTAGACGACTCAGTAAATTGGAGTGTCTAATATTGCAATATTGGTACAAGGGTTGAATAATGACTTATTAGCCTAACTGGTACGAGTATATTGGGTATCAAACGGCACATGTGTTCGGAGACCGGGAGGGATTGTTATCGCTAGTAGATATTGCTGGAAGGTGTTGGAACGGAATGACAGGTTGAATGTGGAATAATTAGTCAGACCTATACCTAGTCTAATAAGTAGCTATTACTATGATGTCCCGTTGGTTAAATACCGGGTCAAGGAATCTGGATAGGATAGGATATCTGGGTCGAGCAACAAGAGTTTCACATTTTTGAACATTGCTCGGGTATGTGCATGTGGACCGAGGGACCCTGGGATTCACAAAGAAACTTTACAAATGTTTTGTAAATGTCTTGAAACAATTGTGAAAACAATCTAATAATTTGTAACACCTATAATAAAAACATACAGCCCTTTATGTGTGGTCCCTCAGTCCGCACAAAGTGTAACCGAGATCTCGGAGAGGAGTTTAAAAATTAACTTGTTTTTACTGCAGATTTCTCGTAAATAGTTTGCTAAGCCTGCTCACCAAATTTCAAAACACAAATGGTAAATGCAATAAACCACAAGGTTTTTATTGTGGTCCCTCAGTTCGCACAAAATGAAAAACATATTTGGTCAATATAGCTTTATAAAATCAATGAATCTGTATTCCACCCACATAAGGATTTCGTAAATTTCTAAAAGCTATTTGTATAAATAAAAAGGAGCAGATTCATTGAATCAATTTTGAAATAGCGGCGTGTAAAGCTGGTCCCTCAATCCACACGCTAACTCTTGTATATACCTGTGATAACTACTTTATTAACAAAGACTAGTAACTTGAATGTATTCACTGTTTGGAAAAAAGTTTTTACATACTAAACAAAAACTCAAAACACCTATTGATTGCGTAATTGTCAACAAAATCAGTTCATGTTTTATTACTATGAAAACGCCACATGAAGTGACCACACAATCAAATAAAATGTGAACTACCTATAATAAATGCATGTATTCGAATAATAGTTTTTTATTTACACATTAATTTGAAAAACACATCTTAATAATAAAATAATAAGTTTTTAATCTAGTTCCATAATTAATAATGTGTTTGAAAATTTTGGCCTCGCAGTTCTGAACTACATATTATTAAATCAGACTTGTCGTTACCACCTCACCTTCTTACGAGCGCCTTTACAATAATTTATTAGCAAATGTTAAGAAGATAGTAAGTGATAGATGCAAAATAGGTTATTTTTTTTAAGTGAGATGAAACAATAGACGCCGCGTGCAGGCGAGGTTGGCTTGGGCTGAAAGATGGTGGTTCGCCCCTCTACATCCATTGGGCAGCATTTAGGAAACTACGTCGAGTCTTCTCATCGTCGATCCCACAAGTCGAGACGAAAGTCTTCAATCAGTGCGTCCTACCCGTTGTGACATACGGAGCCGAAACGTGGACACTGACAATACGGCTAGTCCACAACACAAGTTCAAAGTCGCTCAGCGGGCTATGAAAAGAGCTAAGCTCGGAGTTTCTCTTAGGGATAAAATCGGCAATGAGGTGATCCGGCAGAGTACTAAAGTTAACGACATAGCCCACCGGATTAGCAAGCTGAAGTGGCAGTGGGCTGGCCATATATGCCGCAGAACCGACTACCAATGGGGTAAAAGAGTTCTTGAGTGGAGCCGCGTCTTGGCAAACATAATGTAGGACGCCCTCAGGCCAGGTGGAGTGATGATTTGGCAAGGTGGCTGGCAGGAGCTGGATACGAGAAGCCGAGGATCGACCTAAGTGGCTTGCATTTCGAGAGGCTTATGTCCAGCAGTGGACTGCAATAGGCTGATGATGATGATGATGATGATGATGATGATGATTTTTATAAGTTACAGTTTCAATTTATTGAACTGTAAGTCTTACCAAATTATTCAATAGTCAGTTCTACGCCCCAATCTTTTCTGGTCTTTTCCATGCGCTGTTCTCAGCTTAGCGTATAGGTATTCACGTTTTACTAACTATGCTGCGTTTGCTTGTTGCTGTTTGAACAAAAATCTTCCTCATCAACTCCGTTGAAGTGACAAATTAGAATTTCAAGTAGCATACCTAAGGCTTGTTAAATCAATAATTGGCACCGAAACATTTAAAAGTTGAGAATCTCACTTTGTATAATAACCATGAAACTATGGGAAAGTGAAAAACTTATTTTCCTTTGAATATTAAATTGAAATGGCAAAATTTCTATTTTTAACATTATGTACTTGAATCTCTTGGGTTGAAAGACGTTTTTTGAGGTACATTTTTCCAGAGTTGTCATCTAGCACTTTTTCGAGCCAATAAAAATAAATGTCTTTTAGCAGAACTTTTGTGTTCAAAGCGAATAAAACATAATGTTAATGTCAGGATTTTAAGAGTAGCGTAATACATAATGCAAGGTATGACGTACCTTAGCGTAAATATTTGTAAAACAATTCAACAAACTCATGTAACCAACAACAAAATGACATAAGCAACCATGCTGGACATCCGAGCCTTTACAATGTTTTGTTTACTGAGTCTTAGTCAAATGTATTCTCCTATCTGTGGTCATACTTTTGAATATGGCACTAATAGCATAGGTGAAAAATCAAAACAAAAAGTGAGATCACATCACTACCGATTGAAACGCTTACAAAGTAAAACCCAGCAGTTAGTCAGGTAGCGTTGTTTAGACACCATATCACAAGCTGCAGTGATCCATTGCGATGGCTGCGTAATCCGAACCTCCGGCTTAGTCTCACGGCCAGCTTACTTTTATTACCGTGCCTGCATCGTGAAATAAAACAAAATTGGCAGGAATTTATAGGCCCGTATGGCTAGTGGGGTGGAAACTTTTCAATTTGAAAATAACTTGTTTGTGCAGTAATAAGAAGGGCTTTGTGGGTAATAACGGGCCAATGGCTGTCGCGGGCTTCCTCAAAACTACTTTCTTGGTTTTATTACGCCGGTGATGTGTGGGTACGAGCAGGCGGGCCTGCAGGGGAATTTGTTGTACCTACATAATTCATTCTTTGTTTGGTTAAAGGTTTTCTTTAAGTATATTTTTTTTATTGGCTTATAAGTTATTTTTTTTATAAACAATGCGCTTGTTCTAGACTACAATTTTTATTTCTTCGGTTGGGGGAAGCCTAAGATGAAGCTAGCTTACTCAGAGGTACTGGATGTCCCACACACCAGCGGAACACAGAAAAACTGTTTCTGACTCCGGCAGGAGGGTGGTAGCATCCAGGCAGCCACTTACGAAGCCTACCACTCGCAGGGGGATCTGTTAGCCGTCCGGTGGACCACCAGGAGGTAGATCCCACCACCCCAAAAGCAGTTAAGGCAGTGTAGATAAGGTACAAATGTCTTGTAGTGCTGACACGTAAAAAGATTATCCATAAGATTATAGATACTCTTATCTTTCAATGGGTATCGTATGAGGCGACTAAAGAATAATGACAGAAAGAGACAGGCAGCAGCTTTTTCCTTCCACCATTGACCAAACTGCGATCGCTTACCAAGCATAGTGATTATTTTACTTTATTGAGAAAACCAACAGCGTATATATACAATGTTAACATACATTATATAATTGATAGTAAAATGATCAATATTAGGTTTCCCTTATCTTATCAATAGCACTAGTAAAGTAGCTTAACACTTTACCGTAACCAAAGTAACTAGTTAGTTGGTTTGCAAAAAAAATTAAGGGGAAATAGACTAACTGTTACTGTGACTTGGTACTTAGGTAGATTTAGGAACAATGAATTCAAATTTCAGCCAAAAAATATACATTAATTACACAATCCCTGTAAAGTAAGAATTTTAGTCTATTGTCTTCCACGTCTTGGCTTATCTAGAATAGTTAGTTGATAAGTAATTTTATAATATAAAAAAAGGTCGTAAAAAACAGGATTAACAGCACAACAAAATGCGAAGTATTCGCGGAGTACCCCCTTAAATTTATGTGATATTACGATACGATAATAACCATTTGCTACTTGGGCGACACTTTACTTAGTCGGCATTTTTCAAATTAGTTTCTCTGCTCAGTATAAATATTGTTGACAAATCTATTTTCATTATATGGTGAACTAGTGCTCTGCCCGGGATCCGTTTGTGTTTGATAGTGGATTTAATAAGAATAGTGTGTGTTATATCGCATCCCGATTATTGCGCTCTTTAGACAAACAATAATTTTTGTTATGAGTTCTTCTTTAAATCAAATTAAGGAAATATAGATTCCCAGTTCACACTTTCACCCCTTTAGAAGATGATTTCAAGATAAAAACTATCCTATTTATTTTTCAGGGTGTTAAAACCTTTTTTTGTCTTTTTCCGGCACTCATACTGCTCATACTCCCTCTATTCAAAATTCCATCTAAATCGTATAAGAGGTTTAAGCGTGAGGAAGTAACAGACAGACACACTTTTGCATTTAAAATATAAATTATGGATATACATAACAGTATTTAAACTTGAAAAATTATGTCTCAGGTGGGACTCGAAACCGCATCTCCGTATACATGGACGGTAACGGTGGACGGTATGCACCGGGCGCGGCGCTATTGCAATTAAGCCACCGAGACACTACGTCACAGCGCGAATTCTCAAGCATATTCTTTTCGCTGTAAGCCAGCGTAGTAGGTACGTAGTATAAAGTGTGGATACTGACTACTGAATTAAGATTTCAAATTCAACAAATTGAGGAGCTTCCAAAGTGTTTGTAAATAAATAAATGCTTTCCACGATTTAAAATTAATGACGGTATAGGAGAGGGTTTCGAGAAAAGGTATCGGGTGCAAATTCAAATGGTTGTACAGCGGTAATTGAGTATCTAATTTTCTATGTGGTTAATATGATTGTGAAATTAATACAAAGTGAAAACAATTTAAAAAAAATGGCTGATATAAAAAAACAATTTTAGTCGGTATATGACAATCGTCGACAATTTCTTGTTTGGCACCGACATCAAGTTTGAAAAAAAAAAACATTTTTTTTAAATCCTAGAATTAAAGTCTAATTATTTTAATTTATAAACTTTGATAAGTACTAATTTCCGGCATAATCTCGCAAGTTAAATATTTTTATTGGCAAAATAGAACTAGAATTCCATATTAAAAGGTATTCCGTAAATGTGGTGTGCGATTCCCAATGAATCCTCTGAGGGGTATTCCAGCTGCGGCTGCAAGTGTCGTTACACGAAGAAGCTGACGCTCGTTATTCAACTAACTGACTAACGGCCTATAATAATCATCCCACTGCAGGGCAAAGGCTCCATTATTGAATTCAGGTCACCACAGTTAATGATGATGGGTACGTACAGGCATAATAACTACGCTTGCCAAATGCGGGTTGGTGATCACAAACCCGTGCAAAGTTCGGAATTTCAAACCTCCAATCCGGGGATCGAAACCAGGTGACTTCTTGAGCTGGTTGAAACCGGTGTATACGAATGGAACTCCACCCCGTAGGTTGTTGAAATTACACGAATTTTATTGATGAAACTCCACAAGCTGTAAGTAAAGCCTTAAATAAATTCATATATCTTTTTGTGAAACATATCTCTATAAGTGCTCCTGTCCTCAACAAATTAGCGCTTTATTTGTAATTCAATTGACTGGACTAGACTATGTAGAGCGTTTCGGCTAACTTTTAACTTAGCAGCTTGACTTCAACCTAATGTCATATACTCGCATGTATCTAAGTAACGTTGAATTTCCATATAAAAAACCATTGTACATTTTTTTTATTCTTAAGATCTTAGAGTATACTAAAGTAAGTTATTATACAACCAACATTATAATCCACATTTTGGCGGCTGTTGTGAGACATGAAAACAGTTTCGTCGATTCATTCGCGCACATTTAGAAGTGTCATTCAGACTGTGTATCTAGTTTTTTTTTTACATCAAATCCTCATTACACACGTCAGCTTTACTTTGTCATCGTTACCAACTATCTGCGAAACGTCTTCGAATCTGAGGCCTTCCTCCGAAACACAATGTCCGTATATTCGACTCCATCTGTCTCTCTCACCTTTACGAATGTCTTAGAGTATCTGAAAGAAACATATAGATCCGATCAGACTACGCGTTACGTAGTAGGGCCTCTGCGACATTTACTTTACGGATAATACTCGTTAAAACACGTGAACACGGGTTTACGTTCCTTGCCGAGATGTTTACGGCAGCATAACGTTTCTTCAGGTAGCAAATTGAATGTTAAAACGTTACCTGCCCCTAACTAAATAAGTTATGAGTCGGAGCGATTGGTAATGAAACCTGAATGGCGCGGGCGCCGATGGAGTTTCCGTGTTTACGCGTCGCGGTTGTTACTTGCGGTAAGTACCGCTTTCGGATACGGCCTTTGAAGGGATGATTACTCTTGCTTCGTCTAAATAAGTTTTGTTTAATTACTCGTAAAAACGCTCTGTTGGTTTACTGGTTTAAATGCTGGGCCAAAATCTCGGGGTCATAGGTTCGATCTCCGGGTCGGGCCACAAGAGTTTCGAGTTATCGAATATTGGTTGGATTTGTGATGATCACCAAGCACAGACATTGATAGGCCTAGATGCCCCAAGTGTACATACAGCGCGTGTCAAAAAAAGGTTGAACATGTTCAACTTTTGACCGCTCTTGTTATTGAAATGTGCGTATTTTATTTAAAAAACAATTATTGTATCTTATTTGTGTCTATTACTATGTAAATACATATACCTGTATGCATTCTACATGTTTAAATCACATTGCTGCATTTAGTTTTAAAGTTGTTGTACCTGTTCATTGAAGCAAGCTGTGAACAAATTTCGGCAGGTAGTCCCTTTCTTCTTCGAAACGCGTTTGCTATAATCATCACTATCCATAATGTTCGAATATACGAAATTTTATTATGCCTAATTGCCTTTAATTCTAATGCTTTTGTGTCATAATATCGGGTGCTATAATAATTAGATATCCTAATTTTTTTTGCTATAAAGTCACATGTCCTAAGTGTTAAATTGTATAATGTAGGTATGTTAGTCCGAATGGTGGTTTATGATAATATTGTTAGTCCTAAAACATATGTTTAAAAGTAGGTTTATCTTGGTTACCTATGTTATCCTCATGTAGTGTAGGCTAAAAAGCCTGTTATATAAAAATAACCGTGAGGATGATAATTAACATCCTGGTCACGGCCCCAATTGTAACAAAACCCCTATTTTTTTAGAGTTTAAAACTTCAAAATAAACCCCATTGAATAAACAATTAAATAATTTGGCAGTGTGATCGCCTAGATATAATAGTAGGACCGTACGTTGTGTGAGAGTAGTAAGCCTGATTATTTTAGAGGTACGTAGATGTTCAATTAGATATTCTTCAAGAGTTTAATCTGAATTGTTATACAACCCGGCATTGACTGAACCTACAGACATTTACCTAATACAATTATTTGATGTTATTTAATTTTACAACTTAATGAATAATCCACCAAAGTAGGAAACTACTAGATTAAGCTAAAATCCTTGCGTTGGGCTCCTTTGAAAGTGTTTTAAACCATACTCCAACAGTAAAACAAACCTAATCCGAAAATACCGATCACTCCTTTAAATCAACCTAATCAGATGGGTTTCAATTAATTTAAATAAATTCAGTCTGAATGAACCGGAAAGAATTAATTAAACATTGTTTCAAATTCAAATCCTGTTTTGATTCAAACTAATCCAAAAATACCGAACACTCCTTTAAAGGTCCATAATGAAATCAGTGGTCGACTTTAAAAGCCCTCGGCATTATCACATCAGCTCGGATCAAGAAGACTTAATTAATTGAAACAAACTCAAAATCTTACAGTAATACAAACAAATCCGAAAATATCCGAAAATACCGAACACTCCTTTAAAGGTCCATAATGAAACCAGTGGTCGACCTTAAAAGCCCTCGGCATTATCACATCAGTCTAGATTAAGAGGATTTAATTAAACGGGAAAATTCAGGATCCTACAGTAATTTGAACTAATCTGAAAATACCGAACACTCCTTTAAAGGTCCATTATGAAAGCAGTTGTAATGTGGGACGATGGTGTCAAATTAAAGATGTGTTAAGTGCGCACTGTTCGGTTTAATAATCCTTCACTTATAACTACAGTAAGGCTTATATACTAAGGCGGGGGGCGAGGTGGCTCATACACTACACCTTCCCCCTATTGAAAAAAAAAACAATACATAATTGGTTTTGTTTTTTGAAAGAAAAAAATATTTTTATAAAAGAGAAATTAAAATCATCAAAATAATGTGGCTGCCATGATTAACCATTTCCATCCGTCGTATTATTCACTTCTGTCCATCTCGACTCGAACTCTCCCTGCCGCTAACAAAAGCTCAACCCTTCGGACACCATCTTCTCCCAGCTGCCAGCAATACTTCCTTCCATCTATTTCTTTATCTCTTACACTACACAGTGGTACGACCTTAAAAGCCCTCGGCATTATCACATCAACCCAGATTAAGAGGATATTAACAACTTGAACAAGTTCGGACTGAACCAATCAGAAGGAATTCACATAAATATAACTATTTTAAAATTAGATCCTACAGTAATTTAAACTAATCCGAATTAGATGGGTTTCTATTAATTTTAATAAATTGAGTCTGAACGAACCGGAAATAATTAATCAAACATTGTTTCAAATTCAAACCCTGTATTGATTCAAACTAATCCAAAAATACCGAACACTCCTTTAAAGGTCCATAATGAAATCAGTGGTCGACCTTAAAAGCCCTCGGCATTATCACATCAGCTCGGATCAAGAAGATTTAATTAATTGAAACAAACTCAAGATCCTACAGTAATACAAACAAATCCGAAAATACCGAACACTCCTTTAAAGGTCCATAATGAAATCAGTGGTCGACCTTAAAAGCCCTCGGCATTATCACATCAGTCTGGATTAAGAGGATTTAATTAAACGGGAAAATTCAGGATCCAACAGTAATTTGAATTAATCTGAAAATACCGAACACTCCTTTAAAGGTCCATAATGAAAGCAGTGGTACGACCTTAAAAGCCCTCGGCATTATCACATCAACCCAGATTAAGAGGATATTAACAACTTGAACAAGTCCAGACTGAACCAATTAGAAGGAATTCACATAAATATAACTATTTTAAAATTAAATCCTACAGTAATTCAAACTAATCTAAAAATACCGAACACTCCTTTAAAGGTCCATAATGAAATCAGTGGTCGACCTTAAAAGCCCTCGGCATTATCACATTAGCTCGGATTAGGAGGATTCTAATTAAATAGACAAATTTAGAAGGAACCCATCGGAAGTAATTTAAAGAAGTACTATTCTAAACTTAGATCCTACAGTAATTCAAACTAATCCGAAAATACCGAACACTCCTTTAAAGGTCCATAATGAAATCAGTGGTCGACCTTACCTTAAAAGCCCTCGGCATTATTACATCAGCTCGGATTAGGAGGATTTTAATTAAATAATAAATTTTAGAAGGAACCCATCGGAAGTAATTTAAAAAAGTACTATTCTAAACTTAGATCCTACAGTAATTCAAACTAATCTGAAAACACCGAACACTCCTTTAAAGGTCCATAATGAAATCAGTGGTCGACCTTAAAAGCCCTCGGTATTATCACATCAGCTCGGATTAGGAGGAATTTATTCAAATAACAAAATTAACAATAAAATATACTTTGGTAGTCTATTCAAAATTATCCGGCATGAAATTTAATAAGTATTTTATAAAATGTTAACATAATTAATAAACAAAATCACACTACATTCCAGTCTCAGTCTTTTGATTAAATGGTATAATAAGATCTAATAACCTAATGATAGATGTCTACAAATAGCTCAATTAATAACCTTTAATTAGGCCAATTTGACAAATTTAAATTAATGAAATAATACTTCTACGATTCTATGAGCATGGTTCTCTATCTTATGCCCTAATAAATTCATTGAAAGTTATTAAAATTAAGAACTCTACTACTACTCATATTCTGCTAAATTAGAGACAATCTTACATGAGTATGTAACCTGTTATTAGACTGTCAATCTACAAATTACATACTACTCATAAAAAAATATAAAATAAATCATTTGAAATAGGTTTACATCTAGTACAAATTGGAATCATTGAATTTAACTAAGTATATAATTCATACAAAATATGATTAGCAGTCAAGCTATGTGTGCTTTATTTGTATTCTGGTTAAGCTAAAACAAGAAGTTATTTAATCTGAAATAAAATTCTAGGAAATATTGAATAATTTACAACTAATTAACAATTGAAATCAAATTACTATATTTCACATCAAATCTGAATAGCGGATAAGATAACTTTATTTGTATTTTGTTAAGTCTATAACAGGCATCTATCTAATCTGTTATATTATATGCTATGTAATTCATGAATTATATAGATATTATAAGGAAGAGGCAAATTCTTAACATTCCATGGATTCACCATGTGAATGCCCGGTCTGTAGTGTGACAGAAAGAGAAACTCCGAGTAGCCCCGAGACTTGTGACTCGGGTGTAGGTTTTAGAGCTCTTTACGTTAACAACACTCACCTTCACTACTCGTACCGTGTTTCTCTCTCTTCCCAATCAAATCTGGTATGAATCTGCAGATGCAAATGCAGATTTAGGTATTTGATGAGATTAGGTACACAACTTTCAGACCAAATCCTTTCAACAAGTTATAGATTAATTCTGATGGTATACTTTTCACTCCCACTCTTACAGCTTAATGACTAACTACATAACTATTTTATGTTAACTTATTTAGAAGATAATATTTGATTTGTTTCAAAAATATCAATATCAATTTTATCAGAAAATGACCTACTTCCCAATAAATTAACGATTGAGATCAATTAATGTTCTCATATAAGATATGAGTAGCGGTTAAGATAACTTTACTTGTATTTTCCCAAGTCTAAAACAAATATGTATGTAATCTATTATACATCTCAGTCAAACTGCTAATCAATTTCCGGCCCATCTCAATACTTCCCTTTTTATCCAAGGTATTGGAGCGTGCTGTTCATCAACAGCTCAGTCTCTTCTTTACCAATTCCAATCTCCTTAATCCTTTCCAATCCGGCTTTCGTTCTGGCCACAGTACAACTACAGCTCTAGTCAAGATTACTGATGATATCCGCCATGGTATGGATGATAGGAAATTTACGGTTCTGACGTTGCTGGACTTCAGTAATGCTTTTAACACAGTAGACTTCGACATTATGATTGGCATATTGCGTTCTCTTAACATATCTCCAACGGTAATTGACTGGTTTCATAGTTACCTACACAGGCGCCGGCAGCGCATCATTGCTGAGAATTCATTTTCGGTGTGGTGCGAAGTTGGAGCTGGTGTGCCGCAGGGTGTCGTCTTGTCTCCTCTTCTCTTTTCTATTTTCAGAAATTCTATCACTACCAATCTTACTTCTTCTTACCATCTCTATGCAGACGATCTTCAACTATATCGGCAGGGTGGCCTTGATGACCTAGACAATGTTATTTATGCAGTAAACTCTGACCTACGTCACATTTTGGAGTGGAGTAAGTCTTTTGGGCTCAAGGTTAACCCTGTCAAAACGCAGGTTATGATTGTTGGCAGCCCCCGGTTGATCTCTAGGATTGATTGGGGTACACTGTCGCCAGTTATATTTGACGGAGTACACATTCCGTACAGTCAATGTGTAAGGAACTTGGGAGTTTTTATGGACAATTCATTAACTTGGGACAAACATATCAGTGAGGTGAGCAGGAGGATATTTGCATCGGCAAGTTCACTTAACCGATTACGCAACTTCTTGCCGATACCCACCAAAGTTGCTCTTGTTCAGACCTTACTTCAGCCAATACTAGATTATGCTGACTGCTGCTTTCTAGACCTCAATGAAAACTCCCTTGATAAGCTTGAACGTCTACAAAATTTTTGTATTCGTATTATTTTTGGACTGCGGAAGTATGACCACGTTTCTAAGTTCCGGAACCAACTAAAGTGGCTTCCTATCCGCCTCCGTCGTGATCTTCATGTCCTCAGTTTACTTTAGTTATTACTTTAGTTATTAGTTGGTGGTTAAATAGTACTGAAGTACTATTTAACCACCAAACTCCATTTTACCTCAAGGAACGTTTCCAATTTCTGCATTCCACCAATGGTCAGGATAATTTGCGGTCGTCTCGCAAACTACAACTCTCTTTTCCTTCTCATTCTTCACAATTTTATTCACAATCTTTCACTGTTCAGTCTGTCCGTCTTTGGAACTCATTGCCACATACTGTCAGAGAATCAGAGTCCATTTCTATTTTCAAGACTAGAGTCAAGGCACTTTTTTTGTCGCGCTGAAGATGTGCAGCGGGTCTGGTTTGTTGTTTGTTATTTTATTTCATGTTTATGTTGTGCTGTATTTTGGTTATTGTATAATTATGTATGTATAGTGTATGTTGGATATTGTATATATGTATATATATTATGTATGTATATATATATATATATATATATGTGTGTGTATATATATTTTATTTATTTATTTTATTTTTAAATATGATTATTATTAGATTTAAGTATATTTATTTGTATTACGTTTGATACACAATCTAACTAATCTGCACCACGTCACCCCTACTCCACTAAAATAAGTTTTCCTTTTCTACCCAAAGGTTGTCTGGTAGAGATTGCTTTTAGCAATAAGACCGCCTATTGTACGGATGTGTCTCAATGTAATTTATTCTACCTTTGTTTTGTGCAATAAAGTATTATCTATCTATCTATCTATATAATTTCCTATTATCAGAAAATAACTCAAAATTCTTAAAACTCACTTATTGTTTTGCATTTAGAGATGCTTTAATTAGTAAGTATGTTTAAAGATAGTTGCTTCAAAGTTTGTGACAGTTAATGAATAAGATTATGGCTTTTTTACCTGTAGTATAAAAAAAATTTATTTTATTTTATTTTTCATATATTTCAAAATCCACAGCTCTTATAAATAATTAACTGTCTTATATATAGTACATTACGTTAGGACTTATTAGAAAAGCCTTTTATGTCTTTTAAACATTATAGATTGTAATATTTATAGCAAAAAATTTGAGGATAAATTATATTTAGGTATTTCGATTTTAGGGCAAGTGATATTATGAGACATTGAGTTAGGGCTAATTATCATTCCGACAAATGATGATTAGGTCACAAAACATTATGACACGTTAGATTATGGATAAAAAAATTATGAGACAAAATAGAGAACCAGTGAATATGCCTGTTGCCATCATTGATAAAGTAACTTGAATTTAATGATAGATTAATCCTAACAAATCCAAATGTCACTACTTGTGAAACAACTCTCATATAGCTATCGCTGATCACTTGATAGGCTATTGAAAAACAATTTTTATCTATCAAATTCCATTCACGACACAGCAAATTGGTAAAGTAATTTTGCGTCACTTTTAAGCCAAGACTGTGTAGTGTTTTTCATTATTGTTATTACTTGAAAATTAAATAATCTTGTTGTTATTTGAAATCAAAACATAATTACAAAGCATAATTGAAGCTTTGATTAACTGCTTGCTTATAGGCTTGGGCACAATAAGTGTAGCCTAGGAATGCATAGTGAGTAATAATGTTATAGCATAAAGAAAGACAACCACTTAAAGAAAAACATGGAATATTCAATAAATAATAAAATACTTGAATTTCATACTTCAACGGTAACACAACCTTAGTTTCAAATCAAATACCCTAAACGGACTACACCCCTCGAATCACAAAAGAGACAAGCCAATGTAAACTGAGCCAAGTGAAAAATTTAATGAAGTAGTACTCTCACCAAAAGTTCGCCAAGAATGCCAGTTACAGTGTTAGATTCTATCGTAGAGAACTTCTATTTTTCGATTGCCGCGCAGCTAACTCGGAAACGTAGTTTAGTCACAGCTTCGCACTGGGGAACGAAAAGATTCTAGTAGTGTTACCAGGTGCCCCGATTTCAGAGGGAAGTCCGAATTTGTAACTAAGTTTCAACCAACGTTCGATGGTAGTACCAAAATTTTGATTGGCAGTAAAAGTTGCAAACAAATTTTATAGGTCTATCGTAATTTCATTTCCTACGGTGACGGGAATATCTTGTTTTTCTGAAGGTTCGGTAATGTTATTTTTTTTGCTACTGTCCCAAGAGTATGATAAAAAAATCTGGTAATACTACCTCTAGGTACTTTGCATTGTACGATAGTTTTGAGCAATTTCCTTGACGCAAATTGATGCTCCTAACTTTGAATAGTGAGGACATTGTCGCTGTTGCGTATTAAACATAACTTGTTTGTAAGACTACTTACTAAACATTTATTTGCGTTGACACTTGAATGGACTGAATTTTGATTGTATGGAAATTACCTACGAGTAAGTATTTGTCAGTCGTCATTAGTGTGCAGTGTTTTTATGTTTAAACAAGTTGTTAATGTTGCCTGCGATTTTATGGTCTTTTTGATTTAGAAACTTTTCTCATTGTAACTCACCAAATTTAAATCACAATAGCATCAATGGCTTAGAGCAAACATAGAAACCACCTTCTTAAAAATATGAATAGATACCTTCATTTAGGACCAGAATCAGCTAGTAAACTCTAAAGGCCTTAGTCGTATAACGCATATAATCTGAATAGGTATAAGTAAAGTCTTTAAATTGTTCTCTTAACCGATTACCTAGGTACTTGGACTTTGAAAGTTTCTATTAATACCTTGTAAATATATTCCCTCAGTTCCCAAAAGGGACTATAGTCCTTTTTTTATATGACTAATGAGCTTTTGGGAATTGAGCGACTTTAAAAGTCCAAGTCAATTGCGATAAGCTTTTGAACTTTTTTTCATAACAGATAATATTAAGCTATGAAAGGACTTCTGCTTGATAGACAATATTTAGAAGTATCCTTATTCCATTCAGTTGATTATATAGATTCTAGGGATTTGTTTTATTGGTGAGGTGTGTCCTTAAGAGATAGACAGATTTAACACCCGTATTAATAAAACAATAATTACTTATTGCTTAAGAAAGTCTCAATTAAAGATGTTACTATAGTTCTTAAGTGAAGGAAATGGGTCACCATTAATAGTAATATTATTTGGCTGAGAATGCTAACTTTTGATTGTTCTAACTTCGAGTAATTATACAAATTATCTCTTAAGTAATTACTTCTGGTCAAGTGAAAATACGGGTGTAAGTATTTTTGATCTATGTTTAATGACTTTCATTTGTAGAGAAAATAGTAACGGAATACGATTATGTAACGAAAATACACAGTGAGATAATTTAGCATTTTTACTGACAAGTCACTAATTTATTGCCATAACCAACGAAAAAGAAGTTGTGAGTCGATGTGAAATAACTTTCTGAAAACAGTAGTGTACCTACCGTTTAGGGTATATTTTTTATTTATTTATAATTGACGACCATCGTGGTCATTTATATTTCGGTTTCAAATGGTGGCTAGTAGCTCTGAGTTTCTTGATTCGGTTCTCGGATGAATCAATGTAGGAAACCTATCTCCGTTTTGATTGCTCCAAATACAAGTAATTTAAAAGCTTCCTTCTTAGATCAAAATAATTTATGAGATGAGAATTTCGAAATTTGATTTTAAATGTTTGTTTGTTAAATCCAGATTCCAGACCCATTTAATTTATTTTTGACGTTATGTTATTTTTTTATAAAATGCCCTAGAACATGTAGTTCAAAAATCAATAGTTTCGAATATAACACCAATTTTAGTTAAATTTGTTGAAAAAATGTAACCCTTATGGCGAATCCTTGGTTTTGCGAGACGTTGGCAAACTTACACTAAAGTGTAGTAGTAAAGTAGCGGGAGAGCGTAACTTGTAAAAAACATTGACGTGTGTGGGTGTTTCATTGATAAGTAGGTACGAGTAAATCGTTTTCATTTAAAAGTTCATTCATAACAAGGTAAGGGTGTTTTACATAAACAGTCGTGACTTTTTAGAATTATTGTGTATGAAAAAAATTAAACAAAAAAATAATTAATGATTGAAAAATAATTCATAATAATATGCAATTTGATTCTTTACAATGGTCTGTTTAGTACCCTACAGTTATGGTATATCAAAAGGAACCCGTTGTAATAAGGTATTTTCAGTTTTAAGTAAGCAGTTTATTTAACCGTCTAAGTAAACATTTTTCTATTTTACTTGAAAAATCTCTGTCAGATTGTTAATTCCTAATGTACGGATCTTCATATTGTTGAGAAAGTGCATACCCAAATAATATTGTTCTGAGCACGCTCTTCTTGTCGAAGACAGTGTTCTTGCGTCATTTGTGACGTCTCAGCGGCGATTATCAAAGCAATCAGCCGGTCTGCAAACTGCTACCAGTCGCTAGTGATGCCAACTGGAGCTTTTCTATCGATATCACTTTGTTTCTTTTGAGTTTAGTCGAATAATATTATTGAAAAACATAATACCTACTTTAGTTTAGGCTCCAGTTCCGTCTTGTAAAACCCTAATGGCAAGACGTCAGTACCAAGCTCATTCTGCCTACCTCTATAATGTGTTAAATGACAAATACCAAATCTTTAGCCTTAAATATTACGACTGTAAAACTATGTTGTTCAAGGGACTTGTAATACTTGGATACAATGAGACTGAGGACTTACTGATCAAAAATACATTGTAGGAAGTTAAATAAATAAATAACCATTTAATAAGATACACTCACGCATATAGCATGCATGCCAAGCATGTGCGCACATACACACACACACACTCAAGCGCGCCCACACACGCATACCCGCGCATACACACACGCACATACACACACGCATATCCGCGCGCATACACACACCCGCGCACACGTAAGCAACACACACACACACACACACACACGCAAACACTCACGCAAGCATACATAAACACACATACACACTTAATTCACATTTTGTTTTATTTTATACAGTTTGCTGTTTTGTCTAGTAGAATAATTAATTTGCCTGTTACCTACCTATTCTTTAATCTTCTTTAACCATACCATTTGTACTAGGAAGAGCGGAACTTCCCACTACAGGCATTATAACGTGCCTCCTGGGTTGGTTTGTAATGTGGTACTAAGGCGGGGGGCGAGGAGGCTCATACACTACAGGTTCTGGTCAATTGCATAATTATGTAAAAAACAGTTAAAGAAATATACAATTTTTATTTTTATTTATTTATTTAAATACATATTATTATGTAGACTACTTCACTACACGTAGGTAAGACAATTTGAATTTAAGTTAAAAATAGTAATTTCCTGGATTTATATTGATTGATCGGGAACTGCTGTTACTATTATATTGTTTTGTTTTAGGATATTAACTTGCTTTATTTATACCATCTGTGGGCTTAATTATTTAATGATCTAAAGTAAAATCAGAGTGGTACGTATGTTCTTTTAAGGATAAAAAAGTGAGTTTCCGATCGGCACTGTTGCAAGTGCCTTTAACATGGAATAACTCAGTCATTATAGTTCTGACCTCCCAAAACAAATAACTTCTTTCATAGATTAGTATATACTTCAAAAGTTGAAATTGCGGATTAGATTATCGATACGTGATAAAAAAACATTTTCAGCGAACTTCTCTAGAGCAATTGAGGAGTGTTTGCTCGAGTTTAGGCGGCGCTCTGGGCGGGCGGAAGCAGTCGAGGGCTGTTCCTAGTTTAACTGTTGCGTCTTTTGATTGTCGTCGACTGTCCGCGTTGTAAGTGCAGACCAGTGTCGAGAACTAACTCCCTAACAACCAATTACAATGTCAACAACAAAGATTGTTCATACTACAGTTTTTTGTTCTTAATATTTTTTTAGATATGTAAATACACAAAATCTGGCCAATTGCACAACGGATTCAGACTGCGGAATCCGTTAGGCATAATTGTAGGTCTCGGTTCAGATCATAATATGTGGAATATATCTTTATGGTTGATTTGTCTTAGGATCTTGTTGATTCAGGGTTGATACATTTGCCAGTCACTGAAAAAAATGGTCTTAACGGGAAGGTGCAGACGATAATAATGTATATTTATCTTCTTTTTAACACTTTCGTTGGCACCAACCGCCTGTCGACGTGATAACAATAAAACTTGTATTGTGTCTAGCGTTAGCTCCGTGAATGTGTTAAAAAAAGATAATTTTATTTTAAAACAACATGTGCGCACATTTTTTGCCTGAAGCACATTCGCATTTAATGCCAAAAGAGGAGGCTGCCTATTTAGTTTTTTTGTCTTTTGTATCGTACTAAGTAAACAGTGGTGCACTTATAGTACCTATAGTTACATTAGGTTGAGGAATCAACAAACTCATTAAATTATTTTTTTCCAATCGCGAAACAACGGTTAGTCAAATAGAATCCCTCAGTCCCTAGAATTTGCATCGAAAAGAAAAGTAGGGAGATATTAGAAGATTAGAGAGTTAAGTGGCGAAAATCGGGACAGTAAAAGTGATTTACATTTAACTTAGAGCGAGGAATATATACTTGGAATTACTGAAGCAATTCTGTGCTTAATTCGTAGGCCAGCCAAGAAAGATGGCTGCCTCGCCCGGCACCCAAGTTTAATTACAACGCAGGTTTATTCAGTCTAATTTCGGGAATTTTGCATTCCCCACGCGAACCGCGGAAGGGTCAGGCCGAAAGAAAATGACATTCGTTATTCTATTACGCCGAGCAAAAGAGTGAAGGAGGTTCTAGTAATTGCTTCTGCGCTGCCAGTCTGTTTTGCGGCGATTGTGAGGGGCCAGTGGATAGGATTAACCTAATATGTTTTTGTTTGTAAAACAATTCCGGCGATGTTGCCATAAAAGCGAGTGATATAGAACTAGATTTAAATTTCTGTGGACTTTGTACTTGATTTAGCTCTGAATTAACTTTTGTAATATTTTTAGGAAACGTTTCTCTAATACCTTTGAACTCTTAGGTTGCCACATTACTTAGTTTTTGCCAAGTTTCAATTATAGTTGGCAGATGCAGTATTATGAATGCTGCCGACACGAACATACCAAAACGCACACATGAGATTAATTAATTAACATTCCCTATGTTAACATACAGTTTCGGAAATAAAAACATCAATGGGTAGGTACATACAGGATTAAATATAAACCACCTTCCAAATTTAAATAACTTAAACAATCTACGAGACAAAAATCAAATGACGTACTTTTCTATTAATTGGTATAGCCCAGTACAAAAATGTCAAGATAAAGCACTTAGATAATGTCCGCCAAAAATCTAAAATTTTTATAAGTTGTTGATTATCCCTTTATACCTTCACTGGCTTAGGACCCTAGAAATTGAAAACTATGTTGCTAAAAATATTTTCGGGTGAATATTTGACCTACATTTTTATTTAAAAATTGGGCTTTAAATACCTGTATATGCTTTTTTGGTCTGGTCGGCAACATAAGTCACTACTTCCTCTTCTTCTTTTTGGATGACTTATGGATAGTTTGTTGTCACAGTTTTCCAAGTCGCCCATTACAAGCGTGTGACGTCACTTGTTGTTACTTTCATCTTGCGATAGAAACCGGGACCAACCGCTTATCGTGCCCTCCGAAATATGGCTATAACCTGCCTCTCCTCACTCCTTCTAGACCCGAATCAATTTAAATACAGTAGTGTTCTAAATTGGCTCTTCTTAGAATCGAACCCGAGACCCTGGTGTAGTTGGTTGAATGCAATAGATCTCTATGGGAACGGACGGATTATAACTTTGTCATGATACTAAAGTGTTCATCGACTTGATACTGATTATAGTTACTTGTCGTTGGTTTGCTAAACCACAAACCGAGAATAAGCTTAAATAACTACCTTCTGAAGAACGGCAGCTTTGAGTTGATGTAGAATATTGGACATTAGATGAACGCATAGACAGACGATTTAAGTTAATTTCCTTACCTCAGAATACACTTTGTTGTTCAAAAAGAAAAAATATTGCAATCAAGAAAAAAACTTAGAAGGTATTCCGACTAGGTATTGTCTTATCGCTAAAGGAGAACTCTTACAGGCAAACTTAGGCCCAGGAAATAATGTTTTACTGGAGTAGGAGAAGAAGACAAGCTGCAGTATATGACACTTTCATAAAAATTGCACATGCCTAGAATATACACATACCAGTAAATAGTAATAACTAAATAGCACGAATTAAATACCGAGACTAAGTGAAACGGCCAGATGTTTCTTTCTTTTTCTAATTTTTTTTTATAGTGGCCAGCACGTCATCCTTCTCATAGGATTTTAGGTGTCCCAAATCGATTTCCAACTTTAAACAATACATATCTCTTGAAAATATGTGGCATTTTGTGAGGATTTTATCGGCTGGCGCGTAATTGTCATGTTTTCTTATAAAGTCAGCTTATTTGCTTTCTTTTCGTACTGTTTTATAATGTTTTGATTTTCTATATCATACGTGTTATGTGTCGTTGTGATGTCCTACCGCATAAATGTTCTGTATATCAAAACAAGTATTGAATATATTTAGGTATCGTTTAGAACATTTAGTTATAACTTTGCTGTAATGGTATTCGCTGGGCACAAACGCGCATTTTCCGGGCACTAGGCGTCAGGCGCGTCGGACGCGCAAACGGCCGAAGTTTTCTCCGCGAGTCGTTACGAGGCGCGAATTACCAGCGTTACAATTACTGCGAGGCCCGCCATATTTATGCGGCGGTAACCAAATTGCCCGATATTATTCCATCCCATTGAGTGCGAAAAGCGCAAATTAAACCGATTTTATATTGGACGATTCTCCCCGAGAGCGGGGGCGAGATATGTTCGTTGTTAGATAAGAAGCCGGCAAGATTGTGTTATGAAATAAGAAAGGAATTGCACGTTCTAAAGAGTTGCGTTGCCAGTTTCCCGCTTTCAAATAAATAGGTCCCGGTTTATTTGGTTCGCTTTTGACTGGATAATTCGCTCTGGGTGGGTTTGGTGGGAGGTTTATGGCTGATTAAATTATAAATGCTCTTAATTAACAGCTTGCTTGTCATAGATAAAAGTTTGGTGTCACAGAATGTGCAATTCGTGTTTGAGATTGTGTTAATGATACTTGATAAATTTACGTCAAAAGGAAGAAAATGTTACTTAAAACGACTTACTTCTTGTAATGAAATAATCTGTTGTATTTGTCGCAAAGCAACTTGCTATTTATATTATTTAGATAGACTATAAGTACATAATAATAAATTATGTCTTGAGCTTTTGTCCCGAAAAAACTATTACATATTATTTTTGTAGTAAATAACAAAGACACCACAAACACAAGTAGCAAGTTCGTAACAATCATTTTACAACATTGACCCATCCCATAAATCGAACATGGGACCACGTTGACGTGTTACATTGTCAGTCAAATAATTTAATTGTTTGGTAGATTTACGAACATTTTAATTTGCTGGGTTATAAAAGATCATACAACTGAGGGACTGATGACAACTAGTAGTGCTAAACTAGAAACGAATAACTCATTAGTTTCATACCTATCTAAAACATTTAGGTATACATTTAGGATACCTACAATTCTTTCGAAAAGGAAACTTTTTTGATGTTCCTATAATAATGTTTGTCAATATTTTTTTTTGTATATTGATTTCGGTATATTCTGGTAGGTATTTTTCAAGGTATTTTTAAATAAACTTTTACCAACTTTTACCAATTCAATATATGGAGATTTTAGATTTTAGACTTTAAAAGCTATGAATAATTTATATAAAATGTAGGATTAAGTGCATACATCGTCGCTATATTGTTCCTTTGACGCTAACCTAATATTTGATAATGTAACGTCTAATTAACAGACGAAAATGGATAAATCGTCGACTTTATACATTTTCATACACTTTTGAATAGGTAGGTTGCGTACATATTGCGAGTTAAAATTAATTACTTAAGTTTCCCAGGTAAATAAGTAAATAGTAAACAACAATCAACGCGCTGCGTTTACAGGACCCGATTTACAAATTACTTTTCACTACCTTAAAGTTACGAGAGAATACAAGAGAATAATAATATTTCCTAGGTCTAGTGTTTCGTTTTGAGTTATTCCGGTCGGATCCCCTAATCTAATCCCTTGCTGGATATTATTACTTTTTAATTCCAGTCTGATCCACTAAATACTTTGCCATTCCGGTCTGATCCCCTTCAGATTAACTATACTCTTTTTGACAGGTAAGTACAATCAAGAAACAAACTGTAATATAGTTATAAAATATAATTTTTAGGCTATTGCATAGCTTCTATCGCGGGCCTTGAGCGCGGGGACCGAATCCAGAAATTCCGTAACGAAAAAACCTCACGCTCCCCACTTCGACCGGCACAGCGGTGATACGGCTGTTCGACGAGGTGCGTGCGGTTTGACGAGGCGTTTGCCCTTCGACGAAGTGGGTGCCGTTTAACTAAGTGGGTGCCGTTCGACGAAGTGGGTGCCGTTCGACGAGGCAGGTGCCGTTCGACAAGTTGGGTGCTGTTTGACGAGTGGGGTGCTGTTTGATGGAGTGGGTGCTGTTCGACGAGGTGGGTGCCGTTTGATGAGGTGGGTGCCGTTCGACGAGGTGGATGCCGTTTGACGGGTGGGGTGCTGTTTAACGAGGTGGGTGCTGTTTGACGAGAGGGGTGCTGTTTTTTGAGGTGGGTGCTGTTTGACGAGAGGGGTGCTGTTTGGCGGGTACGTTGTTTAACGAGGTAAGTGCTGTTCAACGAGCGAGGTGCTGTTTAACGAGGTGGGTGCTGTTTGACAAGCGAGTGCTGTTTTACGAGGTGGGTGCTGTTTTACGGATGGGGTGCTGTTTAACGAGGTGGGTGCTGTTCGACGAGCGAGGTGCTGTTTAACGAGGTGGGTGCCGTTCGACGAGCGGGGTGCTGATTAACGAGGTGGGTGCTGTTCGAAAAGCGGGGGGCGTTTGCTATTCGACGAAGTGGGTGCCGTTTAACTAAGTGGGTGCCGTTCGACGAAGTGGGTGCCGTTCGACAAGGCAAGTGCCGTTCGAGAAGTTGGGTGTTGTTTGACGAGTGGGGTGCTGTTTGATGAGGTGGGGTGCTGTTTAACGAGGTGGGTGCTGTTTGACGAGCGGGTGCTGTTTTACGTGGTGGGTGCTGTTTGACGGATGAGGTGCTGTTTCACGAGGTGGGTGCTGTTCGACGAGCGAGGTGCTGTTTAACGAGGTGGGTGCTGTTTGACGAGTGGGGTGCTGTTTAACAAGGTGGGTACTCTTCAACCAGCGGGGTGCTGTTTAACGAGGTGGGTGCCGTTCGACGAGCGGGGGGCGTTTGCCATTCGACGAAGTGGGTGCCGTTTAACTAAGTAGGTGCCGTTCGACGAGGCAGGTGCCGTTCGACAAGTTGGGTGCTGTTCGACGAGGTGGATGCCGTTTGACGGGTGGGGTGCTGTTTAACGAGGTGGGTGCTGTTTGACGAGCGGGTGCTGTTTTACGAGGTGGGTGCTGTTTGACAGATGGGGTGCTGTTTAACGAGGTGGGTGCTGTTCAACGAGCAAGGTGCTGTTTAACGAGGTGGGTGCTGTTTGACGAGCGGGGTGCTGTTTAACGAGGTGGGTGCTGTTTGACAAGCGGGGTGCTGTTTAACTAGGTGGATGCTGTTTGACGAGCGGGGTGCTGTTTAACTAGATGGGTGCTGTTTGACGGGTGGGGTGCTGTTTGACGGGTGGGGTGCTGTTTAACGAGGTAGGTGCTGTTCGACGAGCGGGGTGCTGTTTAACGAGGTGAGTGCTGTTTGACGCACGCAAGCTATGCAATAGCTTTACCGCGGCAGTCTCCGAGTGCCACACTTTTTTTTTTTTAGTGTTTCATTTAATCATCACAGGTATTTGGTATTTTAATTAGACAAACCTAGTATCACCTAATCTAATAATATAAAAAAATTTAAACATCTTAATCACTTGGCATAAACAGAACTTAAAATAGGTATTTTATATAAAATCATTACAGACAATCAGATATTTGTTTTTTTTTTTATTTAGGGTATCTTAGTAATATAGAAAAATCACGACCTTAAACACTTACCATGAACCCACGACCTCTTACATAGAAGCCGACTTGTTGACCACTACGCCAAATCGGTCGTCTATCAAATAAACCAAATCGTCGGAATACAAAACAGATAATAATAACTATAACTAAAATTCCTAGCCTAATAATTAAAAAAATCTATAAATAATATGAAACGTAACTACCTACCTTGATATTAAGAGTGGGTCAGACCGGAATGGCAAATCTTTCGCCAGTTGACACAGCGCCAGAGTCCACCCAGTTTTATATTCCTTTTTCATTGTATACTGGTGACCAGCTCTCAGTAAAACAACATCACCATTTCTATTTATGCATAATAATTCATCAGAATTTTTAAATGATGACGACGTTTACCATCCTCAGACATTTTGGAACGGACAGCAATTGAATGTGAATAAACCTTATAGCATTATAATTCTTATAAATAAAATAATAAAAAAATATTAATTACCCATCAAATAATAAACCAGTATCTATGATTTTTAATAAGTAAAATTAAATAGTAATCTACAAGAACTTACATTTCGAAAAAAACACTTACTTGGTTTCACACAGTAAACAAGATAGAAACTAACACCGTTACATTGATAACCCCTTACCCTTATCTAGTGGTCAATAGAAGTTAACTGGTCACTGACTGGCTACTTCAGAATCGTTAGACAATAGCCAAGGCAAGCACAATGCACACCCACATTCAAACCGCTTGCGGAGACTCGGCAGAGACAAAAATATAGAGTAAATAAAAAGTATATGTTTCTACTGCAATAAATATTACTGTTGGTGAAATAAGTACGATGACTTTTTGTAGTGTTAGACGTATATAATTTATAGATGGCGCTGCTGTCGTCGTTAACAATTACCAAACATAATTAAAATTAAATGCATTTGAATTAAAACCTCTACAATGTACAGACCGATAAATATAGACCGGCACTTATTTTGCTAAAGAAGGCTTATAGAACGCGCAGTACCGCGACGTTACCTGTGCTTGCGGGAGTTCTCCCTGCCGGTCTAGAAGTTGTTCGTGCAGGACGAATTGCAGACGAGGGACTCCAACTGGCCTCCGGGGAGCGCAGGAAGCTGCGACGCAGCATCAGAGAGGAGGTCGTTGCCACTTGGCAGGAACGATGGCAGTCAAGCGAAGACGGTCGCGATTTGTGTAGGTTCTTTCCCGATGTAGCTGTGAGGTTATCCCAAGACTGGGTGGAACCAGACTACATTGTTTCGCAGCTACTATGTGGTCACGGATGCTTCAGACAGCGCCTACATAATTTAGCGCTGTGCGAGTCAGCTCTGTGCCCGTGTGGTGATAAAGTTGAGGAGAGCCGCGATCACGCTCTTTGGGAATGTAGCCTCTACGCTGACGCCAGAGTTAAGCTTCTAGACACGATTCAACGTGCACAACCTGGCCCGATCTACTACCAGGACCTCATATGTTGCCCAAGCAACTGGCGTTCGCTGCGCGAGTTCGCGCACTCCTGGCACACTATTCGACGAACTTTTGAAGAGTGACGATTGATCAAGTGGTAAGCCCGACGCGAAGTGTCGTCTTTGTGGTGTCATGCCCCAGAAGGGGGAGAGTTGATATAGAAGGGATGGATTAGACTTTGTAGGGAGCATAGACCAGCGCAGGGGAAAAGAGCCCTTACGCTAGTACTCTAGCGCTCTCCCGAGATTCGGTTCGAATGCCGCAAGGCAGGTAGAACCATGGGTTGGTGGTGAGATTCTCTTAAATAATGTGTTAATGCTAATAGGGTATCTCACCGGAATTTCGGACAAATAAAATATTTTAATTTATTTCTGATCCACTGCACAGGGGATCAGACCAGAATAGATAAAACGAATCCCCCAGGGATCAGATATGGGGGATCCGACTGTAATAACTCTTCGTTTTTAGGGTTCCGTGGCCGAATGGCAAAAAACGGAACCCTTATAGTTTCATCAAGTCAGTCTGTCTGTCTGTCCGTCTGTCCGTCCGTATGTCACAGCCACTTATTCTAAAAAAATTAGCATTACACTATTAAAACTTGTTAGGTTGGTGTATCCTGTTGACCGCTTTACGGTTCTCATACAAAAAATAAAAAAAAATGATATCTAAGGGGGGCTTTAACAAACACTTTCAACAAAAATTGGTTTGAACGAGGTCGAACCGGTACTTTTTGAGATATAGCACATTTTCAACATCCGCAAAAATAACTTTGTCCTTCATACAAACACTATGAAAAACAAAGTTGTTATTTTGCAGTCAACAAAATGTTGTGGTATTTTGGCTAAGTGGAAGTAAGTGGGCCCCTAATTCAGTTAAAGGTGGTACGGAACCCTCAGTGCGTGAGTCCGACTCGCACTTGGCTGGTTTTGATTATAATAACATCCACTGAGGTACCTCCGGAGAGGTGAACAAACCACGAACCACTACTAAAATTTTACAACTGAGTTACCCGCCCTTCGTATAAGCAAACTGCTAGAAGAAAATGGAAAAGCAACCGAAAGATATATCTTTGAGGGGCCCAGATATTTGGGCAACTATATAGCGTAATGAAAGCGAACGGGCGGCCGCGCTAACAACTAATTGCCTATTCCAAAAACTCATTTGAACACAAAATGGATTTTGTATTTAAATTTCAGCATTCCGTTAAACAAAAGCGAAGTTAAATGCATGAGGTGTTACGTTCTCCATTGATTTAGCCTCTTGCATGCAAGATTTCAATTTCTCTAAAAGGTTAGATTTTATAAGGCTAGAATCAGTTAAAATCAGTTAGATTATATATTTTACCTTGGAACCCAGACCTAATAGCAATAAAATACATTTACCTACTTTTGTTTCCCTTATGGCTATGCGTAGACCTTTTAGTCAATATTAGATACGTTACATAGCATTTTCGTTTTTACGAATAGTTATTAGCAAAAAATTTACTTCATCGTTGTTTCTCTTAAATCTAATATTATGTATTTCATGGAAATAGTCTTACGTCGATATTTTGGTTCCCATAACTTTGATTCCACGGGGGTTTCACTTCGCAAAATATGCTATGAAAAAATACAGGATGAAATTTTAACCACCTTCCAAATTTAAATATATCAATCTAGGAGACAAAAAACAAATGAAGCATTTTTTATTTTGGTATAGCCTAGTACAAAAATGTCAAGAAAAGCACTTAGAAAATATGCGCCAAAAATCAAAAATTTTTGATACGGCCGCCTAGCAACACTTTTTTTACGCGATGTGCATCTCATTCATTTATTACGATACTATTCAAAATATTTTGATTTTCCCTTTATGCGAGTACCTTATCAGGCCTAGGACCGTAAAAATATTGAAAACTAAGGGCCTGTTTCACAATCGCTGAGTAAAGTTCTGGGTAAGCTACTTCGACCCTATCTGCTCAGTAAACTATTTTTCACGTTTCACAATCCCTGAGTAGGGTTAATCACCACTTTATCTGCTCGTTAAGTTAAGGTGTTGAATGGCTGTACAATAAGTTTAAAAAAAAAGTCTCAAATACTATACTATTCCAGGAATAGTTTTTTGTGAAATGAAAATCTTATTAAAATCTGTATTTTGATAGAGCACCATTTTTATGTTCAGTTTTATCAACAGTAGGTACGTTGCAAATAGTGTTACTTAATCTCACATTCCACGGAAGTTCAAAGTACTTCCTAAGAACCTAATAAATACTGACATTCGCAACATCGTACGCTTGACGTGAATAGATATTGCGTTGCATTTGTAGCGGAGCGTGCAAAACTTATTCAAATCGAAAGTAATCTAGAATATCTAAGATCAATTCTCAATAGAGTTCGCGTTCGATGTCATCATTATTCAGCAGGACTAGGGGGGTAGGGGCTGCTTCAGGGAAATCCGACGTCTGGCTGGCTAATGATGCCGCGCGCCGCATACCGAGCGGTCGCTACATGCCCGCGCCACTGTGCCATCGTCTACATATACCCAGTGCTTACGCCATTTGCTTCCTCCAACGGACTGAACATTCTGTGACAGGAATTGGATGACATAACGGTTGGGAAAGACGAAAAAGCAAAAGGCAAGCAGCTACTTTCCGATACTTCATACACTTGCACTATACATATACTTATGATATTGTTATTTTATCGTAAAGTAATTGATTTATTATAATTATGTATTTAAACCGTTAATAAGCACTATGCTGTATAAATGTATTATCTAGCAAAAAAAATGGACAAAAATTGAATGATGAACCAATATATTTTTAGATTAAGATATTGTTATTTACAATTATAGTTTTTATTACGAGACTAATGAGGGTGACTCAATCAAAGGGTGAGGGACATTGAAACATGTGAAAAACTTAGTATCAAAATTACAACAATTTAAAAATATGCAGTTTTATTTTATATTTAATACCTACTTTAGTTCGCCTTTGGTACACTGCTCTATAAGTATTTCAAATAGTCTACCTGCAGAGAATGCCATATAGCCAAAGATGAGGTGCCTTTAAAAACTCCTACATTTTCATGATAAACTCGAAGGTCATAAAAAACGAATGAAAAAAAGCGCTTATAAGCCTCACATGCGTAAAATTATGAAAGCTCCTACTACTTCTAAGAGTCTAAGACAAACTTCTTCTACAAACATTAGTTTGTACAGTATGTTACACTACAGATAGTTGCGCGCTACTAAAAGTTAGTATAAATCAAAGTTCACTTTCTCCGGCGGGTTAAATTGTGTTTTGTTTAAGTCTTCCTTCCCGCGTGCGTTTGCTTGGGTAGTTCGCGACATATTGTCTGAGAACTCCGCCGACGCCTCTCCAATAAATAAGCAGGTCACATATTGAAGGGGGCGGAGGGGGAATACAATTGTAACTTTCCTGCCCCGGCTTACGGGAAGGCAAAAGTTTAAAAAATACAAGTTTCCTTGCCCCCAGCTCGCGGGCACGCATGACAACGTTCACACGTAGCGCCGGGACCTGTGGGACGATATTCCAGTACCCCAGCCTTCTGCGACATTCCATTCGGACCCACAGACATTATTGCTTCAAGAGAATTACTTAGAAATAAGTTGGAAAATTTATTATCATTGGTATGCGTTCACCATCTCGGTATCCATCCACTGTAACGTTACACTGAATAAAAATGAGAACCCATTAAATCTCCAAAGATTTAGTGCATAATAAGCAGCCACACTTACAAGTCCTTTATTCTTCGAGTTGAAATTTGCCTTTGATAATTTTCGGAACGCCTCCCGGTTTACGAAGTGAAAAGATTAGGGAAGTACTGAAATTGAAGCTTATAAAAAGGCGGTGTTAAGTGATCGATCAGGAGTAAAAGTTGTTAATCTTGTCGAGTTTCGAGCCCTAAGTCCTGCGTGGCCAGAGAAGGCAGCACAACAAGCGATTAGTATGCAGCGAGGCCCCACAACATTTTTTCACATTATGCTAAGTCCCAAAGAAAAAGTGTGGAAAGTCCACCGGACGAAGAGGGGTGCTCCAGCGATTCCCAATAATTCATTAGAGCGGCCGTCTTCACGGGGAACGAATTAAAATTAATGATTCGCGAGAACAGCACCCGCCTTCAAAGGGTCTCATTGTTTTATCTAGTCACATTTTATTTCTCAGGATAATTTGAACGTGCCACCTAACAGGTGTCGCTACGACTTTTCTCTGTTAAGGCTTTACGTGACTTATAAACTGAAAATTGTTTCTTCAACTGAACTGTGGCTTTTAGTGTTGTAAGGTAATGTAATGTTCTAATACGTCTTACTTAAACATAATGAAGATGTTCCTTTGATTCTTTAAGCGAACTTTTTAGGTGAGAACAATGATTTCTGGATACTTGTTTACTTGTCATCAATTAACAAAACATTTTGTGCTAAATTTTTATATATATTTTTCTATTGGTGTCGTATGATGTTTAAGGTGCCAGAGTAAAACTTACAGCAACATCTTCTCTTTATACTCGTAATTGCTCTAAATGCGATCGTCTGCTAAGCGTGACGATGATGGCAAAATCATCTTTTTGAGGAAGCCTGCGTCCAGCAGTGGACAATATAGGCTGGTGATGATCCTGTTTTATACTTTTTTGAAGTGAAACTTCTTTATCGGCGTTGGAAAAAATTTACCGTCACGTAAAAGTTTTCGGACCGTCACGAAAAAGTTTTCGGTTGCGCGTCACAGCGTCACATTTTCACAGCGTCACATTTTTCGGTTACGCGCCATCTTTTTCTTGCCCCTACCACGGTTGGTTCAGACGATAGCAAAAAGGTAAAGTGAAATAAAATTTAACCAATTTAACCAATTTAACCAATTTAACCAATTCAACCAATTTAACCAATTCAACCAATTTAACCAATTCAACCAATTTAACCAATTCAACCAATTTAACCAATTCAACCAATTTAACCAATTCAACCAATTTAACCAATTCAACCAATTTAACCAATTCAACGAATTTAACCAATTCAACCAATTTAACCAATTCAACCAATTTAACCAATTCAACCAATTTAACCAATTCAACCAATTTAACCAATTTAACCAATTCAACCAATTTAACCTATTTAACCAATTTAACCAATTTAACCAATTTAACCAATTTAACCAATTTAACCAATTTAACCAATTTAACCAATTTAACCAATTTAACCAATTTCTGGAAAGTTGCATGTAGATCATTTTTCGAAAAATAAGGCCATAAAGAAGTTTCACTTCTTACGTGTGTACACTAGTACACGCACAACTTTTTTTTTCTTGAGACCCGATTTGTTTGAAATTCTAAAGTCGATTATGTGTATTATGTGTAGGCTTAGGATGCTAATATAGGTAAATTTTCCTCACATGCAGTAATTTTCTGGTTTGCAGATTGTTATATATTTTTACAAGAACATAAGTTTATATCTCAATTTAGGTAATAACGCATGATCCCGCGGGATCGTGGCGACATTGTCGCGGCATGATTTGATGAGATCCGCGTCTACACACTAGCTTCGAGTTTCATGTCACGCGCCCGCTCCAATAAGCCTTGCAACCCCTGTCGCCTCGCAACGCCCTGTCTTAGGCAAACCGTGGGACACTGTACCCCAAACTTTTGTGATGTGCGAAAATGTTGGATTTTTTAGTGCAAAAATTACCTATTTTGTAAACTGGACTTGCGATTGATTGTACAAAAAACCGCACACCAACCGAAAGAAAAAAGTGCGTACCTTTATTTTAAAAATAACAATTATAAAATTACGATTCATACATTCATACAAGAGCACTTCTAGAAGAAATCGATTAACACCGTCTACTTATTTTTTTACTACCAATCAAACAAATAAAAAAACATTAAAATCTCAACGTCTACTTCTCGTGTTATCTTAAGTTACTAGTTACAATTAAAATTGACTTTCAAGAAGGGTCTATAAACTAGAAACAGCAACAATTATTGCCAGCAAAAGTCAATGTATCGGTTCGTATTTCTAGAAACTGTTAACATTAATAAGGCACTACATTTCTAAATTAACTTGGACAGTTACCCCCCATTACCCCTTGAGGGGGCGGTGTCACTCCACTTGAGAATCAATAGCGTAGAATATCGAATGCGCCGCGTTAGCCATATTTGCTATTCCAAGCACGGGTTTGTGTGTCATAATTTGGACGATGAGTTAGACAAACTATGCATTAGCCGGTGCAACACGACATCAAATAAGATGACAGGCGGTATACTGGAGTATTGTAATTTGCGCTGATATTAGTACCTTCGGGGGCGTATTTTCAGTTTAAACTGAACTAAACAAAGTTCGTGAACCAAAAAATGTAAGATGCTAGGGTATATTAGAGTTTACACGAAAAATATTTAACTTTACATTTTTATTAAATCGATCTGATTTTTTTCTATTGCTCTGGTTTTCGTTCTTGGTAGCAAATACTGTTTGTTGACTAGGGTAGGTAATTGAATATTTGAATAGTCACTTTCTTAACTATATTAGACATAAAAATGGCTATATGTACGTTTTAAAATTTTTTAGATCAAATTTCATATGGGTTCCTTAATGAATATAGATAGATTATAGGCTGAAGTAGCACATAATATAGACTACTTTCATTCCAGAACAAGTAGTTCTCATGTTGTTCAGCAATCATTAAATCACACACGCATGCTTCATAAGATTTGTCAAATTAAGAAGAAATTGTTTTTAATAAGTATCAAGATGTCAGATTGGATATTTTATTGAATACCTAGACGCTAATTTATAGCTAAGAATCCAAATCCAATCCAAGTTTCAATGAATAACATAATATATATTCAGAACTTATTTCTTAAGAATATCGAACATTTAGTACTCTTTGGATTTAAAATACTTCATCCAAACAAAAGAAAGTCTTCGAATAGTTCTAATGTCATGCCAAGAGATTTAAATATCTATCGGTTTTAATAAACGCCCTATTGAGCGCGATATTAGTCTTCCAGCTCTCGTCCGTGCGAGATGCTCTCACTGCATTACCGAGGCTTTATTCATATTTGGCGAAAATGTGGAGAGTTTAAAAGTTTTGCAAGTATCCGGAGCTCCATTATAAAGGTATCGTTACGCTAAGCCGATCTAGACGTGGAATAATAACGGAAACACTGGCAACTAACGATATTGCCGCCGAGAATACGTTGCGGGCGCGGCGCGGCCCATATTTGTCGAGACGGGCCGGACGGGTATTTGCGAAGAAAATATATTTACTTGGCCGAAAAAAGGGATGATAACGTGACTTGCGGCTAATCGGCTGACATCTCAACTTTGTTGTTCTTATTTGTGGTGTGTTCATAAGTCGGGCTGGGGTCGCGCGCCGCTCGAATCCTAAGCAGCGCGTCTGCGTCTTAGCCCAAACAAATTGACGACAATATCTGTTGGCAGTCCCTGTCACCCCAACGACGGTTATTAGTGTTGCCACAGAGCTGCGCCTGAAACGTGTTCTTATTTTTTTTTTTAATTGTATAAATGTTTTGAAATGCAGATCTTTAACTGATATGAAACATGACTCTGAAGTTTCGAAAAAAAGGATCCGAGGATCTGTCTAAGTAGGTATGCAATGAATAAGGCCTTTATCCAGCTGCTGAGGAGGAGCTGAAGAGGTATCATGAGCTGACTAAAATAATAAAATAGTAATTCAATACATGTCACACTAGCTCACACAGAGCCATCTAGTCCCAAATTAAACTTCTACTAAGCGTGTACTTTTGGCAAAAGACAACCGAAAAACTTTCTAATATATTTTTTTTTGTACATACATGCTCATTAAACACAAAATTCCGAGACCAGCACAAACATAATAATATGTTCGTACACACAAATATTTGTAATATGCGGAGATTGAACCCGCGACCTATGGCTCTCAAGCAGCAGCGCTTACTAGCATTAAGCCAAACTAGTCTGTCAGAAAAAGTGACGTTTTAAAGTTAGATTTAGAAAAAAATACAATTTGGAGAATGGGAAAAGGAGGAAAGGAGTTAGTTTAAAAAATCTAACTACGTGCAGTTTGCGTTTAAGTCGCATCTCTATTTGACCTTAGTTGTGGTGATATATCAACTCACGGGTGTGTGTCTGTTTTTGTTTTAATTGGCGGCAGTCGTTAGGGTTTCGGACATACAGGCACGTACCACTGCTGTGTATCAACTTGATTACCCAAAACAAAGTAGGAGTGTCGCACTTTTGTACAGCCGTTTGAAATTCTGACCGTGTGTCGGAAGGATTAGTATGGGCGCGGGCGTTTAGTTAAGTGTGTTATTACTTTTACACGGAGTTTATGTATGATGCAGTACGCATGAACTACCCTTACAAGTAGGGTGAAATATATAAGATGAACAATTAGGGCTCTCTTTAAAACGAGTGGGCAGCAGCTGCTTTGACACAACAAGCACGTAATTTTTTGCTTTTGCAACAAAGAAATTGTTAAATAATTCAAATGATCGTACGGCGTACGGCGCATTGAACTTATTTCACAATTTCAAAGTTAAAGTAAAGTAACGGTCTATAATCATCCCACTGCATGGAAAGGGCCTCCATCGTTGAATTCAAGTTGCTAAAGCAATGATGGGTACAGACATAATCACCACGTTTGCTAACGCGAGTTGGTGTACACAAATCCGAGCGATGGTCGATAATTCGAAACTCTTATGACCCGGGGATCGAACCCACGATCTTAGCCCGGTATTGAAACTACTAGACCAATGGTGCGTTGAAGATTTTAAACAAACTTTCATGTAACAGAGAATTGTTGTTAGTTATACATTTTACGGTTTAAGAACATGTTTTCACAGTGAAAAGTCGTAATCGACAATATCTTGCTTTTGTAAACCGTACTCAAGTAATGACTTAATTGTCTGAAAAAAGACACTTATCGCATAAGTACAGCGGTTTAATGCATACAAAACATTCGAATTTTTTAAGTGAATATAGTTTCATAGATAATACACACTTTCAGTAGACGATTACTTATAAAATACAAATTTCCCGAAAAATAAATTCAGCTACCCAAGGAATGAATCGAACCCACAACCATCTTAATACCGAGCGATTGCTTTAACCAATGGTTAATAACTATAGACACGAAAAGGCAAATTTATGCTTTAGACTGTAAGTCAGCAGATTTTACAAACTATATAACAAATACAAACAAACCTGAATTTGTGAGATAGATAGATAGATAGGAACTTAATAAGGATTAATTTACTTTATTTGATATTTTTAGCAATTAAATTTAGAAAAAATAATGTCTCAGGCGGGACTCGAACCCGCATCTCCTCGCATGCCGGGCGGGCGCTATACCATTAAGCCACCGAGACACTGCAACTGAGCGCAAATTTTTCAGGCATATTCTTAACGCTGTAAGCCAGCGTTGCTTCATCAAATGTTAGGAGTTTGCACCCTTAACACACGAAAGAAACATATTTGCAGATGTTTGACAGTCAGTTAAGATGAAACAGCTATTTATATACTTTATTTGATATTTTTAGCAATTAAATTGCAATTATAATATCAGTATAGTTTATAAACTTGAAAAATTATGTCTCAGGCGGGACTCGAACCCCCATCTCCTCGCATGCCGGGCGGGCGCTAACCGGGGTAAGCCACCGAGACACTGCGACTCAGCGCGAATTTTTCAAGCATATTCTTAACATTAATTAAGGATTAATTTCCTTAATAATTAGTTTGCAGTTCCGTGTAAAATTTAAATTCTAGCTTAAATTTTCAGCTTCTCCCTAAATTTGACTTCTACTATTTTGAACACCCAGGGTAAACCGCCAAGAACCCATCACCATTTCCTGAAAAGAACACTTGGATGTTCCCGTTTGTACCAACTGAATAGTCAACGGCAATAGATTTTAAGGCTTTGAAAAAATATATGTGCGTGACTCGACAGGCGCCTTGAGGTCGCGTCGGCATACATTGTGTAGTCCTAGAAACCAGTGCCAAATCGCTGTGACCCCTGAAAATACATGCGCTTACCCCTCTAGTGAGTCACGGAAAATAGACGAGCAGGGGTAGGAAGTTCAAGATATGCCGGTGGGTGTATAAAGTGGCTAATATGAGCAGAGCACGCGTATGGAAATTACAGTGGAATCAATCACGAACGGCCCAAACATGCCGCAGATAGAATAGCACAAATAATAATCCTCTTACCTAATCGTTTGCCATAAAGATTTTATTGTAAGTTATTTCCGATTGAAGAGAAAGGGTTCTTAAGTTAGTGTACTAAATATTTTCTTAGATTTCGATGTTTTTTATTAGATAGCGTGTAATTCCAAATTGTTCTCAGTTACAAAATATACTGGCGAAATACAAGGCAAACGCCTCCATCGTTTTGTTAACTTGTTACCATCATGAAAATAATTACATAGACCCGTGCCTGTCGAAATATCGGGTTTTTCGGTATACAAAATGCTACTGCTGTTGTTTCAAATGTTCTTAAATTACCTTTTTTAACCTAACACTACTCAAAGAATTTTGAAGAGACCGTAACTTCTTCATTGATTTTTTCCCTTTTTTAAATCTTTGTTTATTTATATTCCAACATCCAATCTACAAGTACAACCCAATATATTGTTCCTCAACACAAAGTAATGATTACGAAAAGACTTCTTCTTCGACGCTTTATTTAAACGGACCTATTTCGGAAATTTGACGTGTTCGTATCAAATCTTCTTTGATTACAACACGTACAATACTTGTTAGACGTTTACTTATCATGTCACTAAAATTGAAGGCGGGCGCGTATTGGGGGAGGGCTACATCCAAAATATCTTAAAAAACAATCATAATAATTTGAAATACATGAGAATGCTGAGACGAGAAAATATTTACGAGTACATATTTACCATACATTCAAAAGCTGATGTTACGTGACCGTAATGTTTTCCTTATGCTAATCTGTAGTCATATTGAAGACACATAAAATCAGATAATAAAATACGCATCAGAAAATTCAAAATCACTTACGTATCAGGACGGAGCAAGTGGTGTCCTATGGCCAATAAAAATGTAAATGTTACTAATAAAATTTTGCTTTTGAAGTGTGGCCTCAGCTTTGATGTTGCCGATGTTGGTACAAACAGTCCCCATGTGTGTGGGTGGTCATGGCCGTATGTATCATGTTAAAGGATTTCCCTTAGGACTTTCCGGCCGCTGGTGCGAATCATTGAATTATCTTATTGGATACTAGATAGCCTACGATGTCGTTTCCACGGTAACGTGCCTATTCTAAGGGCCTATTTTCAAATGTCCAGAAAAAGTTTTTGTCCATATTTAGACATTGAAAATTCGATTAGTTTGATGATAATATTTAAATAAAACTCAGTCAGTTTTATGGACGGATGTGATAAGAGCGCGAGTTTACAACAAAAAATATAGCCTATTGTGCAGTGTACTTGCATTTTGCTCATTAGGCGCAGTTATTACAGTGGCATTTTACATTTAGGTGCTGCCCATATAACCCCACGTTTCTTATCAAGTTATAGTGCAGTTAACAAAATTTTAAAACTTAGTTCTATTGTCACAAAAATTGAGATTAGTTTCCATCTCGTCCGACGCCAAGTTCATGCTGAATGCCAAATTACATACTTCTTCTGACCTATTTTCAAGTTAGTAAATCTTATAAATATGTTGTTTCCAACTACAAAAATATTATTTGCCAAGTATTTTGTAGTATTACGATGTGACTAAATATTGGTCTGGTAATAACATTACATATGATGTTATTTAAAATATCTATCATTTTATATTTGTGGGAAGGAGTTAAGTGTCGAAAATGCTAATTACAGTTGTTACTTGTAACGATTAATAGTTTTTGGGTTTTGTTAAATGTGACATAGATGTAAGTTCAAATATAGTTACACGAAAACAAAATGCCCCAGTAGCAAATATAACAGAGTTTTTAGGAACACTATCACCTAAGTAGGGTCATAAAATTAAAAATTTGTTGGCAAACCTACTAAAAAAGTTTTAAGAAGAAAATTTGCAAAATAAATGTAATAGTTATATGTAGCTGGCCCAGGTAGTCAATTTCAAGTGAGTTGGCATTTGAAACTACAAGTACTTACCTCGAAGCACATTTGGTCAGTTTTAAGGAATTATTTCAAGGACAAACACTATCCTATGTCATTTTTAGGGTCTTGCACTACGTCCATACCAAATTTTATCTTAACCAACTAAAATTATATTGTTTTCTTGAAGTTACGAGAATACGGCAGGTACAGACAACGGCAGGTCAACCTACCCAAAAAGTTAAAGAATTAATTTTCAACATTAAGTCTAACAAGTAGAGATCAATATCAATTGAGAAAATTTGACGTTTTGTGGTAGGTTGACGTGCAGCTGTTGTTTGTATATTGTAGACTACGAGACACGAATGCTGTAAAATTTTCACACGTCGGGATAAATTAAATTCGTACAAAAGTAAAACGGTAATAATCGCAAGATAAACTGGTAAATATCAATATTTTCTTCAAAAATATATTGTTTCCGATATAAACTTTCACCCATTGAAAGATTATTTCTCAGATCTATAAACACTTTCTCTTGTCTTTTCCAAGGATTCTGATTATCTCTAAAAAATAATTTAATCAGTTTTGTTAAGTACATTTGTCGCAAACAAACAACAAATCTTTTTTCTTACATATTGGTGTATTGGTGATGAAGCAATCGTGAGTAATACCGCAGTCTATTGTAGATTGTGGTAATACGATGATGATGTGATGGCAAGGACTACGGACTACTCCTTTATCTTACAATACCAGTCCACATAAGCCCGTGTCAGCCCAAAACTCTTAAAGGTTTCGCCGTGTATTATTAAGAATGCGGCCCAAAGTTGAATAACACCACTTTTTCTTGTCCAATGGGTATCATAAGAGAGATAAAGCAATACAGAAAAGAAGACAGCATATTATTTAGCTTAGCATAGCGATTTAGATAAATTATTCTCAACGGGCATGGAGTCAGCTGCTGCTGTCTGTTAATGATGGTGTAATAAAAGCAGTATTTTTATGTATAATCTTACTGTCACCAATTATATGTTAATATAGTAAAACAGTGTACATACCGTACAGATGTTTGCTATAAAATATTCATAGGATTGTACCGTAGATGTTTAGGGCGGAAGAATTTCAATATGTATAATGTTATGCAGGTTGATTCTTTGAGACCGGGTCGGACATGGAGCATTTGAATAAACCGATATCGTTGGAGGCGAGCAAAATATTGTTCGCCAGAGGTCGCTGTTTCGAACCGACCCGGGTAATATGTATGTTTTGCTTCCGAGCCACCCTTATTACATTTAAGATGTACTGTGGGTGCAATCGATTATATTGAATCACAGCTAAGCATGTGTCTGTATTTTCTTACTCGGCAAATGTGATTTTGTTTGCAGATAATAAGTTAGAAAGTGCATGAAACTCTTCATTTTACAATTGTAGTTGAGACAAGTTTAGCTATCATGTCTTAGATGATTTTACTTTTAGCTTGCTTATTTTATTCTTTATAGATCTAGAATTAGAAGAAAAAACAACAATGGTAAACTGTTGTTTGATGTTAGTGTTCAAGCCGGTAATTGTATTTTTTCGGTTCCAGACCAAATTATTATGTAGACAGAGTATTCTGAGACTGTAGAGTGACTCATATTTATTTAATTTTAGTGAGAATAGTCTACAAAATCATATCTTGTAGTAGTCCAATGGTCCATTAGCGCAATGAACTTGCAGTACCTACATAAAACAAAACCAGTGACATAATTAAAAGTAAAGATAAACATCAGGCTATTAAAACAAGAAGTAAAAAATAATTGCCATTGAAAGGTCGTACGAGTAGTCCAAAATTACTTTCAGTAGGTAGATTCTGTAGCTGTACATTTTCAGAGACAAAACGTGATACAAGTCAAATCTGGATTACTTTCGTCAATGGAATGTAATTCAATAAATACAATTAAGAATGATCAGTCGTTTATTAGATAAAAAAAAATGAAAAGCTCGATATTAGAAAAGAGATGACCCGTAACAGGCCCAGACATTGTACAGCATTCTAAAAAATCAAGAAAAATCTACTGACCTTGGGATAAATACAAATAACTGTATCTATCGTATAGTTTAGCGGCTCAAAAATAAATACAATCTATTAAATATCCCTTTCAATTATGCATACAAGATGGCGTTTGACGAAAAAAAAGATAAACCATATTATGTCAGTAGCTGTCAGACTTCCTTTGTCAATGTTTGACATAACCGTTCTTTTTAAGTTTTTGCCACTCGTCTTATTCTCACGTGAAAATCTAATATTGTATAATCGCAAATATATATTCTTTAGGCATTACATAAGTTAAAAAAAGACGTGTGGCACTCGGAAACTGCCGCGGTAAAGCTTGCATAGCATTATTTATCAACTTATGCAATTATAAAACTAAAAAGTATCACCGCTGTGCCGGTCGGAGTGGGGGGTGTTAGGTTATTTTCGTTACGGAATTTCTGGATTCGGTCTCCACGCTCAAGGCCCGCGATAGAAGCTATGCAATAGCTTAATTTTATAATTTTATGTATTTTCTAATTTTGACTTTTGTAATTATTTTTTTTATGTTATTTTGGCAGATATGGTTACCATAGGCAACCATACTATCAAAATCCTTATTTTCTTCTAAATTCTTTTAAATTTCGGAAATTCAAAATTGTTCGATCGTGCCTTGCCCCGAGTGTTAGGTTAGGTTATTTTCGTTACGGAATTTCTGGATTCGGTCTCCACGCTCAAGGCCCGCGATAGAAGCTATGCAATAGCTTAAAACTCTTTGTTTTGTTTGTTGTTATTACAACAATCACAAGTAAGCAAACAAACAGACAGATGTCATCAAAGTGTCATCTTCCGCCATGATAGTTTCTTCTTGCCTAAGCCATTAAACGAAGCCATTTTAAAGAATTTACATATTAAAAAAATGTTGTAGGTATTTTGCCCTATCTTTTGGCAATATGTACAGGTTCTGAGCCTAGCCCCCATACAATTTGGGACATCTCCTTTAAGAGCATTCTTGATTTTGATCTAAAACAACTACATTTAAAATTTAGGTTTGGAAGACCAGACACTTATTTACTCTTGTTGTTGAAATTGTGGATATTTGTAATTTAAGTTTGGAAAATGCAAATATCTACAATTTCGACACAGTCAGCGCCATTCGTTTCCACATTAATAGAAGCGCCGATAAAAACCCCTCGAACAGAATTGTTATCCAAAACAGCAATCAAATTACCAGCTTTCACTTCTTGTCTGTCGCCTTAAACAAAGTCTTTAAGAACATCCGCAAATTGTCATCAGGCCAGTAAAACGGGGCGTTGTGCGAGTAATCCCCGCTTCGAGCCACTCTCAGCACATCTCAGGACCCACGGCCCGCCCATTACACGCTGTGCTCGCACTTACATTAACGCTCTGCCAGATGAAAGATAAACATTTGACGTGAGGATGGGGCAAATCCGTATTCCTGTCACACGGACCGGGTTAATTCAATAGCTGATTGGATTTGGGGCAGTGATCTCACGGCCGGTTTACATGGTACGGTGCGTCTGCCATTTCACGCCCGCACAATACGTACCTATATAGGTAGATACGTGCGCTGGTATGCATGAGAACAAATGTATAGATGCTCAATGCGTGCTTTTTGTTATATAAAGAAGGTACTTACAACAAATTTATGATAAGTGATGAGCAAGTAATCATCTTTTAAACTAATCAAGTAAAAATAAATAGTTACGCGATTGTTAACTTCTCAAATGTTCATCATCATCAGCCTACGGCAGTCCACTGCTGAACATAGGCCTCTCCAAAGGCACGCTACTTTTCTCCATCTTGTGGTTTGAGCATCCTGTTGCTGCCAGCCACCTTGCCCAGATCGTCGTTCCATCTAGCCGGGTTGCCCATGCGCGGTCTCCACTGCAGAACTCGATTACTCCATCGTTCATCAGTTCTGCGACAAATGTGACCAGCCCACTGCCACTTTAGCTTGCTTATTCGAGCAGCTATATCGGTAACCTTGGTTCTCTGTCGAATTACTTCATTTTGGATTCTATCTCTTAGAAGCCAAGCATATCTCTCTCCATAGCTCGCTGAGCAATTCTCTCTCAAAAGTTATGAAGAGATATTTAAAAATTGCGGTAGTATTAATCATTTTCAGTCCAAGTGCCGTGTGGTTTCCGGCTTTAAATAGAATAAAACCTCCCTTTCTCGTCATATGACTGTCGTTAGAGACTAAAGGAATACTGCCAGAAAAATAAGAAGACACGCGTATTCCCTTCACAAGAAAACCTTCCTGAAAATTATGTCAAAATTCTTCTTTTGGAGAGCTTCAGTGCAGCAGTGTACTAATACAAGCTTTTGATGATTGCCAGAATATCACATACGTACGAGTAAATAGATTAAAATCATATCAAAGTGTAATAAACCCAAAGAAACATATCACACAGAATATTACCACTATAAACTTAATGCCACCTGTAACAGAGTTGCGGTTTAGTAAAGGTCATATTAATTACCACAATCCTAATTGTTCAAGTTTCATTCTTCTCTGACTAACTTATAAACGAACATTATTTTTCCCATGCCTTGAAACTGCAGTAGGATTATGACGAGACGTGATGTTTAGGTACTTATAACCAGGACAAAATTCACAAGGTCCTGATCTAAACAAAAAAAACATTTAATCAAAAATTAAATTTAACAAAAAATCTTACAGTGTCAACGCGGCGCACGACCAATCGTCACTTCTCTCGCGCTTTTATATTCCATCTTGTGTTGACATTGCATTGTTCTGAGGATTCTATTTATTGAGCTGATTTGTTTGCATCACGGCGCCTATGGCTCGCAGCCGCATTCGGGGAGGTTGGGGAAATGGGGAGACAAATAGTAATTGAGATGAGGACTTCGCGAAGTTCCAAACCGGAGGAAGTTTGTCTTAAGCAGAATAATGTAGTGTGCACTATTCACAACCAGCAGCCTCGGGCTGTATTTCATTTTTAAGTAGCGCCTCATTGCTATTGAGATGGTTTTCAAGTTTGTTTTTGCCCTAAAATCGATTTTACAATTTCATCTTTGTGTATTAATTATATGATCTCTGAATCTGCATTTAGAAAATTTTTGTTCGTCTAAAGTAAGTACCGTTTATTTGGGTTTATAAAACGATTTTATTGATGAGCTTAGACTTTCATAAACCATGATAATAGGAAATAGTAGACATAGATAAGTAGTAATGTAAATTAATTAAATGTTTATGCCAATAACTCTGTGGTTTAGTTGAAAATAGTCACAAAGATAACGAGAGGTCGTGCGTGGGTAAAGAGTCGGCCTGAGTTGACAAAAAAACATAGATAGAAAGAAAAAAATAGACTAATTATTTTAAGTTCAATTTGCAGTATCTAGTTTAGTTGAGATAATGATGATTGCAGTATCTAAGCTTTTGCAAACGTAAAAGTTTTGTAACGAGTAATTTTGGCCCCATTATACTCTTTTCTAATATTGTATATCGGAATTCAAATATTGTGTTCGGCATTTTCCGTAATTTTAGGCAAAAACAAGAAGAAAAAGTACATTTCAATTCCGGCAGACACTACGACCTTGTCGGTAACGCTGCCGGTTTTACGACTGCCCTTTCTCTTGAGCTGGGAAAGGTATACGTTTTGGAGGAATCTATTGGACGTTTTGACTTATTGCGTCATTTGGGGATCGTTCTACTTTCAAGATATTGCGCGTTTGTTTGCGTACCAATATCCAAATCAAAATCGATAGGTATAAAATAGAACAGCAGTAGGTAACCCTTCTAGTCCTCTGAGTGTCGTAGGGCGTACTTCAAAAGAAATGTCAAAAGAAGATGGAGAACGCAACCACCAACCCACCAATTTGCCCTTGAAACGTGGTGATCTAGGCAAAATCCTCCTTTGAGAGAGGCTTATGATCAGCGGGGAACTGTAGGCTGCCAATGTTGATGATGAATCACGGTTTAGTCTGAAGCCGTTCACTCCATTAAGTATTTGTTTTGATAAAGCCCAGAGCGAGTGAGTCATCGTCGAATACTAATTCACGATGAGTCATTTTGTTAGTCACGAAAATCTACAATATTTTGATATCGTATCCTCCGATCATCGATTAACACTAAGCAAGCTGTTTTCTCAAGACTTTGTAAATAATACGGCAAGTTGAGAGATTGTAAAAGTTCTGCGTTTTCTGTAAGTTTGTACAGTAAAAATAGTTAGTTGCTTAGCAGATTTTCTAAATATAAATTTGCCAGTTTTTAAGAAGATTTCAGATTTTTCCTTGTACTAGTACCTGCTACTTGCAAAATTTCGTAGTTCTGGTCAACGGAAAATAACCTAAAAAATTTGATTTCCTAGAGAGTTTTATTGCAAGTTGCAACATTCATAACATTTTTTACTTAAACTTAAAGTCTATTTCTTTTCACAGGACCTTAGATTTGAGTATATGATTTTAACGATATATACATCAGTCCGCTGTGTACAGGCCTCCCTAAAACAGGAATTTGCTATGATTGCTATGTGATTGCAGATTGGTTCATAGAAAAGAGGAGGTGCCCGTCTTTACCCTGCAGTACTCCCTTTGTCACACTGACGACACCCATAGAACGAGAAGATATGATCCCGTTATATTGATGTATTACAAACTACTTTTTTTAAAGTTTGATGTTATTTACTTTATTGTACCTAAATGTTAAATCATGTCACGGCCAATAAGAGGGCAGTAAGCTTTTAGGTAGGTAAAAATTTAGGGGGTAGAAAATATTAAACTATGACCTCAGTACGTTGTAATCTACTTAGGGTCTGTTTCACAATCATTAAGTAAAGGCTTAAGTAGTTACTAAACGAGTTAATTACATAGAGGTTAAATCCTTTCGTTAACTTTCTTTGCATTTCACAATCATCCAATCAGTAAATTAAAGTGACGATTATATAATTAATACTTACTCACAAGTTACGTTTCGTTTCAAGGTAAGAATAATTTATGTGTTTCTATAAAGTATAGTAATCACAGAATTATCATTAAAATATTTTTTGTTATGATTATAAGTAATAAAAACAATAAATTCGTACAAAAAATGTTTACACTGTAATGTAAATGAGCCATTTTAGCTTTTCTAAAATCAATGTTTCTGTAAGAATGGAACGCAACGAGGTTTCAACAAAAAGTCTATGTCGAGTCAACGTCAGTTAGTCAGTAAATGACAAATGTCAAATTTGCCGACGTTTGGTACCTTTTATGTGGTGATTTTGTTTGCATTGAATTTACCATTACGAACATTGTGTTATTTTACAATGACTGCAAAACTGTCCATTTAAATAATAAAATAACTTGTTGTTGATAAAAATTTGGAAATGACGTATTTGAGGTTATCTTTTTAAATTTACTTGTCAAGTAAAAGGCTACTTGGCAGTGCATCCGGTGATTAACTTAACGAGCAGATAGAGTGGTGATTAACCCTACTCAGGGATTGTGAAACGTGAAAAATAGTTTACTGAGCAGATAGGGTCGAAGTAGCTTACCCAGAACTTTACTCAGCGATTGTGAAACAGGCCCTTATTAGTGTTAAAAAATATTTATCTCAGAAGTTATTTTTTATCTACATCTACAGTCAATATTATACAGGTCGCTAGGTAATCGGAATCTCAAAATTTTAGATTATATGAAAAAAAAAGATGATTTCAAATTTCTTACTCCACTATAGTATTTAAATGCTTACGTTAACATAGACTTGTCATACCATTTACCTAACACCCTGTATATCAGGCCACAGCTGGACACTGGCTTTTCTAAAAGGAGTACTTTGCCGTAGGCTGTGGATTAATGTAGGCTGGTTATGATGATGATGATAAGAACAGAAGGAGTTCTTTTTATATACCCACTCCACACTATACAGAATATTCCCAATAATTGCACAATTAGCGAAGTAATTAACGTTATTGCATCATAACAACTTACGTAACTATCCAAGAAAATTATTCAGCATCCATTTCCCGTTATTACTTCTTAACTCACCTTCATTACGAAAGTACCACACATAAATCCCTTTTCATTTAATGTCGCATAAAAATCTTGGTCTCAGAGGCGCCATAAGGTGTATCTTGAGAGGGTATGACACGTCTAAACAGTGGGGGGAAGAGAAAGCTGTGCGGTGTAAAAAAATCCCCTAATCTAGTAAACAGGGGGCAAATGACTCACTTCACTGCGGGGCCGCCACGCATTTGGGGTCTTAATCTTTCCGGATAAAGTAAAAGGAGACTCGACCCAGGTGGCATATAGCCACACGCGGAATTGGGAGTGCCTTTTGTCTTTGGTAATACGGCATATGAACAATACTGTTGTAGATGCGCGATTTAATAATTAGAAAAGGTTAACGTTTACTTGATTCGGTGTTATTATAAAAAAACATTTTTACAATTGAAATGGACCTATAAAAATGCCTCGCCAATTCACTGCACGACATGAATGTTATATGCTTAAAGGTTATTATAAAGTACTGCAAGTAGCAACAGCCGCAGTGCTGAAGAAAAAAATGGTAGAAGATCGAAATTGGTTTGAACCAACGCGCTATCTTGGAGTGTATTAAGTGTAATCTAACTATAATTATGACAATGATTCTGAAGCAAAAGTTATAATAACTAATACAAAATTACTTTCGCATCAATGGCACTTTAAATAAATAGGGGAAAAAATCAAAAATTATTAGTCTTTGATATTAATTTAACACTCTTGCTTCTTCTTCTTCTTCTACAACATTTACAATAAATACTTTTGCTTGACTGATATTTTGACTACTTGACTGATTTTTTCAACTGGGACTGAAATTATTCATTTTCAGGGGGATAAGGTTGTCTGGTAGAGATTGCTTTTAGCAATAAGACCGCCTATTGTACGGATGTGTCTCAATGTAATTTATTCTACCTTTGTTTTGTGCAATAAAGTATTATCTATCTATCTATCTATCTAAGAGCTTAAAACCAACCTAAATAGTAATTTGATGGCATTTTCTTAGTTTAAAACTATTTTATCATTTACCTATGATGATGATGTGGAATTAAACAATTTTAGTGATTACATTAGAAGTTACTTTCATAAGACCCCTGTAACCCTTAGACATAAGAATCAGACTTTTGGGATCAATTACTATTTGTGAACGACACTCGTAAAAATGACTAATCTTCACTTTTCTGGGATATAATCCCTCATAGTTATTTAGTGCCGTATTTTAAGTGTAAAACCTGTTTTATCATCGGCATAGCAAACATATTGCTAGTACCGAATCATCCCGTTTCCCGTTGGGGTATGCTGACGACGATGAAAACCTAAATGACGTAAAATGCAACAAGCTATTTTACTAGAAGTTATTTCCATCAGATTTCCGTAACAGTTAGAGACGAGAATCAGACTTTTTGGACCAGTTGCACATCCAGTGCTATCAGAATATGCACTTTTTTTACGGTATTTTTGAGCAAGTTTTAATTTCTATGTCAATTCTGAAAACCACATAGGTACATACGTCGGGTGAATCGACCTTGAAATCATCGAACAACGTAAGGCGAAACTTATACCGTTCCGCATAGACTTCAAAACAAACCGTGATTATGACTCATACATTGACACAATAATGTCATATGCTTAATTAGAATGAAAAATATTTCCTGTTCAACAATGTGAAGCATGTAGGTAAGTGACACATTGTATCTTTTTGAAACTCATTCATTTAAGATATGTCCATAAGTAGAAAAAAAGTAACTAAAACATATGGATAGTGATTTGCAATAACGCATCTAAATCGATTGCAGCTTAGAATTTAAGTCTAATGTAAGTGTGGTTAAAATAGTTTTAATAAATAATAATTTGGCGGAAAAATATATATGTATATTTTTAATAGAAAATCACCATTAAGTTTTTACAGAAGTAAGGTAAAACATATATCTTAGATATATGACTCAGTCAATTCAAAATAAGGTTTTTTTATATAATATTGTAGGTATGATCTACCGGCTAGTACGAAACTGACTTGGTGCATTGAAATATTTTTTATGTGACTATAACGTGAATTATTTCGTCAAAGAATAGTTCAGCACGGTTGTTTTTGCACTCAAACAACTACAAAATAAAAGTAAGTTTTTTTGTATCTTGTTTTTGTGCAATAAAAGTGTATTGTGTGTATGTATGTGTTTAAGCATAAATAATCTGCAGCAACTTCATGATACCTGAAGCGAGATTGAGGAGCCGGAAGAAGTGCAGAGTATCTATTTAACAGATAATGATAAGTTTGGTCTCAAATAAGGGACTTAATTTTGTTTAAAATAATATTTGGATGCTATTCTATCCACATATAACCTGATAGAGGTGTAGTGAAATGTAATATTCACTAAGTATTAAGACGTATTCTCTTCAGTTACTCAAAGATCTTAATTGAATGCGAAACTAAATATGTGGTTCATTTTCACTCACTTTAACGAAGCTCTAATTTAAAATTCTTTCTCTTTAACACCGAATAAGGTTATCGATTAAACTATCGCCGTATCTAGTCCCACCATGTCCTCCGTTAAAATACAAAGTAGAATAAATCCCGGAGTTAACATTTACGGCATTACCGGAACGGTTTTTCATGTTTAAAACACAGTATTAGGTGCCGGCCGCGTCCAGTCTGGCCGGTACGTGCCGAGTAATCGCCGCCCGTGGACGTCTCTGGTACACGGAAAACCGTTCAGACGACCCCCCCCCCCCCCACTTGCCCCCGCCTGGGCGGCCACCCACCACTTTTACGATGAATCTTCGTTTCTCCGCATCAAGAAGTAATTTTAGTGTTCCTTTGCCGATTCAATGATAGCACTCGGCCTGATTGGCTAAGCCCCTCTTTGATTTAATTTCGGGTTAAGTTGCTCTGCGGTCTGACCCTGTGGGATTTGGATACGATACCACGGCGCCGCCAATATTTGTATCGGCTTCGGTTATGTTAATGTAAACCCATTACGGAGAGTCGGAAACGATTCGGTTCTCTAAGTCAGGTGTGTTGGCTCCTTACACTTGATGACTGAAGGTGCTCCTAATACATCGAAGTTTACAAATGAAAATCAAATGGTGGTTTTTTCTAATGTATAACACGAATATTTGCCTCTAGATAAAAACAGAGCAGCTTTGAAGATTAATCAAGAAAATTCTGTTATTTTTGCTCGTATATTCTTGTAATATGTAGTGAATAGTTGATAATGCCATATCACATTATCTGTGCTAATGCTAAAACTTTATCTCTCTATATCAAAAGACCAACGAAACCATCAAACGATGCTTACATCAAGAACATGGGTCTTACTAAAAGTCTTCATGACCATGGTTCAATTACAATATACTTATTTTAAAACCTTCTCTCTTCTTTTCTTTTGCTTTAATAAGAGGCAACTATAGGAGTAATGCCATAAGAAGACGGGCAGCTACGTCTTTTCTCCACTATCCATCCAACAACGATGGCCATCCTGCTTGCAACAGGCAACTAAAAGATCGCCTGAAGAAGTCAGATTATCTTCTCCCCATAATTGGTCCAATTGAGATTCCCAACCCGTATACCAAATGCTTTCACTGGTGATTATGGAAAAACCTCCGCTTAGAAATACTAAGATCAGGTGTGGACTGATGGAAGCTGTCGAAAATATTTATCTAATGGTCTTATCGATATCTTATACATTTCATATATATAAGATATCTTGTTTCAAATAAGGTAGGTATATCTTACTTAATAATGATAATTATTATTTTTAATAACGATGATACAAAAGTTGTAAATGGCTTATTAGTAAGGTGTAAAAACCAATAGATCCTTATCTAGATATAAAAAAAATCAGGATGGGATACAAAATAACATAATTATTATTATTATGACTATGCTATTTGTAGATTGTATTGCGTTCTCTGCTTTTCTATTATTAATAATGCTTATTTTCAATGTTATAATGTAGCAATGCATGTAATATGGCCTTTGTGTTGAAATAAATGGTTATCTAACAATCTGTCTACGTGTATAAATCAGGAAACTATTTAACTTTCGAATTGGCATGCTGGCGATTTGGGTAAACTTTCAGAAAGTACTTTTTACCCACCATCAAGAAGACAACTAAAAGCATTGCCTCTTTACCTTCTAGTGGTATTTACATCTGATCCAACTCAAATGACGAGATGAATTGTTTAAAGAAGCGTCTTGTAGAAAACCGTTTCGGGGTCCATTATAAAATTCATTCCCTTCTTTCGCCAGCAATACTCGTAAACATTCTCCAAAAAAACAGCTACGACAGGCATCCTCGCGTGGTCGAGGCATCCAGCCGGTGTCGCGCGGGCCTCGTCGCGGGCAGTTGTCATGAATACGTAATACAAGGACAGGCCGCGAATTCTTTCGTTTATTATTCAATCATTCGTTCGTTCTTTAATTTCATGGCGGGTGGGCACGGGCCCCGGCCGCCGCTACGGGCTCGCAGTGTGGAGGCGATCTTTCGATACGGAATTATGCTATTAATTACGGTTAAGCCGTAACGTTGTTAGTTTAGGCTCCCAATTCACAGATATCGCGGCCTGGAGGTGATAACTTCCAACTTTAAGCCTTAAATATTTAGTCCCCGCTCCAGGAATACAATACAGTGTGATTGTTTCGTTTTAGTGTTTGTGATTGATTTACATACTAAAACTATGAAGAATTTTGCTTATGAACACAAAATAAACTAAACAGATTGTTCTAGCGTCACATAAGATATTATAAATACTTCTTTGAAGAATATTGTCTCATAATTCACGGAATCATGAAAAACGGCTCAGATAATAAAGTGTGTTTAGACTTTTCTAATACCTTTTATTTAGTTTCATATTAGGACAAGAAGCTACACATCTAAGATCTAGTTAAAAAAAATACCTTAGTATTTGTTATAGGGTCCTGCTATCTGAGCCGTTATTATTAATTACGTCTCTGGCACGACTAGTCACGAGATAAAATTTTGCTAAAGAAGTGGCGATAGCATACTCTTGAATCGGGTCGGTAAGTAAGTTAACGTAGCGAATCAATTCTAAATGGTATTTACAAATCATAAGTACCTAGGCTAGCAAATAGGATTCCCAGAATTCAAACAAATCTGCTAGAGAACAGCGCTTTAAAAACAAGTAATTGCAAAAAACAACAAACACAAAAGTAGTAGAAACAGTTTTTTCAATCCGCAAAACTACTTTACTCGCGATTATTTACCAAACTTGGCACGATCTGCATTTGATCTGACTCGCAAATTGCAAAAACTGAAGCGGTCTCCGTACTTTCGCCGCAGTCACCGCTGAGTACTGCGAAAAAGACAATTCTTATTCTAAAAGGCTCGCCTGGTGAGGATGTGGAGCGAGTGCGTGCCCGTTTTGATTGAAACCCGTGCGCTACCACCGACACCACGACGCCGCCCGCCGAATTGAAAACGCAAATTTAGTGACACATCTATTAACGAAAATGTGAAAAAGATACCAGAAAATGGGATCGAACGGGGACTGTACAATTGCACAATATTATAAAAGAAAAGGTACTAGTATCGTCGGTCTAGTTTCGAAGGGTATGGACCGAAATGAGTTTTTGCGGTTTAGACACTGCGGATTCTCATATTGCTTTTGTCTTTACGGTGTTTGTAGTGTCTATATTTGTTTTTCTACTTTGAGAAACTTTCATGGTTCATTACTTAAGTGGAATGTATGTTTTTTTCATTTCACTCTGCTGAATTTCATATATTAAGATTTTTTTTTAAATTTGCTTATAACATGTGCCTAATACTTTGACTGTGTTAGGGAGTGATTTTCTTTTTTAAATTTATTTTGGCACATAAAGTTAATTTATTTAACAGGTTTGGAATACAATCAGTGATTAATTAAATTATCATAAAAATGTTAGAAACTTTATTTCTATTATTAATTACTTGAGTTTGTTTGTTTGTAAAAGAGGATGTAGTGACCAGTATTGAAAAAGGAATGCTTAAATGGTTTGGACATGTTGAGAGGATGAATGAAAGCAGGTTGACTAAAAAGATATATATGGCGAGTATGAATGGAAATGTTGGAAGGGGAAGGCCGCGACGAACTTATCTTGATCAAATCGGGGAAGTTCTACAGAAAGGTCAGGTCAAGAGTACCCTAAACCGGCGAGCGTGTATGAAAAGATTAATGAATGTGGATGAAGCGAAAGTAGTCTGTAAGGATCGTAGCAAGTGGAAAGATGTGGTCTCTGCCTACCCCTCCGGGAAAAAGGCGTGAGTGTATGTATGTATGTATGTATTACTTGAGTTACATAATTGTGTCCACAGTCCATCTTCTGCATGTAAGTGTAACATGTTCGAAGCAAAAGTTTCGCCGTGGCCTGAATGAATAAGACGTTCCTAAAGAAGTCAAAAAGTCGTTCTGGAGCTGTCTCGTGAAATCATTTTTACAACTATCAAAGGGAGAATATCATTAATATTCGTGAGGGGCAAGCGACCTTGTGTTGAATGTGCGTGCGCGCGTACGGAGGGTCGCGTCAAAATGTATTCTACTTTAAATAAAACATGTAAGAAAACATCTCGTAAAGCTACCGTTTCGTTTTTTTTTGTAGCAGCCAAGTAGTGAAAAACTTCTTAACAAGATGAAGTTGGATTAAATAAGTCTGTGATTGTATGAAATATTAATGATTTGGTAGGTTTATGTAGGGTACCTTTTTTAAATAGAGAATAGAATATTAAGTAAAAGTTCACTAATTTAAACATTATCTGTGCATATACAGTTTACTTTAAAGAATTTTTGGCTAACCAGGTGTATGCTCAAAACAACACTACATATTTTTTCCAATTACTTTACTTTAAATTTAAAGTACTTTTATTTCTGGGTCTATACTTAAGAAAAACTCTAAATGATTACCAATTTACATACTAAAATTAACAAGTGAACAAAAAATTACCAGATCACAAAACAACTGGAGAAGAAATATTTTTTGAAATGTTACTGAAGTATTACTGTAATACTTTCATTTTTTTGTAATAATAATGTACTACATGCAACTTCCCATAGATATGGAATTTTAATCATATTTTTTGAAATTTTAAACTAAATAAGTAGACTAGTACCTAAAGTTGGGCAAACAATCGAGATTACCACATAACTGTATTGAGAAATAGGTGACACATTGTCAAAAAAAATTGAAGTAGTTTCAGTGCACATAGACAACATGGATGAGCGTCCATTACTCTTTCTGTTTTGCAGTAAACTGCTCTCTCACGTCCCAGGTTAAAGTCCTCAAGCTGAAGACGACAATGCGTCGACTGGACGAATACATTCACACACGATTCAAATAAAAAAGTCCGCCATCACTCAAGTATGCGCCACCGTTCACTCGCTTGCCTAGAAATTTGCTCCCAATGTCCGAAATCTTAGTATGGATACACCACTTGATATCACTGTGTGAAAAATCCATAACGCTAATCTAATAGAAAACTTACACTGAACCTTGCTACACTTGAAAGGCTGAAGATACACCGTTAAAACTCGACTAGTCTTGAATATTAAAGTTTATATAAGCGTATCTACGTTATGTCTAGCGGGCTCAAAGACGCAAGGTTAGAAGCGAGATGTGACCCCGAGTTCTACACGGTCCTTGCAAATGGACAGGAAAAAGACGCGAGAGGAATGCGTGGGTGCTTTTAATTTAATACCGGCAGACACCGTATTGGAATCGAAAGTTTGGCAAATACGTGTCCTGACGGTTAATACGGTGTCGTGTTAATATTTATCACGTTCTGAGCCTATTCGTAAATATGAGGTATTAAAAGTCGCACCCAAGAATTTTACCGCTGAACTTTTTAGGCTTAAGTTTTATAGTAATTTAGTAGGTACGTTGGTTTACTGTTATTACTTTTTTAGCAAAATAATGTCAAGAAAATTTACCTTTAGACCAATACTAGGTATCTACTTGGTTTTATTTGCTTCAACATTTTGTCACTTGGATATGCTATTATGAGATCTCAAGACTGACGTTTTATATATTCTTGTAAACAATTCTTATCCCTAGTTATTAAAAAAAAAACAATTCATTTCTAAAACTTAAATAGTATGACATGTGGCGGCCAAGTATTTCACCTACCCCACTCTTCTTATGGGTGTCGTAACAAACGACTTAAGGAGTTTCAGCATCAAAAAAAAAACTCTCTCTATCATTGGTCAAACAGCGATCGCCAACCCTCCTGCCAAGCATGACAATTACAGCAGAATCGGGGTTCGATTCCCGGACAATGTAAAGAGTATTATTCTACATTTTCTCGGGTCTAGGTGTCTGTGGTGGTATTTCCACAATAGGAATGCTTTAAATAATCACTACTAATGATGATGACAAAAATGTTACAATAAGATTCTCATTTACTTAGTTTGAAAACAGTTTTTTGAATACATTTGTCCGAAAAAAAAGGAACTTTTTTATATTTATTGGGGTTCATTTTATTACAAAAATTTAAACGGAAATCTAGCTAAGTGCGTATTTGCCGTCATAATAATGTACGTCATCCTAATTAGTTTTTATTAATCTTCTTACTAATAATTGATTAAGGTTACTGATATTATTATAAGCTTATTATGTTCCGGAAATCTTATCACGAAAGGCTTTTTTACATTGTTCGCTGGTTAAGAAGAAAAAAACAATAAAGATATTAAAATACGAGCTCATTTTTATTTGGAATGGAACATTTCGGCAGAGCGTGCAAGTAAACACTGTACTATGTATAGTTTCCGTAATTGAACCACGTACAACGGCGTAACTTCGTCCGGAATTCTCTGAGGCGCTCGGCTGCTGCGAAAAATAACGTACGCATTTAAAACAATAAAAACACATTCGCGCCTGACGGAGGAGCTTGAGTGAATTTTCGCAGAAGGCATGGCTGGGAAATCGTGTATCTCGGTCGGGACAACGAAATGTATGTTGGATGTGGCACTTTAAGTCAAATTTGAAAGTTAACGGAAACTTAATGCGATCATACCTAAACATTAATCACATTTTATTTCCGTTTATCGTATTATCATACTGCCTAAATTTTCGATACGGTTAACCCGATGTTAGTCCTTACTGACATCGTGTTAACCGTATCGAATTCTCGTTTAATTCCCGTTAAGATTAAAATAACGGTACAATACGAAAGTTTATCAGAATTTAAACTTGAAAAATAATGTCTCAGGCGGGACTCGAATATGCATGGAGATGCCTCCATGCATACCGGTAGCGCGGCGCTTTACTAAATTAGAAAATTTAGCAAAATCGACGTTTAAATATTGATATTATAATTCATAATTCATTTATTCACTTCACATTACACTAATTGCAATGAAGTTATTAAAATATCATATAAGGGTAGTTTAAAAGTAGTTTAGTTGACGACTTGCCTTTGTGATTTGACACGTTCACTACCACGAGGATCATCGATGCTCCCTTAAATAATATGACTGTGGATAATTGTTTGAAATCGTAAGTTCAAGTCTATCCTGAAACAATCGGTATTATCAGTATCATGTATTTAAAAATTTATATTTATGTCTCAGGCGGGACTCGAACCCGCATCTCCATGCATACCGGGCGCGGTGCTTTACCAATTGAACTAAATTTTTCAAGTCTATATACTGATATTATAATTGTAATTAAGTTGCTAAAATATCACAAAAAGCAATCGGTGATAATTTCAAAGATATTTTGTATAAACGCTATTACCTAACTGCTGGAAGTTTTTTTAGCGTCTTTTATGAAAGGCCTAATAATCAGCAAATGCCTTTTAATGCTAAATGATAAAGTCTCTGTCAGAATTCTGCGCTCACGAATATACGTGTTTGTGTTTTAGTAGAATAAATATTTTCAACTGTCCTCTATTGTTTTTGCCCAGTTTCCCCGAAGTTAAATTTAGTATAAAGTACCTCAATATTAAAAATTCTAAAAAATTTGGATTGTGAATGTTAATAAGTTGATTTATGTTATTAAATTATTTCAAAGCGTCGTCGCACAAACGCTGACTATAATCAAAATACCTTTAATCAATAACTCTTCAGTGTAGCGTATAGCGCAGTCGAGCAAATAAAAAAATCGACAAAGCTCGTCCATTTTTTCGCGCATCCGGCGTCCGGTGTCAGTAGGGCGAATTTCATTTGGGCCGGCCAGGCAGGCAGGCGTTGCGAACTTCGCCCCAACTCCAACACGTGTTAAACACGACTCGTCTTTGAAAAACTGGATAAGGACCTTATTTATATGGGGCCAGCGTGCGCGACAAAAGAACATGATGATATTACCGCGAGGAGCCGCTAATGTGATGTACATAATGCCATTTACCAGTTGCGAATTATTTCCGTTTTCATGTCTAGGCTCTGTTTGCTGAACGGCAGGAATCTTTGAGGGTAATAGAGTTACCCAAGAAAGAAAGCACGTATGAAAATGGATGGCGAAATATTTTGGAGGTTGTTTTTTTGAGAAGCGCATCTTTTTTAAGGAGGGGAGATAATATTTTTCTCAGTTCAACATCAGTGGCTAAACTGGCTAATCTATTTTATGATTTTTCGTTCAACTAGCAATGAACGTATTATAACCAAGTCAATGACTTACCTAATAGGATTTATTGATAACTTGGATTAATAATGATTGATAAGGGTATATATCGGAATGCCGAATTTTCTGTACTCCTAATAGTCATTGGCACACAAACTATTAGCCTAAAAATTTTTCGCACATTTTTGTTTTTCCAAAACGTGTTAAGCCTATTTTTACTACGCCATACCTTATTATAATTTCCCAAATGCGAGATTTAGCCAAATATATCCTAAAACCTACTATTTACAGTTCCAAATTTTTTTTCGCAGAAAGTTAAAAAGTTCATCAATATTTTAAATAGCCATGCATGCTTGCAAAGAAGTAAGCATGCATGCAAGCAAGCATGTAAGCAAGCTTGCATGCATGCAAGCAAGCAAGCATGCTCCTAAACAAGTAAGCATGCATGCAATCTAGCAAACATGCATGCAAACAAGAAATCATGCATGCATCTAAACAATCAGACTTCCGTGACGGCTTCGGCGCTGCGAGGCTCTGGCGGTCCCACGCGGTCGGCTTTCTGGCCGGCTGCGCCGGCCAGCCTCAGCCGCGCCGCTTCGCTTACAGCCTCAGCTCCACAGCCCGCGGGCCGCCTCACCCCTCCGTGCCTACGCGCTTTTGAATTACACTCTAGGGGTAGGGCAGACAAGACTGCTTGGGGTCGGTTTGTGAGCGATTCGTTTCTTTAACTTAATTGCTTTAAACAAAATTTGGGTGTTCAATACTTAGCGTTATGCCAAAAAAAAGATGCGAATACATTTTAGTGCATTTGATATTATACATACTGAAATTAGGGATTTCAATTTTTAGACCAAACTATAATAGTGCGAAAACAACTGTTAGACTAGACAATATTTATACTTTATAAGTTTAGGCCAATACTGTTCGGCCAAATGAAATTTGGACTTTAAATTTTAGGCGAACCGAAGGGCACCCGTTTGATAATGGCGTAGTAACAGTCAAGTATCAAGCGAATTTCGCAGGTATCCATAAGATAATAGATAGTGCTTTTGTCAAGACTTACTTCGAACCGACGAAGATGATCAAACAATTCTTACGACCAGTCAAGTGTTACTTATTCCCCTTCAAGTACCAGAGCTATACAAGCTCGACTATGCATGTTGTGGGCTCTCTTTAATTGTAGCACAAACTGAACGCTGCATAGGAAATTAAATAACACCTTAATTTCAATGGAAAAGATAGTTAAAATTTACTTATTTTTTATTTTTTATAATCAATGGGCTTGCTCTTGACTAGATACTTAACTCTACGGTTAAGAAGAAGCCTAAGATGGAGCGAGCTTACCCAAAGCCCAGAGGCAATGGTTCTCCCACACACCAGTGGAACACAGAAAAACTGTTTGGCGCTGGACTCCGGCAGGAGGGTGGTAGCATCCAGGAAGCCTCTTACGAAGCCTATCACCGCAGAAGGATCTGTTAGCCGTCATCATTGGTTAAAAAACCAAAGATGCCGTTGTCCAAGGGGCACAACTAGGAGGTAGATTCCACCACCCCCAAAGCTAGTTAGGCTTGACCCCGTCATAACATCAATGAAGACCACAAACCATGGCAATACTACAAAACTCTGAATACAGGTCACATATCTTATTATAATAAATTTCGAGTTAAATCCGTAATAAATATGTAATTGTGTGTGTTACATTACTTTTGCAATAAGTGTGTTAAATTTTGCTGATAATTCTAAAATTAAACGTTTAGAACTTTAGAACCATGTTAATGTTATTAGAATGCTATTCAGATTTTTTTTTTAGATAAATAAAAAATATTATGCCAGCATTAATGATAATAAATACACGAACTAAAAGACTCAAGACTCAAGAATCACTCTAATACAAATACATAAGAAAAACATTTTTATAGTTGTTCTTTTATAATTTCTGTCTAGTATCTACAGAATACTTGAGATGTACGTCTTGAATACTATTTAAGGACGAGCATAATAAAACACGCTGATACAACGCAGCAACATTGTGAATCTCGCATTTCTAGAAGTGGCTAGTAAAACACAAATATCTGAACATACGAGGCACTACCACGCAAGCTTGTTCGACGGTTCTTTAGTAGCAAAACTAAAATAAATTCGTCCCTCATAAAACTCTAGTGTCCTCTGCAAAGAACTTTCGCTTTACATCTCTGCAAAAGTACTGTCATTTTGTTCTTCATATTTCCCGTGTATTTAGAAGCACTATAAAGTTAGTGGTTTTCGGATCCATTTTAATTAAAAGAAGACTGGTCGCTTGAACAAAATTTTCAAAGTTTTCCTTCGCTCATGTACCAAGGACGCGACTTAGTGCCTTTGTTTTCTTTTATATAAATACGCGGGATAATATGCTATCTTGATTTTCCACAAGAATAGTGTTACTAAAATTATCTCAGTTCAGAAACAGACTGTTACTTACTCATATATTTGATTTATTTTATTTGTCCAACGGGTTGGTTTTCTTCTCGCACGTACTAAACGATATTTGGCGATCCCTAAGACGAGTCGTTTGTCACGTAGGTACGTGACGCAACGGACCAAATGGAAACTTCACTATGTTACCGAAATGTACAAATAAATACGTTACTGTTTTGTGAAAAATAGATATTGCTTTTTGTAAGCGACGAATGGTGACCTCTTCCGTATTGGGAGAGTTAAGTAACCCCCACTTTCAAGGTATAAAATGGTAGCATTTTTAGTGCTGATTGAACGATACAATTTTTAGAATATATAAAACCGTTATCTAATGATCACACTCCACTAAATCCTGAATCGTACACAACACGCAGTCATGAAGATTTGTTTGCGTGTTTTGATCGATAGCGCCGTATTTATAAACTTGATAGTTGTCCATTACTAATTTTATTAAAGGACGTCCTAATAGTTCTCGTATTTATGTATATGTGTGTGTGTAACAAATAAACATTACTTTGTTTTTTTTACATACACATAGCATTTCTGTTTAACTTTTTGTCGTTTTATATTTCAGATGCTTTCGAGATCGGGGCATTGTTTTTTCCTTGAGCTACCAAAGACGTTTGTTACATTAGGTTCCGCTATTTTATCCGCTATTTTTTCTGTCTAATGGAAAACTATCCAGATATTTCATAGTGCAAGGCAAGGCCATAACGTGTAAACAAGCAAATAGAAAGTCAAAAGTACAATGAGTTCAGGGCCAATGTCAAAGGTCTACACAACCTTGCGAGCGATACCCTCTGGCTATGTGAGTTGATGAACTTGGCAGCCAATTTGTTTTTAACTAGAATTCATTAGTACCTACTGTGGTTTTTTACTTATCTATATTGTGTACTTTAACAAACTTTTTAATGTTTACCTTTTAGGCATTTTTCAAGATGAGATAAGGTCAAGTAATTTATTAAGCCTTGCTTATAAAGACAAAATAACTTAATACGTTATTGATAGAACTTTATCGAAAACTTCATAATCATCATCATAGTCAACTTGCATATACGCTGTACCAGTAGGCAAGCAGTTATGCGATCGCAGCTTGTCAAATGGTTGAGAAAAGACATCCATCTCCTACACAACTGGCAGTGCTCCTATAGATGCCTCGTTGTCACCCCTAATCCCCTAATGCAATAAAGCGGGTTTGTGATCGCAGTTTGGCCAGAAAGTAAGCAGAGAAAAAACTTCTTCTGGCAGTGCTCTTGTGGTTGCCTCCTTGATACCCATATGACAAGAAGGAGAAGTGACATTTTGCCAACATCAAACGTAACAACGACAACAGACATATAGTCCTAAATTGTATCAAGGACACTCTTCTTACCATATAGTTATCCTTTTTCGTAACCTGTGGTAAAGAAATTTAATCAGAATATTATTCCTGAAACCCACGTTATTAGGTATGGCCTACACATTTTATCTTCGGCTGTACTAAGGTATTTTTCTATAATATTGCGAACACACCTTACTAAACGTAAGGTGTGTTCGCCAGAGATCAGGGCTGCCAATTTTGAAAACAAGGTTTAATATATATACCTATTTGAATTACCTACTTATTATTTAGAGTGAAGTTATAGTGATGTATTGAATTCAGTAAAGAGCAATGATAATACCACAAACAAACTAAATTATTAGGTAAAACTACACAACAGAATTCAAAGCTTTACCTCGAAATGACGTTTCAAAGTATAAAGGAGTAACTTTATATTATATGATACTGAGAACCGATAATAATCTCACATCCTACAAACAATAATTTTTGTTCAATATTGTTCAGTTATTCTTTAGTAAGAAGAACTTTCTGTTGTTAGTGTACCTAGTAGGGGAGACTGGGGACACTTGATCCTTACAGGAGACTAGATACACTGGATTTACAGAGCTTCTGTAAACACTATAAAGTTTTAGAGTAGCAACATTTGTAGTTTAAGGCTTAAACTACAAATGTAGCTACTCTAAAACTAATACATATAATGTTTACAGAAACTTTAGCTAGTTACCAGTCTCCCCTAAATCAGTGCGGTGAAGAAATATAAAGTATCAACATGCAATATTTTTCTTCTTGTCGTGTGATTATCCTTCCAAAATAATCTGGTGTTAGAATTTTACCTTTAGCAACCTATTACCAGCATTTGACTTGACTTGTTTTAACGAATTACGTCTTCCATAAAAGGCCTAAGCCAATTTAGGAAAGATCGTTTCCTAAATTGCCCTAACTGTAAATTAAAACCGAGACCCTTGAGAAATAGGCGGTCCACCGGACCACTACAGCCAACCAGGTAATTATAACATTTAGAGCCGTTAATTTGCTCATTAGTATGATAAAAATGTGTTGCCATCCCTTTTCAAGATTAATGATCCGATACCGAACTCTATGGGGTGAAGCTCTCGACAAAAGGGCCTCTTACTTACTCTTTGGTGCCTGCTGAAAAGTCTCTGAGTGAAAACAGCTGCCGTAATGTGGGCTTAATGTTACGGGAAACTGTTGCTGGAACAAACATTTTTGATATTAACGTTGAATTAAAATTACCGAGAGCGTGCATTCATCAACGCTTTGACAAGGGTAATTATTTTGTGCGAGTAATTTTAGTCACATTCTCAATTTTGTGAATGATCGTTGAACATTGAAGGGTTAATGGAGTGAATTGAAATACGTGGCTTTAAATGGCGTATTTATTAAAGTATCTTAACAACGATAAATTAAATTATGTAATACTTATTTGAGTTTTTGATTTGAACATATACTCGTAGATTGTCGATGGGCAATTTTTTACTTAACTGAACCTACCTACATTAAAAAAAAGTTTGAAATTTAATAGAAAGTCTACATAAATTATTGTCAAATATTTCATCAAATAATATGGGCAAATCATAATTCAAATAGTAATCCTACTTGTAATATAAATATGAAGTTATGTGAGGTGTTTGTTATTTATTTACAACTAGCTGTTGGCCGCGACTTCGTCCGCGTCAATTTCTGTTCTGGTCGCGGACTGATTTTTTAGATCATTTCAAGAGGAATAATTTTTTTATACATATTTTTTATGGTTTCATAGGCTGTGCTTGAACCGTTTAAGCAGCGCGCACGCAATGGAAGCTATATTTACTTCAAATACCTATGAATAATTTTCCCCGTTTTTGCAACATTTTTCACTGATGCTTCGCTCCTATTGGTTGCAGTGTGATGTTATATAGCCGATAGCCTTCCTCGATAAATGGACTATCCAACACTTTTGTTTTTTAATTCGAACCAGTTCTTCCTGAGATTAGCGCGTTCAAACAAACAAAGAAACTCTTCAGCTTTATAATATTAGTATAGATTACATAATTATAATTAAATCTTTGGTAAGTGTACCTGATTCTGAACAAAATTTCTTTTTACAGTATTTAAAAAATTATTTTCAAAACAACGAAATTTCATGTAGTAATAAAAACAATGTTTGATTAGGCAGTAAAACAGGTACATCAAAACTCTCTAAGTTTCCAAGTTTCTGAAGATTTCGCATAATCTTCCCAATATATGTAATAAATTTCTCTTTTTATGAGGCATTGTAAAACATAAAACGAGCCAGTGAAAACATGGAAAATTTGAACTCGTGTAAAACTATAGGTATATTAGATGGATCATTCTATGAAAATATGAGGTTAATTTTCGACCTTGTATTTTTCATTTTCCGAAGACATAATTTATTAATTCTAAAAACGTTGTCTTTATAATTCATATACAACTATTTACATAGACTCCGCAGACTTACTAAAAATGAAGTTACGTATAAGCAGCAGCAGCAGTACCTATGTTTGCTCTCCGAAAACAATAATTTATACCAAAGAATAAAAATTTTGGAAATATTCTTATTGCCTTTGTTCTTCTTAGAAACTCTTTCTACTGTCACCACTACACCATCCAGATGATCAATCACAAATGTAGCTATAACTTTTTAAATATAGCTAAGTAAGCATGTTCAAATCAGTTAAAATTCGACAGTTCAGCTACTTCTGCTACTTATTACATCAAATCACACAGTTCTCGCTGCAGTGTAGGTACCTACTACGCGGTCACAAAAGCATTTATAAAAATGATTTTATACGAACTAGGTGATGTAAATTTGACTCATTTCACATCACGTGATATTAAGTTATCTATTGAAACTATTTTCAGTTCAGAACTAACAAACTATTCAGTTTGAACTATTTTAATAGAACTTAAGTAACATATATAATCTGACTACAATTTGTACTGCGTACAACGGTATTTTTATTTTAAAGTTTAAAGTCTTTTTATTTAAACCCCTTTATTCATAATAACGCAAACAGTCTAATAAACCTATTTTAGCTATTACACTATTTTGTCTCGTTCTTTCTTAGCGCTGTCATCATTTGAAAGAAAGTGACAAAACAGTGTAATAGCTAAAATCTATTCTAATATTATAAAGCTGAAGAGTTTGTTTGTTTGTTGGTTTGAACGCGCTAATCTCGGGAAGTACTAGTTCGAATTGACAAATTATTTTTTTGTTGGATAGTCCATTTATCGAGGAAGGCTTTAGACTACCCGACATCATGCTGGCTGACGAAGTCGCGGGCAACAGCTAGTAGGTTTATAAGACTGTTTGCGTTATCATGAATAAGGGGGTTAAACTTTAAATAAAGAAGGACCATTATTTTACAGTGGTGGTTTCTATTGCGCCTAGTTATCTGTTTTCTAATCGCACAATCTCGCCGGTCTTCCGAAGAGAATTATTAATTTTGCCCAAATTGACATCTGATATACATTATCCGTTGATTGATGGGTCTTTATTATAAAACGGCATTAATATACTCACGCTTTGGAGAAGAAAATTCCACTAATAAGGAATTTAGCTAGCTATAAAATCGCTTTTGATGCGCTACGAGTATAACAATATTAGCTTGACGAGAGGTCACCAAACAATTTTTGTTGGTAACTTTTTATGAAAGGTACTTAAAAAAATACAGCACCATGGGAATGGTTCATTATTACTACTTCAATAGATATTATTTATCAAATATTTCAGATATTATACTATTGATTTATGACATAAAGCTAAAAGCGAATATGAATAGTAAACATAACTACTAACATTGCACAAAAAATATTTTCATGAAAAATGCATTTTGTTAGTTCCCATTGAAGACCCCATTGTTAACCCTTATATAAAAAAAACTCTTTCCAAAATGGAAAATTGCACAGTTAAAATAAAAATAATTGTATCACCACCTAAAAACACGTTTTCTAAAATATTTCGTGGTTATTCAAAAGACTAGGCCCCCGTTTCCGCTAATTTACAAATGGCTCAATAGAATCGCAATTGCATCGCAATTGTATATTATGACACATTAAATATGGTAGTATTAAATGTGTAAATTAGCAGAACCCTGACCCCTAATTCGCGTAACCAAATCGTATCACAATCGTAATTGAATACTTAGCAGGTTTTTGACAGTTCTAGTATGGGCTTTATGTCAAAATCGTCCAAAACAATCACGATCGAACTGCGATTGAAATAGCTGAATAACCCCTAAGCCACGGCAGTCTGAAAGAGAAACCTTTAACAAAATTTATGAAAAAAACAAACCAATATATCATCACCTACCAAATCCTTTTAACCAGAGGATAGAAAAAGCTGTAGATGCAAGTGCAATAATTGAGCGAGCGTCGATGTTTAATCCGGCCGAAGCGCGCCGTTTATCAATCGCTCCAAAAACAACATATTTCAATATCCGCTGATTAATATCCGCCAGTGCGCCGGCCGAGGCAAACGCGGAATTTATGTACTGCGACCAAACGGTTTATTTCATTTTGCTTTTTAAATTACGAATGTTTGCGACGATTGGCCGCCGCGCCGCGCCGCGCCGCGTCGCGCCCATCTGTTGCGGAGCCAATTACCATTAGACGCCTTTCTCTGTGAGCCGCTGTTTGCGGTTAATACGCTTATATTTGGCAATACCATCTATAAATAACTAGCGGACCCTCGAACTTCGTATTGCCTTAGATTTTATTTTGACGTCTTTAATGTCATTGTCATCAAATATAGCGGGGTTGGATAAATGTATGACGAAAAACAGATCCTCATTAGTTATTTTAGCGTTAACTTTCCAATGATTTTAACACTTAATATCCTATTCCTGGCGAAGACAAATCCAAAAACATCAAAATCATAACAATCTGTACAGCCGTTCCCGACTTATAAGTGGTGTAACTAACCCGACTTTCTTTAATAATAATTACGTAGATAAGAACTAGTATACAACGTGTTCCTTTTGATATCCCACAACCCTAAGGTTATGTTTTATAGCTAAAAATAATATAAAACGCCCTAGAACACGTGGTTCAAAAATCAATAGTTTCGAATATAACATCAATTTATACTTTATTTGATATTTTAGCAATTAATTGCAATTATAATATTAGTACATATATAAACTTGGAAAATTATGTCTCAGGCGGGACTCGAACCCGCATCTCCTCGCATGCCGGGCGGGTGCGATACCATTAAGCAGATTTTTAAATGAGTGCGCGTTACTTTAATGCAATAACGATTCTGGTCCCGTAACCATATTTGCATAAGACATAATTGATGGTTTAACTAATTTAATGCTACACAGCAATTATGCTAAGACGTTCATGGTTTACAACCCCATAAAATGTACTTCCGGTCCCCGAAACTGCAATAGAAGTAATAAGCAGTGCAATACTCGAGGCTATAAATTAGAATAAGCAGTTTTAAGCGACGAGGGAGCCAGGCTCTCGACAGCCAGCGGTTCGCTTGAGTTTCACACTCGCATACCTAGGGCGTTCGCACACAACGTGAATCTGAGACTTGTTTTTTTTTTAAGTAAGAGTTGGACCTGTTTTAAGGAATAAAAAACTTTCTGCTTAAGACGCTGAAATAAATACAACTGTAGAAGTTAAATGTCACTAGTCGATAAATAAAATCAAAACGGACACAACGAAGTTATTGACGATTTTCGAACCGACGAAAAAAGTAAATGGTTCTTAATTAGAGAAAAAATGATTTTTATTTCAGTTATTTAGGTAACATATAAATAAATACAGCTCAAAGGTGTTCATTTAATTAACAAAAAAAAAATGGAGTTGACAGTTAGAATTTTTCGTAAGTAAGTAACGACTTATTGTGTAAAAAAATCCACCACGTGGATTCAGTAACACAACGTACTACTTACATATTTACATTTATCAATTAACTAATATGCTAAAATCTGTATCTACTATCTAGAACCAACACAAAATTCATAATAACGACCGAACGAATGATATTAAACGATCACCAAAATAATAGTAAAGCTCAAATTCGTCTGAAATTTGTTAATTGAAGGGCTCTTATTACGCTCTGTGCGCTAATTAAGCAGATTATGTTCTGGCGACAAGTCCAATGGCACAAAAACACAACCCTGTTATTTGAAGGCATAAACAATGCCGCAACAGCGATGGCGGGAGTCGTAAAAATGGAACTCGAGAGAAACTTAACGGGAAACTTTTATTAAAATAACAACATTACGCCACTAATTTGTTTGTAAAACTGCGCAGACGGTAAAAATTACTTATTCAAGGCAGTGAGACCGCGAGGGCGGGTCGCCTCTGGCAATACTGGCAAGTAACTCTCCTCGGTACTGCTGTCCGAAAATTAACCGACCACTTTTTTAAAATTACTTCAAGGTGTCAATCTTCTGACTACGTTAACGAATTTCTTCAAGTGCTTTACCCTTTGAGGCGTAATTTTATAATACCTATTTGTTATGTAAAATATTTAATCTTGGTAGCTCAATTAGAATCAGTCACCCTTATAGCAAAAGGTTTTGAGTGCGATTCCCATCTGAGACTGTGAAATTACACATTCACTATGATGTTAAATGTTTCAAAAACCAGCTTTTTATAAAGTGATATAAGATTTTCAAGTTATCATCAATAATATCATCAGCTTGTAACAATCTAGAATTGGACTCTCAAGGTCTCTAAGGCCTCTCTAAAAGGAGGATTTTGCGTCGCCGTTTGGTCAATGGTACAGAGAAAGCTCATCTTCTTCTGGCAGTATTCCTAATACCACACAAATTTAGTCTCAGGCAATTTACGGTGTAAAATATTATTTTCCTGGTTGATGACACACAGTTTTCCAAAGAATCACCCTCTTATTTACAAAGTACGAAAGTATCTAAACTACGTAACAAAGTAGATAAGTTAGGAAGTTCACTAACAAAATAGAACCTCTTATATTTCGTTCCTTTGAGAGAAAATATTTTGACGACTTAATAGGTAAACGTGTTACTATTGCATCGACAAAACAATGTACCGATTTTCATAATTGAGGATTCTGTGACATGGTTACTGTTGGCCTTGGGTGTATAAGGAAAGTAGATTGTGCAATAATCGCTTGGGATTATTGCATAATCTACTTTTCGTAAGGGCGTAGGGCCAATCGACCTAGGCCAATCCTAAAAGTGGATTTTGGCCCCTTTTCATTTGTGACATAATAGGCCCCTACGTTACTAGGTGGATTATGCCGTAATCACCACGCATGGGTGGCGATTTAGCGATCACGCACTTTGATTAATAGCGGAGAAAAGACGCTGCTGCCGGATTGCCTCTTATGGGTGTACGTAAGATGAAAATAGGTTGGGCTATTCTATTCTTACACTGCCTACATTCCATTAACAAATATATTTTTTGGAGTGCTAGGTGGGACGTAAGGTCAGCCACAGTAATATATTAACGTTTAGCTTTAAAGTTTTCACTCAATTTGTAAATGCTACCTCGAACCAATGCCTAAAGCAAATCTATTAAATATATCAGGTGGCGACCGGGTCGTTGTAGTGGTGCGGTGGTCCGCCTACTACGTAATGTTTCCGGGTTTGATTTCCAGTGGGTTAAAATTAGGAAATCATCTTTTCTTTATTCGCTTGGGTATAGAAGAAGCAGTGACGGATCATAGTTATGCTTCGGAAGGCACATTAAGCTGTAGATCCCGCAATCGGCATCAGTTGTAATATGGAAGTCAAATAAACACTGTAATAGGCTACTGGGAAAGCTCTGACCACAGAACATGGAAAAATGTTAGAAAGGCGATGTACTCGGGTCAGGCGCGCCACAGAGGTTATGAGCAAATGCTTATATTTCTGCCCAAACATGAATGTAAGTGAGCGCTCTGATTGGTTTTGTTTTGACGTCACGCGAACCTAATGGTCGCGCGACGTTTTTCGAAAAGAATTCGCTTGATTGGCGTTCTTTGAACTCGTTTATGTGTATGGGGCTTAAGCGGTGACATCGGTTCTCATACAAATAACGCATGAAAGCCTTTCTATCCTTTTTTCATGTTCTGTGGCTCTGACAGTAGACTATCCTTGGGGAATAGTTATACGATAGAGAAGAAGATTAAATCAATTGAATTGAAGTGCAAATTACTTTGTTATAGTGTTTAATATTTCTTTGCCAATCAACTCGTAGCTCGCAACAACGGTATCCACACATTTGTCGATGTTGACTTAAATTATACACTAACGATGGTTTTAATACAAAATCATCTCAAAACATTTTTGTGAGATTAAGTTTCTTGAATTTACGTGATACGTATTTAACTCGCATTTACTAGGTTTTTAAATAATATTTTGATTCATTCAGACATTACAATAAGAGCGTTTGTGGCCACAGGTAAACAGATACACAGTCTACCCGTGTCATTGATTTATTACCTTATTTTATATTATCAATATTACAAATTGCCGTCTTTTCAGGTTACGATGTTATCTGCAGTTGATTTGAAACCAAAATAATGTTTAACATTATTTTCAAACCTACTCTGTTAATGCTTCAATAAATCCACCCGCTATACAATCTTGGAGACGCTTTTAGACGTAAGATTGCCAAGATATTTTTAGAATAACTATCGTTACTGGAGAATTTTCTTTGTCTGCACCAGGCTTTTTTCATTTCTTTAAGCCAAATGAATTAGGTATAGTCGTTTTCGTATTTTAAAAGAAAGATATATGTACTGAAATTGAATTGTATTTTTAGACTTTTATGCTAATGTAGTCTGATAAAAGTGTTCTACACTATCAAAAGATGGCGCTGTACGTACAGAAGATAGCAGTGAGTCAAATATTTTTAAAAAATATATTTAAAACGGAGTTAAAGCATTACGTTTATGAGTAAAAGTAAATTATGTGCTGTCAAATTGCCTAACAAATTTAACTGAGAAACTCCAGTTTACAAAATGATCGATGAGTTAGTCGGCGAACAGATGTTAATATATATTAAAAGGTAGGTAAATCTTGCTTTATGTATCATTATTTAGTCGAAAGTTTTTAAATCTAATTACTCATTCAGGTGCAAATTACCCGAGTGATGCGTGGTGCTGCATGGCACGGCTAGGCTGACCACCGGGTCATTGTAACTAAGTTTTGTCTCGTCGAGATCTCTGCGTGAAAAGTCTGAAAGATCACTAGTTGGTGCAGTAATACCGCGAAGCTTTTTCCGAGGTAATGTTGCTACTCAGTACAGGGCATGATGTTGGTAGCGAGCATTGTGTTGGACTTGCCTAACGAAAAATAAAACCATTGAGTTAGATTTGCGTAACGAAGACTGCTGATGAGAATGTTGAAATTCTGCGCACTCGATAAACATCGAGAAGTACCACGATGGCAAAGGCGACGAGGTAGAAGCGATGCTGCACTTAAAGTCACTCACTTTAAGTGCAGCAAGTGAGTGAAATAATATAAAAACCAAGAAATGCGTAGACTGTCGACAATTAAAAAGACAAGTGGTGACGAGAAAAAACATCTTACTTACCTATCTGATAACGTATTGGTATATCTTCTATAAATTTAAATAAATACCATAACAACATCAAAATTAAGATATCAATTATAGCAACAAAACAGCACATATTCAAAGCGTCATAAAGGATTTTCATTAAGCATCAAGGCGAGCGCAGGTTGTCGCGCGAGAGATTTACGATGTGGCCGCGAGCGCATATTGAAACTCCACTGCCGGCCGCTAACTGCACTGGATTTAGCAACAGGGGATTACTAAGATGATTTCGAAAATAAAATACGAAAAATAATTCATAATCTGAAAAACAAAAACAAGTCCATTCAAATACAATTTACTGAAGTAGCTAAGAGATTTAGAATTTAAAACAGGACTATTATGGTAACAAGAAAGAAGTGTTAATGTATGTATATACACGAAAAATGATTTTATATACATTTATCTTTTATTAATAATAAATGCAAAAATTGTAAGAAAAGATATCGTCAATACTAATAGAGTGTCTACGATTTTCAGTAATTTTTCAGTACGTGTTTGAAATTAAAAAATAATTATAGACCGATTGATAATAATAAACAGTTTAAAACATGTCTCCCAATAAAAAATAAAAGCTGCAACTAAAACCGAAATTAGAAAACTGCTTCAGGTGGGTCGGATTCAGTTCTTCCAACTCCTAGTATGGAGTTCGATTTTTATGTCTCTGAAAGCTTCTATAAAATGGGAATGTTATTTAATAGTTAAGGTCTAATTTCAGTTATAATATCAATAAAATAAGACAATTTGTTATATGCACATACCAGCTATAAACAACAGAGCTATGTGCTCGTAGATTTTACAAAAGCGTAGAATTCTTTAAAACTAACAATTTCTCATAATTAAACAAAATCTACCAGGTAGTCAAATTACTTTATTAATGAGCTATGAAAATCGTTATATGTACTTCATGTAAGCTCTAAGTACCTAAATGGCTCGTTTGGCCAAACTTTGCCTCTAACTTTTGCTCAATTTCAAATCTATGAAAGTTGAGATTGTTTTATTATTACTGGTAAGTAATGTATATTGTAACTTTGTAAGTAACTTTACCCGTAGATTTGTTAAAGTACCTAATATAAAAGTTAATTTTGTAATGAGTTTGGTTGGTACTTTTGCATTGTCCAATTCGTTAGATTTTGGCGAATCAGCTAGGGAATAGAACAAAATTACCTAAGCATAGTTTCAGTAAATAATAAAAATAATAATAATAATATTTAAGACATGCCACACTGGGCCACACAGAGCCATGTAGTCCCAAATTAAGCTACTATTAAGAACCTTGTCGTATGGGGTACTAGACAACCGATAAACTTACTTATATACTTCTTTTTTGTAAATACATACTTATAATACATAGAAAACACCCAGACCAGTACAAACAGACATGTTCATGCACACAAATATATTTTGTACTGTGCGGGGATGTAACCCGCGACCCATGGCTCAGAAGCAGCGTTTGCTACCGCAGATCCAAATAGTCGTCATCATAAAGGATCTTAATTCTTATTTTTTCAGGCCCTAACTGTGATCTCAGAAAGCAATTTATAGGTAGGTACTACTTATTTTAATGTATTTTATTTACTGTCTGTTGTTTGTAGAGACAACATTTGACACATTTTATTTGACGATTGTGTCTTTCTGTGTTCTTGCATAGTTTATAACCTAATTGTAAATTAAGCCGGGACCCGAACCAAAATACTACATGAACCTGGATGTCAATATTTATGATTGATATTTGCGATGTACAGTTGCGTTGTAAAACAAGATTTTCACCAAAGATGTACCTTTTCAAGCCCACCAATAAAAACCAAGCGACCTTATTGGTAAATGTACACAAGTCTTAAGCCTGCCGTAAAATATAATATTACGTAGGTATAGTAGATATCACATTACTATTGGAAAGCCAGCCTTACGATCAATTATTCATGTCTGCTTTCATAACCCTAAAAATAGATACTAATGCGTGTCAACCCTCACAGAAATCCTATATCAGCTCAATAACTGCTGATCGTAAATCAAACGTTACTCGCAGCTTATTAGACCCCCGAAAGGTAGTCCTTTGTAGTAATAAATAATACTTTGTTGTACCAACTTTCAGCTTTAGTAACTTGATGTATTATTATGAGGTTATAGTAATACGTACTAGATCTACGTATTATTATAACTGGCTTATGTTTTTAATATTATCACGCATTAGATTTATCTTTCTCAGTACAATGATGTAGCTTTTATAGACCTTTTTTTTAAATACAGCTTTTTGCATAATTTACATATTCATAAACACATATTCATTCATTCATATCAACATATTCTCTTTAAAAATGTATGAAGAAAAAAAAGTTATAAAAAGCTGACTTATGTATTTTTACTTAGTTTAGCTTCGAAGTTAAACAAAATTTCAACTTTATCCTCGCAATAAAATGGCTATTTCTCTTCAAAAACTAGGTTCCCCACTTTTTAAGCCATAAAAGATGTTGGAGATTAACTTTAAAACGATACTATTACCATTTACAGTCTCTTACCCCGTCGTTAACCAGTTTATAGACTCTTAATCACATCGGCACCTGTACGGAAAACAATGTAAATTCAACTCTAGTTAAATGACATTGTAAGCAATTCAATTAAAAATGCAACAAAGCAATAGAATTCATTAAGTCAATTCTACATTGAATTTGAAAACCAACAAAAAAATTCAAGAGTCTGTTCTATTTATATCATAGATAAACATGAAAATAAGTTTTAGTTAGTATAAAAAGGAATTTTAAGATAAAATATAATATTCAACAAAAGACTATGCATTCAAAAGATTTATTTATTTCTAAATCACCATGTAAATGCATTTCAGTGCACCAGTGTTTAGTCTACTTACTGTCGTTTGTACTCGTATGTACAATTACATAATTAAAATGAAACTTCGATGACTTATCTCGTATACTAAACTACTTGAAAAAATTTGACGAAACGTCATGCCTGGGTAACTAATGATTTTAAAATTTAATAATAAAATACTATATAATGAATTGGTATCATTGGTTCGACACAACACTTATATAAATTGCTAAAAATCGTTAAAAAAAAGTACTGTAGAAAATGAGGCTAACCACTACTCCCACTATGGCCTTGCATATTTCCAATTCTATCTAGGGTACAGCTTCCGCTAGTTTCCGCTATTCTTGTTCTGCATCAGATATTGTAAATTTTCAGTGAGTTATAATATATTTATATAGGTTTGTTCATAGTTTATTTATTAGTTGAACATTAATAATTTATCATAAGCAAATGAGATAGAAAAGCATTTTCTTATTAAAAAATGTTCAATATCAGTTGTGTACCTTTACTTAGAAAATGTAAAAGAATAAATTCCTTGATAGATTTAAGCTAATAACGTAGGTATATATTGTACTGTTAGTGCAACTCCATTAATATATTAAACAATAGTTATTTTTGGTATCATTCGATTACGTGAACCTAATAATCAATGGTAATACACATTAAATCATTCAAGTTCATCTAAAAGTTCCTGTGGCTGATAGGATTTCTTATAGGAAGTCCACTTTGCGAAAGAGGAGAAGAATGGAATCCTTCCGGCGTCGATGCGCTAACAAATGAAATTAATGGATTCCTTGGAGAAATAATACGTCATTAGTTTCGCCCGATGAGCTCGCCTCTAGACGCGAGACGTTGTTTATTACGGGGCGAGCCGACGACTTTTAATAAGCACATCCGAAGCTTATGTAGATAAATACATACAAAGAAATATATTATTATACCTACATACATTTTATCCAAAAAGTATCGGGAATCGGTGGTTTCTGTATGGTGCAAATTAATTTATTTTGGTTGTTAAATGTGCATATCTGATTTCTATTTTGGCGCAGAGATTGAGTTGTCTGATGATTAGAATAAATTCAGTGCTGCGTACAGCTGTGCTTGGGGAGATCATATCCTAGTGTGTATTTCGTATTAATTTCATAATGGACAAAAACATCGAACAAAGGTTTTGTTTTAAATTTGGAACTCCGATTATGAAGCTAATCAATATCGTATTCGGATTCACTGAAAATATAATAATAATATAATTAAATGCTTACAGTTAATCGACTTCAGTAAAAATACGTGCTTATGAGTAGCACAAAGCGTTCAATAGCAGTTGAGATACTACTTCAGTTAGGCCGTAAAAGACTTCAACTGAAGCTAACATTGCAAAATTAAAGGAATCAGTGACTGAAAGTTTTTTTTCTCAGTGTTTGCCGATTTTTTTAAATAAGTAATTTATTTAGTAATTATTATTTTTCCTAAAATTGTAGTTCTTAAAAAAGTATTTTTTCCGAATTTCATAGGTTTTCGTTAAATGGGACACTTCCCGTAGTTTGATTCCCTTGAAAATGTCGAAAGATAGTTTTTTGTGGAATGCATAAAGGGCCTTACCTTTTTATAAGTTAACTTATACGTTAAAATTTTTCACTGCTTCATAATTTTTCAGTTTTATGAGTCTGTAGACGTGTTCCCGATATAATTGGTCTTGATAAACATACGGACGAAAGGACAAAAAAGTGATCCTACAAGGATCCCGTTTTTTTTATTGAGTTACGGAACTCTAAGAAATGAAAGTCAAATTATCCACGATTAAATCAACGTAGCTGATGTCATGTGTCATATCTTTCTGCAAATTAACCTTACGTACACGACATACATCTGGGTACTCTTTCTACTTAAGTAGCACTACTTAAGTAGAAAGAGCACCCAAATTTTCTAGAGGGCGCTCATTTGGTGAGGACGTCTTTCTGTCACTGGTTGTGTGATCTAGTTTATATATGATATCTTTGGCAAACAGTTATCTTGTATATTGTCTGTAATTCTTAAACTTAGATATATGTATCTAAATTTAAACATCGCTTTGATCCCTAATTCAAGATATTCATATTCTAGTAGCGGCTGCGCTTAGTATTTTTGTGTGTCCTTATTTTATCTAAATCTTATTCTATGTCCCTCGCATAAATCGAAAGCTAAGGCACACATTGCGTGAACATTTTCTTATTTTCTCTGTAAACGTGCCAAGAACTGTAAATACGGATGCTTGGTTGCTTGTAAAAATAACTATATTTGTCACAGTATTATTTCTTTTAATAAATAAACATATTGATTTTTTTATGATGGAACATTGAAAGCAGGCAAGGTTTTTATTTCTACTTTAATATAATTTTATTTACGTAATGCATCATTTTTTATATAAGTTTAAAAAAAAACTGAGCTTTAATTGGGAGTTCAATTGAAAAAAACAGAAAAGAGAAGAGGAACACATCGCAATTGGTACATACGCAAAAACAGTTATTTGACGAAACAAGCAGTGTCCTGCCCTCTTCTTGAGTTTTGATTATTTTAACAGTATTTATAAACATCCTTTTTTTATTTAACACTATATTGAAGCCAGCATCTTACAGCGATAAAAACATACTTGGGAAATTGTCACACTGATGACCGTAATGTCTCGGTAGTTTAAATGGAAAAAACATCGCGGCCTTTCGATGCGGGATCGGTTAACGCCTGAGAAAATGTGTATCTTTTAAAAACATTAATAAAAGTGTATTTTTATTCCATTATTCAACTTAAACAATTTGAGTTAAACTTAAATTCTTTAGGATAAAAGTTTTTCATAACAAATTTATTTTGCAAGTTTTTTTGCTACGGGTCAACAAAATGTTCTGTGTGAGGATTTCCTTTTCTATTTTTTTAAATACTTATATCCGTGTTCGATTGAAAATAGAAGCGTAGCTTAAAGCAAATTATAGCGGCACCGTGCCAATTAGTCGTGAAATTAGTTACTAATACGTGTACACATACCTAATTCAATAGTTCTATGAAACATTACAATAATTTCATTCTTAATCTATCCACGAAACGCACGTTATAATTTGTAAAAAGGGTATTTAAGATAGACCTAATATAATTTTTTTGCTTGGTATGCACTACCAAGCAAAAAATTATATTAGGTCTATCTTAAATGAACATGTAAATTATTCAAATCCACATTTTTAAACAATGTCTATGCAAAAAATTATACTTACACTCTAACTTGCGTAGGATATAAGTTTGGTCTGATATCTCAGCTAGCCGGATATTAATTTATCTTTAAAATTAAACATAGAAAATCCCTATTTGTGAAATTAATTCCATCCAATTAACCCGAAGTAAAATGCAAAAAGAAAAAATGTGTGGAAGTAAAACCCACAGTGCAAGTGCAATTTTTAATTAGCTGATTTTCCAATACAAAATCCATTTAAAAGTAATAAGCTAATTAAAGAGTACCTACATCTAGGCATTTTCGTTTCTGGGATTGTGTATTATTTTTATATACTTTAAACCTTCACTTAAAAGGCTCCAATTCGCTAAGCATTAGAGCGTTGGGCCAAAAACGTTAAATAACAGTTAAAATTACTTGTTCGTCATTGTTACATATTTTCGATTGTAGTAGAATCAGAAAATATGTAACAATGACAGCATGATCAGTAAGACTATTAGCTATACATATTAGGAAATATCATGCTATCTTCATCCATTTAGCTTAAGTTAAGTGAGCAGTTTCATCAAATTGATCAGAGCTGTAACAACCGGGGGCGAGTCTCCTAAATAAATCATGAGTTGGATGGAAATGGGCCAAGTTTGGAACATGTACCTCAAGACGATCATAGACTGACCGATACCAGCTGCTGCCGATATATAATATATACATACAATGCTATGCATTTAGGCAGAAACTAGCCAAATCTACAAATTTATAACAAATATAATATAGTTGGCGCTCAATGTTTATAAGTCTCAATGCTTTATAACTTACCAAATGGACAGTTTCAGAACTAAATTTAGGGGCTTCACCGTGATTATAACACAACGGAGGGATTTGGAGCTCATCTATGAAGTAAAAAATTTAGGTTAAGTTTCACCAGAAAATATTTTTAGCAACAAAAGTAGTTTTCAATTTTTACGGTCCTAAGCCTGTTATGGTATGAAGGGAAAAGAACTTATGAATAGTATCGTAATGAATGAATGATGCGCATCGCGTAAAAAAGTGTTGCTAGGAGGCCGTATCAAAAATGTTTGATTTTTGGCGGACATTTTCAAAGTGCTTAATTTTGACATTTTCGTACTGGGCTAATACCAAAAGAAAAAATACATCATTTGTTTTTTTTTGTCTCGTAGATTGTTGTGTGGAAATTTGGAAGGTGATTAAAATTTCATTCTGTTTCTGCGACAAAATTGTTTTTAATGTGTGTATCATAAACTTTATTTTTTTATAGCCATAATGTTAGGCGTAAGATTTCTGGGTACAAACATACTGAAACTTAATACTACACATTTTACAAATAGAAAACTAAGTTAAAAACAGAACTAGAAGAAGAATAAGTATTGCTTTATAAAATAATGGTAAGACCAGATTCTAGCAAATTCCAGACATAAAATCTTTATGCGATTCTTCTTAAATATCGCTTTTCTCTCTTTTCGATCCATTCTAGATAGCTAAAAATAAAATTTCAGCTTCCCGAACTCCATTACGGCCATTTTTAAAAACTTCTTCTCTCTTTGGGCGGCCAAAAAAGGAATTAGCAAACTAGAAAATAATAAATAAAACGGAGCGTCTACGAAACAAGGTAGTGCTTTTCAAAAATCGTGTTTCGCTTGTAGAACTCGGAGTAGATTGGGAAATTGGACCATTGCCATTGCAGTAAAAGTGGAAATAAATCGACTAGGACGCATTTTCCGAGAATGACCTAGATCAAAAAATAACATTTGCAACTGTGTGTGGTGAGGCTTCGCTAAGGAACCCATAAACGTAACTCATGAGGATAGCTCTCGTCTATTACAAACTCTGTGGAAAATGTACGCGTTGCCAGGGGATAGAGATTGTCGTTCGTAGGGTTTAGTAGCCGGAATCTAATTGATATATCTCTGTGTATTACTATTATACTTATTCATTGTGTTAATTTATCTGTGCAATACTAGTACGTAACTCAGCTGCGGAAAAATATTTAGGTACTTGAGAGTTTACTTTATTTTTTTGGAATCATCGTCAGCCTCTTACTTCTTCTTAGTTCGCTTCTTTACAGTAGCCTCTCCAGAAGAGGAGTGTCGTTAGTCTACTAATTGACTCATTCGACACCCATATGAAGAAAAGGGGTGATACTATTAAATTTTTGCGCCATTGTATGTACAGACATTTTCATTATACCTAATTAATCAGGATTCCTTACATTAGCCTAGTATTATAATTATACATCTCATAATGTAAAAGCTTTTAGATAGAACTATGCAAAAAAAAAATATTTTGCAAAAGAGGGGTGATCACAATAGTTTTGATTTTGTCAAAGAACCTATGTCGGAAACATAATTTCATCTCAATTAGTAAACAAATAGGGCTGTAAATCAATAGTCATTTTGAAAATGACTATCAAAGTTAATTTGGTGCTAAATAATCAATAAACTACCTGCAATTACGCACAAAAACAGAGTACAAGTAGTTTATTTCATACTTTCCGTAAATATTTTTTCATATCTTTTTTTTAGCCTTCACCTTAATTTGATATCATCATCAATCCACATCAGTCTAATGCTAGACATATCCAAAGCGAGTTTTTTGCCACAATATTCACGCTTGGCAGGCGTGTTGGTCATCGAAGTTTGGACAGCGCAGTGGCAGAAAGAATACGTTTCTTTTGGCAGTTATCTATAAATCGATCGAATAAGAATGAGGCCATTATTTAATCCTGTGGCAGTTATCTACAGGATGATATTTTAACCACTTTCCAAAATTTTTATATGTGTTCAGTATCGTATTTAGAGCCTATTAATGAAGTAAAAAATGTGAATCAAGTTGCCACCCGAAAATATTTCTCGCGTAATAGTTTTAAATTTTTACGGTCCTAGACCTGTTAAGGTATAAAGGGAAAATCAAAAACTTATGAATAGTATTGTAATGAATGAATGCGATACACATCGCTTAAAAAAAGTGTTACTAGGATGCCGTATCAAAAATTTTAGATTTTTGGCGGACATGTTCTAAGTGCTATATCTTGACATTTTTGTACTGGGCTATACCAAAAGAAAAAATACGTCATTTGATTTTTGCCTCGTAGATTGATATATTAAAATTTGGAAAGTGGTTAAAATTTCACCCTGTATAGATCGATCAAATAAGAATGGGGCTATTATTTAAACCTGCACCACAACCACACTACGCTGTTATATTTCTTTATTAAAAAAAAGCTGATATATCAGCTGATAGCTTAAAAAAAGCTGATAAATCTCACCTCAAGTTCGCTTAATCTATAACTTATGTATTGGTTTGCAAAACAATCAAATTGTACTTACTAGCCTTAAATCTGTATATTGTATGGCAGTAAATAAACTTCAGTTCTTCCAAACAATTAATTTAACTAGTGATTGGCATAAAATATTAAATAAGTGTCTACCATTTGAATTCCAAAAGAAAATGAAGCCACATCAATTCAAAGTAATAACATATTCATCGGATCCCGGTACTTATCGAAGCGGAGCATTCCAGAAATCAATTTGTAATTGGTCCGAGAAACATCTGAATCCCCAGCAATGACTAGACAAGAATATTGAAGAATTCCACCCCTGTAATTGTAGCTAGTAAGGCCACGGTGGCTATTTTGTTTAAATAAGTTAACTTATTTCATTGTTTCTTTCTTTCTTTTTAACCTTCTTTTTAACGGGTTAAAAAGAAGGAAAGGAAGAAAATAAATTTGTTAAAAAGGTATGGTAAAGGTTACAGGTTACCATAGTTACAGGCTGACTACTCGTAGAATAGCGATGCACTTAATCGAGGTGGAAGGTAGATTTATTAAAATTACTTTATATCCCGTACTATTTTTTTTAAATAGTCTTGCAAAGTAAGTTGGCAGGAGCTGGATGCGAGAAGCCGAGGATCGACCTAAGTGGGAGTGGCCTATGTCCAGCAGTGGACTATGATAAGCTGATGATGATGATGATTGCAAAGTAAAAGTTCAATAGTGTTTTTTTTATATAAAAAAAATGTTAAGAATACTTCAATACTAAATAGTTTTCCTTCCATGAACATTAAAAAGTATTATTTAGTGCCGGCCTAAAATAGAATAGAACCGATTAGAACCATCATTTTTAGGGTTCCGTAGCGGAATGGATATTTAACATTTGGAAGATAGATGCTTTCAAAGTGGTAAAATGGGTGTAACTTTTAAACTAAGCAAGTAAAAATTTGGAAAAAAATACATAATGTAGACCTTAACAAACACTTTCAACGAAAATTAGTTTGAACGAGAGCAAACCGGTAGTTTTTGAGAAATAGCACATTTTTAACATCCGCAAATATTACTTTGTCCTTCATACAAAGACTATGTAAAACAAAGTTATTTTTGCAGTCAATTAAATATTGTGGTATTTTGGCTAAGTGGAAGTAAGTGGACACCTAATTCATTTAAAGTTAGTACGGGACCCTCAGTGCGCGAGTCCGACTCGCACTTGGCCCGTTTTTTCTCCTTGTTACGGACACACGTCAATCTCGTCAACTATTACTTTGTACCAACTTTCTTCGGTTTTAAGTTTTCCGTTTCATGCAGCTGTTTTTTTTCCTTTTTACCACGCTTTTATTAGCTTGGGTTGTATCTATGTAATGGAATCTTTGAGCATAAATTTGACCGATTTCCAGAAGTTTGATTAATTTGAAACTTTGCACACGTATCAAGGGCCGATGACAATGCAATAATTTAATAACAGTTTTCCCAGTTTTCCTCTGTAAGAGGGAGTAAAAGAGATAGAGCTAGCGCGCGATCTGTATCAATTATGTTTCCTGCATAGGTTTGGACTTACAGTCGGTAAAGAAGGAATCAAATCTTATAAACTAAACTAAAAAGTAAAAAATAAATTATAGTTTAAAAAACTAAAAAACCACGCTTTTAAAACAGATTGAACTAAAAAATTAAAAATAAAACTGTAGTAATCAATTGAAAAATTCATATTATTGTACAAAAAGCGTGGGGGCTTGATTTAGATTGTTGTAAATATTTTATCAATAATTTACTATATCTGTGGATATCATAACAAGCACCCCACGCTTTTTGTACAATAATATGAATTTTTCAATTGATTACTACAGTTTTATTTTTAATTTTTTAGTTCAATCTGTTTTAAAAGCGTGGTTTTTTAGTTTTTTAAACTATAATTTATATCTATGTACAGTATTATAAATAGATTAGTTATGAATTAGTGTCATGAAAAAGTATTTTTTAATGTAGAAAAGAAATGGTTCAGTCGAAAATCAGAAACCTGCTGTACTGGCGTGGCGTCCCATAGTTAAATAATAAACGTTTTCGCATTTTGTATTATACATTTCTGAACTTTTAGATCCATAGAAATTTGTATTTATTGGCAGAGTTATTAATCATAAAATATTAAATATTAAATGGCAGCCATTTCGACAGTGAAGGGAAGGGGCCAACTGGGGGTGGTTGTCGATAAAATTATGCATATTACATGCCCTTACAACGTCGGTCGCTTCTTCGATGTCCAAATATATTGTATAAGATAACTTAGCTGCTATCCTGGCTTTAAATATAATTTTAAAGACCTATTGCGAACATATTATGATGCATAATATTAGGAAAATGGTAGTGGCATAAGTTGTTACCATTATTAACAGTTATAATGCAATCCAAAAGTCTAAATCCTTAGCACTTACGAAGTTGTTTTGGGGTTTCTACTCCGAAACTAAAACTCTTTTGTTCATTCGTGATAATGGGGCTTGCAATAATGTCAAAATAAGAATAAACAAGGAAGGATTAAGGCAAAAAACTCCGAAACGAAAACTCTTTTGATAATTACCATGAAATAGTAATTTTTAATTAACAAGGAACAACGTAGAGAACTAAAATGAGATCTAGGTATGTTGACTAAGATAGTGGATTGCTAAACTTAATAGTCTTTTAGCAATTTAAATGAAAATCTGCTCAAGCGGGACTCAAACCTAGGACCTCGACAGATCATTCGCCTGGATGGCGTGGTCTTCTTATTTTAATGAAATATATCTTCTTTTGCAATCAACTCTTACCCCTCACGAGCCAGCGGCAAAGCATAAATAGCAATAGCTGCAGAACAATCGCGTGTATTAGTAGGTACTCGTACAGTGAAAAGATTATACTTTATTGTTTTTCTAGGCCTCTGACATTGTTTAAGGGGCTTTACGAGTCGAAGCAATTCTTCTAATCCATCAGGCCGTCTGATGTTCAACTTTTATGCGTATCCTACCACTGAATGTCTCGCAAAAACGAGTAACATCACTCAAATTATTTTCAGTGGAGCTTTTACGATAGTCGTATCTTTTTACTCTCGCATTATGTGTAGATATGTGCACATAATGTTTAGGTGTGCTACGGTGTACGAGTGAAGTGTCTATAAATCGAATTCGTGCGTCGAGTTGTAACCTACCCTCGGTAGCAAAACGATGTTCTCCTGTTGTTTGAGTTGTAAGAACAAAAGACACTTTATCACGTTCGAGAACAAATGATAAGTAGTAGAAATTATTGTATAATCTCTAGCGGGCGCTTGGTAGCGCCGGTATGTCTGGGCTTCGGGACCATTGACTTCCTAAGAAATAACAATTGAATTTTATTTAAAATCTCAAATCAGCTTCGATCTGTTTCATTTTTATAAGAGAGGTGAAGTAAAACGAAGTAAAAATCACAAATCGACAAACAACACCGTTTGAAAAATTGTCTATGCATACAAAGATGACAGCAAGTACAGCCGAGGCTAACTGAGATTAATCTGTAAATAAATAGAATTTGTCGAAAGCTGTAGCGCAAAATGAAGAGCACTTCACTGCTAGGTTAACCCATGTATTTAAAGACTAACATCAAGCAAGTTATGAGATTAATAATTTACTCAAATTAATTGAACGGATAAGTTTCTTAGAAACGAGCATTCATTTTTTTGTATGTATATTGAATTATTACTAACGAAAATAAAGTAGGGACCCATCTGATGCATAATTCTAGGACAGCACTGTAGGTACACAATTATTATTTAATAACAGACCCTAAAAACTAAATGTGATCTTGCATGTGTTACAAACCAAACACAGATAGATTTTAGTTCCTGTTGTTTCTTACTTTGACGCAACTTCCACTGTTTCTATCCTTATTTTCTTAGTGGGAACACATTTATTCTGATTTCAAGTAAGAAACTGTTTTAAACAGTAACAAAATAAGAACGAACCAAAGCCGGGATGCAGGATTGGTCTTAATTCTTACGGAGATTTCAGTAACTCACAAACTGAAAGTTTTCAAACGTAAAATAAATGTTAACAGCTTTGATGATAATATGATATGATAATTTTGTAGTTTATATATATCAACAGTCCTTGTACTATCTTTCTTATAAATTGTGTACAAAGTACATTTAGATTTAAGAGGAACATTACTAAGCTTTTGTTGATTTAGGTACTTACGTCTCAGTCTCCCTGCTTACTAAAAATAGTTTTAAAACTGTACCTACATTAAATTACTAAAACTGGCTATTTCAAGAATTAGTTTTTGAATTTACGTGAAAAGTGTAAATTGAAATGACAGACAATGTTTTACTTTACAGTTTAGTCTACCCGTGACCACGAAGGCCTGAGAAATGATCAAAACATCGGGCTAGTTCAAAATAATATAATGTTACACCATTGATGCAAAACAAAAAAAACGTCCGCTCCAAATAAACATTTCGGTGCTCTTGACCTTAGTTGCACTCATCTTTAAGACATATAAATAGAAGGTTCGATGTCTATTATGGTGATATGACACAATAGCTCCATATATTTAAACTTGGACTGTTCGAAATGTCATTTTTTTATGAGAATCCTATATTTTAACGATATGTAGAACCCTTACAAATGCGAGTTAAGTCCTTAAACTTATCTGACTGTTTTAGTTAGGTTTGAGCATTGACGTCAACAGGCGTCAGTTATCCAAGCTTATGGCACATATTCCCCTGAACCAGCTGATTACTGAGTGCGACTTCGTCACCCGAGCCTATCTTATCGCATTGGAGCACATCGCAATAGCGGGAGCACACTATTAGAAATGTTTTAAGTATGTTTGTGTTATGAACTCATTTGTCATACCTCACATATTTAAGCGGTAATTAGTTATAAGTACTTTTACTGTATGCGGCACAGCCCTTTTCTTTGTATTAGCCGTAATAGGTAGCAACTGAAGGATCAGTAAAAAAACAGGCAGCAGCGTCTTCTCTAACGGCCGGTCCCAATAATCTATCTATCTTCAGTTTTGGCATATCGGAGATAGAAAACATCTTCTGTCTTTGATTTTGCCGTCCAGAGAAACAAAGTGTTTTCTATCTCCGAAATGCCAAAACTGAAGATAGATAGGTTATTAGGATCGACCGTTAGTCAAACTGCGATCGAAAACCTAGCCACATTATGTCCAATAAAGGAGTGATGTAGGCTGATGATAGTGATGATGATGAAGTTATAGTCATCGACCATTGTCAACGACCACCTTTATGACTAAACATTGACTTGACTGTAACAAAAAATTGATATTTCTGAGCAGAGCACGAGAATGCGTGTTACAGTTTCGAAATATGTGTTTTTGCTCGCCATTAAGATAATAATCTACTTATTAACTTTGTATGAATGAAACTTTTAAAATCACCTGATAGAAGATGCTAAGTATTTGTTTAATATAGTTAGTTACCCGATTCATGCATACTTGATGTGATGAGGCTAATCAGTCAAACACTGCATTATTTACTTAATGTATCTTTTTAACTATTTTAGAAATCTGTAATAGTATCCTCATCCAGTGTTAGATGTTTTTTAGTTTTGTGTAATTAATAATTTATAAAATAGAATTAAAAGCAATCATATGCCGTTGATGCAGTGATTTTTTCAAAGAAGTTTTAGTAACATTTTCTATAAGTGTGCACCTACGAGTATCCTTATGGGCTTCAATCGGGCCTTGGATTATTCAGAGTCAAGGACTAAACGAAACCAAAGCAAAGGTCAGAGGTTGTGTGAATCCAATGTAACTTTATCTGGGCTCCATTTCAGTATGGATATAAAGTTACAATTAGAAAAACGAGACTCTCTTTGAAGGTCGATACGATTAAAGCTATGACTAAATTCAAGAGGTTGTTTATTTACATATATTATTAACTTTTGGCACAATCCAAAATAGTGTGACATTGATAAAAAATTAAATTCATCAAATGATTTAAATGTAGCTGTAGTTTAGCTAGATTGAAATTTTCATTGTGTAGTGTTTTGGACAGTAGAACTAATATGGCAAGTACGTTAGTACACGTGTCATCTCTTATGAATTGTAGGTACCTATATAATATCATAAGTTATGATATACCTACAATTCAATACACGTTGTTGCAAAAAAACAAAGAGAACAAAAAACAAACATGCATAATATATTGACAACAAAATGTTACATATGAATACAATTTCCTTTTTTAGGGTTCCGTACCCAAAGGGTAAAAACGGAACCCTATTACTAAGACTTCGCTGTCTGTCTGTCTGTCCGTCTGTCCGTCTGTCCGTCTCTCCGTCTATCCGTCGCTCAGTCACCAGGCTGTATCTCAAGAGCCGCGATAGCTAGGCAGTTAAAATTTTCACAGATTATGTATTTCTGTTACCGCAATAACAACAAATACTAAAAACAAAATAAAATAAATATTTAAGGGGGGCTCCCATACAACAAACCCGTTTTTTTGGCCGTTTTGGTACGGAACTCTTCGTGCGCGAGTCCGACTCGCACTTGGTCGGTTTTATTTCTTATTGTTATGTTTTTGAAAACTATTTTAATGCATTACATTACTAGTGTAAATTGAAAATACTTCCAATTCCTTGAATAAGAATGTCGATCTGTTCAGTTCCACTTCAGTCATTCTTATTAAAATAATTTAGTTATGTTTTTTGTCGTTTAATGGATGAACATGTGTTTTATCTTAAACCTCATGTAGGTAGGTACTCTTTGTGTGTAGTATGTAGTTAGATATTGTATTGAGAGGGATTGTTAACTACCTTAGTGATAATTTGTAATCAATTGCGCGTAGTAGTGGTAAATTCCTGGAGGGCATTGGCTAAACCTACATAATTAATTACCGGGGGGACAAATAACATTGTACACAATATCGGAGACAGATTATATACCTGAGTGTTTGTTGAGGAAGGTTTAAAAGCCTTAATTGTGAAATTGCGGATATTTTTGTAATTTCAAGTTGAATTTTACATACTTACTAAGTTTGCCTAAGCCTTTACTTCAGAGTTATGTTTAAAATAAGTCAATAAACCAGTGCTATAATAATCTATAAGTTGATACACTTTAGTTGTAATTGTATTGACCCCATACACACACGACCTAATTCTATCCACGCGACTTATTTGCCAATCCGTTAAGTTGAGTAAGTAAGTAGTATGTTTTAAATAAGTCAATAAACCAATGAATGCTATAATAATATGTACAGTTGATACACTTTAGTTGTAAATGTATTGACCCCATATTACATAGGTGCACGACCTATTGCTATCCACGCGAATTCTTTGCCAATCCGCTAACCTTATCCATCTGGTTAGCGTTGACAAGCGTTGTACGCGTGATGAAGTTTCGATTTAATTCCCGGTCGGTTCAATTTAGGAAACGATTTTCTATATTGGCTTGGGTCTGGAAGGCACGCTAAGCGGTTCGTCCTAGCTTCTGTTGTAAGATAAAAAATAAAATAAAAATAAATGTGGACAACATCACGTAGATACATTGTTCTGGTCCCAATTTGAATAACTATTTAAAGCACTCATATTTTGGAAACCAGAAACAACAAAGGTATCACATACACCCAGACCCGAGAAAATGTAGAAAAACACTTTTTTTCCACATTAACCCGTCCGGGAATCAAATCCGGGACCTCGGAGCAGGCGACACCTTGAAAACCGGTGTGTACGCTACTCTGCCACGGAGGTCGTCGAAGATAATTAGTCGTAAAAACAAGTCACGTAATTGTTGCTAGTTGCACTTGTAGCTTGCAAGAAACAATGTTTATTAATTCCGTCGATATTGTTTATAATTGATATACCTATGAATTGGAAAAATTTTGACACCAGATCATCTTTGAAGGATATTCACACAATAAGAAAAAGAAGTACAAATTTTACTACGCAACGTAATAGTAAAGTCTGAAATCGCGCTGGATAAAGCCAGCTTTAAGGGTCATAGATAAAAACGTTAGGGCGATGCAGTGCGTCGGATCCCGACATCCGGCGTTCTAGGCTCCACTATAACTGTCTGGCCTGGCCGCGCTTGGCTGACGTCATGTTCCATATTTTACACACTTAAAGCTGTTTGTCGTGTCATACCATTATACGCCATGTAAGGCCCCGACTTATAGCCAGAATAGAGGAATAACTCAGTTTAAATTGTTTTCAGAGCAACTCCCTAGCTTTATTGCGTTACATTGGAACGCTTTTTCATTGCAACGCCGTAATAAAATTACATTAGTATTAAGAATTATGAGCCTTTTCGATAAAATTTCGACAATGGCTTTTATGTTTTTGTCTTAATGCATTGCATTTACGTTGTATAATTTAACAGTGGAATACTGAGTGGAATAATTCTTTGCTATATTTTCGGGATTGTTTTTGTTTTAATATGTTTTGTCTCCAGAATGTCTGGAGGTTAATTCAGAGACAAATGAACAATAAGGCTTTGTAAGTTACCTACCTTAAACTGCACGGCACCGTTTTAAATCAAACATACCAATTTTAAAGTCAGTGATGTTTACTAGAAATTGTAATACATATATAGCCCAGATTAAAATTGTCTTTAGTAATAATTTAAAATAAACAAAATCATTGCTTAGTGGTTAATCTGTCTCAAATAATAGACTTGAAAGTTTGTTTGGAAGCATTAGCGTCTGTATATAACAATCATAAAGCCATGCAATCTAGTATTGTTCATTAACACGTCACACAGGTGGCGCTGCCATCGCGACCCGACTGCATTATTGCGCCATAATTTTAATATCCGATATTTTCCCCATCACGTACTGCGATAATTGAATACGTGAGACGCAATTGTCAGCTATTTATTACGCTTGTGTGAGTTTCTTTTAATGCCCTTCTTTGCATTTTATTAAGTGGTCTGTAAAATTTATGCGATGCAGATACAGTACCCCTGCATCTTAAATTAACTGCCTGTTAAGCGTGATATTAGTGTGAAACTACAGAGTATAAAATGGTTAAGAGTTAGTGTTTAAAAAGGTTGAGATTAAAGTCACGTAGCTTGGTGTTAGTACGTAAACAGCTGCTGATAATAAAGTTTTACAACGGTCTCTATTTTATTTTTTATCAAAACGTGCCAGATGAAAAGTTTGCTCTGATATTGTCAAATTAGTAGTTATTCTACTTTTGAGTATATGTAAAAAAACATTAAATTTTGCTATTATGTACTAAGTACATGTTCAACAGCAATGACATACATTATTCAAAATTTTAACCTTACTTAAATATTTATAAAAAAAAATTTTTTATTAAAAATTGTAACCTTACTTAAATGTTGCTCTTTGAATGTTTAATTCATAATGTATTATAACTTTGTATGTAGTTCTTGTTATTAACTCGCGACAAGGATTTTTTGTGAATGAAGGAGACCTATCACTAGCCTTACTATTTGTTAAGAACATTGTTAAATTTAATGCATGTAATACGCCGTTGGTTTTCTTAATAAAATAAATAAATACATGACTTTCTTAACCATATTGATATCATGCTAATGAGTTGTAGGTAGGATATAAATCAAATTATACTTATTTAGTCAGTAATTAAACTAATTCTTTCATGATTTTATAAGTATTTTGTACCCAAAGGCTACTTTTAAGATCATTACAAAACAACGGCATAGTATTTAAGGCTGTTTCCTGATAATAGTCCTTAGCTTCAGCCACCTGTAAATACTTTAATGTAAAATTACAGATATAAAAAATGTTAAGTAATCTTCACCTGGTTAGACTTTGTTCATGTTATGCAAAAACGAAGTCGAAGGGATAAATTTCAAGAAAGTTACTTCTTTTGGTTTATCATGTTCCCGTTCCCTTAAAATATATATGATTCCTATTATAGTTACCAAATAACTTTTTAATTTACTACGTCTAAATGTGTGGGGCAGAAAATAAAACGTCGAATCGATATGAATATTTTCATAGACAATCAAACCATAAAATTGCGTCATCTAACTCTATTTGAATTTTAAATGGAAATATGTATGTTTTTGCAATACCGGTCAATCTGGAGAGTGGTGAAATATTACTACTATATTTTTGGTAGATATCAGTGCAATTATTTTCCGAACTATTTTGTCTAGTTTTTGTTTCATTTGATTTAGAAATATTATAGAAAATATCTCTTGAGATTATGTTCCAACATTGCCCAAACTTCAACCTGCCTGCCAAAAATTTTACCTTTTTTTACCTACAAAATTTAAATGGGGTCACTTACCCTTAGGTAGTCCCGAAACTGAATTTTAGGAATTTAGTTTTTTCTTATAGTTTAAATAGAACCATTCATTTATAAGTTTTAAGTATAAAATTATTTATGTATATTCAGATGATTAATAATAAGTTAACAGTATCTGTTTGTAGCTTAATGTAGGTAGTTATTTTTTTCTTTTTATTACTTATTAGTTTATATTTTATTATAGCATAACGTATGTCCACATTTTTTATTTGGATGAATAATTATATGTTTACCCTATTTGAAGCAAATACATGTTTATGATTGCTGAATACTGTTGAAAGTGATAACAGTTAGAGCCCTGGCTTTTTAAAATAATAATTATTTATAGCTGTCGTTATTTATTCTTTATACCTTCATCATGTAATTCGTTATAAACCTTACTTACAAAGGTTTTTATTAAAAAATCTTCTCCGTAAGTCAGAACGAAGGTTAGTTAGTTAGTTAGTTAGTTGGACTTGAATTTTCCGCACTTAGCCTCTTGAGTTGGGCCTTTGTACGTGACTAAAATTTATTAGTTTTATTCATACCATTTCAGGTCAGTCCAGAAATTCACTAGGCCTCGTATATTTTTGAGTGCCTCTTGTATGGACCGAGATTCCTTAAGGAATTCTGTCCGTTGTGTACTTACGCTGTTACACTGTGCTATCACATGCTCTGGTGTTTCCTCCTCAATCAGACATCCTCTACAGAGAGGACTATCTGTTACGCCTATATTGAAGAGGTGCTTATTGAGAGCACAGTGACCGGTTATAATACCTGTAATAATACTCAGGCTCTTTCTATCCTGGTGCAGAATTTTGCGAGATAGGTTTTTATTTGTGGTTTTTAGAACTAGTTTGCTTTGCCTGCAATCCTTAAGCTCCTCCCACTGCTTATTGTGAAGTTGTTCTGTCCTATCTCGTATCCAAGTCTTGACCTGATTGAACGGTATTGGAACAATAGGTTCCGGTCCTATCAATTTCGTTGCGGATCCCCTGTTTGCTAGTATGTCTGCCGCGTCGTTTCCTAATGATCCACTGTGGCTGCGTATCCATTGTACGGTTACTTTATTGTGTTTTGCCAATTTTTCAAGCTCCTTGTGGCATTCTAAAAGAAGTCCACTATTGAAGTGGTTCCTGTTTAGAGCTTGTAAAACTGAGGCGCTGTCTGATACTATACGTATCGATAAATCTCGCACGTTTCTCGCTGTTGCCGCAGATGCTGCTCTGGATATCCCCACACATTCTGCTTGGAAGATGTTGTTGAGGTTACCTAGGGTGGTTACTATATTTATATTCAGATCCTGAGAGAACACTCCGGCACCAGTCCCTGATTTGGTCTTAGATCCATCTGTATATATTCTTATCTCGTGAATACCAGAGCTATCTGTTTTTTCCTCCTGGAGTTGTATTGAGTAGTTTTTAGTAAATACATATGTTTTTGGAATTGTGTCACATATTGCCTCTATCATGGGAAGGTCTTTTTTGACCTCCTCCATGATGCGCGTGTGAGCGACTCTGTTGTCTTGTTTCCAGTGTCCTGCTTTTTCATGCATCCTGTTGTTGCTGTGCATGCAATCCTTTGGAGGCTTTGCAGTTCTTTTCTAGTGGTGCTTAGTTTAGTCCTGGGCCACCATACCAAGGCACCATATGTGATCATTGGGCGAATTATGGCAGTGTAAATCCATAGTGTGTATGATGGTTTTTACCCACCATTCTTTTACACTGCCAAAACGCTACTCTTGCTTTGTTTATTTTTCCTTCTACGTGTTTATTCCAGTTCAGCTTATTGTCTAGTGTTAGCCCTAGGTATTTGACTTCAGCCGAAAGGGAAAGTTCTATGCCAAATAGTTTTGGGAGGTTAAACTCAATTAGTTTCTTTTTCCTTGTAAAGAGTACTAACTCGGTTTTTTTCGGATTAACTTTCAGTTCGTGCTCAATGCACCATTTTTGCAGTATCATGAGCGCTGATTTCATCCTGTTACTTACTATATTCTCAGAGTTGCCTTTGATTAATATAGTTATGTCATCTGCGTATCCTACAGTAAAATGACAGCTCTTATTCAGTTGTGTGATAAGGTCGTCCACCACCATATTCCAGAGTAGTGGTGAGAGTACTCCCCCTTGTGGGCATCCTCGTGCCACTATTCCTCTCGTGGTTGAGTTTACTGTAAATTGTATTGCTCTTTGTTTGAGGAGTTTCTCAATCCAGCCACTGATGGTTGGTTCCACCCCAAATTTTTTGAGCGATTTTTCTATGCTAGTAAAATTTGTATTGTCGAAAGCTCCTTCTATATCAATGAAGGCACTCATGACCATGAGTTTATCCGACAGGGCCGCGTCTATCGTACCTACTACAGAGTGTAGAGCTGTTTCGGTAGATTTACCTGTTATGTATGCGTGTTGATGTTGACTGAGCGGCTTTCGCTTTAGGACACCATCTCGCAGATGCCTGTCGGTTAATCTTTCCAAAGTTTTAAGCAGAAAGGAGGCAAGGCTTATAGGTCTATACGACTTAGCCTGAGTGTAGTCTGTTTTTCCCGGTTTGGGAAGGAATATGACTTTCACTTCTCTCCATTGGCGAGGCATGTAGTTATGCGCCAGACATGCTTTGAATATCTGACTCAGATGTTGTACTATGGTGTGCTTACCCCATTGTAGCAATGCCGGGAATATTTCGTCAAGTCCAGGGGATTTGAATGGGAGAAAACTGTCAATAGCCCATAAAGTATTCTCTGTTGTTATTACAGAGTTAGCTACCCTCCAGTCTATACTGGTTGGACTCCTGTAGGTTGTTTCTTCCCATTGAGTACCCTCTTCCGTGATCTTACAACCTGGGAAGTGGGTCTCTATAAGTACTTGGCTTATCTCCTTATCAGAGGTTGTGTATGAGTTATTTTGATTTTTGAGACATCCTAGAGTCCTGTTGTCATCTCTGGACAGCAGTTTCTTTACTCTGGCTGTTTCGCTTGTGGTGTTAATGCTCTCACAAAAACGTCTCCATGCCTCTCCTTTTCGAGCTCTTATGCGTTTTTTGTAATGGTATTGGGCTATTTTATATTTCTCCCAATCTACCGGTGTTCTGGTGTTTTTAGCCCGGTTGAAAAGTTTATTGAGATTTTTCTTTAATCGCTCAAGCTCGGTACCCCACCATTTACTCCTGTCTCCTTTTGGTGGAAGTGTTAATTTGCATGCTTCTTCGAAGCTTTGTTTAATGCATGATGTTAGGGTGTTAGTGTTTGTTTCTATGTTGTCAGTGCTGTACGTCATATCCTTAAAACTAGATACTTGTACCTTGTGTTCGAGAAGTTCTTGGTACCTGGCTACGTCCGTCTTACGGGGGTTACGCCTGGGCTGTGGGTCCTTCTCAAGCACTGCTATAGTGTAGCAGATCCTCCTATGATCCGCAAACGATGGTTCTGGCGATACATGCCAGTTGTTAATAATGGCAGCCGCCCCTTCAGAAGCCAACGTGATGTCAACAATGGTTTGATATCTAGAACTAACAAAGGTAGGCTCGTTGCCTCTGTTAATTAAGTTTAGGTTAGTAGAAAAGATGTAGTTTGATAGGTGCTCACCTCTTTTATTTGGAGTCTCACAACCCCATAGTTCGTGGTGTGCGTTGGCATCAGCTGAGATCACCAGGTCCCAGCCTTTGTCCTCACAGAAGTCCACTAGCTCGGCCACCTCTCTCGACGGGATCTCCCCGTCGCCGGGCATGTAGACTGATGCAAGTACCAGAGGTGGTCGATCTGAGTCTGGTGATGTTGCAATTTTAACCGCGGTGATGTCTCTGGAACATAATTGGTTGATTAGCAAAGCTGGTATAGAGTTGGGAACATATATACAGGTCCTCGGTTGTTGCACTGAGGTATCTAGCATTATCTTACCCATTTTGTTGTTAAGACCACATATTTTGTCTTTTCTAATCCACGGCTCCTGGATTAGCGCTATGGTCCTGGGTTTAACCTCCAGCAGTCTGCGTAGGGTAGCCGTTGCGATCTGTTTATGCTGGAGGTTGGTTTGTATGACGTCAATCTGACGAACAGGAGCTGAGGACAACATCGTCGTCTTCACACCCCTCCTCGTCAGATTGTTCGGTGCCGCTGAGGTCCACTATGCTAGGCCGTTTTTCTGCCTCTGCTCCAGTGGACGTCTGTATTGTTGAGGACTGACGCGAAGTGCTTGCGCTGACCTCAGGTGTAGTCTCTTGGGGTTTGGTTTGGTTGGTGTTAGTTGATGTCTCGGTGTAAGGAGTGTCGCTGAGCCCCGCAGGAGTGTGAAACTTAACGTACACACTCCCTGTGAGGAACGCTAGTCTCCTCTGCCGCTCCATCAGTTTGGGGATCTGCACCTCTGGGATGCCCAAAGTTAAGAAGATCCCCTTCTCCTGTAGGGTAGCCCCGTACAGTTGCCAAGACTTGACAGCCGTCCACGGGTTTTGCACGCTCAGGAGACGGTGGATCTTCTCGGTATTCTCGCCAACAGTCTTCGGCAGGTACAACGCCGCGTGGATCCGTTTTTGGATCTCCGACTGCTTGATTATGGCGAGTTTTGTGTCTGGTATTGGTGACTGCATGCCAGTCACCGTTCTTTTCAGCCAATCTAAAGATTTCTCATCTTCACACCACATTTTGAGCACGCCCTCCGCTGGGATGGGCTTGCCTCTGAATGCCGGTGCGTAGGCTGGTTCATCGTCTGACCCCATAGCAAGGGCTGCCTCTATGATTCTATCATCGATAGAATTCATGAGCTGCTGGCCATGCTCTGCGGTAAGGTCTGCTGGTGGCACCGTTGTAATTGCTATCAGCAGCTGCGACTGTGTCGCATCCGCGTAGCTGATCGGTGCTCGCCTGTGTGTGAGGTCCCGTTTCGTTCGCTTCACGTCAGAACGAAGGTTATAAAAGTGGCCCAGAAAGTAAAAAGTTATGACAGCTGGCCTTTACAATAAGCAACTCCATATAGCGTATATAAAAAAACATCACATCAGCGTCCTTAGCAAGTGGCTTTCTAATATCGTTACTTTAGACGAATATACAGGGTGAAATTTTAACCACTTTCCAAATTTTAATATAGCAATCTACGAGGCAAAAAACAAATGACGTATTTTTTCTTTTGGTATAGCCCAGTACAAAAATGTCAAGATAAAGCACTTAGAAAATTTCCGCAAAAAATCTAAAATTATTGATACGGCATCCTAGTAACACTTTTTTTACGCGATGTGCATTTCATTCATTTATTAGAATACTATTCATGAGTTTTTGAATTTCCCTTTATACCTTAACAGGTCTAGGACCGTAAAAATTGAAAACTATATCACGAAAAATATTTTCGGGTTACAAATTGGTTTACATTTTTTACTTCATAAATAGGCTCTAAATACGATACTGAGTTAAAATTTCACCCTGTATGTCAAATGCAAGAAAATGACATACTACGATTACGATCGTTAGATAGTTTGTTATTGTCTTTTTCATACATTTGTTATCTATTCGTCTAGCGTAAACGATAGTAGAAAGCCTTGGTATCTTATAAGTTACTAGCTGATGCCCGCGGCTTCGCACGCGTGGGTTTTGATCTGTTACACAGTTTTCGTCACGACTCACCCCCCTCTCCTCCACTCTTTTTCTCCACTTCCTTTGTCTACGGTGCCGAAGGTGCCCATCTCGGGCGAGGTGGTGGTGGGCACTTAGTGGGAGCCGATTCGTCGTTGTCGACTTACCGGGGCCCGTTGATACAATAGTTGGATGAAAGGGGCCGATTTAAACTATTTAGGGATCCGGTGTTAGTTCTCCTAGCGAACCGTGGTCCAAGCGAGCTCGCACCACAACTGTTTGCATTTACATGAAATCTGAAGTACAATATCATTTGAAACTTTCAAAACTGTCAACGCTGTAGTACAACAAACCATTCAAAGCAGCTTGCAAGGCTTTATTTGAATATGATCAACACTGGCGTAGAGCCCTGGAAGAAGTGGCCCTGTGTAAAAAACCACATTCTTAATTTCCAACCAAGTAGGTTACCATTTTTCTCGATCCATAAGCGATTGTACAAAGACAATTTGCTTGCATACTTCGTTTGGATAGAAGACCGGTGTAGTACCAGCATCGGTGTAGAGCTCTGAAAAAGCCAGTCCTATGTCATTCTCCCTTCATGATCGATAAACGAAGTTTCAAGTACCTCAATATGATGTTAAACACAAATAATTAACCACAAAATTTTCAACCGTTTTTCACCCCCTCAAATATTTAATTATATAAAAAACCTTATAAACAACATAACAAAATTTATACCAACAAGCTGACGTAGTTTCACAAAACTTTCATGTGGGATGTGGGTTCGAAGCATGAATGGTAGAGGATGATCAGTAGGATAAAAAGTGTTCAGAAACTTGACAGGATAGAGAACTGATTCGACTGTACTGACCACTGTGTCTATAAATTTTTATATTTCTTCAGCTTCAAATGATGTCAGCAAAACATCATTAATTACTGCTACTTGGTCATTAGTAAGTGCGTGGTGGTAGCTATTCCTAAGTTAAACAACACGGAATTATGAAGTGAGGTGATTTTTTTTTTCAACGTTTTATTTTCATGTTTCAAAAGTGTATTGTTTTAAATATGGAGGATATTAAATAAAAAGATAATTTGGATGCGTTAGAAAGGCAGTTTCACTAAAAAAACTTTGCCAGGCCCCCAAAAGCGGTGCGTCATAGAAAAAATAAATCATTACTAAATGGAAGTTTATCAAATTATCTTCTAAATGGAAGCTTGTCAAATGGTCTACCAGTCTATATTGATTTAATCCACCAGTCAGCTAGTTAGTGTTGTTGCAACACATCTGTTACCTTTTCCTGCCTGAGATACGGGTCTATGCCCAGTTTAGGAATTATTTTTGTACAGCTTAATATAGTTGATAATGTCATAAGGTACAACAGTGTAATTCTATACACTTTTTTCGATTTCCCAACATTTGTCTCTACCGTATAAACAAAAATCGGCCAAGTGCAAGTCGGACTCGCGCACGAAGGGTTCCGTACCATTGACTACGAAAACAACATTAGGTACCTACATTAATTTAGTTAATTTAGTGCCTACCTGTTACCATTTATTGATATCAAGCAAAAGTTAGAAAAATTGTTTTTTTTTTGTGTGGGAACCTCCCTTAAATATTAATTTAACTATTGATTATTAAAGTTAGAAATATAACTGAGTGTTTTGTGAATATTTCAAGTGCCTACCTGTTGCCATTATTAATATCGAAAAAAAAAGGACATAAAAATCGCGTTTGTTGCATGGGAACACAACAAACGCGATTTCTTTGTCCCTTCAATATTTGTTTTATTTTGTTTTTAGTATTTGTTGTTATTGCGGTAGCAAAAATACATAATTTGTGAAAGTTTCAACTGTCTAGCTATCGCGGCTCTTGAGATACAGCCTGGTGACAGACAGACGGACAGACAGCGAAGTCTTAGTAATAGGGTTCCGTTTTTACCCTTTGGGTACGGAACCCTAAGAATGATTAAGTTCTAAATAATACCATTCTTATGGTAAGTACCGATATTTATTTTCTGAATATGTACCAATATACATATAGATAAGACATCCAATAGGAATTTTCAAGTTTTGTCTTTTCGTTACATAGCCTCCTTATTTCTTCGTCAATTTTGTCCTTCAGGGCATATGGAATACGTCGCGGCTAGATGAAAATTGGTGTCACATATTCTTGAAGCACTAATTAAGCTTTGTACTCGTAGTTTGATATTCAAACAAGAGTTCCGTTAACACCATTGTTAAATCTTCTAGTAATCTGTCCAATTTTGAGTTGTTGATAATTTACTAACTGAATTTTATCCAACTCTTCCAATTCTAACTCACAAGGATCCCGTGGAGCACAAAAATATAATATAATACGTTTTCTGATGTAATTCTGGGCTCAAAGATGTATGATTGACGTGTATTTCCTTGTATCGATATCATCACATCTGTTCAGTTCTAAGCATAGATTTAATATAGATGATAGATTGGCAATTGAATCCTGAAAACGAGACCAAAACTAGGTTACGCTAGTGTGCATAAAGTGAGCATGTGCGTGAGATAAATAGTGCAGTACTGCATTGTCTGCTTGCTTTCGATATCGATTCCATCGACACAGTTTACGTTGACGCAGGTGACTTATTTTTTAGTATTATTAAAAGAACGCCAAAAAACTGCAAGTAAATACCTAGATATGTTTTTTATTTTATAATTACTTATCCCCGAACAAAATCAATTTATTGTAAAAAATATCGTAGGCTTTACTTGCCAGTATTTTACAATTTTGCCTCATTTTGCGATCGCGATCGCCAAAGTTGAAATAAAACTGATATTTATTTTTCAATTACACATTACAAACGTACACTAAATATACATATATTTAATTTTTAACTAATGGGGATAGATGGGGGCTTGAACAATATGGACATTGATCCAGAGCGTAATTTTACAGGCTGATCGCCTCTGTGTTAAAAACACTTAGGGTCCAAATGTAAACTGCAAATGCTCGAATATTTATTGGGCGAACATTCTTTTCTAGTAGGCAATTTCAAGCATTTCTAACGTATTTTAACAATTTAGGCTGTATGCGGTTTACAATGTGAAATATGTCAGCTAATGAAATGTCGATAAGATATCATCGACAACGTCAATCACTAAAATACAAAAGTGACGTTAGTAATTGTTGAAATTCACGTATTTGATATTATTTTTAATTGAATTCATATGAATTTAAATCATTGTCCTGGTGAAATGCCCTATCAATTAGTATACAGAATTTTAGTCTAAGCTCTGAAACATTGCATTTTGCTGCTGGTAATCGCGATTGTGTGTTGACGTGTGAAATGTACAATTATGTTGGTTCCCTTTTTTAGATGAGTTACTTCCAGGTACTGAACATGTAACCATAATGAAAATACATCAACTCGACACTTTTTTACAATAATAAAAATGAAACTAGTAAAACTAAAGGGAATATTGTGTTGCGCGTGACAGACGTCAGAACTCAGAAAAACGCTACGGGTTCCTAGCGTGTACGTGAACGGCCTTGTGATCTATCTCGTTCTATCGTATAGCTGCATTGTATTCTGTCTCTTTTCATTGCCAATCTATCAGCAGTATATTAAATCTATGGTTCTAAGTATGTATCCAACCGTTTAATGATGTTTTTGAATGTTTCGTCTTTGTCTAATGGTACTGAGTTCAATTTAGATGTCCTAAGATTTGTTTGTGACCGACCTTTGCTCCTCAGTACCTTCTGCATACATGGAATTGTTTCGTGCTATCGAATTCAAACTCTGCAGTTTTAGTTTAAGCTGTGTTGTAATACCCTGAAGGTTATTTTTTTCTTCAATCTCAGTTTCCAACTGTGGGTCATCAGTAATATTATTTGTAGTCGTATCTCTTCCAAATTATTCTTGGTAAATTTGTTCATTTGTCACTTCACCAGCTGATCACTCACTAATTTTAATTCTAAATCAGATATTTTTCGTAGGTTTTGTATCTGGCTGCCGAATTTTGTAATGCAGCCTTTTATTAAAGTTCTACACGTTTTAATTCAGTTAATTCATCCATTTCGGCGCCAATTATTAAATTCTAAAATAATACCACTCTGTTTGTAATAAAATTACCTATTTATTTTCTGATTGACACATTGAATGTCATAACAAACTAAGTAAAGTCAGAGAGTACAAATATGTAAAGAGTAAGGATATGACGCGGAACCGAACAAACTTTGCCCCCATTTTTTATCCCCTTAAAGATTAAATTTTCAAAAATCCTGAAAGACGTCATTCTTAATTTCTAATCAGGTAGCTGGATACCAATTTTCATCGACTTAGCTTCAAAACTGACGGAGTTTCATACAAACTTATAGGGCCCTTTTTACCCCCTTAGAGGCGGAATTTCCAAAATTCCTTTCTTAGTGCTCACCTACACTATAAAGGGAAGCACGGTGAAAATTTTCAGATTTTAAATCCCAGTAGTTTGGGCTGTGCGTTGATATGTCTGTCAGTCAGTCAGTCAGTCAGTCAGTCAGTCATTAAATCAGTTTTCATTTTTATATATTTAGATAATATAAAGTTATCGTTTATACGTAATTAATATCAAATTTATTTTATTTACAACATAATCATTTTTTTGGGGTATGTGGCTAATACTCAGGTTGTTAAATAAGTGTCAGTCAATTCTAAGGTGTTAATAATAGAATCGAGTGTAGAGAACAATGAAAAACAGAGGATTTTTATTAGACTTTTCGTTACAATGTATATTCCAAATTAAGTTCCTATTCAAATTAAAAAAAAAAACATCCCAAAGGATAGGAAATTCTTTTTTTGAAAGAATGGTATCAACGAAAAGCTTCAAATTAAGCCACCTTTATTCGGCGCCAAACAAGAGCTCTCTGCAATGTTAAGCACCGACTGAAAATTGGCTTATTTCACGATTTTTGATGGTTCAATTTTCGCGTATAAAGTTTTATTGTTCAGGAATCTAAATTAATTATTTCCAAATAAACATAACTCATTTTGGAATTAGACAGCCACATATTGTATTCAGAGGAATAAACCTCCCTAAAAATAGAATATCTGACTGTTCGTACGGTCATAGACAAGGTACTCTTAGACAAGGAACTCTTAGCAAGCTAACCACATAACCAAGCTGAAAATAGAGTATAATTAATAATAATCAGTCTGTTGCCTTTCGTAGCAGTTTGTAAAATCTGTTTATTTCAACATTTGTTTTATAATATAAATCAGCAAAGGTATTAACCCCAAACAGTTCCCGTGAGAATAATTTGACAGTCGAGCTGATAATATTAATTTTATTTTCCATATTGTACTGAATATATTTCATTTCGTCATGTTTTTGTTAAATATTTAAGTTATTTTAAATAATCATAATATAAAAGCAAGTTACACAAATATAAGTTACTAGCTCTTCGTACGCGGTTCTGCCCGCGTGAACTCCACGTCATATCGCACGGTCGGAAACCTGTGCCTAGCGGTGGCATATAGAAAGATAGATTAGGTAGGCTTAATACATTCGTGTCCGTACAACCATGGAAATACATATACAAAATTTCAATTTACATAATTGGTCAAACCGTTTAGTAGTTGACATACCGACAGCAGCGCCACCTAAAAAGTGAGTCCCGCGGTAAAAATTAGCCTATGTTCATCAAGGACAGTGTCAGCTTTCAAAGTAAAATAATTTTTGAAATCGGTCCAGTAGTTTCAGAGCGCATTCAATAGAAACATACACACACACAAAAATACAAATATTTCCTCTTTATAATAACTAGTATAGATAGATAGATAGATAGATAGATACACTTTATTGCACACCATAAAATTGAAAAATAACACATGAGTAATATTTAGATTAGTACAATTTAGGCGGTCTTATCGCTTGCAGCGATCTCTACCAGACAGTATAGATGTAGATAATAAGTAAACGTGGACAACATCACATAAATTGTTTTGATCCTAAATTAAGTAACTACTTAGAGCACTTGTTTGGTGGAAGTCAGAAACAATGAAGGTACCAGAAGCATCCAGACTTGAGAAAAAAATATCTACACTTAATATTATAAAAAGGTAAGATTTGTATTTTTATGTGTGTGTATGTTTGTAATAAATAAACTCAAAAACTACTGAGCCGATTTCAAAAATTCTTCCTCCATCAGAAAGCTACATTCACTTTGAGTGACATAGGCTATATTTATTGTTAGAAAAGAAACAACAAAAAAATATATATAAAAGGTAAAAATATAAAAAAAATCTTAAGTCCACCCGTGCGAACTAGTAAATAATAAACCCAGGACTTCGGAACAGGTGACACTATATTTTACTGTGATTTCTAAAATATTTCCTTGGGACTGGATTTTTTTGCTATGGTAGCTATTTCCTAGATATTAAAACCATGTAGATGTGTAATCTGAACATTTAAAGTTGTTCTTTATAAATCTCATCTTTACCCGTAGCTTAATTTTTCCATGTACACGACATTTATGTTTTGGTCTGCACATTAACAGAATAATCCTGTAATGTAAATTTATATAATAAAAGCATCAAAGAATGTAATGTTTTAGTAAAATAACATTACCATTATAAAGGTTGACTTCCGGTATAGCAAATAAAGCATGATAAAGCGGATAACGTATCCTGAACAATATTTAAGCAATAATAAAATCATAATAAGGTATCATTCCAAAATGTTTGGTTCAATTTTACACCAGCATAAATAACAAAAGAGTTCAGTCACTTCGCCGGTGCCAAATGGTGGTTAGAGAGACTGAAATGCTTTTTATTACGTTATCGATAAAACAACTGTCAAAGTAAAATAGAACTCAATGTCAAGAACTTATTTATTTCCATATAGCTAAACAATAAATAAATAAGATACATTACTGTTAAATAACGTCTCATTCTTCTAGTGGTTTAAGTTCTAGGTCAAGTAAGATCTCCTGTCAAGGTACTGAGTTCGATCCCCGAGTCGGGCAACAAAAATTTGCAATTGCCTACAGTAACAGGCCAGTCAAAGAACTGCCTTGTTTACATTCGGCCTGACGGATAAATTGTTTAGTTTAAAAAAAAACGATTGTTGGAAGTCCATACTTTTTTTTAGGGTTTCGTACCCAAAGGGTAAAAACGGGACCCTATTACTAAGACTTCGCTGTCTGTCCGTCTGTCCGTCTGTCCATCTGTCCGTCTGTCTGTCGCTCTGTTACCAGGCTGTATCTCAAGAGCCGCGATAGCTAGAAGGTTGAAATTTTCACAAATTATGTACCTATTTCTGTTACCGCAATAACAACAAATACTAAAAACAAAATAAATAAATATTTAACAACAATTTAAGGTTTTTACATTAATAATAATTTTCAGCAACATTCACTACCTAGGTACTCTTAGTTTCAATAAAATTATTTGGTGTTGTGGACATTAATATTATTTATCAGAATATTGTATCGACAGTACATAGTATAGTGCTTGTCAGCATATCAATAAAATATCGATGTCTTACTGTGCCCAACCCTGCGTTGCTCCTTACAAATATTCGACGTGTTTTCACTGAGCATTTTCTTTACACCTTTCTTCGGTTACCTGTTACTTTTCATACCATACTTTGCGAGAGTTTTACGGGTGATATACGGAATTAAATTTCGTTTTGGTACGCTTTTCTATGAAATGGACGTTGGAAATGTTCTATCTACATTCGAAACTAGTACCTATTGGCTACACTTTAAAATTAAAAATAGAAATTTAATTACTATTCATAGTAGTCTTAGTATTCATCATGTAAATGTAAGTATTTATCAATGTAGCCACTAACACAAAATTAATGTATCAGATATTTTTTTTCCGATGGGTTTGCCGAGAACGAATCTTCGTATAGTGCTTAGGATTGTGGAGCACCTGGCGACTATATATTAAGGAAACTGTTCTGAACATTATATACATGAAGCAAATTTAGTTTATCGACTTCAGCCTTGTAGCAAAAGTAGTTTATATTCATGAGTAAGTAAAGTATCCTAAGCTGAAGCTGAAAGTGCTGCCGTGTTCAAAGAGTGCCAGCTTTTTTTATCATATGGGTTCCGATTGAGACGACTTAAGGTACCATAAGAAAAAATGAATGAAATAGACTGGTGCTGACGAGATGAAGTGTCCTGAAAAAATAAAGGCATACTACAAAAGCAAAAACATTAGCTTACAGTAAACAGTGACTTTCCGCACTATTGATTTTAACAAATATAGCATGGAACACTCCCAAAACAGTTTCGCACCAGTAATTTCCACGCTAATCAAGTTTGATGTTAATTAACAATAATTATCTGTTATAGTACTAAAATTGTTTGGTTTACTGCAACCTGGTTTTATGTTACACACAAACGTGTTTGAGCATCTTATTTACGAATAATAAAAACAAGGAAAAGCAATGAATCTCTGGCCACTTCATCTTGCCGTTTTAATATTTTACGTGACCTCTAAAATTTGGGTAACGTCTCTCGTCTGACGGCCGGGCGCACTTTTCATTAAGTTCTGATTACCCCAGGAGTTCTGTGCGCCATCACGGGAAGAACCCGGGATTTTTGGCGAAGTGCAAAAGTTTTATGATATTATGATTACTTGCATGAGACGAGCGCGGACGTGACGACTTCACGGCGGTGATTAAGCTAGTACAGATGAGACGCGACACGACTTATTATGGAAGATCCGTCAACATGCAAAGAAGATTTCGTGTCGACAGGTAGAAAAGAACTGTCGATTTAAATCTAACATAATATTTATCTTTTTGATCCATAATATCTATATCCTTTTTTTATCAAACTATAATAATAAACGTAGAACTATTTTACACTAATAATACTGCAATTCTTACTGATAAACGTTAATTAACATTTAATTTTACGAGAATTTTATTTTATAGGCATATAAAATAGCCTTAAATCTATCAATCCGTATAGGACCGGTTCGATAAAAAGCACTCTGACATAATATTTTTATGTGTTTAGACTAGTTTGACAATATTATTTCTTTCTCCTCCTCCTTGCGTCGTATTCCTCAGTGCTGAGGGTCGTGACCGCCCTTCTGGATCACTTTTTCCCTTGTGGTTTTTTTCCAACTGTTTCTGTCTTCGGCGGTGTGAATGGCGTTGTTAACAGTGGAGTATAGTGGTGCGGATTTGGTCGGACCAACGTATTGGGCAGCAATTATTTCTTTCTATCTTCAATTAATTTCAACTTGAGTAGCACAAGACAGATCACTAGTAATGATAATTGTCCGTTACGTAATCGCAGATAAGTAGTCATGTCCATGGCATAGATAATATAATACTTCCATGGTTAAATCTAAGTGTTTAATTAAGACGTAGGTAGTTTCGTGGGTCTTTAACAGAAGCCTGTGACATTATAATTAAATTTATGAGACATCTGCTTATTAATCTAAATATATCAAAAGTACTTACTTATTTTTGAAATGAATTGCTGATACTTTTTTTGCAGGTTGTTGACTTCACCAGACTCTAACTGTATTTTTGTTATGACGTTTGTATAAATATCAAGTGTCCTTTCTGTGCTAAGTTCTATACGTCATCTTTGCAAGACTAGACAGATCGCTCATACTCGTAATAAAGTGGAATAGGAAGGAAAGAGTCCTTGGTACGTGCTAATTACTGAATACCAGAGTTATATGAGCATACTCATGTGGGCCCGACGTTTAATGTCATCATTAAGGTTATTATATTTCTTTGACGGATATAAAATCTTAACGCTGATAAACTTGGATTGCTTTTTCGAGAGTTGCTTATAAAAATAGACTTATCCAGACGACACGAAATATTGCACGGGATTATATTCTAACATTAAATACTAAAGTTATTTAAACAACTTTTTTTTATTAAATGAGGATATAATTCGTATTTTAAAGATATCAACTGAGTCTAAAAACATTTTATATAAAATGTTTCCATACTTTTAATACATGAAACAGGCCATCAAATTTTGTGCGGCTGCCAAAATTAAAAGTAAATAATTACAAGGTTTACAGGATTCATCGACTTATAGATTTATTGTGTAGATCAGTTGGAACATCGTTGATAGGAAGCGAAAGGACGTTGTTTCGATCCCACCTGAGATAGTTTCTAACATTTTTTTATAGATAAATTTAACAGCACCATGAAACGAAGTCATTGGGATTTATAAATCAAACATAAGCAAAAAACTGCTTCAGCCTCAAAGGCATTTAGGCTAAAAGACTTAAAGAGGCCTAAAGACTACTACACTAACAGTGTTTATACATTTACTTATTAGCACTTAGTATATTGTACTACATTTAACACATATTTCATTGTGAGTCCGAGGTCCCTAAGTTTCTTGTTTCTTCTCTTAATTGTCCGTTTCTATTTGCTAGCGTGTTTGTTAGGGACACTGACGTTAATGTTGACCGCACGTTAACTTGTTTAACTTGTTGCGCAGTTCGGTCTGTGACTAGTTCATTTCGATCCTATGTTTTACCGACAAATAATGTAGATTATAGAAAAGATACGATCGAAGTTATGGCAACATTTTAGCGGTGATTTATGGATATGAAATGAACTGAAATATTTATTTATTTATTTTTGTACAACCAACACTACAATTTAGGTACGTATAATTCCATTACATGCATGCAAAACTTAAAGTAGTAAATGGAGTAGGTAATGAAATATCTAATCTTACATGCTACACTGCTATACCTTAAGACATTGACAACTATAGTTAATAGGCAGTTCAAAACTACTGCCTAAACTGAGTGAGACCCGTATCTCAGGCAGTAGCTCCCCCTCCCCATAAGAAAAAAGGAAAAGATAACAGATAATAGATGCGTTACAACATCAAGCAGCCGGCTGGTGGATTAAAACAATACAACAATTCCTCACTATTCTATACATAGTTAATATGCCGACGAGATAAGCAAAAACTAGTACTAACCCGATATTAGTTATGTAACTTGGTACCACTTACTTATTCCTTTTGATTGCTGGTCAAAAAGCGGTAGTAGTTTGTATGATAATTTGAGTTTTACAGTTGATTCACAAGTAGGTATATATTTTTCGCTAAGTGACTTTCTCTGTTTTTCCAAGGAAGTTGAAAGAACTTTTTTTGATGAGATACAGTATTAATGGTTTTGACAAGCTTATATTTTTCATTTATTGCCACACTTAACGATAGTATATACAGATGCCTTACTCTGCAACACGAAGCTCGTATTTACGAATATATCTGTCTCTTTCAGATAATTTAAGACATTGGTATGAGTAATAGGGAAAAATGGATTCGAATATTACAGACATTGTGTTGCGAAGTAACGCCTCAGAGTTGTTGCTGGTACAGTACCTTAATATTTTGTTGTGTGTTGACCCAAATAACTGCTTCCTTTTAAGTAGCTGTACCTAGTCAAATAAATGTTTAAATCTCGAGTCCTTACTGCTGGCATAGTCTGGTCACATCTATTAGCGCTGGGCTACGAAAAACTATTTTTTTTTTTGTGTAATGTCTATACAATTTTGTCATGCAGCAGATAATTATAAGATTAAACGAACTTACCTTAAGTGAAGTTCAATCTTAATTATACGAAGATACTTGTCCGAGATGGATTTTTACATGTAGTAACGGCGAAGCACTAGCGCAGAGCCACAATTTTTTCAAAGCTAAAAAAAAAAAGAGAAACAGAACGTGTTCTATGGCAACCTATCAAATGTCATTACGTTTAAAGCAATGAGAACAACCCAACTAATGGGATAATACTATAGAATTTAGTATTAGTGGGTGGGTTTTTGGGACTGCCATCTCGGACAAGTATCTTCGTATAATTAAGATTGAACTTCACTTAAGGTAAGTTCGTTTAATCTTATAATTATACTTAATACTTGTCCGAGATGGATTTTTACATGTAGATGTTTGAAGATGGGTTGTGAATCATTAGTACAATTTTTAAAGAATGAAAAAAAAAATGTAATTAAGTATAATAATAAACCTTAAAACTTTGTAATTTATAAGATAAACAATTTGAGAGAGATTAATAGTAAGTAAAAACATTTAATTTTTTCACTCTGAAAAATACTATTACACACTGTATTATTGAATTCTGCTACAATTTGAAATATTGGCCTAGAATATAGAAGAATGTTGAGATCAACCTGCAGTGTCTTTTATTATAAAATCATTTCTAACACGTGACCTCTGCTGCACAGCAGATGTTGTTGTATGTCTTGTGGTATAATCCAAGAATATATGTATCATTAATACCAGCTTTTCTCAAAATCTACTTAATCCACCAACTTATGACTGGATTTTTGATGGTTAAAATCAAAAGGTTATCATTTTTTCCTTGACAAGTTGGTCTTCTCTATATACGATTTTATTGTAGACACAATATTAATTTATTTTTACTGAACAAAGGTTTCTAATTGAAAAGAAGACTGAGGATTTTCTTTTCTTGAAGTATGTGTAATATTTTGAACATCAAGAACGTTTGCAAACGCCCACAGAGCCAAGTAATGCGTCCCGTTTTTCAATTAACTCTTTTAGTGACACATTCTGTCATCTGATCTAACTGTAGGACCAATCAGTAGAGACAGAGCTGATCATTCTCATAGATCTGTGTTTAAAAAACTAACAATGAGAGGAATGGGAACCTCCTGCATGAGTATCAATATTGTGCTTTTCTGCAAAATAGTCACCATAATTTTAAGAGTGAGTCATATCGCTTTTAGATACCCAAATGGAATACTCTTTATTGCACACCAAATAAAGGAATAACATACTATTTTATAATATTAAGATGTACAATTTTGGGGGTCTTATCGCAAAAGAATGATGTTTACCAGACTACCATAATTGTGTACAGGGAAAAAACTATGACAATATTTAGGGCATTTTAGAAAAGAGAATTGACCATTATGACAAGTGCTAAGTTTTGAAGGGCACCACCTTATAAATTCTTGTCTGTCAACAGCCCTACAGCCAGGGTAAGCTGCTGGTATAAGTGATAGTAATCTTTGAAATTAAAATAATGTTCTATTAAGCTCAAATATATTTGCATAGCATTTCTGTTTAGCCCGATGGCAGAGAATGCCTCGTGGCATTAAGTCCACCTTTTGTACAATAACTGTTCGTTTGTGCAATAAAGCTTAAATAAATAAAAATAAATTATTTAAATAAAAATACTAATAAGTGTCGATGGCTTTTTGACTAGGGGAAACCATGGTTGTAATGGCCAATAGAGGAAAACTAATATTTTTGAGTCTTATTTAACTTTTCTTGATTCCTTTTTCCCTAGAAATTTTCTTCAGTATATACTTTCACATTATTGTCACATGTTTTTAGTGATACTAAAACGGATTCTGGCCTAAGATTTTTTATATCGGCCCAATAACACACCCGCATCCGCTTTCTCAAATAGGGCTCGTGAGAATACTAAAATAACTTAATTACAAGGTGAGGAGACTGTGTACCTGTGTATCTATTTTATTAAAATAAGCTATTGCGGTTGTGTTATCAATACTCATTAAAATTTCCTAGTTAAAGTAAAACATTGTAGGTCCAACAGTGCAGCTTTTAATTCTAAATAAGAATAATAATAATACGAATTTATTACACAATTAAGATTTACAATGGTTAATATGATTAATATGATGTGTTTGTTCTGCACGGGACCAAGACCCCGAAGCCTTATTATGGCCCACATACAGCACCCCAGGTCCTGGGGTTGAAGCCTTGGTGTGTATTTCCATGAAACGGTTAAGTTGTTTACTTAATATATAATTTTTGAATTGCTAATTTTCATATTGTTTTTCCCCAAATTAATTATATCTTTATTTCCTTAATGCTAGGCATAACTTAATCCAGTTTTCATGTGATTTTAGTAATTCTTTAAGTCTGTGTTTTTCCATTACTTTTGTATATAGTCACCTATACAATAGCTGGATAAATTGTCTTAAGTGTAGGTACCAAACAATTTCTCTGGATTCAATTTTTTCTTAAAGTAACAGCCTATAATCATCCCACTGCAGGGAAAAAAGGCCTCCATTATTGAATTCAAGTTCCCACAGCAATGATGGGTGTACTGGCATAATCACCACTCTTGCCAAATGTGGGTTGGTGATCAAAAGCCGAGAAATGTTTGAAAATTCAAAATTTTTTGTTGCCCGACCCCGGATTCTAACCTGGGACCCCGAGATCTTGGCCCCGTACCTCAACCACTAGACCAACGGGGCGTTGTTTTTTCAAATTCTTTCTTATCCAACTGTATTTACTTTTTAAGAATAGTCTTGCTCTTATGTTTTTGTATAACTTTTTAGACTATAAGTCCAAAAAAAAAATACAGGGTACTCCAGTTCAGACACAAAGGTTACTTTTGAACACTCTGTATTTTTAGATTTAAGTTAACTTCTCGACTGAAGGTTTAAATAAATAAATTTCAAATCAGTCTGTGGAATTTTAAAATAACTCATAAGTATTTGCAGTTTTAATTGGGAACAATGCACTTTTCTCAAAGTTCATAACTTAAGATATGTAAGAGTTTGCATGCAACAATAATGTTGTCTTTGCAATTGTTTGTTTCCTTCAAATCGTTGAGAAGGTAAATACGATGTTATCTATAAATATATTATATTTAACATTACATTGGAAATCCCGGTTCAGTAATAAGTTTCTTTCAAATCTTTTGATGCCATATAACAGACATAAGTTTTGTAAGCAGTTATAATATTCTCAAAATCAAAATCTCTGTACCTATAATTATTTATAAAAAGTTTTTTCAAGTTCGAAATAAAACTGTAAGTACCATTGGGTTTTGCAACCAAGAATACAGCAAAGTTGTTGAGAAATTATTCTGTACATACAGTATGGGCACACAGATTATGCTCCCTGAATTTTAAGTTACTTTATCTCATAGGCAATTATATTTTTCTCTATGAAAGGCAATTGCTGTGGTTCTAGGAAATCGGAGGGTGGAATGGTGCTGAAAAGGATTTCATATTCCCCATGATTCATCATCCTTTGTAATCTCAAGCCATTTATAAATAAAATATTTAATGACATTTGATAGGTTGCCATAGAACACGTTCTGTTTCTCTTTTTTTTTTTTAGCTTTGAAAAAATTGTGGCTCTGCGCTAGTGCTTCGCCGTTACTACATGTAAAAATCCATCTCGGACAAGTATTAAGTATAATAAACTACAATCCGTATTCATAAAGGATACATTATAGACAAATATGAAAATACAGGTGCACGTGGACAATTTCGACGCAATATTAATATTTACCGAGACGTCCAAACAAAGGCTGCATTCATATTCACCCCACGAAAACAAGTAGATAAAAATGCAAACACGCGCAATTGTGTCTCAACGAACAGAAGCGGACATTCTAAGGTAGATATGAAGAGTAAGCCCGATTCACAGTAAGCGCATTATCATCAAGGCCCATATAGTCTACTGCTGGACGGAGAGGCCTCCGCAAGGAGGATTTAAGGGGACTACTAGAGCTATGTGCCAATTGATTTAATTTTGTAAGGTAACTACTTCTAAACAAAATCAACTCTCAAAAATCTAGAACAGCATTACCTTAACAAATTACCTCTGGTATTTATTGAATCAATGTTAACTGCTTTTCATTATGGCATTCTTTCGTATTGTACATTATTGCTAAAAGCGGCTGCTTGAGCGTTAGCGACAAATTCGACTTTAGAAACAACTAAATGAAAAGTTTACTGTCATTCAATAAATACTAGAAGTAATTTGCTAAAGTAATACTGTTCTAGTTTCTTGATAATTGGTTTTGTTTAGAAGTAATAAAATTAAATCAATTGGGGGCAGCAGATAGCTCTAGTAGTCCCCTAAACCACTATAGATACGCTTGGCAGGAGAGTTGGCGATCGCAGTTTGGCCAACTGTGGAGAGAAGACATTGCTGTGTCTTCTTCTGGGAGCACACCTTTAGTTGCCTCTAACGCCACCCAGTTGAAGAGAAGTGGTGTTATTTTTTAATGCTTACAAACAAAGCTCTATTGGAACAAAAGTGTAGTTTTTTAAATTCAGAAGTGGTAGAACCCACAGTTACAAAATATATGTTTATATACTGATATATGTCAAAACACGAGGAACTGTCTCTACATATGGGCAGATAATCTTAATTATGTTGTTCTTAACTCCAAACCCCAACAAAGATAATTGGAATAGCGAAGGCTGGACCTTTACCTTTTTAAGACTAGATGCTACTGTTCCTTTTTGGATAGACTGGTATTCGATACTTTTCATGTAGGGAAAAATCCAAACAAATCCATTTTTAGTAAGAAAGTTTTTTTAAATATAATTCAGAGAAGAGTTAGTATACTTATGTGACAGATGATATGCGGGAAAAGATCTTCTGTTCCTTTTTATTCTATGTAGACATAGTAGCGGGTTTTGGGCAAAGGAGAAAACCAACATATTCCGGACACAACTGTTTTCCCGGTTATATGAATTTAGATCGGCCGCCGTATTAGAGGGAAGTAAAACCATCGGGAGACAGGTAAATCGAACTATTGGAATGAAGGGTAGTAAGCCAAGGGATAGCGTGCGAACTAAAGCATAGTTTGGTGTTCATATATTAATTTAACATTAAAAAAATAGCAATGATAGAAAAATACTGCCTCACTCACAGAATGTTCTGTGGCCTCACTAGTTTGAAAAAGCTGGATGTTAATTACTGTTACTTCCTAGCTTTAAACATCGATAAATAGGCGTAGGCCTCCTTCAAGTAACGCCACAAATCTAGTTTTATACAGCTACTTACAAGATAGTAGTTCTAATCAGTAAGTTTACACTAAGATATCCACCTGCTCCAAACGCTATCCCTTTGAAAACTTAGCAGTTCGTTATTAACTAGTTTAGTCGCGTCATCTTTTTCAAGGTACACCAACTTGTCTTCCAGTTGTTCTGGTGGCTGCCGGATGTTGTAGGAAATAATCACGATTGCCAACAAAATACTAGTAGGACCACATTTATTCAGTAGCCTGTCTCTAGGAGTACAAAGGTAAAGTTGTGCCGGGAGCAGCCGAGCGGAATGCGGACTGTTGTAAGCACGCGGTGCGGCCGCGGTGTAACGACACTCATGTGAATTTAGGAGAGCTACTTAAATAACAAAAGAACAAACGAATTTTGTTCTACTTTTTCCTGTTTCGAATAGTAGCTAAAGCGTATTCCTCGCGATTCCTTTTGAACCGCATGAAATGCGGTCAATGTTCAATATTACGCAGCTCCCGTGGGAACAAAGGTCAGGTTTTGAACCGCAATACGATTTCTAATCGAGTATTGCTGAGGTTGCTATGAGAGAAGCAGTGTTCGATTGAACATCTGATTTTGTGGGTTCATTTATTGCAGAAATTTTACTCGTTCTACATACTAAATCGCTACCGGTCACGTAGCCTTGAGAGATCCGGTTACTCTTAAATTCCTACAGGATCATAAGACCGACCGCCGGGGTCGTGATAACAATTGATTTTAATTGTGTCTGGAATAACATATAATCGAGGGGTTAGAAGTGGAATAAACTTATTTTCCATCTCGAAATGAATTTAATTTAAACCGAGTGTCACTTACTTATTTTAATTCACTATTTTCAGAAATTTTGTACTACCCTGAATAACCCAAAAATTTTTAAAACTTTAAATAATTTTTATTTTTCCGTTATTAATTTAGTGATCAATAAACCAACCAAAATTTTATTATCTCTTTCGGATTAATACTATTCAACTCTCTTTATTGAAACCAAAAGATTTGTCGATACCCAGTATCAAGTATTTAGGTAAAATAAAAAAAATTTCAAGCTTTTTAGACATCAGCGAGCCCCCAGGATTTCTAACGCAATCATGAAAATCTCTACCATTTTGTGTCTTTATCTCAATTTTATACTTCCAAACGGATCCACTTACATCATGTCCAACGACTCTCTTTTACATCATCCCGTACTAATATACACGGATATAAATTCTCTTGGTGGGCGGTCAGAGGCACCGCAAAGGCGTCTTGATGAGATTTCCGGGCCACTTTTAGCTACGTTTCCTGCACTATATAAATCCGAGTTAGTGCGCGGTCGAGGACTTGACCCCCGGTCCCGATACCATATCCAGTTTATCCAGCTTCTCCGGACGTTTGTACAAGGAATTATTTTAACCCGCTTCAGGGAAGATTTTCTTTTGTGTACTTGTACTTACAGTTTTTGTTGAATTTTTAGTTTAGTCACCATCTTCAATATTATTACTAAAGAATATTGCTTTATAATTTAGAGCACAAAGTGACAACTTAGAAACGATTAATATTCGAAAACACCTTTCAGTCCTTTTTTTAAATTGATGTTTTTATGATTATCTGAAATATACTTACTTGATATTTCATGTGGCGAAATTGAAATATTACCTTTGAAATAGTATTAGATGCATCATGCCCAAAAACGTTCCAGAAAACTATTCTAACTCATCTTCGAATATAATTAAACTTTAGGTATAAAATTGCTTAAATGACAAACTGTTGAAATTTGCAATGAAGTGTAAGGTTGTTTGGTAAACAATTATTCAGTCCAAGTAATCTTTGACTCGGTAACCAAATTATCAACCAGAATGCTAACAGCTATGCAACGTAATTACTAATCCTGGTTAATTCTAAATCTCCACTAAATTATGTAGTATAATGTCGCATAATGCGAATTAGACTCAGTAATAGGTGAGAATGAGCCCTCTAAAATGAAATTTTCGAAACATAAAGTGGCAGAGACGCGTAATGACACCCAAGTCTCCTAAACTGGCGTCTGCAGCCCTTACGTTTCTAAATAAATTATGAATATTTACCATAGCCGCGTTTTACTGAGGCATAATTATTTTAATCTTGCTCGGAGACAGTAATTTTAGGAAATTGATGTTGTGAGCGGGCAGAACCCCAGTGTTGTAAATACGAGTATATCTAACTAAGGATATGATTCCACATTGTATTGTAAAGGTTTTTGTAGTTTAGAAACCGAAGATTTATCAATTACATGTTTTTTATGAAGACTTTGGTACGTGCGTTTTTTTATAGTATGTACCTACGTTCAATTGGCAGATATTTTGTTATTCTGAAATACTAGATATATCTGAAACTACTTTGTATGATATTTTAGCAATTTAATTGCAATTATATATCGGACCCACATCTCTTAACTTTAAGAATATTATAAAACAAATATTGTTTTTGTCTACTTCATAATTTATTAGGTATGTAAATCTAATACCATCAAGAAGGATATTAAGTTTTTTAAACTTCTCAAGTCTAATTTTTGTGGGGCAAAGCATAGTGTCCCAAGTTTGTTTGCAATATTTTTATGCAACATATTTTTAAGTGGTGCTTGAGAAGGCTGTGAGTTAGTCGTAAATTAGGGTTCCCAGGTGCAGTGTCTGCTTGCGGCTTATAGTAACATCGGGCTTTTAATTAAGAAGCTCTGTCATAATCCACATGAGTCTCTGGAGCAAAAAATAAATTTCTTTATCCCCTTCCTTTCGTCCTATTGTACCGGGATAGTATGTTGTCCGATTCATTAAGCACGGCTCGGGATGATTTTGTGTGTCTACCTTGTTTTTTCGCTTTATTTTTATGTTTTGATGCCTTAGGCGGTGATACTATTTTTATGTCAGGTAATGTCCGTTTCAAATGTCCATAAGTTTTATTCATTTATGTCTTAAAAAATCTTACAGTGATATCAATGCTACGCAAAATATTAGATCGTGAACATGTAAATGAACAATAAATAGAGCTCCTACCTATGCAGTGATTGTTGTACGTAATAGATATTATTATTTTTTCAACTTAAGTCAACGGGAACTATTTAATAGTTAGTAATACAAAAAAGCTATATACAACAACAATCGCGCAATTCCTCCGTCCATAATTAAACTTGCTTACCTCTCTCGAAAGATTGAGTCCCATCAAATATGTAACAGGGTCTAACATCAAATCCTTTTTACGTCCGCAACGGACAGTTTTACGCCGGTCGGCGGCTGTGGCTTAACGTTCTTATAAATTAGTGAAACTCTATTAGCAAGATGTTCGGCGAAACGAATTTGCGTTATCGCCTCTGCCTGGCGCGCGCGACTCGCATACAAATGCGGACAGTGCACACTGGGCCCTGAGTAAGATGATAGACGGTCAAAAAGACTTGTTGTAAATTTTACTGTGTTTTAAAATTTTATTGTTTCCAGCTTAACTACGTACCCCAAAAAATATTAAATCGTCAGAGTTCGAATTACGTTGGTCTGCTTAAAATTTACGTCAGCGTCAGCCTACAAGAAATGTCTTTTCCTGGCCTTAATTCTTGAAAATTTGTTACATGGGAATAAAAGGTAAAATCTGTCTTGTCACTCCAAGGAATGGTGGATACGGCAGAGTAATATTAATGTATTATTTTACTACTCATGCAAACGAACATACTTGTAATTCATTATTTGAATAAAACTCATACGCTATTGCAAGTAATATGAGCTAGAGAAAAATTATTTAAATATCCCACAAGTCGCTACAAGCTCATCGGCAATTTCCGCCCTAGTGTAGTTTTAAGTACCTGTTGTCTTTGGCAAGTACATTACTTAAACAAACAATTTAAGTTTACATACAGGATTCAGTTCAGCAATAAACTAGTGGTAAAACTTATCACTGTACCGGGATTTATAATGCAATGTTGTAATTTATAGGTAAAATCGCATTAACCTTCCCGACGTCTGCCCGCGACCATGATTCGTGCAATCGGATCGAAACGTCGGGAAGGTAAATACGATTTTACCTATAAATTATTCCATTATAAATCCCGGTACAGTGATAAGTTTTATGTGTAACAATGCATCAAGAAAGTTTAAAAACCTAAACTACTGGTAGTTTAAAAAATATGCGAATGCAATTTCCCATGAAAGAATTTCTAACCTTACGCAGTCTGAAACTTAGAAATTGTAGTTTATCTTTATGTCTAAAATTTTCTTAGCATATAAATGAAGGTTTTTACAGGGTCATAACAAGGTTATAGTTCAGTAGCATATTTTCATAAACTAAGCTTTTTAGTTTATCCAACGCCCAGCAGCACCTTACCCACTGTGCGCCGGATCGTCCAAACTTGCCGCTCGTGTAATTACTTCTTTAAACGAACCTTCCATCGGGGGATCGCTTTTGTCCGAAGGAAATACCGTCCCGATAATCAAGTTACCCGCCGCTTCTCCGCTGCCTCGTATTTTTAGGCAATTACCGGATGTTCCTAGGAGAAAAAAATATCTACAAATGACATAAGAATTGGTGCAGTCCATGTAAAAAGTGCTGGCATCAGACATCACCTTTGAATACCAACTTTCATGTTAAAAAATGAAAAATTTCAATTTTTTTATTATTGCCGTTGTGCTTGCCAGACTTATCTGCATTTTTGATTTTCCATAATTTCAAATATCAGTTGTCAAGAGATAGAAGTTGGGATTTTTTCTAAAATACCTATAATACAAGAGATGCCAGAAAATGATAGAAAGCAAATTCTTACCCATATTCGATGATAAATGTACCCTATGATCTGATTTATTGTACAGACAACGGCAGGTCAACCTACCCAAAAAGGCTGTTGTCTGTATATTCGAGGCAATTTTAATATTTTGGTGTTTTGAAAACAACTAAAATAGTTTTTTATTTGATATTTTAGCAACTTAATTGCACTTGTAATATCAGTATATGCCGCCCGGCATGCGAGGAGATGCGGGTTCGAGTCCCGCCTGAGACATCATTTTTCAAGTTTATATACTAAAACAGTTTTATTCAAAATAAGGTATACATCCGTTTTTTAAATGTTAATAAAGTTTTTAAAGATAGCCAGCAATATATTACGCAACAAAATATTTTTACCGAAATGCGAACACAACACCTTCACCAACACTCCAAACCTTCGGCTGGTTAGATTCCCGGACGTTTCAATGTACAAAAGGGTTTTTCTATATTTTAACGAGTTCGGGTACTTGTAGTACCTTTCGTTATTACTGATTTCCACAAAATTTTTTTTTTATTGATACAAAATTCACAGCACTTAGTACAAATTATGTTAAACTTACACACTAAACTAACAGCCAATAATTAATTTACCTTATATAAAACAGAGCAAGTAAATCAAAGTTGACATGGGCAATCAACTACAAGTTTTTTAAAGTGCGTGTGTATATTTACTAACAAGACTAAGGAATTATTTTAACCTGAAATTTAGATGTATACATATATTATTCTGTTCACGATCTCAAAACACTACTTTAAATTTCAAAAACCATATTACAAATCAATATTCTTTCTGACGATGAGATAGAGAGAGAGGCTCGAGTACGCTCATGATAGCTTTTTTGAACGCTGCCTTCGATAGGTGGAACACGTCTACTGAGGAGAAGAGTCTATTATATTAAATAAGAGCATTAAGTAGTTACTTACTGTGGGATCACATTTAATCATTTATTTATTTATTTTTGGAGAAGGTAAACCTCACTTTAACTTATTTTTGGAAGTTTAAATGAGGTTTACCTACTTAACAAATTCTAAATCTTTTAAAAAAAACTGTTTCATCATTTAATTTTTTCGGTAACAAAAATGTAACTTTTTTTGGTATGGATAAAATATTAATAATAACTTAGATTAGAAACAGGCAAAATGCATTTTAAATAAATTAGGAACTGGCCTGGAAAGATATGATCCTTCAAAAATCTAAAAAATTCGCCAGATTTTCCGCTGTGTTCAAACATCCAGAAAACAAATTTGGCTAAATTTTAGAAAAAAAGGAAAACATACGAACACGGCCAAAGCCTTTCTTTAATTTTTAATGATAAAAGTATTTAAATCGGTCTAGCTTTGGAAAAGTAATCGGGAGACTACGAAACGTTGATTTGGTGTGCTTTTAGTAGGTATTTTCGATCCAAGAATCAGTTGTCTCTATCACACTCTGCGGTGAAGACATTTGACACTGCGCGACAGCAATAGATTTTACAAATACCTATTTTTCAATTCTCTCGCCCGTAGTGTTTCCTCTTAAAGCAGCGTATTTAAAGCATTTATCATTTTCATTTTGACGACCATTTGGATCAGCGGTAGTTAACGCTGCTTCTGAGCCATGGGTCGTGGGTTCGATCCCCGCACAGTACAAATATTTGTGTGCATGAACATGTCTGTTTGTACTGGTCTGGGTGTTTTCTATGTATTATAAGTATGTATTTACAAAAAAAAAGTATATAAGTAAGTTTATCGGTTGTCTAGTACCCCATACGACAGGGTACTTAATAGTAGCTTAATTTGGGACTAGATGGCTCTGTGTGGCCCAGTGAGGCATGTCTTAAAATTATTTATTTATTTATTTATTTATTCATATCAATATGAATAAATCACAAAACTGTAAAGATTTATTTTTATTACAGCATTAAAAGCAAAATACACCGCTAACATGTTGTTTAGTAATAAAGAAGTATCCATGAGGCTAGTGATATGTAAGCGTAGTTTCCGTAATACAAAGATCGTGTTTCAACTGGAACAGTTGATTAAAAGTACGCAGGTAGAACCAAATACGAGAATCAATAATTTAATTCTAAATCTAGTTGGTCAATTTTTTTATTTACTAATTCACAGGCTCTTAATATAATTATTGATGACCGTCTATTTTATAAGTATTTGTAAAAAATGCCGCTTTTTGAGCATATTATTTTTGTATCTAGATTGTTTAGAACCGCACACAGGGAAACTTCCAAACTAAACAGACGTTTATATAGACAGGCACTCGAAACTTAGGCGTTTTTTTTATACGCTCTATCTAGAGTATATTTTTGATCACCACCGTATATACCTATTCACGACCATTTGGATCAGCGGTAGTTAACGCTGCTTCTGAGCCATGGGTCGCGGGTTCAATCCCCGCACAGTACAAATATTTGTGTGCATGAACATGTCTGTTTGTACTGGTCTGGGTGTTTTCTATGTATTATAAGTATGTATTTACAAAAAAAAAAAGAAAAAAAAGTATATAAGTAAGTTTATCGGTTGTCTAGTACCCCATACGACAGGGTACTTAATAGTACCTTAATTTGGGACTAGATGGCTCTGTGTGAAAAAATACCTATCAGTCCACTGTTGCAAGCCCTTCTCTAAAAGGAGGATTTTGTCTTAACCACCACATTTGGCAATCGAATCGGCGATTGCAGTTTCTCCAATTGTGAAGACGCTGACCGTCTTCCTTATTCCAGTATTCCTTTGTCGCCTCTTAATGCTTTGAACCGCACGAGGCACCCGGGTGCCACGATAACAATTGATTTCAATTGTGTCTGGAATAACTCACGATCGAGGGATTAAGATAACCATAGGAAGAGAAATAAGTGATCAGTAGTTAACTGATCACTTCTAGACAACCTTTAGATCAATGGTGACACCAGCGGCTGACGCCATAAAGCGAGGATCCGCGGGGTCGTAAACTGGACAGGCTTACTGCAGTTGCGGCTCCGCCATACGCCTGACCCTATGGGTACAAACTAACAATTACACAAACTGAGACGGTGGCTTTGTATAAAACCTTTATATGCCATGTTGTGCTAGAATAGCAACGCTAATGATGTCGTAAAAAGAGAGCAATGGGAACTGCTAGAACAATACGAGCAGCAGCATTCTCCATACTGCTATCACCAACCCATTCGCCAAGCGTTGATATTGTGTATCTTCCTTTTATAGAGTCTTTCTTTCAGCAGAGGAGTGATGCATGCGAATTAATGATAGGTAGAATAAACAAGCGAACTTGAAATTAGAGCAAAATTTTAAAAAGGTTGTACAGGTAATTTGCAACATTTTTGTGTATGCATACTAATAGGTTTATAAATGAACCATTACTGAGTACCTATTTTAATTTGGTGCTTTATAAAAAAAACATAATATTACCTCAAGGCACAAGTTTGAGGTAATAAAGTTAAAAAAAATTTTTTGCTTCTTTATTACTAAGTTAACATTTATTTTTTAAATGATCAAAATAAATCTAACCAAATTGCGCCCTTTATACGTAAGACTTCACATAGCGTGCGTTCGACCACTTTAGCGGTGTTGAAGGCCTAAAAAATTAATAACCTTGTACACCTACATCATCAAAATCACCTATTACACGTGCACCAAACGTATAAAACAAATTAGCATAGTCCGGATAAAAATTACATAGGGTGGCGAGTTTTAGATTATTATTACTGTTTTCTTGACGACTCAATATAAGTTAGTCTTGCTAGATAAACGGCTTATATTGAGTCGTCAAGAAGAACTTTACTGCTGTAAGAAATTTGAAATGAAATGGATTGCATGTTTTATAATTAATTTACTATTTTTATTTTTCTGTTCGGTTTTAGCTATTTGCTATTAGTAGATTTTTTTTCCTTTTTACTGTCAGGTAGTTCAAAATAAGATAATGTTATGTTTTGTATTGTCACCCGCATGTCAAGAATAAACGAGCAGTCACTGCCTAGCTGTGTGTTTGATTGTGCGTCCCTCCCAACACTTGACATGGCGCAGTCGGTAACTCCAAAATAAAATTATTATTTTATTAAAATAGTATTTCTAATATGGAAACAGTGTTAGCTCCCCCGTCGCCGTTCAGATATGATGAAAATTCGACAGGCACATCACGAAGAAACGCAGATTGGATTCGGTGGAAAAAAGGTTTTGAAATATATTTCAAAGCCTGCCAACTAAAAGAAAAAAGCTCGGAGACACAGATCAATATATTGTTGCATATTATTGGTGAGCAATGCCGCGAATTAGTAGACCAATGTAACAAACCGTATGCTACGCAACAGCAAGTCATCGATATATTGGACGAGTATTTCAAAGTGAAGAGAAATGTAACGGTTGAGCGACATAATTTTTTTACGAGAGGGCAGTTGGAGAACGAATCGATTGATCAATACATCTATGTGCTTAAGAAGTTAGCCCAGTCTTGCGACTTTAATAATTTAACAGAAGACCTAATTAAAGATAGATTAGTTTGTGGTGTGAATGATGCAGGAATCAGAGAGAGGCTGTTACGCGAAGAAAAATTAACCCTTGAAAAGGCACAGGAAATTTGTAGAATAGCTATTGTGTCAAAGATGTACTCAGAAAATATTAAACAAGAATTCGTTTATGAAATTAAACACACAAACAATAACGGCAGGGAATTGACATCGTCGAAGAGGCACGAATATGCTGATGAAACACAAGTGGTGGGTAGTTTGGACTCAAGACGCGGCAGCCGAGGCCGTGGCCTCCCGTACCAGCGAGCAGCACAAGGGTTGACTGGACCATCGACGTCACGAGGTTATGCACAAAGATTAAATCAGAATCAAAATAAAGCTAATTGTAGGCGTTGTGGCAGTGTACACGGACAGCGTAATTGTCCCGCGGTAGGAAAACAATGTTTACGTTGCCTGAAAATGAACCATTTTGCTCGCATGTGTGGCAATCGGCCCCCAAGTGCGTATTGTGTTCAGGAGTCGGAGGAACAGGTAAGAAATACTAAAAATTCAGACTATTGGAGTGTTAATTTAAAAATTAATAACAAAATAGTGCGTTTTAAACTCGATTCCGGGGCAGACGTAAATGTTTTGCCCTTAGATTATTTACGTCAAATAGGCGTGTCGAAAAGCCAATTACTTGAGAGTAAGACAAAGTTAAGTTCCTACTCAGGCGAAACTATAAACGTAGTAGGTAAAATACACCTAAGGGCGCACTATAAACAAAACATGTATGTATTAGAGTTTAAAGTAGCCGATGTTCAGTCATGCCCGATTTTAAGTAAACATAGTTGTCTTGAGTTAGATTTGATAAGACGTGTCATGTCGATTAATAAGACCGGTTTAAGTGAGTTGCCAGCGTTTCTCAATCTGTACGAAGATGTTTTTCAAGGAATAGGATGTTTGCCTGGATGTTATACTATTAATTTAACAGAAAACGCGGTACCAGTAATTCACGCGCCGAGAAAGTTACCGTTTGCAATTAAAGATGATGTTAGGAGAAAGTTATTGGAAATGGAATCGCAAAACATTATTCAAAAAGTAGAAGGCCCATCCGAATGGGTAAGCAGTATTACAGTAGTGAAAAAAGCAAACGGTGACTTGCGAATATGTCTGGATCCTAAAGAATTGAACAGTGTAATTAAACGCGAACATTTTAAGCTACCTACACTAGATGAGATAGTAAGTAATTTATCTGGAGCCAAATATTTCAGTACCCTAGATGCCTACTCCGGATTTTGGCAAGTGGCTTTGGATGATAGCAGTTCACTGTGTACGTTTAACACTCCTTTTGGTCGATATAAATTTTTAAGAATGCCGTATGGTATTTGTTCGGCCTCAGAAGTTTTTCATAAAAAAATCTACGAAAATTTTGATGATCTAGAGGGTGTATGTATGTATATTGATGACATTTTAGTCTTTGGAAAAACAAGAATTGAGCATGATGAACGGCTAAAAAAAGTTTTAGAAAGGTGTCGTAAAATTAATTTAAAGTTAAACAAAGAAAAATGTAAATTTGGATTAGAAGAAATTAAATATTTAGGGCATAGGATTTCAAAAAACGGTCTGTATCCAGACGACTCGCATCTCACAGCAATTACTAACATGCCAAGTCCTAAAAACAAAAAAGACGTAGAAAGATTTTTAGGCTTAGTAACATATGTAGGAGCTTTTATACCTAACATGTCGGATAGAACCTTCCCCTTAAGAGAACTTTTAAAAAAAGAAACTGAATGGCATTGGAATGAAAGACATGATAAATGTGTGGATGATTTAAAGGCTTGTCTCATGACCCGACCAGTGTTACAATATTATAGTCTAAACAAGCCTGTAGTATTGTCAGTAGACGCAAGCAAAACTGGGTTGGGCGCATGTTTATTGCAAAATGATCTACCAGTGTGTTACGCTTCAAAATCATTAACTAAGACGGAACAAAGATACGCACAAATAGAAAAAGAGTTGTATGCCTGTGTGTTTGCCTGTGAGCGCTTTCATTCATATATTTTTGGTCGCGTAGATATTACTGTTGAAACAGATCACAAACCTTTGATAAGCATATTTAAAAAACCTATAGTAGACGCACCCCTTCGTTTACAACGAATGTTATTACGATTGCAACGCTATACGTTTAAGTTGGTTTACAAGCCGGGTAAACATTTGTTTATTGCAGATGCATTATCCCGCGCTCACGAGCCGTGCGTATCGGTGACTCATCATCAGTCGTCCGCGGCACACGAGGGCGACTCGAACTTGCCCGATCAGCTGTACGCTGTAGTTCGTGACGCGGCCCGCGCTGCATCGCACCACATATCGGATGTGCAGTTTATAAATATTCAAAAACACACGGAAACTGATAATGAGTTAATTCAAGTAAAAAAATATATATTACAGGGTTGGCCTATAGATAGGAACAAGGTAACAGAGGTAGCTAGACCTTACTGGACGTACAAGGAAAGTCTTTCAGTAGCGTATGGATTGATTTGGAAGGATGAACGGCTTGTCATTCCTAGGTCATTACGAAAAGAAATGTTAAACAAAATACATCTAGGTCACATGGGTTTAGAGAAATGCAAACTGCGGGCTAGGGAAGCAGTGTTTTGGCCTTTTTTAAATAAAGATTTAAATAATTTAATTTCAAGTTGTGGCGTATGCCAAACGCATAGGAAAAATAATCAAAAGGAGGAATTACAACCTCACGAAATACCTGAAAGACCGTGGGCCAAGGTAGGTGTGGATTTATTTCAGTTAAAAGGGTTTGACTATTTGTTATTAGTAGACTATTACAGTAAATTTTTCGAAATCGTGAAGTTGCAGAACACTACAGCAGAACATGTTGTAAAATCTTTAATGAACATATTCAGTCGTCAGGGCATTCCGAGTATACTCATGTCTGATTGTGGCCCGCAATTTTCGTCCTTCAAGTTCAAAGAATTTTCCAAACAATGGCAGTTTACTCATGTTACTTCTTCTCCGTATTATCCTCAGTCCAACGGACAGGTAGAGCGAACTATACAGACGGTAAAAAATATAATGATCAAGACCAGTGAGGATGGCACAGATTACCGATTAGCTTTACTTGAATGTTTGAACACCCCGCTTGGTAGTGAGTTAGCCTCCCCTGCAGAATTGTTACAAAGTAGGAAGTTGCGTGGTATCGTTCCTGTGAGCCATAAGCTGTTAAAACCTAAAGTACAAAGAAATGTAAAAGCAAACCTATTAAGACGACAAACAGAACAAAAGTTTTATTATGATAAAAGCTTCAATAACTTATCTAAATTATTTGTCGGGCAAAAAGTTAGATTTTTAGACTTAACCAAAAAACTATGGACTTTAGGCACAATATCGCGCATACTAAGTGATAGGTCATATGAAATAACATATGCAAATGGACGCAGTACTAAAAGGAATCGTAGACACATTCGAATAGATTGGCAAAATCGACATGACACGTCACAAGCTAGTAATTGTAATTTTGATTATGATGACATATCTCCACCATGTTCCTCCGAATCACACACCGATACAAACAGAAACAGTATGAATGTACCTAATCATTATGTTACTCGTTTTGGCAGGACAGTGAGGCCACCGAGTAGATGGGGTTTTACGAAGTAAATACCTACAACACGAATTGCATGCCTAAATTTAATAAGGATTAAAAGTATGAAAAATAATAATTGTAATCATCATTGAATAAATTGATAATAGAATAACATAAAATAAATGAAATTGATAGTTGAAATAATTTTTAATTGCTTATGTTTATTTTCATTTAAAATTTTTAATCAAGGAATTGTATTTTTAATTGCAAATTTTTAATTTGATTGTATTTAATATTGTTTTGTATTAAGATGGTTGAATTAATTAGTCATATGTGATAGGTATGTAAGAATATTTAATTATTTATATTATTTAAATGTAACAATAAATAACAGAATCGATAATGTAAACAAAAATACTATGTAATTTTTACTGAACTGTGATCAATGTTATTACTCATTCATTTAGCACAAATGTAATTCTTGTAAGAAATTGAGACCAAAAATTATTGGCACTTAAATATAATAAAGCTTTTATTATTTGCTGAGATAATAAGCTAATATTTGTAATATTGATAAGTACCTTAATTAAATTAACTTTTTTTTTTTGTTGTTTTGTTGGAAGGATGATGTCAGGTAGTTCAAAATAAGATAATGTTATGTTTTGTATTGTCACCCGCATGTCAAGAATAAACGAGCAGTCACTGCCTAGCTGTGTGTTTGATTGTGCGTCCCTCCCAACACTTGACATTACAACGTTTAGGCTTCAGAAAACATAAGAGCTGCATTATAGTAGCGTATTAAAAATGTATCGTTTTGTGTCTGCTCTATTTATTTCTAAGTTGTTACAAATAAATAAGATTCTATTTGGATTCAATCAACAAACCTAATTTAGTTTACGTTCCAGACAAGACAAATTCCAAGTGCTCAATTTGGGTCCATAACCACAACAATTTGATTGTGTTGATATAAAAATTCACTTACACCACTACATTGTCATCGTGGCTATAAGACGGTCCCCTGGAGTGTCATGGCCTCCTGCGAGGCGGCTGATCACATTAGTACATTACCCTTATATTTGCGACGTTATCAACAAGCAAGAATTTACGCATCCAAATACGCATAAACATAAAAATGAATTCTTATTAAAAACTGGTTTCTAACCAAATAAACTGCTTACATGCACATTTAAAATAAAATTCCTTGAATGAACATTTTTCGACTGTCACAGGTGATTGTAGTCGAAGATTGTGGGCCCGAGTCTCACCTCAGGCAATTGAAAAAAATATTTTAGTTGTATTTTGAATTCCATTTTTCATTAGTCACGGTATTACTAGTAAAATACGAGCATGCTTCTGAAATTTGCAAAAGTTGATCATAAGGTATAGCAAATGCCATAATTAGACGTTTAGTACCCAATTCATGGCCAGGAAGGTTGATTTTCAAGTCAACTCACAAAAAATATTAAGGAAGCAGCAATAGATGTTAATATGTAAGTTAAAAGTTACTTTTGGCAAAAGCCGTATGTGACGTTAATTAATCCTAAAATATCAAGTTTTAATAAGAAGTCCTCACTAAAGCCCGAGATGCACCGCGTTCATATCAAGCCAGTCGCGATACGTCTAAGTTTTGTAATAAACCAAGTAAGTATAGCGTTAGGCGAGTATAGCCGTAAACCAAGTGGAACACCTTTCTGTCACTGTAAAGGGAAAATATTTTGTTTTCAAGGAAAGTGCGGGCACATCATCATTACGCTTCGTAATTTTTTCGTATGTGCCATTCCGGTGTCTGTACTTTTATGCCTTCCCTCCATAAAGACAAAAGGGACTTTGAAGTAAAATCACGTACATTTTTTGCAACTTACTTAGGAGAGATTCAGCCCCTTGCCTTCCATGTTAATATTTTCTGGGAAAACATTGCGGGACAACGCATGGAAATTACATTTAGATATTTGCTCGTAACGCGTACGTCTGAGTGTGGGTTGGGATATTATATTTTACGTGCATAGAATGTAATAAAATGTTTGGGTCAGTGGTCCCCAAACAGTATAACCAATGTCTTCGATCTTGATAATAAAATCACTTTAACATTACGTTTTTTTTTACAGCAATCCTTTTATTCCACCTTTATTGAAAAAATAAAAGGAGCATTAAAAGATTTGACACTCTGTGGTGAGTTCATGGGCTGTTATTATATTGTTACTTTACAATTTGTATACCTTTAATTTATTGTAGTTATATACTTATTTGCAAATTATGTAAATGTTGCTTGATAAGTTTTTCCATAGCACTGTTGTAGGATACGGTATAAATATGGCACCGTTATGAAGTTAGGTGGCTCGAAAGCAACTTAGATGATATAGATTTCAAAAACTAAAATAGGATAAATACTTAACAATATTAGATTAATGTTGTACTATCAATATGTAATCAATTTAGTTATTTATATCCAGTTAAGTTTTAATTGATATGTAATAATGCGACAAGAAAGTCTATCCTTAATGTTTTACCTGTTGAGAAATTTTTAAATATGATCTTATATTTGAGAAGCAGTGGTATAGGACATTCCACGCGGAACTCGGCGCGGAACGTCAGCCCTAACGAAAATATAGGTAATGCCGATTGATATGTAAATGAGGGGGCTCCATTTCAAACTTTCTTTTCGGAACCAAAATCTTATTTACTCATTCCTTTTAATAAAAGAGTTTTTACAAGTCCCGTTGCCGTGCGCTCTATTTTTATTGTTGCTTGTAAATGTAAGTAAGTACAGGGAATTTTACTACTTATACTAGTTAGTTGTAATGTGGGATAACTTTCGGGGTCTCTTAATATGAATCATATGTAACGAAAATTAAAAAAAAAACAGTTTCATTGTAAAAGAAAATACTTTTCAACACCTGAAGTGGTTAATGAAATTATCGGATTAATATTGAAATGGTAAATAAAAAGATTACAATTTAAAACGGTGCAAACGATGTTTGCAAGAGCGTCGTTAGCAGAGAAATTAAACATTTTTATTACTCTATTCGCTTAGGATGTATTGCAAACGAACGCATAAAGCTATCTATGAGATTGATCTGTGACTTTTTTTTAAAACGAGAATATTGACAGATTTTGTATAATTTTCAAATAAGAGTTTGGAGAGTATGCGAAACGTAGATTTGAAAATTAAACAGTGACAAGATATTTAATTTATTGTGTGTACAATGTGTTCGAAAATTATGTTGATAAAAAGCTGATATTTTTATTCGAATATCAGACGCAATTTGTAATCAATTGTCATAGTGGCAGCCGTCTGCCGCATGACCTTCAAAAAGCTACAACTATTTTTAAGTTAGAGTATAGGTAGTAAGTAACAGACTATAATTATCCCACTGAACGGCAAAGGCCTCCATCATAGAATTCAAGTAACCACAGCAGTGAGGGGTACATGCATATGAATGTTGAGTAATGTTCGGTGTGAGTGTGAATGAGTCCGAAACTCTAGTTGCCCGACCCAGAATTCGAACCCAGGACCCCGAGATCTTAGTCCGGCACTTAAACAAGGGGACCGTTACTACTAGTTTCTCATATATTCAAGACTTATTTCAATTAAGGTCTAACCGCACTACAAAACGTATTGGTAAGTAATAAACAATCGTAATTAGACACGTAGTTTCATAAATCTGGTTGAAAACATGCGGAAGTACCAACCTTACATTGAATTTAATCAGTGCACATTTTATTTGACTCTGTCATTATGTTTAAATTAAGGTCACAGAATAAAAACTATTTGATTTACTCTTATGAACTCAGAGCTAACACTGCTCTGAGTTTTTTAACTTAATTTATGTTGTTTCTATCTAGAATCCAACGTTACGCAAAAACAACACTTAATATCATATACCATTTAGCAAATTAAGGCTACAATTAATCCTGATTGACAAGAGTAAATAAATCGATCAAGTAAATACCAATTCATGTTAAGGAAACAAAGTTGCGGGTTCAGCTTGTGATGTATTAAATAGCTATTCGAGTTTGCATCGGCCTATCAAACTCCAGTATCGGTTTACGGCTTAAGTTATTCGGTAAGTGAGCATTAGTTCACAGAATGTGGGCCGTAACGTTGTGCAGTTACCAAACGCATCTTAGGAATGCATAATACTGAATTAAAACTTATCTAAACTGAATATGGTTCAAAATTAAACTACAATAATAGTTCTGTCTCGTAAAGCGTGAAATAAGAAACTTTTTATGAGTCAAAGCATGATGATTGTCGGACAATTTTTAATTTAGCAACGATGCAAAATTAGTGGCTTGATTGGCAAAAGATGCTAGTAGAATCAGTTTGATTTTGGCAATTATCGAGGCGCAATCGGGGCGCATTCTCGTGTCAAAAATTATTATCATATCTTTATCATCATCATCATCTCACATCTCCCTAAATAGAGTAGGTACTGTCATAATCGCTATACTTGACATACGGGCTGCCGATCAGTTAAGCCAATAATGATTGACGGTAAGTACTTACTCGTTTAGTCGCCTCTTTCGATACTTGTCAGTACGGGATGAGAGTATATTATATTTTAGGCCGCCACCAATACAGCCACTGCCTCTGGCTTATTAACGTAAAGTAATAAAAATTAATATTTTTTCACAACCAAACATTTTATCAGTCTCTTTTGAATAAGTATTCAACTTCGAGCTTATTTATCAACCTTCTCAAAAGTAGTTAGTTTTTACGTCCTGTTTTTTTTATTTACTTGAATGCTAAACATTATTTTCATTAGTAATATATTTGGTAGAATGTTTTACTTATTATTTGCTTTTTTTACCTTTATTTAACTAAATCAAATGCAACCAATTTTAGCTTTAGCCTGTCAAAATGTATCGAAAATTTGTCAATATCATTTGACACCATAAAAAGATATGAGTTATCATAACTATTTTAAAAAAGTTATGAAGTCATCTACTTTCATCGTTAAATATTTTTTAAATATCAGTGACTATTTTATTTCAATTTTACACTGTGTGTAAAAGAGTTAAGTAATGTACTCTGCCAGGATATTGCGTTGAAGCGTCAATTCCTCGTACAAGTGGCCAATAACTGCCGCAATCGAAGCTCTAAAGGTTTCATATCGACGCTCCCTTCGAGAACAGTACCTACTATTTTCAATTGATTTTGTATGTAATGTCTGAGAAACGAAGCCAATCAAATTGTAATATAAGATTTATTAACAGGTCGTCCTATATCCTATATAACTCATAATAATGAATACCTATATGACAGAGAATAAATTAATAAAAAAATACTAATAATAGTACCAAAATAGGACAAAAATAATAAGAAATATTCTGACTGTGGTCGCTTTCCCGAGGAAAGGTTACATTGCGCTGGAGAGCTACCCCTTATTAACTGCTGGCACTTGGCAGAAGAAGCTGCTGAACGTGGTGCTGAACTATCTAATAACGAGTCTTTAGAAGATGGGAAGGATCCACGGTGTCAGCGGAAGTGTCCACACTTAAGGCCTACCCATCTTCCAAGAAACGAGAGTTGCCATTAATAATATTTACATTTTATATTGTCTGGTTTTAATTTTTGTAGGTTTTGGAATGAAAACTGAGCATCGGACGATGCTCTGTCCAAAGGTTTCAGGTGGACCCAAGATCTGGTAAAGATGCTGTATACGTGGCTACGTGGCACATGACCGATCGTTGTGCCCACTGCTGTGCGTAGGCTAAAAGGTGGCTTACGCCCTGCAATAGGTGTCTTTTGGCAGAGTGATCATAAAATTAAACCACGCCTTCATATAAATAGTTCGTTCATTTGAGTGTTGCTCGAATCTGTTTAGAAAATCATCTTCAATTTATTGGATGAATTGATGAGTTTTGGATTTTACGAGAATTACAGCCTACATTAAACTAGTACAGTTTTCGTCGAGCCTACTCTTGAGTTCTATTTCAGTTAAACATCCTCCAGAAACGAGCTTCAGATTACCCCACTTAACGAGATCTTAGTCGTGAATCATAGCTCTCCTGGGTGGTTTTCGATTCATAATTTACAAGATCAAGACTATTAAGAGGTTTCGCACTTCGCTTTGGTCGATACTTGAGAGATAAACGATTTTGTTAAATAAGGCACGTTTGCTTGAATAGCTTGCAGCAAATAATTTTAGATAGCTGCAGGATTAAAAATTAGACCATTTTTACAACAAACAAAACCCTTTATCATAAAGACTACAAAAGGACCAATCTTTGTTGAATATATTTTAGAACTTATGAAAGTTATAATGCAATAAAATATAATGTCAATAGAATATAAAATAATCACATTTTTTAACTTTTTCCTACATTGTCGCGACCGTTAACCTAAATGATAAAGCTGGAGACAGGTCTCCCCAAAAGGAGTATTTTGCCAAAATCGCCATGCTTGGTGGGTTGGCTATCTCTGTTTGGCCAGTGGTGGAAAGGAAGAAACTCATGTTCTTATGGTACTTACTGCTCATTTAATCGCCTATTGGAGCAACCATAGGAAGAGAAACGATGGAGCTATTCGTTTTATGTGCCGAAATAAAATCATTACACTTAAGCTTTGATTAATTGGTACATTTTTTGATGTACCCTTCTTAGATTCTGAGGAATAAGCGTTTATGTACTTTTATTTAGCGCATAAATCCTGGTCGTTTACTTAGTATCTATGGCCAGGGCCGGGTTAGGTTCGATGTTTTTTGAATTTTACCTCTTTTTTTGGACGTACAACTCCTTATAAGCTAGATGACACGGTGGCTTTTCGAAATTAATAAAAATAACCTCTTAAAGCGGAACCTTTATTTATATAATTAATTTGTCGATTCAAATTTGATTGTTAAAAAAAATATGTTTACAAATGAGCTTAATAAAGAACATTAGTTATTCAGTCCGCGCTTGAAGGTGACGTTTTTAGCAAAATATTTTAGTGTTTGAGGAAGTTCGGGAGTTTGTAATTAGTTTGGTGGAAGGCAGGTGGCCGACTGTCTTCGCAGTATCATCACGTTCCATAACTTTTTCATTTGACGCGCACACGAACAACTTTTCCATTTCTTTTTATTAACAGCGTAACGAAAATGAGAGTGGGCTTTACGAGAAATAGATACCTGATGGTATTGCTAATATGTACCATTGCTCCTTGTTTTTGGAGCGGGAATTTTTATTAGTTTGTGACCTGAATATGGAACGTGAAGCCATCTCAACTTTGATGTGGTAATGAAAAATAACTAATTTTATTATGATAACTCACAAACGACTTCTACGCGTCTCTTTTATTAATGTTTTCTTTATACATAGTTATATTACTATGTATTATATTTAAAAAAAAATGTTTTTTATAACAATCCTGTGTACTTAGTGTAGGTTTACTAAGTACACTAACAAATATATTATTAAAGCACATATAGGTTGGAAAACTCTTCCAATTAAATTTGAACGTTGTTAACTCCAAATCAAATATAACTTAACTTACATACTTGGTAAAAATATTGGGATTCTAAATTCAAGTTACCACAGCAATGATGGCTACTGGCTTAATCACCACGCTTGCCAAATGCGGGTTGGAGATCACAAACCCGAGATATGTAAAAAAAAATAATTAAAAAGAAATGTCAAAGGTTTAAGACTTTCGTATATTGAAACAGTAACATAATTTGGTCGTGAGGATTTTTTGTAGCTTCCCAAACTTGGACTTGTGGTTCACAGTACCTAGATTATTATTTAAAATTTAGGCAATTGGTAATTATTGTTTCGTACTTTGTCTCTGCTTATGGTTCAAAAAAGTACGCGCTTTGTAGGTACATGATTGTTTTCTCTGTGCATTTATCCACCAACAACTTGCTTTGAAGTGAAATCACGTACAAGCTCAAGTAACATACATTCTTTGTATATTATTTTCATAAAAAAATTCAGCGGGTATACCTCACAGGCCTCCGAATTACGTATAAGTTAGCATCGTTATTCCCTCATCCTGCCGAGATTCAGGGAGATTTTATTTTTTACGTGAAAAGAATGTAATGAATAAGGACATAACGCGTCCCATTATAATATACGAGTAATATGGCTCAGGCGAAGTCGAGGAAGCCTAAATTGACGTGCATAAGTCAGCTTGTGACTTTGAATATGTTTGGAAAATATATTGAGTTTTTTTATGAATAATATTATCAAGTTGAAATAAACAGTGTAATCTGACCGTGCAAAATATCTTAACAGTTTTTCATCTACAAAGATGTGACTTACAGTGACAGCGAAACAAAAAAAAAACGTTACTCTGCTAATCACAAACAACAATATTGGCCAGTAAAGATAGTCTGTCGCCGAAAGAATCGAGAGAGGGAGAATAGTACCTAATTCCACGGTTGCAGAACACTGTATAACGCGAGGTTGATCCACTGGATGGAGTCACATGACCCTGAAATCCTTTCCACTGATCACCATTATCACACTATGGAGTTAAAAGCGTAAACCAATTTATCTTATTAAAAAAATTGAAAAACTTTTAAATATAAGTTATATTAGATATAAACTTGACCGATATGACTTACTGATATCATAACTGCAATTAAGTTGCTAAAATATCAAATAAAGTATATAAGTTATATTAACAAAAAACTGATTTTTTTTCAATCTTGTCGTCAAAATATTAATAATTGTGATATTATATAACATAATTATTTTAAGAACATGAGTACGATAAGGCTGCTCTGCTCGCTCACGTCTTTTTTGTAGTATTAGTAGACCGATAATCGGGCCGATTTTTCTCTAGTAGGCAGCAGCATACACAATCATGACCGATTTTTGTAGGACGTGTGCGTTGCTCCATTGCTATCAGTACGTTCTATTTTTCTCCTACAAAAAATCGGTCACCGATTATCAGCCTAATGCAATGATTTCAAATTTGCATTAGCTGTACTGTATCTTCTATCTTGTATCTTCTTTCATTTGATACCCACTCGTTATGACTGCAAACTTTTTTTTTCACAAGATAAGCCTATGTTACCCTGACTATAAGGAATCGATTGATACCTTATTTACCAAGATCGGCTCAGTAGTTTAGCCGTAAATGTGGAACCCACATACTTACATACCTACATAGACTTCTAAACTCATAACCCTTCCTGTTGACTTTGCCGTAGTTGGGTTAAAGCAAGCTGTTTTCTTGAGTTCCCGCGAACACTATACCTACTTTGAAATGAAATATACAGGATGAAATTTTAACCACCTTCCAAATTTTATTATACGAGTACTTATCAATCTACGACACAAAAAACAAATGACGTATTTTTTCTTTTGGTATAGCCCAGTACAAAAATGTCAAGATAAAGCACTAGAAAGCGTCCGCCAAAAATCTAAAATTTTTGATACGGCCCGCCTAGCAACACTTTTTTTACGCTTTGCGCATCTCATTCATTTATTACGATACTATTCATAAGTTTTTGATTTTCCCTTTATACCTTGACAGGTCTAGGACCGTAAAAATTGTAAACTATATCGCGAAAAATATTTTCGGGTCACAACTGGATTTACATTTTTTACTTCATAAATAGGCTCTAAATACGATACTGAACGCCTATAAAAAATTTTGGAAAGTGGATAAAATTTATTCATTCATTTCAATGTTTTATACATTGAAATGAATGATATGTTTGATTTTAATTATGTTTAGTTTGGTTTGGCAGACTATGACCATGTCTGCCCGTGACCATGATCATTAGTCATTAGTCATTTATTCCAATAAAAAAAAATACATTGTGTTGGAAATAAAAAATAAATTACAAATTACACGATAAAAAAAAATAAGACAGAATAAATTAAATTGAGATCAAAATATTAGAAAAACAACAATAATAATTATTAATGTCAGTAAAATTAATTAATGTCTTAAAAAAATACATAAATATAATCTTCGCTGTAAAGTGTTCGAAACGTCAGGCTTAACTAAATAAATATTATTAACGTGAAAGTTTGTGAGTATAGATGTCTGGATGTCTGGTTGTTTGTTGCTTTTTCACGCTATAACGACTCAACGGATCTAAATGACATTTGGCACAGAGTTAGTTATGGGCTCGAAAACCAGAATAACATATTATAGACTACTTTTTATATTTGACGACCATTTGGATTAGCGGTAGTAAACGCTGCTTCTGAGCGTCGCGGGTTCGATCCCCGCAAAGTACGAATATTTGTGTGCATGAACATGTCTGTTTGTACTGTTCTGGGTGTTTTCTATGTATTTACAACAAAAAAAAGTATATAAGTAAGTTTATCGGTTGTCTATAGTACCCCATACGACACGGTACTTATTAGTAGCTTAATTTGGGACTAGATGGCTCTGTGTGGCCCAGTGAGGCATGTCTTAAAAATATTATTATATTATTTTATCCCGGGAAAAGGTAAGGTTTCAGTGGGATAATGTTAAAACATAGTTTTAATTTCAATATTCCGCGCGTTCGAAGTCGCGGGCAACAGCTAGTTAAACATTCCAACAGACAATATTATACTTATTTATAGATCATGACGACCTCTCTATTTATTTCGAGTCGCCTTGATTGGTTTCCATTTCAATGAATTCCTTGGAATAAATAAATCTACGATCAAGTTTATTGACGATTGAAGCCGATGAGGGCATCGCTAGTGAATTTGCCAGTAGAGGCGCTAGTGTCGCGTGAGGTCCAATAACATTAACTTTTCACTAGTTTTAGCGGGTTTCGTTACGTAAATTACAATTTCTTTAATTTACCTGCTGGAAAGTGATCACCTTCGTAAAATATCGCGAATATGGATTATTTGGCGATTAATGTGAACGCTTTGAAAGCGGAATTAAGAAAAGGCGCAAAAATAGGCGGCCTCAAGAGCAACTATTTCAGAAGTTAGTTTGTTGATATCAAGATAGTTATTTATAAATAATAAACCTTTATTAGATTCAAGATATAACACTTTGTTTCGGCGCCAATCGCCTTTGATAGCTAATACCTCCGGACCTCAGTCTACAGTGGCGCGGCGTGGTGAGCAAAGACGCGGTAGTCCCCATTGCTTCAGTATACACCGTGCTTTTTGAACAACCTGGAAAACGAAGCCTACGTTATTGGAACATTATGTAAAATATCATGGCAGTCTTATTTATTTTTTGATAAAAAAAAAAAATATTTTTATTTTTTATTTTATTTTGTAAACGCTGTGACGCGTACAGACGAATTACTTTACTGTGGCAGGGTCTCGGTTGAATGGACCTTACACAGCTATATCTGTGCGTGTCACAGCGTGTTTCAAAATAAATTGTCAAACCAATATTTAATATCAGTATATAAACTTGAAAAATTATGTCTCAGGCGGGACTCGAACCCGCATCTCCTCGCATGCCTGGCGGGCGCAACGCTGGCTTGCAGCGTTAAGAATATAATTGAAAAATTCGCGCTGAGTCGCAGTGTCTCAGTGGCTTAATGGTATAGCGCCCGCCCGACATGCGAGGAGATGCGGGTTCGAGTCCTGCCTGAGACATAATTTCTCAAGTTTATATACTGATATTATAATTGCAATTTAATTGCTAAAATATGAAATAAAGCAATATTTAATATTTTTATTAAAAAGTATTTGAGAATAAAAATTAAAATAACACTGCCAAGATGTCTTAGATAATGGTAACAACATAGGCTTCGTTTTACAGATGGTTGAAATTTCACCGTGTATCTACCCACATAATATCACAGAGAGGTAAGATATGGTTATATCGTAAGATGTTCACGTAATTTATACTAATATTATAAAGCTGAAGAGTCTGTTTGTTTGTTTGTTTGAACGCGCTAATCTCCGGAAGTACTGGTTCGAATTGAAATATTCTTTTTGTGTTGGATAGTCCATTAATCGAGGAAGGCTTTAAGCTATATAACATCACCCTGCGACCAATAGGAGCGAAGCATCAGTGGAAAATGTTTCAAAAACGGGAAAAATTATTGATGTTAATCGCAATCATATAAACAAGAATTGACGCGGACAAAGTCGCGGGCAACAGCTAGTATAATATAAAAACTAGATACTCAGTCCCATTCAAACATGTCACTTCAAACTAAGTCATGTAAAATATGTATACCTAAGCAGTTTGTGTCATGTGCTATTGCTAATGCAAATTCAACCTTACATACATGACTTTACAAGTAAAGTAAAGTAATTATTATTTATTTGCAAGAATACAGTTCTTTACATCAGATCATAGTGTTAATATTGTAATACCTGTGTATCCACACAAAAATAGCGAGCATAATAATATATTCATTAATGACTGTTACAACTCACAATAACGAAAGTAATTTAGTAACAGCCTATATAATCATCCCACTGGAGGGAAAAGGCCTCCATCATTGAATTAATCATTATATCATCACCACGCTTGCCAAATGCGGGTTGGTGATCACAAACCCGAGCAACGTTCGAAAATTCGAAACTTTTGGTTGCCCGACCCGGGGATTGAACCCGGGACCCCGAGATCTTGGCCCGGTATTCAAACCACAGGTGATTAGACCAACGGGGCGTTAGACCCGGGGCGGGCAGGCGGTAAAAATTAAATTCAGTTTTATTTAATCCTACCTCAATTTATGTTTCATTTCAAAATATTTATATTTTGCGATCTTATTAATTCTTAAATGCTCTGCAGAAAAAAAGCGTTCAAAAGCTTTAGTAATCAAATTTGATAGAAATGAAAGGTTTTTTTCTCATTTAAATATTTTAATATTTAGCTTAAATTAAAAATGCACCACTACAGTAAAAATCCGCTATTTTATAGTCTTCTAAACCTGTAAACTTGTTTAGGTGAAAATTGTGCCATATTATTTGTATAAGCGATGACATAATTGATGATGACAAGTGATTAGAAGAGCATCCCTGTTTCAAATGGGTGTTCATTTATCTAAGACAGTTTTTTGATGCTGATTGTGTCTGCTGATCACCTGGTGTTTAACATAAATAACAAAGATGACAATTTAACATTAACTAAAGCTTTAAAAAAACAAAAAGCTACTAAAGATAATAACCATCGACGCTTTACATTAACGTAACTTACTGACACGATTCCCATTCAAAGGTGAGTGGAAATTTAATTTAAAAAACAGCACCGAAGGTAACTTGTTACCAGTAAAAAGTGGAAAAAAACTGGGTGAAAACTCGTTCACTGGTAAATTCGCATGGGATCCAGTCATAAATTCGAGATAAAATACCCTGTGAGATATGAAAAGGAGAACAATGCACTTTGTACGCCGCTGCATTAATCAACTAAAAGCCAAACTGTCGCTTTACACTTTCCAACGCAGTTATAGTAATTAAGGTAAGTACTAAATAATTTCTGCTCAAAGTCTTGATTTAGATTGCCTGGAGAGACTCCCGCTCTAGTTAGTATTACACCTGTGCTCTCAGTTTTAGTTATAACGGAACGTTTCTGCTTTATTTTATTGCACTTACGAGATTCGCGCTTTAGGTAAATTAATGTTACTTATATCGGTAAAATTTTATGCGATCACCGTGATATGCTCACAGCATATACAGTTGTGTGTTGCATGAGTATTATTTATTATACTTAAGAATAAATTGAATTAAGTATTTTGATAATACGTAATTTTGTACTGGTTGACCGATTTAGATGTTATAGGATTCCGTATTAGAGACAAGGAATCCTAATTACTTTCGGCAAATCTGTCTGTCCGTGCGCGTCACTGCAGCGTCATGAATTGAATAGTCTGAATCAATATTTTATATTTTTCTAAGATTGTTTTTTATTGATAATATAAAATTAACACTGTTAAGACAATACGAAATGGTTACATAACGTGGGCTTCGTTGGTCAGACGGCTTAAATTGCACTATGTACCTAGTCAGGTCATAAGTTCTGTCACATGTGTAATATGAAATAATTTAGACATGTTTATTATTTATGTAACCATTTATATAGCAAAATGAACTTAATAAAACATAGATTCATATGGTAATAAAGTTTATTCAAAATGACCCCCGCGATTTTGAATACAGGCCTTCAATCTGCGCGGCCAGTCGTCTATCGCAGCACGAACGAGGTCCATGTCAATATAGGCGGCTGCCTTAATCAAGGATGCCTTGAGTGACTCCAAATCAGGATGAGGCTTTGAGCAGGCCTTTTCCTCCAAGTGTTGCCATATCTTGTAATCTAACGGACTCAAATCTGGACTGGAGGAGGGCCAGTCTTCGTGCCGGATGAAGTCGATTTCACGCGCCGCCAGCCAGTCTTGTGTGCTTTTCGCTTTATGAGCTGGCGCAGAATCTTGTTGGAATACCCAGTGCCTGTTATTAAATACATGGTATGAGAAACAGGTTCCACAAGGTTCTTGAGGACTGTATTTTGATACACAACTGCATTCGTTTTTACGCCTTTCTCACAAAAATGTACCTCAGTTAAGCCGCAATAAGAGACTCCCAACCAAACCATGAGCGAGGATGGAAAATGACCTCGTTGGACACGCGGAATACGGTTGCTCGCTTCTTCACTGCTGTATGTGTGTAATGCTTCACTATTGTGTAACAAAATGATAAGGTGTACTATCATTTTGTTTGTTGTAGCTCTCTTCCACGGTGAAAATTTTATCATCCGTATAAAGAATTTCCCGATGCTTTTTTCCCGCGTACCGCTTCAACAAAGCGCGGCATCTCTTCAGTCTCAGGTCCATTAAACGAGCGTCCAAACGATGTCCTGTTTTTTTTTCGATATGTCCTAAGCCCTAAGTCTTCATTTAACACCTTTTTCACCGTGGTCCTGCTTAACCCCATCTGAAGGGCTAACAGTTTCTGCTTACGTATGGGATTTCTTTGAATTCGCGCCTTCACAGCTTTTATCACTGCTTGAAGTCCTAACAGAGCGAGGGCGACCACTTCTTGACCTGTCATCTACACTAGAGTCTTCATTGTTTCGTTTTATGGTACGATAAATGAATCTTTTGGTTATATTCAAATTTTTCATTAAGTCGAAAATCTGAATTGGCTCGTAACCGCAACGATGCAACGCAATAACCGCGACACGGTCTTCTTTAAGTGTCCACTCCATATTTAAAAATGAGGAAAATTCTAAAAAGTACACATTTTTATTTTCATGTAAAATTCGAAATACGAATTCAATAAACTTTTTTGTGGCCAGCATTCTAAATTCAAAAGTTTTTATTGTGTGACAGAACATAATATGACCTGACTATGTAAAAATGTGTAAATGGAATTAATTTGAATTATAATCCTATTGGTCGCAGCGTGATGTTATGTAGCCTTCCTCGTAGCGGTGCATAATCAATCTTTTTCCGGATCAGGGATTTATGAATCTTTTCCTCAAAAGATTTAAATTACTCTTTTAAATCTTTAAATCCCAAATACATCAGCGTTGTAAAGATTCAATTTGATTTAAAACGTTAATGATGATCTACATCTTTTCGTGTTTCAACCAACAATCCTAACTGAACCTTAATTCAGTAGATTCAAGGCTAAGTTAGGATTTACAGATTTAAAGATGTATCATCTTTTCGTGTTTCAATCAATCCTAACTGAATCTTAACTCAATAGATTCAAGGGTCAGTTAGGATTTACAGATTTAAAGACGTATTTGGGAATCGTGGGATTTAGAGAGTGATTCGATCCTTGACACGGATGTACATCTTTTTTTTAATCACTCCGCAGTTACACACCTCTATTTACTCGATAAATGAACTATCCAACACAAAAATATTTTTTCAATTCGAACCAGTACTTTCTGAGATTAGCGCGTTCAAACAAACAAACAAACACACAAACAAACTTTTCAGCTTTATAAAATTAATAGATAAAATCCCAATCAAATATTTAAAGCCATTTTTTACATTTCATCGGTTCCTAATAGGTACCTACCAACGCACGCGGCTACAGATGAAGGTACTTACGTGCCTTTGTTTTTCACAAGTTTTACGGCCTCGGCCTTAAACACTTGGAAAAATCCTTTAAAATAATATAGTACTCGTATGAAAAAAAAAGTATCAACAAAACACTTTTGGAACAGTTTTCATACGCTGTGTATTGAAAATTCTATTTTTAAAATAATATTTGTGCTTCTCCGGTCCGGACTAGAGCGAAGTTCGGCGTTCAAACAAAATATCTGAACGGGTAACCGGGCGGATCGCAAGGGCGACAGCGGCACAGAGGCGCCGGCTTAAAACTCCCTAATTAAGTGAATGAAAACGAAACTCGAATGTTTTCATTCCATTTACCGTGCTATACTTCCGACTGGCAGACTGGCCGTATGCAAAATATAAGCTGCGTCTACACTAGGCATTATGGGAATATGTTTTTGTCTCTTAATTTACTCATATTACTTTGATAAAATCGCTGACCCTTGTTTGGTCTGTAAAATATTCTTTCACAGTTGTCTTAGCAAACACAGTCTGTCAGAAGACAACATTGTAGGTACAATTTGAGATGTGTATATGGATGCTATTTTAAAAAAACACTAAGTAGTTAGAAGTTTAAGATATGATGCTGAACATAATGTTATCCGTCATGTTGCATCATCTCAGTCAAACGAGATCATCAGTCTACTAACTGATGGTTGTTAAACGAATGGTATCGTTTTCAAATTCAGTCATACCGAGACCATGTCGTGTGCTGCGATATAATATGTGAACTAATAGTGAGAACGAGGCTTTAAAATATTTTATATTTGGAATGCCGCTTCAAGAATCGAACTTCAACAAATGGAAATTCTCTCATTGTTCTTCTCGAGGCTCATAACCAACCGTTGCGGCATTCAAATCCGGAAAATATTTACAAAATAACCGAGGTATGGTATGGTGAAATATTTCACTATCGAAAAGGAAAGCTAAATAAAATACACGCCGATAATTTTTATCATAGCTGTTTTTTTTTACTTTTGATGAAGTATTGTCCTTTAATGTTATACAATTCATCATCATCATCATATCAGCCGAACGACGCCCACTGCTGGGCATAGGCCTCCCCCAAGGATCTCCACAACGATCGGTCCTGTGCTGTCCGCATCCAGCGGCTTCCCGCGACCTTGATCAGATCGTCGGTCCACCTTGTAGGGGGCCTGCCCACGGAACGTCGTCCGGTACACGGTCGCCATTCGAGAACCTTTCCGCAATTATATTCTCTCAATGTGTCGCTTTTAAATTGGATGGCGGTACGTAGAATTTTTGTTTTTGTTTTACTTTTTTTAGTGCTACCTTGTTTTTGTCACTCCTCGTCTTTTACCGACCAGTATTCGATTGCACGTTTGAAAATAGAACATGTCTACGTTACATCCAATAAATAAATAGTAGCAACAAAGACTAGAAATATCTATGCATTTAAAAAAAAATGAATGAAAACATGACTAAAGGTGGTTTCAGACTATGATAATATAATAGCTGATAGCATATTGTTCATAGCACAACAATATCGCGCACCATACTCGTATATTATTATGGACACGTTCACACTTTACTATATATTTGGTCATTTAGTACATTAGGTCCATATTTGCTAATAGCTTAATAGTACAGCGTAGTCTCAAAGGAGCTATTAATTTAAAGTCGGTTATCGTTGATTGTTTGATCAGCATCAACTCATTTTCATGCACATTTTATTTCATAAAAACATATCTAAGTAACTGATTTAACCTTAGGGCTACAAGTGTCTCATCCTATTTGATGTGGTTCCATTTAAATTTTATGCGGAACGAACAATGAATATATTTGAATAGGGACACTCTATTGCACCATTTGTGATCGTCCACTTCTTTCGTCACTTCGTGTTTTTTGTAAAAATGAGCTGTTTCGCATACAACCGTTCTTGGTTGCAGCTTGAAAAGTCATTTGCGCGATTATCTGTTTCGCGGAGTACATCATGCCGCGTTGTATGTAAATTAAATTATTGACGCTACGCTCTAGACCAGTGTTTCCCAAACATTGTTTTGCCATGGCCCGGTAATTTTCACACTGCCCCTTTGTGACCCACTTAATACTTTTAAACCCATTATGTAAAATAATAATAAACATTTATCAATAGTAGATATATTATTAATAATTATTATACACTATTTAGTCACTAAATGCCGCTGCTTATTTTTTACTTACTAAAGAATCCAAGTTCGCGGAAAATGACAAAAGAAGTTTTGCGTTGATCGATAGTTATTATTTTTAAAGCAAGGCGGGATTGTTGCGACCCGGTATTTTATTCTGATGGCCCGGTGCCGGGTCGCGACTCGGCAAATGGGAAACGCTGCTCTAGACCATTCGAGGTGGTAAGGTCGGGAAGAAAAATACTCTCTCTAGTATATCGGGATCGAATAGTTAAATGCAAACTTTGTTTATTTTTAGTACATAATCTAAAAAAATAATTAAGACTTATAGTACATTACCGAAAGCTGTGAAAATCAATAGGTAATTCATGTTTGTCAATGTAAAAACTGCTGCTGCTCTCTTATTTTGCTAGGGACAAAGCTTCAATATTAAGCTAGCCTTTTTTGTAGAAGGATAGTTAGAGATGTTTCACAATTAGTAATTGCGATTTTTTTAAATCTTCTCAGTGTCTTAAGAAGCATTTTCATTTGTATGGGAATCCAGGAGATCTATAAGTTTAAAGCTATGGTTTTTTATCACTGAATAAAAAATAAACAAGTGTTTAGTGTTTCTGCAAAGTTATCATTAATTCATCTACCTCATGAATAAAACATTTATTTGTAAAATTTATAACTAACCGTTGCTTTATTAAACCTCTTCAGACTGCTTAACATCGTTTGGCAATCCACAAACCACGCCCAAACATTACTGGCCGCAAGAATAACGCAAAGAGACTATTATATTGCGAACTCTTAAGATATGGTCAGCTTCACCCCGGGGAGGGACCCTCACTAAATCCCTCCACTTTACGTGGCGAGCCCTCTATTAAGATTATGAAATTATGAAGCCGTCCACTTGTGCGGATTTGCGTGGCCCAGCCGCAATTATAAGATAAAAGAAAACAGTAGATCGAGTTATCTTTAGACATTATGAGAGTGAGCTATTCCATAATGTATTGTAAATAAAAATTCACCTTAAGTTAATATACATAGATTCGTACGTCACTTTATTAATATTCAAACCTAAATAATAATTTGACGGCAGGAAACGTGTGCAAGATTTTTGTCGGTGCTAAGGTTTTATGCATTTGTTTATTATTACAGTTCTGATTTATCTATACAGATATAAATTTATTAGGAAAATTAATTTAATACAAACTACCTATTTATGACATCTGAGACCGATGCAATGTAATTTTCTCTTTCAAGCATACTTACCAATTCATCGTCGTTGAATCATCGACTCACTTTCCACTCATATCACAGTTAAATATTCCAAATGGAAATTACATAATGTTAAAGCTGTAAGTATAATTTTGACGAATCTACAATATGGTGTGGTTAGTTAGTAGTACACAGTTTCCTAGTCATATATTTTTTTCACAAAAATGTGCCTCTATGATGGGAGCCCAGATCCACCTGCTTTGCTGACAGTGACATGCTTAAGGCAGATTCAATATAATAGTAGATAAATAAGTACTACGTGATCCGTCTTATCACTACTAATTGATGATCGTATTCCACAGTAAAGATTTATATGTCCGATGTAACTTTATTTTTTAATAACTGCCATAAAAGAGTGCACCTTCTATATTTATTTATGCTGTGGCACAGTTCATTTGGCTAATTTAATTCGGCCGGCTGCAGACTGTGTTAATCGATGACCGTCCATGTTTAAATGCTTGTGATTGACCACTAAGTTCCCATTAACTAAGTATACGTACCTACCTTTTTTAAAATTTAAGAGGTTTGTCACATGACTATTATAATTTTCATCATATTTTACGACAGTTTTGATACTTTTATAGATTCAAAGCTTTAATTCAAAGTTACATGCGTTTTAAAACTGGGTTTAAACGATATAGTGTATTCTTTGATTGTCGTATTTCGGTGAACCTCCCTCTATTATGAATGTAGCATAGTACTGCAACGTCAAAATTTTCAAAGGAGTTACACAATATTAAATCTTTAAATTCACCTCATAAATTGTTAATTATTGAAATGATTGAATTTCAATTAAGCTACAGTGCACGTCATAAATCATGTAAGATTAGAACTAGATGCCATGTAGGGCTATATTAAACTACTTTCGAATTAGCCTCGTTATTAACACACTTTAGCAGCCCCATGCAGTCTGATAGCGAAAAGTAGATGCTTCTGGCAATCTGCTATGCGCCGTTTTATGTCGTTATAAAGATACTATCTTAAGTGTAATGCGCTCATTCCGGACCATTTCATCCATAGACTCTTGTCCTGTTTCCTCATTACTTTAATCAACTTTGTCGAACTAAGTTCTATAATATCTTTAGTCTTATTCTTCACTGTTGGTTGAGTCGTTCGTTGATTTTTAATAACATGCATACAACAACTATTTAGGTCGACATATCAATTCATTAGAATATTTCTTTTGATTTTAAGATTTGACTTAAGTACGAATTTATCTAGCGGTAAACACCGCCTCTTCTATGCGGCTGGTCTTAGTACTAGGTTTGGCTATAGTTGTTTCCAAAAAAAAAAATTGTTATACACTATATAAACCACAATCCGATGCATTGCATTAAATTATAAAAAGATTCGATTCCACAAAGAGGATCGATCTGGAATATTTTTTCTCTACACAATATAAGTTTTATTTTTAACTTTGAAGCATACCGGTCAAATTCGTATACAGCCTTCATGCAAAATTTTTAGATAAATGATTAGAAAGTCAATAAATTTTTGACTGCACGTTTAAGTCGGGATCAGCTAAAATAATCTCATTTCTTATGAAATTTGTTGTTACTCACAATTAGCTATCGAAGACATCTTACAGATTTGATTTCGAGGTAGGCTAATTCGGGGGTGTCATTACAAATCGCAATTTTCTTTTACCCTTATAACAGCCATTTATTCGATGATTAGAATCTTTTTAGCCCTAGCGATCCTTTGTAAGAATCGTTTCTCTGCCTGATTACTTAGCGCCCGAGAGGGCAAATTTCATGGGGCAATAGCCATCCGCGCGTACGAAGTGATCGCTTGGGTGATATTATTTAAATGTAATCTTTTTTCGATACTTTTTAACACTTATCTTTAGATAGTGTATTTAAATGTGTCAGTATTATATAAGTGAGATTTTAAATAGAAACAAATGTTCTTGGCGATTCTTAGATGAATTTTAAGTAGGGAAGTAACGAAAAGAACGCAGGCTTGTTAAAGTAGCAAAAAATATAATACAGAGAATTTCGCAATTAAAGAGTACAATGAACAAAAAATATTTAGCTCTTACTTCCTATCTATAGATCTTCATCATTTAAATGTCCAATGCTGAACAAGGGCGTCTTCAAAAGCAGGGCCCCAATTCTTCTAATTTACAAATGGCTCAATAGAATCGCAATGGCATCGCAATAGTAAATTTTGACATTACTACCATATTAAATGTGTCAAAATATACTATTGCGATGCAATTGCGATTCTATTTAGCCATTTGTAAACTAGCGGAATTGGGGGCCAGGTTAGTTGCACATATCAATCCAAATAATCCAATAATGTATAAATTACCTTTGTAATTATGTAAGAGCTTAGAGTACTTCACTATATCACTTCAAGTATTTTAGCTCTCAGATCACACTTAAATAGTATAGGTATTTAGCAAACAATCATTGTAAACGCATTATGGAAGTGAAATGTTTTGAACAAATAAATATTTTGAAAGTAGATGCACACTTTCATAAGTCAATTAAATACTTACGTCCTTATAATAAATGTTTGTTCAAATAAATATTTTTCTAATCAATCCATTTGTAACTGTTTTTTAAGTTTATATTTATAAAATATCTTATATATTTTTTTATTTTTTTTCATTTATTAATGGTAACTTGCACGTCTTGTGCTTTCCCACAACGGTTAAAACATAGTTATTTAATCATTTACATCTAAATGTATGCATACAATACCTAAAAAATATGGGCACTTTTTTATCCTTGTTTATAGGTACATATATAAGTAAAGCAATAAAATCAATATTTGCTTTCAGATTGCCATAAACTGCTGCTTTTAAAAGTTGGAATCAACTTTTAAGCTCCTTTAAAGTCTAAGGCCCGAGTTCACCAACAGACGTTTAAGTTTAAACAGCGTTTAAACAGCGTTAAAAATATTATTTGACATATTTTGTATGGGAATTGTGTCAAATTAATCGTCACTCTTTGTTTACCGGCTGTTTAAGTGTTGGTGAACTCGGGTCTTAGTCTTTTGTCTGGTGAATTGCTGCTTCAAACAAAAGTAACAGTGGAAACCGTCTGTAGTTAAAAAATACAAAAAATATTCGGAACAAAAACTAGTTTCAGCTCAAAAGAAAATATCCCAGATACTTTACCCCTACCACACTAGTCAAGTTATTTTAGCTAAGTATTTAAGAAACTCCTTTAAAAATACGCCGGCGAAACCACATGCTGCCGCGCTGCTGGGATCCAAAAAAAAATTAACTGATAGTACAATATTGCTTTTAAACAAACATTGTTATATGTTTAATAGATTTTTTCACCGCCACCAACTTTCTTTAAGTCGGCACGTAAGGATAATTATTGATTTTATGATTTTTTTTAATGAGTCGAAACAAATCGACACACGCACGTCCGGGTTTTTCTTATATTTTAATATGCTTGGTTCCAATTATTTGTTTTACACTTTTGAAGTAAGGCAGACGACTTTGTTGCATATACTGTCGCTTGCTCACTCTGCTATGTGTTGGTGCAGGTACCTATGCCGATGTTAAAGGATGGAAATTATACCTAAGCACAATTTTCAATTCATTTTAACTATTGTTTACTACAAAGTGCCGCCCGAGTCTAATAATAATAATTGTTTTTTGCTAGACACCGACTTACAATTAGTGTTTTTTTTTAAACATACCTACATTCAACTAAAAATAATATTTAAAGCTTGACGCTTTTGATCTGATTTGAGAATAATGGAGAACTTTTAAATATTTTAGTCGATTGAAAAATAAGTAAGTAAATGAATTTAATAATTCGTTTCAAAAATTGGGTTTTAGTATTCTATACTCAATCTCCATTTTCGTGTATTGTTAATTTCTAGAAGTGACAACTACTTTTCAACAAATGGTTCCTTTGCATTTTTTTTTTATAGTCTATCAAGCCTTATTTGTTCCTAACTTATTTGTAAATCATTTCATGGATTGGATCAATTTTGTCTTCCCTTGCTACCTGAAAACACTTCATAAAAAAGAATCACTATCTAAACATTGAAATGCATTTGAATTTAGAATGCATTTAACTTCTGTTTCAATAGGCCATAGGGCTGCCGAGGTTGTGGTTGCGTGCCGGCCGAGCGGCGCCGTGTCAACGCCACAGTCGCACTGCGGTACACTTCCCCTTCTTCGTGATTCTTCACTAATTATCTATCGTTCTACAACGAGTATTTAGCAGGAATGCCTGACGTATTTTGGTGGCATCGCATAATTTAGGATCGGCTGTTCTAAATTAAAATAAAATTTTATTAAAATTTGATTAGGTAGTTCTTTCGGCTAGACATTTTAATGTGTTGGTAAAACTTACGTTATCAAATAACTAGTAGTAATAACGATCAAAACATGTACGTACTTACATAAAATATTTAGCATTAGTTTTTCGTAAAAACAACTCCAAAAATGATTTATTTTGTATGTAGGTACCAAGTTTTTAATGAACTGATTATTTTATGACGACTTCGATTCGATTTTATATATTATATATGACGACTTTATATAGGCAAAGTACTATTAGACAAGAAAAATAGACAGGGCTCTTAAACAAGTTTCTGCATTCATTCAAAACGTGTAAAAGTGCAATGGATGTATTTTCACAACAAAAGATGGCGCTACCAGTATTTCAGTTCACCGGAAAAGTTAATTTGTAAGTAGGACATTTCTGTGTGAACGTTTTTTTGTTAAGTGATATATTTAAACGAGTTTAATGTAACCATTATAAGTTTTATCACTTCAGTTCTTTCATATTTTTGTTGGCGTTGTTGTTTAAAAGATTTACTTTAACTAAACGGTTTTTATTCATACAACTGCCAAAAATGTTTTTGTAATTATATTTTTTGGAATGTGAGATAGGAAAAGATAACGGAAAGCATGGACTGAAATATCTTAGCTCATAGAGCAAAGCTCTTTAATAAATTCAGCAAACATTTTTTTTTAATTTTTTGTTATAAAGTGATGGGTTGGTAAGCGAAAAGTCGTATGTCCAATACCTAACTGCGGCACAGTATCTCAAATTTATTGAAGATATTCATGATGCGTTTAACATTTTTTTTGCCTGGTGATTGGTATACGCCCAACTGTTTTTAATACCCTAGATTAGATCGGTGTGAATACATTTATAAAAAATCCATTACCTATTAAATTTTATCATCTTTATTTAGCCACAAACATCTTGTTATACCTTTTACAATAAATAATCCAACACTGTGACAAATGCAGAGGATTAAAGTATACTGATCAAGATTATCCTTATCTAATTCGCATTATTGAAACAATGAAACAAAATTATGAAGAAAGCAAACTATATTTTATCTAAAATTGCTTTCACAGCAGGGTTGAAATTTACCTTGACCTTTTACTCCAACTGTCTTTTCTATTATCTAAGTCGTTAATTCAATAACTAATAAAATAACAATCGTAAGTAACTTTTTAAAGTATTTTTTTCGTGGATTTCAAAATAACGAAGGATACACCAAGAATTACAATGATATTTTAATACCAATAGAATCCATTCCGAATTTCACCGCCAAGGATAATTTTATGGAACTAAAACTGTTCTATGACCTTACCCGGGGATCAAAAGATCTTTTTTATCAAATTTCATACAAATTAGTTCAGCGATATAAGGCTGATTATAGAGTCGCGCTGATCGTACGCATCATCGGCGCTTACCGTCAAAATGTATGAACTTGAGCGCCCACGGCGGTCAGCGCTGACAGCAATTTCCATACATTTCGGCGTTCGGCGCTGATGCCTGATGGTCAGCGTACGATCAGCGTGACTCTAAAATCAGCCTAAGCCTAAAGACGAACAGTCGGACAAACAGCATTCATACACTAGTTAGTATGACTAATACACGATCACAGCGCCAGCGCGTCGGAGCACACTGACATATGGCTGATTTGTTCTTAACCTGACCTAGTTTAAGAGGAAGTGTTTGTTTTCACAATTAATGCTTTTGCTAAGAGGAAAATTTCCTTAGTAAGTTTCCACTCTATGTGGATTATGAGTTTACGATCTTAAAGTAAAGTTTCCAAGGCAAGCGATTAATGTACACTCTTCTTATGATTGAAGGAAATACCAATTGTCATTCTTACTTTATATAAAATAAAATATACAATTTAGTTACAGTAAACGAAAAAAGTGATGGAACTGAGTGGCGTGCAACTGGAGAGGCCTATGTCCAGCAGGGGACTGCGATAGGCCGATGATGATAATGATAAAAAAAAAACTAGTCTACCAACACCCTTAATTGGTAGACTAATTCCTTATCCTTTATTTAGAATTAATTGGGAATTTTGGTTGGTAAGCCAGTTTTCCAATCCATTTAATTTATCATCAACAGAAATAGGTATACATGGCATATTGTTTTAATTAAGTATTTTATTTTGCAAACTAGTAAGTTTTATCTATTTATCTTTGTCTACTATCTTTTTACAATAAACATGAATTACCGAAATGTCAGTTTAAATGTTCGTGCGTCACTTCAGAATGGCTGCAATAATACGAACAATTTTTGTTATGTTTGTAAAGTCATATTTTTTTGTCATAATTATCATTTTGGGTAAAATTTTGAGGGGAAAAAATAGAGAAACAAAAATTTGACTAGTTTAGCTTCTAACCTAAATCCTTTTCTGAAAGTTTAAACCTGAATTAGTTTAATAGTGTAATTAACAATAAGTTTTAGACATTATTTAATACTACAAAAGGTATGTTATAAATAATTATATTTGATAGGTTAGCTCTCGCCGCTAATATAATAAACTATTTTCATCCCTGTGAGATATAGGCCTCCCGTGGGACAACTAAAAAGTCGGAGGGAACGTTCAATGGCGGCTGGGATAATTGAGTTATAAATATTATCTATAGAAAGTGACAAATAGTCTGCAAGTTTGGTTCCGGATAAAATAACAACACACTACATTTTCAATATTAATCGATGTTCTAGGAGACGCTATTTATCAGCATTTTAGGGAAAATAGTTTTTCGTATTTAATTCGTATTTAATATAGTTTCCCAAAAGTTTCTATGATATAATCAAAAAGTTCAGTGTTATATGGTCAAACATGTGGTGTGCTGCTATAAGTTTGATTAATAATATAGGAAACTAAGTTAAGTTCCCAATTTTTGAACCAACGCAAAGTAGAACGTTTGAAGGCTACCTATATATTTTAATGTATGACCTCATAACTTAATTAGGTTGACCGATTTCAAAAAATACTTTTGATGTAGGTACCTATTGCTCAAAATTGGTCCCATTTTAGGTTAAATATTTAAAACAAAACACTCATAATGATAGAAACAACAAAACACTTGAAATAAATGAAATTTACCATCAATCGTAAGTCGGTGCCAGAATACCTATAAATATACTTTATTTGATATTTTAGCAACTTAATTGCACTTATAATATCAGTATATAAACTTGAAAAATTTTGTCTCAGGCGGGACTCGAATCCGCATCGCCCGCATCTCCTCGCATGCCGCCCGGCATGCGAGGAGATGCGGGTTCGAGTCCCGCCTGAGACAAAATTTTTCAAGTTTATATACTGATATTACCTATAAATAGTTGCCAGAATACCTATAAATAGCTAAGTACATATAATTTATGTAATCTATAATTTGTTTGATGTTCCTGTTGGTTTTCCGAATAAAATAAAATAAATAAATAAATAAACAGTAGACATGTTAAAGTAAAACATATTTTTTATGTTAATTCTGAAAAAACATACCAAAAGAGCAGCAGGACAGTCAAAACCGCGAGATAGATTCAAATTCATAGGCTCAAAAATAATAATAATGAAAAAGCTTTAGAGAAAAATAAAACCAAAAAAAAATTAAAAGGAAAAATACTAGTGCTATTTTTCCAGGCCGTTCTGGGTTAAGAACAAAAAGGTCACGAGATTGGCGATAGCTATTCCGCCCAGCTGAGTAATCACCACGATAGTAATTCAGGAAGGCCGAAATTTCCTTGCCTTTTACAAAAAGGTGAGGTTGACTCAAATCCTAACCTCTCCGCCAGATAGCGTTACATAAAAATATGTAGTCCTCGTAAAAAATAACAACGCCTTCAGAGCGAAGTGAGCGTTCATTCCAGCTTTACAGCGAAGTACAGAATACAATAACGCGATATTTCGTTATGATAGTGAGGTACCTAGTGGATGAACTGACTTTGTAATGGAGTAAGATGATATAATAAACTCGACCTTCTGGTAAATCAAACAAGTCCAGAGTCATTATGAGCGAATATTTTTCATTGTTACATTACACACAACTTACAACTAAGAAAACATAAATAGCTAAATAATAGCGATAAGACCGCCTAAATTGTACTAATCTAAATCTTACTCATGTGTTATTTTTCAATTTTATGGTGTGCAATAAAGTGTATCTATCTATCTATCTATCTAATATATAAAGCTGATACGATATCAATGCAATTAGTTTTTCTGCGACTAGATGTAAATATAAATAAAATGTTACTAGAGAAAGTGATTCCTAATAATATCTTGAAAATTTCAAACTCAACATACAGTTTGTTAGTTTACTGGCAATATTTTGTGCCAGTGTTCAACTGTTCAACCCAACAGTTTATGATGTTTTGACGGTTGAAAAAATGGATAGGCCATGCTAGTATTGTGTAGTTACATTGTTCTGGAACTAGTCTATTCCGTGCCGCCCGGCGCGACGGGCCATGCTTTTCATGTTCACCACGGAGCCAGCCCTAACAACATAAAATTTTATTGCCGCGAATATTTATTATTTATAGTTATACTGCGCCCGCTATCCATTCCCCAGCGATCTACGTTGTATCACGACAAAATCGTTAGAACCGCCCATCAAAATGCAACAATTTTTTTGACCACACGAACTGTCGCTTCAAACCTGTAATTGAAAACACGGCAATGATACAGAGAGAGGGGTTTAAATGTCAGTAAAAATGGTGTTTTAATCCCTCCATCGATACCTGCCGGCGACAGGCGGATTATCGTCGTGCTACTGCGCCCGACTCGATATTTTTTATCGATAAATACACAGTCATATTTTACATTTTGACGTCTAGGGCCGATTTAAACTGTCTCGTTGCGGGACTAAACAGACTTTATCAGACCGCTATGTCAGAGTTCGAGTATAATACACAAACATACCGTTGCATAATGGCTATTGGGGTGTAGGTAAAATTAATAAGGATGCTATCGGGAAAGCGGTGTACCTGATTTATGTTTTATCATATTCTGAATAGTAATACTAATGTATACACACAAATATTCCAAATGTAAACTTTATTCAGTTTAAGGTCAAGAGGATCCCTTCTAAGAACGGGATAAAACGCTAACAGCAAAAAAGTTCATTATTTTGACTTCTCAAAACGGCATTTTGTGGTGCTGGCGTACAATAACATCACCTCTACTTATCCTATGGGTGTCGTAAAAAGCTACAAAAGGAACACTAACATGGCAGAAGAAGAAAGAGGATCAGCGGCGTGGCAGCGTCTAGGTACTTTCCAGTATTTGTCAAGCTTAGATAGCAAACCCACCTTTCAAGCAAAGCAATCATGTCAACATTCTTCTTTTAGGGAAGCCGTTATCCAACAGTGGACTAGTTTGGGCTGATGATGATAATAATTATGAACCTATATGTATTTACTTGCATCATACTGAATATCTATATCTTTGGTTACCTTTTAGAACAACTGTATTAATGCTGATTGAATATTATGATGACAGGAAAGTCAACGTTACGTATTATCAAGTCCTTTTTAAAGATGACATAGACACTCGTTTATTTTATTTTTCATTAAACGGATAAGCGATATATAATAATTTAGTAACGTTGACCCATTACAAGAATGATATTAACCTTTTTCATAATGGTGTTACATCCTTGCATGGATTTGACTTTTAGGGCTTGTTATAAAAACCTTACTTACTAAGCTAATGCAGAAGTCTTCAGTTGTCCATAGAACAAATGTTATGAGTTTCTATCTTATCTCTTCATCTTGGTTTACCACATGTTCGAGTATTATGATATCTCTCAAGAAAGTGGTTCTACTTATTTTAAACCTTAGTATAATAGACATAGTATGTAATGTCCTCTTTTTCCACCGATAAAAATATCCATAAAGGGATGTCAGTAAGTTTTTAATCATTTCATCGATACCTGGAGGCGACGTTGAACTACAGCCGCGTCATTGCGACCGATGATTCCATATTTTTGCCAATTAATGTTTTACATTATGGTGTCTACGGTTTATTTCGAGCTCGAATGAAATTTCAGTTACGTGGATGTATATAAACTGATGTTGAATGAGTAAACGAGCTCTCTGTAGATAAGGCTGAAATGTGAATCCATGTTGAAATTCAGGAGTATCGTAAATATTTTTCATAGGACGATCGAGTCTGTGTGGTAGACAAGCGTCAGTAAAGACATTTCATCCGAACAGTTACTTGTGGACGGAAATAAAGCACTCTATAATTTAGCGACTTCAAAGGAGAAAGGCCATCTCGAATTTTAAAATACATTATGTTTTAGATACTACAGAACTAACGAAAAATCCGATATTTATTTAAAAAGCTTTTTCTTCGTGTGGAATTTGAACAAGAAAGATAGTAGACCTTTTGCTAAATGTATGTCTGCTATTCCAATAAACTAAATTATCGTACCTGGTTATTTAGCGCTGGAATCAGCTTAGTATCACCAAGATGAAAATTCAGTCACCTGTGGATACTAAAATCAAAGTACATTCCCAACAGAAGTAACATTAATGTTTGCTAACACATGCTAGTTATTAGCGAATACTGCAAAGAGAAAGACAAAACTCAAAGTATTTTGTTAAATAAACCATAAAAATGAAAAATCAATGCACTGCCATGCCAGTGGATGTGTGCAAAGCTATGAAAACGAATATCACGCGACGAGAAGGTCGTTTGGAACATGCATGAATGTTTTGTAAACCAAACATGCTATAATATGTAAAATATTTATTAATACTATGCCCAGCGGATATTGTGTACCCATAAGTATCGCGTTCATGTATTACATTCATTCTACATAACATTTATTGTAAGTCCTAGTTTCTACACCAACTACGATTTTTTATTGTAGTTTTCTATTTATCTGAAACTCATAAGTGTCATGAACGCACTCACACATATTGAGTATTTTTACAGATTGATTCACACCCTACACAAAGACTTACCTAATCAATAATTAAAATTCCAGTTAATAAAATACCTTGGACTGAATACCCTTTACTTAATATTCTAATTTATTTTTCTTATAATCTAAATTTATTTTATTCGATATGCCGATTACCAGTATTCAATAAATTCAACAAACCACGCCTACTCTTAGGTTTCATGTATAAACTGTCTGATTTGAAAACTTGGTAAATAAAATACTACCACACGAAGCCGGGTCCAATTTTGTAGAGTCAAATAATTCATTATCAAAATAATGTTTCACCGGCAGATAGTGTGTTTTTTTTTAAATCAGATCAACCAATTTTTAAGATTATTGCATTTTTGAATTTGTCTTCGTTCGGAATGGGATATTAATATAAAAAACAATATATTTATAAAAAAAAACATTATTTACCACCACCCTTGATATACATTTATATGTATACGTACATGGCAAAACAACGTTCGCCAGGTCATCTAGAAGTATAAGCCCTTTTTCTATGATTTCTATCCTGGAAATCGTTTTTTATAGGGGTGATAAAGGGAAGTGTGCATGGAGAATCAATAATTAATCATCCTATTTCCCAAAGTATTTTATTAAAATTGTAGTGGATAGATTCCAATTTAGATGAGGTTTTTCTCAGTATGATGTGAAATAGTGATCACACATCATCTGAAAAAGATTGTAAAATTTTTTGGCATGGACAAAAGATTTCAAGAAGACAATTTAGCCGTTGGCAAAGCAATAAGGTCAATTTTAGGCAGTCATAAAAAAGGATATATATTAAGGATTTTTGTGAAAACTTTAGATATATTAACATCGCGATTTCCATTTTGATATATATTCTCGCATCCCGCTTGCAGAAGCTCTTTATTTGAAATAGACAATATTAAACTTATTAAGCTTTTTGTTGTCAACATTCTAACAACAAAAGAGGTCATATATGTCTTTTCAGGTAAGATCTGGAAACCAGCCAACTACCTGTAGACGTTTTTAAGGATATTTACTGCTGCGATTTCAATTTTTCACCTGACTCAGCGATATATGAATAAGACAACAAAATTGTTGTTGCAGACATGAAGTTTTTTTCTCTGCGACTACTTCTGCTACACGTTTTCCTTTTTCTTGTTTGTTAAGTGAGTGGGAGAAAAGACACAAGTAGTATAGCGGGATTCCCCGTAATGTGCGTCACTGGGAAATTCCCGCCTTCACCAAGGCGGTCGGGCCGATAAGCCGATTTATATATTATTACAACCGCTTTGTAAACAAAAATGAAATCTTCACACCATTCTCAATCCTTATACAACCACGTCTGATTTTATCATCGCTTAGTAACCCAATATAAAATCGATCAGACGACATCAGAAATAGTTCGATGATGTTATCGATACCCTGAAGACGCTTGCATTCAACTTTACGACCTTGTTCGTATTTAATAAATATGTCGGTCTTTTCCGACCCCAAATTTTACGACGGCACAATAAAACATGTCTCGACATCCAAATTTATATGCGTACATAAAGTTTTATATCCGCGCGACTTGCACCGACGGAGGATTTCCTAATTGCTACCGGTCATGGATGGAGAAGCAGGCCACGGTTGCTCCTTGGAAATTCGGCTTAGTGACGAATAAGCGACGTGCGTCGTAAAATTTGATACTCGATTTGCGCGTGCTCGAACTCGTTTTGATAGCAATAATAATAATCATCAGTTGTCTAAATAAACCTTAAAAATGTCGCGTTGTATTACTACACTCAGCATACCTATATCGAAAATTATGTGTCAAGTTTTATAGCAAGTATAGGTAGCCTTTAAACTATGATCGTTGTAACCCGTTGTTTAATTACCGTAATAGTTAGGATAACACTTGGAGATGGCCTTGTCTGGCATATTTTAATTGTTGATCTATTGGAGCACCTGAAGTAGGTGCTTCATTATCGATCAAATTGACGAAATTATAAAATATCATTTATAACTTGTTCTGTTTTCCAGAAAATCATTTATAATAGTGATCCTATTCCATATCGAAATCTGACATCAATTCAATGTTCTTCACACGTGAACGCTATCAGTAGTAAGGACGCAGCATTATATGACAGCGTTCGTGTCGCCGGCTCCTACGTACAATGCGTCATGCCAAAATACAAGATATTTATTTATCCAGAGAAAATCTGCTTTAATCTTTTGTTTAAATTTAAAGTCAATAACGTGATATTATTATCAAGTTGAAATTCGTTGCCCAATTATATAAATTACACGAAGGTGTGCAGAGTTATATTTTGATACAAGACATATGTGACTGCCATAAATGAGCAAATAAAAAGGCTATTCCAATATACCTATTTGACACCATAAAATGAGCTACATCCATCCTCTCAAAATAAAGTTTATTGGTATAATTAAATATATATCTATTGTTGTGTTTAGGTGTACATAAATAATGTTTTTCGTAGTTTTAAGTTTTTCTTAGACTTTCCAATTAGAAAGAAAGAAATAAAGAAAGAATTAGCATTAATTGTAATGATAGTGATTGGAAGGTACTGAGTTTAAGTCCCATCTGAGGCATTTAAAATATTCTCATCTTAAATAGCTATAAAATATGCATGCATGTGTTAAGTTAAAACTGAATAAAATTAGCCCCAAAAAGACAGTTATTTATTGAAAGCTGAATTTTAAATATTGAAAATAATTATGACATGGCGTAAAAAAAACAAAGATTGTGTAGATTTTCTTCTTTTTATTAACGTGCCTCACAGAAAGTGCTGTTTAAGATTTGCCGGTTTATTTGTGGCAACCGTCGCTATAAAGCCTTAGCTTTCTAATGATGTAATTTGCGCCGTATAATCTTCCCATTACCACCCCATGTCGACACGGATTCTGTTTATTTTTAGTAAGCCACGTCCTAAACGCTCATTCTGTGTGATTTTTCCGTTTCGCTTGGCAATTTCACAATCGGAATGACACGATAAATTGGTCACCGGCAACTGTTCAAACTAGTGGTGTGTGATGTGCATATGTTTATTCGGAAAACAAGTTACTGTTCATCATTTCTATCGATATAATAAAACTCGCAGGTAACAATGACAATCCATTACACTATTTTTAAGGAAAATGAAATTATATATACAGATGTATATTCTCACAATCGATAATGTACAGAAGTATGCACGAATGAAATCTGCAGAATTAAAAAAAGACTGTGGCACTCGGAGACTGCCGCGGTATAGCTATTGCATAGCATTTTTATCAACTTATGCAATTATAAAACTAAAAAGTATCACCGCTGTGCCGGTCGGAGTGGGGGGTGTTAGGTTATTTTCGTTGCGGAATTTCTGGATTCGGTCTCCACGCTCAAGGCCCGCGATAGAAGCTATGCAATAGCTTAATTTTATAATTTTATGTATTTTCTAATTTTGACTTTTGTAATTAATTTTTTCTGTTATTTTGGCAGATATGGTTACCATAGGCAACCATACTGTCAAAATCCTTATTTTCTTCTAAATTCTTTTAAATTTCGGAAATTCAAAATTGTTCGATCGTGCCTCGCCCCGAGTGTTAGGTTATTTTCGTTACGGAATTTCTGGATTCGGTCTCCACGCTCAAGTCCCGCGATAGAAGCTATGCAATAGCTTAAAAGAGCTTGTATTAAGAAGGCGTAAAAAAATGTTACATTGCTAACTGGTCAATAGGTAAAAACATTTACCATTGAGTAAATAGATTTTATATAGATACGAATCTCTGTTTAACCTAATCCATCCAAAGCCTTAAGGTTGCTTCCCAGTAGGAACTAAAATTTAAATAATAGCCGTTAAAAAGAAAAACATAAAATTTTTTAAATAAGTTACCCAATAACGCATTCCCTGTATTACTTGGTTAGAAAAAGTACATCTTATAAAATGTTAACCTGTAGGGCTAAGATGCGACCCACGACATAATTTTATCGCGGCCTTATATCGCATTTTGACAGCGTTATATCGTTTGTCTATCGCTGCTAACATGGCAGACTAGTTATGTCATCTCTAACTGTCAAAATACGATAAACGATAAAGTCAAGAATTTAGGCCAAGACATTTTTAAGGATGTCGATTTTAGTTTTCTATGTAATTCGTTCTATAATGTCATTAAACGTAAAATGTTCCTACGATTATTCGTTATTGTTACATCACTAGTGCGAACGATTCATCGAATCACGTTTATTGACCTTTTGTTGCTTTAATTAATCATTGCGAGAGGTCTATCGTGCATAAAGGAGAATCATTTCGGTAATAATGTTTACTTAATTAGGACTTGAATAATTACTTGTGATGGTATTAGATTGACCATTGTAATGGGATACTGAGCGGCAAATTAGCAACGTCTCAGGTGTTCGCGCCAATTAAACAATTAATATTACCTGTAATTGTAGGTTCAGTCGATGATATTGTGTAACTTAGTAGCAAAATCATCAAATACATTATTAAGATCTATTTCAAAATTTGTCTCTAAAAACCTGAAATAATTAAATTGTTCATAATTGATACGCAAGGAGATTTGGCTACAATCATCACACTTGGCAGGCAGGTGGACGCTCATTTGGCTTAGAGAGCCAACGCTTAGGGTGAGAGAAGACCACGGTGCCCGTCTAATTCTGACGTTTGCATTTTAAGATACCCAGAACGAGAAGATGTGGTGTTATTCAAATTTTAAGTCAACTTTAAACGTTATAAATGCTTAAACAGTTATTGGAAAAGTATCGTAGATAAGCGCTTAAAAGCGAAAAATTGCTTAAATTTGAAAGTCATCGCGAACCGATTGTCTGTTATTTCCACCGATCGCCAGTCGAGGCATTTTCCTAGAAAACCGTCTATGTGGGGTTCACTATCATACTAAAAGAGGTACAAAAGGTTCACTTGCACTAAAAGCACGAGACCGAAACTTGCTTTAATTTTAAACATATATTTATATCCATGTGATACCTCGTTAGAGGCAATCTACATTGTAAACTTGCTAAAGTTAGGTGTCGATAAACGGTTGGTGTGGAATCAGACTCATTCAGTCAGTGTTGAAGTCATCACGATATCTAGACTGTAGTCTTGAAAAATACTTAAAGCGATTAACTCCTGGGTTATTATTTGAAATTTCCGAGCTCATTCAACTTTTGTAAACCTCTGAGTACAGCCTGGGACATTTTCGGATATTTTAAAATATGACTCGTGAACAAGGTACATGGTAGAAATATCGAAATAATTAACTCTTACGATAGTGACCATGAAAGTTTAAAACAGTATATGAATCGTGAATTCTCATATGGTTGAGGTTCGGCAAACTAAAACAATGACGCTTATGCCGTCATAACAATAAAACTATTAATGTCTGGGAACTTAAATTTTATGTACTAATTCGGTGTGACCCTAAATCAATGCGCTTACGTAGCAAGCCTACTGATCATTTTTGTACGGTGGCGTTACGGTGAATGGCGCCAGACTTTGACTCATATTCAGTCTAGAACATGGGCAATTTGCTAGCTAAAATGCTGTTCTATTTATAATCAAATACGTAGGTGCACAAAGGGCAAATCTTTTAAAACGATTCTTTTGTCAGCTAGTTCGTTTACGAGTACCTACTCTTTTATGAATTAATTAGTCTTGAAGAATATAGATATTATATTTATTTACAGAAACATGTGTGAGGTATAGAGTGAGGCTTTGCTATGTGATTCAATGCAATGATTGAATAAATAAGATCGATCTGATAAAGTTGGACAAGATCTGCCTAGGAGAAAATAATGTTATCAATTATACGCTTATTTTGTATGTTTTTTAAAATCACGTAAATGTCTTACCATTTTGATTTCTATGATTTTTTCAACTTCTTTTGAAAATCTCGGTGCGCGATGACTGTCTGTGATTATTGGTACCAACTCAAAATCGGTGACTTGTTTTTGCTGGTTTTTTTAAGTTCAAAGTTCATGGTTTTTATTTTTTTATTTTTACACCAAATTAGTTTTAAGTTTAACTTCGAATACCTGATTGTACCAAATCTGCTCACGTTTTCAAATTCATAGATCACCTTTAATAGAAGAACGATTGTTTTTTGTGTGGTGATTGGTGTGACGTCTCGTTGATAGGTCTAAGATTTCTCTGTGAACACCATTTTCTGTGATTCATATGTCACTTAATAAGTTTTAAAGTGCTAATTTTTGTAAGAATCAAGGTTAGTATATGTATGTAGGTTAGGTATGTCCTAAAGGTAAAAAAGGTTTTTTAATATTATTTAACTGACAAAAATGTAGTTGCAAGCCAATCACAAGTAAAATATCAACAATCATGCTAAGCGTTGAACCCTAGAATAGTTCCTATATTTATCTTACTAATTAAATTATACAACGTGTTCGTTTTGATATCCCATAACTCTAGGGTATTAAACAGACCATGGAAAAGCATCAAATTGCATATTAATAATTTTTTCATCACGAATTTTTTTTTGTTAAATTTTTTCATACAAAATGATTCTTAAAAGTCACGACTGTTTATGTAAAACAACAAACCTTGTTATGAATGAACTTTTGAATGAAAACGATTTACTCGTACCTACTTATTAATGAAACACCCACACAAGTCAATGTTTTTTACAAGTTACGCTCTCCCGCTACTTTACTACTACACTTTAGTGTAAGTTCGCCAACGTCTCGCAAAACTAAAGATCTGCCATACTGGTTACATTTTTTTAACAAATTTACCTAAAATTGATGCTATATTCGAAACTATTGATTTTTGAACCACATTTTCCAGGACGTTTTATATTATTTTTACCTATAGAACATAACCTTAGAGTTATGGGATATCAAAAGGAACACGTTGTATATTCAGATTTTCTTGTTCAATTTTAACTCATTCACCACTATTATCTCTGCCCGGAATACTTATTGAATCATGAAACTGAATCAAAACGTCGAGAAGGTTAACACTTTTACCATTATATTGAATAACATTATACATACTGTTTTCTTAAGTTTATGCGAACACTATAGGTACATCATATCTTTCATTTCAACATTATGCATATTAGAGTTGCATAAAATCCTGTTAGGTATAGTTTTGTTCTATAAAACATTAGTCATGCAGCCAAAATGTCGTCTGCCAAATTTAGAAACATCTCCTTGCTTAAGATGCATTGACTCATTCCGACATAGGATTTAAAGTCAGCTTCGGACGGGGCAAATGCGACCATTCGTAGGCGACGCGGCTGCTACAGGCATTAGCACTAAATGACATCCGCGAAAAATCTCCGAATGTAAAAAAGATTTCGTTGCTTCTTGTGAACTTTATTTGGGGTTCATCAGAGATACTTTACAGAGCACTTCATGAGAAGATATTTCATACCACTCAAAGTATAAATGTTTTGTAAAGTTTATTAGTTTTAAGATTCTGCGAAAGCGAACGATCTTAATAATAGATTCTTAGATCACTAATTACTTAGTTGCGATTCTGTATGTAATATTTACATACTAAGTCATTATTTACCTTAGTCAAGACAAGGTAAACGGAATGGTAGTAATATTAAAATATATATTGTGGATGGATATAGACTTATGCGTACGGTGTGGTGGTAGTCTAAAATAGAATAACCACCCCTTCTTGTTCTGTTAGTATCATAAAAGGAAACTTTAAGAGTACTGTCAGAAACGCCCCGTTAGTCTAGTGGTTTAAATACCGGGCCAAGATCTCGGGGTCCCAGGTTCGAATCCCGGGTCAGGCAACAAAGAGTTTCGAATTTTCGAACTTTGCTCGGGTTTGTGATCACCAACCCGCATTTGGCAAGCGTGGTGATTATGCCAGTATACCTATCATTGCTGTGGTAACATGAATTTAATGATGGAGGCCTTTTCCCTGCAGTCAGTGGGATGATTATAGGCTGTTACTTACTACTGTCAGAAACAGGCGGTTTAGCGATCACAGTCCTGCCTAACAAGCGAAACGATTATGACCAAAACCTCATCATAGAAAAGCAATGTGATTTGGGCTGATGTGATATAGACACGATTTGTGCTGAGTTGGTTGAAAAGGTACTTCCAAAGACGGCGTCATTTGCAATAAACACGTGAAGTATATAAAACATCACTGTGCTCAATGGTTACGCTATAAGCAACTGTTGAAATACAAATACTACCATCTACTTCAAAAAGTGGACAGTTTCTTCCTACAAACCTCCTACAAATTTTCAATGTTTTAATATTTTTTACTCGTAAGTATTTGACTGTTATTATTCTAAAATATTCTTATAATAGGGGTTAAAGTATGAAATTGCCGATTATTTTCCCACTTTTTATTTTGTTTATAGATCTTAATTATAGTCATATTATTGCGTAATTCTTTTTGTATTGTATCAAAACCTAAATAAAGTAACTTTTGACTAAAAAAAAAATGCAATACTAGTGCCTATTACTTTAAAGGAAGTCGTTGAAAAGACCCCTTACAATGTGTCAGCTGACCTTCTTGTTTCAATTAAGTATATTTGTATTATATACTTTGATTTTCAGAAATTTAAATACTATAATGCGTAGCTTTATAACCATCTAACTTTCACCTTTAATTGCATAGAAAACGGTTCAGGCGTTTTTAAAAAAACTAAAAAATTGTTAGTATGGAAAAATGACTTTTCTCGATTTCGTCCATACAAAACGGCAATTTCATACTTTAACCCCTAATATCTCTCGACAAACTTACAGCGAATGTTTACGCGTTAAACGAGGGAGTAGTTAAGTGACAGTGCAAAGTGGCACAAGATGCAAATCCGCAATTTAGAGCCGAGGACAACCGAGTGCCGGGCAGACCGCCAGCCGAGTAGTGCCGGGATTTTTTCTTTTATTTTTACACATGATGCAGTGCGGCTGTAAGTTAAGTAACCGAGGCCATAATTAAAACTATTTTCAACGGAGTAAAACTGGACAGGAGGTAGTTTATGTATTTATTCACCTACCTATTGCACAAATAAATAAAGTACAGAAGTCCGACATAATACTGAAAGCATTAATCATTTGGGTACCACAGATAAAGGGGGTTGCGAAAAGGAAAACAAAATTATATGAAATCTTTACTTATTGTGTAACTAACGCTTTTTATGTGTTTATTGTTTGGGAACCGAATTTTGTATTTTGTAGATTTTGAACTTTCTATGGAACATTTGAGAAAATCAGTAGGTATATAAACTTGAAAAATTATATCTCAGGCGGGACTCCAACCCGCGTCTCCTCGCATCTTTGCGCCCGGTATGCGATCGGTGGCCTAATGGTATGGCGCCCGCATGGCATGCGAGGAGATGCGGGTTCGAGTCCCGCCTGGGACAAAATTTTTCAAGTTTATATACTGATATTATAAGTGCAATTTAGTTGCTAAAATATTAAATAAAGTATGTTTAATCTTGTTAAGTATTTAAAATATTAGTTTTGAGATCAGATTCTTTTATTGCTGGAATAACACTAACAAATGCCATGCCATTTTAAATGAATGTACTACACGCAAGGCCTCGTTATGTAAGTATTTGTTTTATTTTTACCATCTTATTTAAATATATTTTATGATTTGTTATTGTATTTTTACTGCACATAATAAAAACTAAAATAATTCAAAATGTTATTGGTTAGTTTTAGTTAATTGTTTTAACAACTTCCATCTAGCATAGAGAACAGGACCAACGATTTTAATATAATCTTTCCAGATCCAAGCCAATTTAGATATTTTTCTAAACTTACACGACCAGGAATCGAACCTGGGACTCTTACGTGTAAGCAGAGTCTCTCACGTACTGTACTACTTAAACGAGTTGTTATTTTAATATTATTTCATTACGGATTTGGTTACGTTGTAAAATTAATGTTAATTATTCATCATAACAAATTGATAAGTTTAATTTGTATGATAATGTACGAAATATTTGGAATTCGGACATTCCTACTAACTATATTTGACGGATTATTACGTCCAATGAATATCGAGTAAGCGGATTAGTTATCGATATATTAATGAAACATAATGCGTTTGGTGCTCTATATTATGTGAGCCATTTGGTAGGAATGATGGAAATATATATTTATACGAATACGTAATAGTACTAACACTCAAGTGGAGAATACGTATTTACAATTAGATAAGCATGGTTTATAAACGAATTATTTAACCCACACCAAGATTACTTTAACATTACAATTATTACAAAGAAAGTAAAATAGTGGTAGTGTCAACAGGTACCATAACCAGCAAAATTTTAAGACTAAACCAAACAAACAAAGGTAACGAAACTTAAAAATGTTTACAATCAAAAATACGTAACTTATTGTACTTATGAAATTTTTATTTTAAAACAATCCTTTGAAACAATAAAATAATAGTGTAAATAAAAAATTTAAAGAGTGTATTCGTTTTTTTCTTAATTTGCATAAAAAAAACAGTTTTAGAAACTTTAGAAAGCTTTTATCTTAACCGATTCATGAATATTTGAAAAAATATTACTTTCGTTTTTTTCTACCTTACAGCGCAAAGCATTGAATGAATTCGTCGACATACAGAATGTATTTGTAGTTCAATAGTGACAACAGTTGCCCGGTATGTGAAGGAGGTGAATTCAAATCCCTCCTCAGTCAGTCGAAATTTAAGGAATCGTATTTTCAACTTTATTACTCGTACGTAGGCTACGGAAACAAAAAAAGGATTTAAGAATTGTTTGTTTTTGATAAATACGTACATTCAAAGAATTCAGTTGTTTGACAGATTCATGTTGATGTAATTTTCTTGGGGTTATGGTTAATTATTTTATTTGCTCTTATCATAATTACGATCATATAACCAGGCGAGATTAAAATTTTCCTTAATTTTCTACGACAGTTGAATTCTATGACTCTACTTTGTCACTCTACATTTTATAACTGCTTGCCTCGGAATTGAAATATAAGCTCATCATAAAAACCGACATGCACAATGCAAGACATAAAAACTGCTGGTACTCATTCATCTGAGTGATAAAATATAAGCACTTGCATATAGTTTATGAACACCAGATTACACTCGTATCTATCATAAGTAGCAATTTTCTCTGTATAGTTTGTCAAAGCTTTTAAATAAATTTATAGCAACCCACAAAGTGAGTGCAGTGAATTTTACGATCCAGCTTTATGGTGGAGTGTGTGAGTTTTATTTGCTTATATAGGCCTTTAATGGGTCGTAGTCTTAGTCGTAGTATCAGAAACATTGCTGGTCGATGTTGCACTGTAGCTTTCAGTTATTGCTTGTGTGTGTGTTTTTCAATCTGTGAGTCATCTTTGTTGGTGGGATATTGATGACACATAGTTTTGGAGTTATTCTTAATATCAGTATATAAACTTGAAAAATTTTGTCTCAGGCGGGACTCGAACCCGCATCTCCTCGCATGCCGGGCGGGCGCCATACCATTAGGCCACCGAGACACTGCGACACGGCGCCAATTTTTCAAGCATATTCTTACGCTGTAAGCCAGCGTTGTTTCATCAAATGTTAGGAGTTTGCACCCTTAACACCCGAAAGAAACATCTTTGCAGATGTTTGACAGTCAGTTAAGATTTGAATTTAATTAAGATTGCAATTTAATTGCTAAAATATCAAATTAAAGTATATTCTTAATATATTCCCTATAGGGTTAAATATCTTCACTGTATTAATACCTATACAATATTGAATTATATAATATTGTAATTTGAAAAGTGTTGATACGTTTTTCTCCAAATGAGTTAAATTCTACACAAAATGTTTTGCAACAGATAATTATATCAATATAGATTAAACTATTGAGCCTTAATTAAACTTGTTAATACACAATAAAATATATAACAACTCTTTAAACACTAAACGACACAAATAAGAAACTTAGATCTAGTAATAATAAGATGTACTCGATTACAGTAGAGTTATTGCTTGCAATCAGGTTTAAATACAATGACAAAGACACGCACGAACTTATCATCATTGAATTCAATTTTGACAAGGACTTAAGATGACGCGACAATGTGTCATGTGGTGATGGTGTTAAAAATAACAGCACCACTGCTTCTCAACTGGTTAACGTAAGAGACAAGACAAGCTAATAGTCAAAGGAGTTCTGTTGGAGGACGGCAGCGTCTTCTCTCTATTTCTGATCAAACTGCGATCTTCAACCCGCCTGACAAGCCTGGCGATTTAGGTCAAACAGCAATATCCAAGGCGCCTGAAAAACGTGTCTATTAATGCAAATTCTTTCTTCAGTTGAGGCTTGTGGCCAGTTTCCAAGCTATTAATGTCCTTTGATTAAATTAGTTTTTTTTGCTTAAAAACATTTATGGATATACTTTATTTGATATTTTAGCAACTTAATTGCACTTAAAATATCAGTATATAAACTTGAAAAATTTTGTCTCAGGCGGGACTCGAACCCGCATCTCCTCGCATGCCGGGCGGGCGCCATACCATTAGGCCACCGAGACACTGCGACACGGCGCGAATTTTTCAAGCATATTCTTACGCTATAAGCCAGCGTTGTTTCATCAAATGCTAGGAGTTTGCACCCCTAACACCCGAAAGAAACATCTTTGCAGATGTTTGACAGTCAGTTAAGATGAAACAGCTATTCATATACTTTATTTGATATTTTAGCAACTTAATTGCACTTAAAATATCAGTATATAAACTTGAAAAATTTTGTCTCAGGCGGGACTCGAACCCGCATCTCCTCGCATGCCGGGCGGGCGCCATACCATTAGGCCACCGAGACACTGCGACACGGCGCGAATTTTTCAAGCAAATTCTTACGATTACTTCTTACTTAAAATATCAGTATATAAACTTGAAAAATTTTTCAAGTTTATATACTGATATTTTAAGTGCAATTAAGTTGCTAAAATATCAAATAAAGTATATGAATAGCTGTTTCATCTTAACTGACTGTCAAACATCTGCAAAGATGTTTCTTTCGGGTGTTAGGGGTGCAAACTCCTAGCATTTGATGAAACAACGCTGGCTTATAGCGTAAGAATATGCTTGAAAAATTCGCGCCGTGTCGCAGTGTCTCGGTGGCCTAATGGTATGGCGCCCACCCGGCATGCGAGGAGATGCGGGTTCGAGTCCCGCCTGAGAAAAAAAAAAAAAAAAAAAATTTTTCAAGTTTATATACTGATATTTTAAGTGCAATTAAGTTGCTAAAATATCAAATAAAGTATATGAATAGCTGTTTCATCTTAACTGACTGTCAAACATCTGCAAAGATGTTTCTTTCGGGTGTTAGGGGTGCAAACTCCTAGCATTTGATGAAACAACGCTGGCTTATAGCGTAAGAATATGCTTGAAAAATTCGCGCCGTGTCGCAGTGTCTCGGTGGCCTAATGGTATGGCGCCCGCCCGGCATGCGAGGAGATGCGGTTTCGAGTCCCGCCTGAGACAAAAAAAAAATAAATTTTTTTCAAGTTTATATACTGATATTTTAAGTGCAATTAAGTTGCTAAAATATCAAATACAGTATATGAATAGCTGTTTCATCTTAACTGACTGTCAAACATCTGCAAAGATGTTTCTTTCGGGTGTTAGGGGTGCAAACTCCTAGCATTTGATGAAACAACGCTGGCTTATAGCGTAAGAATATGCTTGAAAAATTCGCGCCGTGTCGCAGTGTCTCGGTGGCCTAATGGTATGGCGCCCGCCCGGCATGCGAGGAGATGCGGGTTCGAGTCCCGCCTGAGACAAAATTTTTCAAGTTTATATACTGATATTTTAAGTGCAATTAAGTTGCTAAAATATCAAATAAAGTATATGAATAGCTGTTTCATCTTAACTGACTGTCAAACATCTGCAAAGATGTTTCTTTCGGGTGTTAGGGGTGCAAACTCCTAGCATTTGATGAAACAACGCTGGCTTATAGCGTAAGAATATGCTTGAAAAATTCGCGCCGTGTCGCAGTGTCTCGGTGGCCTAATGGTATGGCGCCCGCCCGGCATGCGAGGAGATGCGGGTTCGAGTCCCGCCTGAGACAAAATTTTTCAAGTTTATATACTAACATTTATGGATATCACTAGCGTCTCCTTTCGCGTGGAAATCGGCTATTCTGCATTCCGTATTTTACTACTCATAGTACCTTTAGGTACTGATTGTATCGACTTCCTTAGAAATCACTTTTTTTTTGCAATCATTGTTATCTGTTATTTTCCATACTATACTATATATTATATTTATTTTACATATCAACTCAAAAATTTAATATCAGTATTACATTAGCTAAGACATTACTGATTCTTTCTTTATTTTTCGGGATAAAACTGTCCTACGTACGTATACCGTTCCTGGAATCCAAATTGTTTTCTGGGAAAGAGCTATACTACATAGAACTCGTATAATGTATACGGAACTCGTATATTTTTCGGGATAAAACTACGTAGGACAGTTTTATCCCGAAAAATATACGAGTTCCGTATACATTATACGAGTTCTATGTAGTATAGCTCTTTCCCAGAAAACAATTTGGATTCCAGGAACGGTACTAGGTAGTAAAACCTATCTATAAACCCAACTTTATCTAACTAATTATAGCACGTGGTTTAAGCGAGAAGGGGTAAATAGACAGACAGGAATATTTTCCCATTTATAATGTTAGATTTAAAATAAAAGCGCCACAGTTTATACTTTTTGATTTAAAAAACTTGAATACTTAATTTAAATATCAAAATAGCACGAACCAAATACAGTTTAACATGTCGACGTTAGCGTGCGATAACCTACTTTGCCTGAATTTCCCGTGTTTCGTGCATTACAAAAACCCAATTTTATTCTAAGTACCTATTCAAGTAAAATTTTAAATTTGTGGCGATACTTTTATTGCAACATTGCATTTCGTTGCTGAGGCGTGTTACTCACTATTGTGTAAGGTATTTGTAAACATTTCTTTTTGCTGTGGAGTTAGACAGCCCTACTTCAAAAATTAGGGTTGCCAGGCTATATTTTTAATATACTAAAAATATTCTGCGACATTTAATAAACTATGAATTTTGACACAACGCTGTCATGCGTTGTGTCAAAATTGATGATGATGGTTTGTGTTTTTTTGATACCGACCCTTTACTCCTAAATCATAGAATATTACCCCGCACGATTATTATGTAAATAAATATAAATAAACATTAAAGGGCTAATTATGCACAAAAATTAAAAAACAAATAAGTTGTCTAAAGTGTCATTAATACATTATGAAACCTCAAAATAAAATACCTCAATTCATATATCAGTATTAAAACTTGTAAAAATATGTCTCAGACGGGAGTCAAACCCGCATTTCCTCGCATAAATATGAAATTACAATTAAATTTCTAAAATAAGAATATTAATAACTTGATTTATTATCAAACTTTAAGCATAGCTATAATCAAATTAAAGTTTATGCTTGTGCTAGAGTGAGCAAAATGACAATGTGTGTAATTTAGATTCTTAGACTTAGACCCTTTGACGATCGGATATTCCAGACATAATTAAAATCAATTGTTATCGAGACAACCGGTTGTCTCTTGGGGCTTGAAGCGCTACACTCAGGTGACATGTAGCAATCAAACGCACGAATGAGTAATGGTGGACATTCACTTCCACAATCACGCTTAAAAGTATAATATCAGGGGGTATTAAGTGACCTATGCCGATTGTGATGTCAGTACAGTTTACGTGTGACTTATGGAATTGAAACATTTCCGTTGAATATGGGTGATGGAAGATGAGGGAGCAAGGCCTGGTATTTTCCTGGTGATAGAATAAGAAATGAGGAAATCTGTATTAGAACAAAAAAACAGACATCACTCGATAAATTTTGTAGCTGAAGTAACAGTGGGCGATCGACATTAGTATGAGGAACCGATAATCATTGGAGCCCAAAAGGTTTGAGGGTAAATCTCCTACCTGTTGGACCGACGATCTGATGCATGTCGTTACATGGACGCTAGATGCGGAAAGTGCAGTTCCGATCGTTGTAGAGATACTTAGAGGAGGCCTGTCCCGCTGTGGGCGTGATGAGATGATGATGATGAAGTTACTAATTGCATGTTAGACTAAAAATAATTTAAAAAAACTTGAGATGTGTCAGGGGACTCGGATGGAACGAAGTTCCTTTTTAGTGAAGGAATTGTAGTAAAATTTTATTTTTGCTATAGTTTCTCTCTCTCTCTCTATCTTTCTCTCTCTCTCTCTCTCACACACACACACACACAGAAAAAAACGCGCACGCCGCTCGGCTTACAACTATAGCAAAAAGTGACGTTACAAAAGTGTCGTTACAACTTTTGGTCTTAATTTTTTCTTAAGGAACTTCGTTCCAATAATCTTATAGCCATATGACTGTCAAATTGAAATGAAATGAAAAACTTACATGTTTATGCTGCTTTCTCTAAATCTCCTTTCTCTCTGTGCCAAACTACGACCACACCGTACACCTCCTGTAAATGTAAAGATCTCCATGAAGATCGGTTCCTCGTTGACCGCATGTATGCTCCCGCAACCTTCACGGACTATGACTGGCCTTAATGGCCTTGATTCTTCATTGTTCGCCTGATTTTAATTATTTGGTTATGTGATGTGATCAAGTTCTAAGCCCTGGGGCCTAATCATGAGAGTCAGAACACGACTAATTGTTTTTAGGTAAATCAAAAATATCTTGGAAAAAAGGACCTAAGATTTTATTCCTATGCTATCGTCTGTGTATGGGGGTCTTGTATTTTACTAGCGAAAATACTTGGGTTATTTATGTTCCTGCAGTAAAAGCTAGGTAATTTAAAAAACACCAGCTCTCTAGTTGTTCCATTGCATTATTTTCTTTAAAACTTCGGTACTATAATCCTGCACTGCTGACTGTACCTCCGTAGACCCGCCGTCGTCGCCTAACGGCCAATAATTGCAGTGCAGCCTACGTACAGTAGAATTCGGCGAACTAGCTATTACTGCAATAACAGTTTACCTGGTGATTCGACGCAAACTTGGGGTAGGCACCATTTCTGGGAACAATCGCTCGTTTTTCATGCAAAAGGGAGGTAAGCAGACGATGTTATTTGCGAATTAGAATCAAAGGAATAGTAATGATGAATATAAGTTAGGACTGTTGGATATGGATGGACAAGTATCGTCATTCATATTTATCATATTATAATAAATACTAATACCGATACTTGTCCATACGTCCTAGACATCTCGGATGGCCACAATTAGCGACATGGCCCTTGGTAAACGTATCATTTAATTTATTCTTGTATTATAATCAACATTTGAGTCTAGAAACCATTGCATATGTTACATATCACTTTACTGCGGGTCTGTAGAATAACTTCACTAATCAAAATACATCCCACAACTCATGGATTCATTGAACTAACACAATGCGGTCCATATTACACCCGCCTAGTTCCTATTCAATTGTTAATTTAACACAAAACAATCGAGTATAAACGCTCGCCTAACAAATGATCACCCACCCCCACACTAGTTGTCCGTTGTCACAATTGGATTTTCCCAATTCCATATGACAAATATAGAGAGGCTCACGTATCGGAAATAAATTAAGGCCAGTCACACACTGGCGTGTTTATTTTGTTGGGTATACGAAAAAACCTTGCATAGGAATGTTGATGAAATCGGACAACTCGAAACCGATTAGGTACACACGACCGCGCCTCTACCTCCATCGAAATATGCGAAAATTCCAACTGTCACTTTTAATCGGTTGGTTTTTCAAATAAATTACACACATTCCTTTTTTAACAGTGTATTTTTTGTAGGTGCTGTAGTCTAATCTCTGTATGCAACGTGGTGCCTTCGCTGTTTCCGATTTATACTCAAATAAGTGCCTTTGTACAAACTGACTTGGGATCAAAACAAGGTATCTGATTATCCACGTTTATTTATTTCTTAGTAACTACGAAATGAAAATGATGCATAATGTGCTGAAAACAGAAAAGAAAAAGTGCTAACAGTCATCAACAGAAATAAAGATAAAGCACTTTAGACACGCATAATTTCAAAAATACTGTTAGGTATTGAAATTATTAATTTAATTTTGAACACTATGAATACATTTATACACTTAAAAGTAACTCCATTTTTCAGCAAAGTTAAGTTTATAAAAAAATAACTTATTTATAATACTCAAATTTTAAGAACAACCGTCTTAAAACAACACTGCTTACTTAAATTTTATTTTCCTTAATCAGTAGAATCTGGGTTAAGATGAACAATAAAATACAAAGGAAATTGGAAAATTGTTTCAGTGTAATAAACCCAACAAATCAACAACCCCAAGATTCCAGTGAAGTCAGTTCATCGACATGCAATTCGTTGAATCAAAACCGCAGTGGCATGGCGTGGTGTCTCTAAGTGAGCCCCTTAGGCGTCAAACGCTTAAAGTGACTAGGGTTGGAGCACTTTCACTTTAAGCGGTATTTGGTGTTGATTTAATACAATAATATTAACTGTTTTGAGAATATTATTGCATCATAGAGACTAATTCTACAGTGGAGACCGTGTTTAGGTAAGCGTAGTGTGTAAGACGCCCTGCGACTCGAAGGACTGGTGACCTTAGGAGAACTGTTAGCACTGGGTGGATAGGGAAAGCCCAGGACCAAGATTTATGGGGTGACATGAAGGAGATCTACATCCAGTATGCGACGGAAAATTGCTGTTGGTTGATTTTACAAACTATGCAAAAGAATTAAACTTTTAAGAAGGAAGTTATTAGGTGGTGACATATATCATTGTCATTAAAAACTCAGCTATACGGTTTCAAAACTTTCAAATGTTGGGATTGGGACCTATACCGTTAACTAAAGTAAGCTGTTCCACATATTTATCATTGAAGTTTAGGGTGAACTTGTCATGGAGCTCCTTTTTTACTTCCTATAAACCTAATTCACTTTGCATTAGTTTAAAAACGGGCGTTTTATTGAAAATTGCTTTCAGTTTTCATCATAAAAACAAACAACAAACCGTATGTAGTAAAAGTGGACGCCCCCTGAGGCCACTTATCGAGACATTGCTCCTACGCTACTGCCGAGTTCAATTCCATGAAATTAAATACATCGACCTTATCATAGTTTTGATTTAATCACAATCTTATATATATAAAAATGAATCCCTTTTTCCCTTGGTCATCGCATCACGCTTGAACGGCTGGACCGATTTCGCCAATTCTATTTTTGTTTTGTTTGTTATTGTCAGGAGAACGTTCTTATGAAAGAAAAATTTAATAAAATTGCGCGGAAAATTAGAAAATTTAAGAAAACTTAATAACCATACTAAATTATTTGTAATGTAAACCTTAGCGCTATTGACAATTTAAACTTTTTTAATGTAACATTATGGCGTTTGACATAACATGGACAGAATGCGTGCTGCAAACGGTTACAGTTTCCAGTGCGGTCAGCATTTTCAATGTAGATAAATAACTTAGTACATGTCTGAAATATTTTTTTAATTAATTATACCAATTTGAAATTAATATTCATAGTTAAGACAGGACAGCGTCTGTCGGGTCCGCTAGGAACAAATAAAAATATTAATATGAGTTCTACCAACACATGACTGTGTTAAAACACATTTCTACCGAATCACTGATACAATATTTCTAATTTTCTACTAAAACTCAAACGTGGTTAAAACGGTGGGTTAGGTGAGGTTAGATTGTAATTCATCGGCGTTCAATTATGAACTGGCGAAGTTTACAATTTTACGGTGTCATATACATTATTTATTATAAAGTTTAATTAGTAGGTACAGATACCTGCAGGTCAACCTACCCAAAAAGTTAATGGTCATTAAATTGATTTTCAACTTTAAGTCCAGCAAGTAGCGATCAATATTAGTTGAGAAAATTTGTCGTTTTGTGGTAGGTTGACGTGCTGTTGTCTGTGCATATCGTAATACGTGGATACTTGATATTCATCGTGGACGCAATCGGCACACAGCCCGTTATCCAATCCGATTGTAATTGCATCGTAGAATAATTGACACTAAACCACGCGTACTACTGTATGGGTAATACAATAGTTGCGCATTAACTATTTACCTACTTGTTAATGAAGTGTGTTGGCCCAGATACTCTGAAAATGAAACCAAATTAGAATCAACCAATCCAGGGTTTATATCGTGTACCGTGTATGAATTTCCGATATTTCGGAACATAATGATCACGGAAAAAATCTGTTCTTAAGTGATCATGGCCAATCAATTCTTGTGACAGTGACCATGATAGTTTAAATAATTATAAAACTCTAACTAGTAACATAATAAATTTGGCGTTTCGCAGCATGATAATAATATGATCAGCGTTGAGGCTATCTGCAAAATAAACAAATTTCAGACTTTCCAGATACCAGTCATGCCGATACGGTTGATGATGTGATTCACGAAATACATCAACTGAGTTCGATTCTTGGTCGGACTAATTTAGGAACTTTTTTCCAAATTAGCTTGAGTCTGGAAGGGGCAAGTATATGTACTGCAAAAAGCACTTAAGACGATGGTCAATTCTTTTGTAGCAAGATAATGTTTGTACGGCTTCCGTACAAACATGTCACGTAAGGGGGCTTAATGACAGATATTAAAAGAAAAATAGACATTATTTTGTCTATTAATAGCCATGGGGCTGCAATTCAGTAACAATATACAGAATGTTAGGTAAATGGTAATATTTACGCCACAAATAGCCCATGTTATTATAATGATGTATAAATAGTAGTAGGTACAGTGAAGACAGAACTTTGTCATCATCATTTTTATTTTATATATTTTCTTTCATAAAAATCTAAATTTATAGATTCTGCTTTGTATGGAAATATTTTAAAAAAATATGATGGTATCAAAATTCTGACTTCATCATAGTATTTATATGCATTTGTTCACATACCTAGGCTGGTTTCGGCTTATTATACCATTTAACCAACATCCTGTAGATTTAATAAACATGGCTCAATAACTAAAGCCTCATCTAGTGGCGAGTCGAGTTTATAGGATTATTACCGCTTTGAAAATAATAGGGGTTAAAGTATGAAATTGCCGATTATTATCCCACTTTTTATTTTGTTTATAGCTCTTAAGTATAGTCATATTATTGGGTAATTCTTTTTGTATTGTATCAAAATCTAAATAAAGTAACTTTTGACTAAAAAAAAATTCAATACTAGTGCCTATTACTTCAAAGGAAGTCGTTGAAAAGACCCCTTACAATGTGTCAGCTGTCCTTCTTGCTTCAATTAAGTATATTTGTATTATATACTTTGATTTTCAGAAATTTAAATACTATAATGCGTAGCTTTATAATCATCAAACTTTCACCTTTAATTGCATCAAAAACGGTTCAGTCGTTTTTAAAAAAACTAAAAAATTGTTAGTATGGAAAAATGACTTTTCTCGATTTCGTCCATACAAAACGGCAATTTCATACTTTAACCCCTAATATCTGGTTAAATATGAAAATATTGGATACGAGTAAAACAAGGCTTCTAGTTTTATATTTAAAATTCAGTCAAAGTACCTTTATTTAAAATTCAGTGGGTACTCTGACAAATTCGTCATACCAATGCGATGGTCTGCATTCTAATGCAGCAATTTCTTTGGAACCTGTTTATTATTAAGTGAGGAAGTCAGACCATTAGCTGAGTTCCGTTCGCCCCTTGTCCAATGTAAGATGAACGATATAACTGTACATCGGAAGAACTCTGATGGATTATTTGTCAACTGAAAATATTAATTGTTTCGTAACGATAACTGTGATTAGTCGAGAATGAACACACTGAATGAATATTACTTTCAAATTTTGTTTTCGAAATATTTGCAAACGATCTACGGTAATTGTTTTATAGTTGGCAACAATCGAAAAAAAAATCTAAAGAAAATTTTAAAATTAGAGGAATCGATCTGAAACAAACATTTTTTTTACAAAAGCTGGCGAAAAACATAAAATATTTTTATTTTATAAATTTTGGTATCATTAAAATCAGTAAAATCAGTTTTATTTCTGCAAATAGGCCCCTGGAGGCGTTTTTATGAATTAAGAACGATAAGAGTTCTGACTGATAGATGATAGTAAAGAAATACCATAGATAACCGAGTAAAGAAAATCGCTAATAGATTCCGTAGCATCGTCGGTAAGCAGGCGTCGTAAATCTAAAAACCTGAACATATCCTTTACATATATCAGTGGCTTATAATCATAAATAACGGCAAGTGTGTAGGTGAACAGCATTGGAAAGTAATACGGTCCCAGCAAAGCTGTGGCATTACGCAAAGACAAATGTTCCTGTGGGCGCATTAACATAATCCGGACAGAGGAAGTGACGTGCCACGTGACGAGGTGGATGCGGGGACCGACTTCCGACCGTGCCCGTACGCATCTTAAATGTATGGCGCAGGATAACCGATATTAGGGGCAATAGGTGAATTTATATTGGAAAAAACTTAGGTCTCTAAGCATTTAACCGATCGTTAAACGAAAAATCTCCAACTAATTACACTCCAACTCGAAAAATTATGCATGTAGCTATGCGAGCTCGAGTCCCGCCTGAGACATAATTTTTCAAGTTTATGCTAAAAATATCATATAAAGTATTTAAATAGCTGTTTCATCTTAACTGACTGTCAAACATCTGTAAAGATGTTTCTTTTGGGTGTTAAGAATGCAAACTCCTAACATTTGATGAAACGACGCTGGCTGGCCTTTGCACTGTGACGCAGTGTCCGGTGGCTTCATGGTATAGCGCCGCCCCCGGTATGCATTGAGGTGTGGGTTCGAGTCCCGCCTGAGAAATATTTTTTCAAATTCAAATACTGATATTATAATTGCAATTAAATTGCTAAAAATATCATTAAAGTTTTAAAAACTCTGTCAAAAATAGTGATTATCTATCAGGCCTCATCGATCTAGTTAGGACTTAGCCTTATTCACCAGACTTGGCCGTCGGATCAGTGACCGCAATTTAAATAGGAAGAAGACCCTGCTATTTTTGGTATTTTGCCTCATCCTTAACACGCCATGGGGGACAACGGTGACCTCCAAACAATGAAATTTATATTTTGTCTAGTTCCACGACAGTTGAAGGCTTAAATCGCCCATACGGCAACCATACTGAACGAGAAGGTGTAGTGCTATTCCATTTTTAGCTGGCACCACACGACATGGCATAAAATACAACTAAAACCTAATTTACTCTAATCGAGGCATAGCCATCGTAACTAAATTTGTCATGAATAAAACAAAAGCCACTGCATAGCTCTGAAATATTAACGAACGCAAATGGTTTTATGTTTGCAATGCAGTAATTTATTTTGAAGTCCACTGTGAAATAATAAAATTCGTGTGTGATCACGATTTTTAGTACTGAAATGCGGCAGGAATCACCAATAGTTCGAAACTACGTCCGGCAAAATTGGGATGCAATGGTCGTAGTTTATCTAATTCACAGAGCGCATTGGATCCCGGAGGCATCAATCTTGATCAGAGGGACAACGGAGCCACAGCCCATAGCAGAACAGCTGACCCCTACAGATGTCTTATATCACGGCATATTCCAAACAATAACACTTAAAAAAATACATTATATTATAACATACATAATACATACCATGAAGTTCTTATATTTAGCCCTTATCAGTTCACTACTGGATACAAACCTCTCTAAGAAGGATTTGGGCATAACCGTCACGTCTGACATGAGGTTTCAACAGAGGTGTGGGGTGCTCTTGACCTTTCTTTCTGCTAATACTCTTTTTTTCACCTCTAATGACTACCACCCATGACACCTTTATGGCAATAAAGGGTTGTATTAGTCTATATGCATGGCTATGGGTATAGCTAGTTATCAGGGGCAAGTGATTGAACAAGTTAATAAATTCACGCTGCTTGAGATCACGATGGAATGGATGGATCAACGCTGTCGTAGAAACCACACGTGGAGTATTGGTGAGTAGGCTCAGTAGCTTTTCTTTTGCGCTGCGCGAACTCCGTAAAAACACAAACGAAGAGTGTGCGCTCACTGCGTATCACAGCCACGCTGCCGCTTAGATAAGGTACGGGATTATATTCTGGGGCAACTCGACCGATGTGTCCGCGGTATTTGTGTTGCATAAAAGATGTCTTCGCATAATTACATTCACAGCGCCAAGAGAAACATTCAGAATGATTTTTGTACAATATAAACTACTCACCGTTACTTGCGTCTACATATATGAATTGTGTTGTTTTGTTAGGAAACACAGTATTTATTTTAAACATCTTGATAACACGTCGAGCCGTTATGCCGTGCGCCGCCGCCGTGTTCTACCCGCCGCCCGACTTGCAATATATAAACATGGTCCGCATTATATGGCTGTCAAGGTGTATAATCATTTGCCTTACTTTTTAAAGGCCCTCCAAGGTAATAAATTTGAAATTGAGCTAAAGATAATATTGATAACGAAGGCATATTACAATTTTAATGAATATTTTAATGATAAAATAATTTATTAATACCATTAAAATTATTATTAGTATTTTATATTTCGGATTACTTTATTGACTTTTATTGAAATTGACATAATCTGTTTGTGACATCTTTAATTATAATTTATCGACTTATTTTGAAATTAACTGACCCTACGCTGACATCTTTTTTTTTAATTTTAATAGAAATTGTGTACTTATATTTAATTAAGTTAATTTATATCATAAGTAATTAATAACATTGTAATAATATATAATCACAAATACTTCATTGAGGTCATAATGTAACTACCTTAACATCTTTATGCCTATATTGTCTGCAATGTTGTATTATAGTGAAATAAATGAATATGAATATGAATATGGTTTGTAACCCGGGTATATATCGGGATGCCTAATTATTTGTACTCCTAATTGTCATTGGCGCACAAACTATTAGCCTCAATTTTTTTCGCACATTTTTACTAATTCTAAACGTGTTTAGCCTATTTTTACTACGCTTAACTTTACATCGCCGTATTATAATTTCCCAATTGCGACATTTAGCCGAATATATCATAACACCTACCCTTTTGCAGTTCCAAATTTTTATTCGCAGAAAGTTAAAAACTTTATCAGCATGCATGCCTGCTTGCAAAGAAGTAAGCATGGATGCAAGCAAGCAAGAATGCATGCAAACAAGCATGCATGCATGCAAAGAAGTAAGCATGCATGCAAGCAAGCAAGCAAGCATTTATGCAAGCAAGCAAGCATTTATGCAAGCAAGCAAGCATTTATGCAAGCAAGCAAGCATTTATGCAAACAAGCAAGCATTTATGCAAACAAGCAATCATGCATGCAAACAAGCAATCATGCATGCAATCAAGCAGACATGCATGCAAACAAGCAATCATGCATGCATCCAAACAATCAGACTTCCGTGACGGCTTCGGCGCTGCGGGGCTCCGGCGGTCCCACGCATGCTTATCGTCGCAGATGGCTTACGCTCACCACCGCAGCTTCGGCTTTCTGGCCGGCTACGCCGGCCAGCCTCAGCCGCGGCGCCTCGCTTACAGCCTCCTGCTCCTCAGCCCGCGGGCCGCCTCGCCCCTCCGCGCCTACGCGCTTTTGAATTACACTCTAGGGGTAGGGCAGACAAGACTGCTTGGGGTCGGTTTGTGAGCGATTCGTTTCTTAAACTTTTCGGTTTTAATAAAATAGAGCGTAATGTCACATGAGTAAAGTGGGAATATTTATTCATGTGGTAATGTCAAAAAAAGATGCTAATACATTTTAGTGCTTTCGATATTAGACATACTGAAATTAGGGTTTTCAATTTTTAGACCAATCTATAATAGTGCGAAAACAACTGTTAGTCTAGACAATAATTATACGTTATAAGTTTAGGCCAATACGGTTCGGCCAAATGAAATTAGGACTTTAAATTTTAGGCGAACCGAAGGGCACCCTTTGTAACCCATCTACTGTAAACAACCATGCTTGGCAAGTGGGTAGGCAATCGCAGTTGAGCTACCAATGAATCAAATTCACTGCTGCCTCTCTTCTTCTATCGGTACTATTTCAGATATTTTACACTAAGCTTGCAACAGACGGCCAGAAAAAAAATTTCAATCAAATCGGACTGACATGAAAATATATAGAGAAAAATATATGATATATCTGTACTGGCCGTTATATTTTTGCTTTCCGAAGTTAAGGCCCCAAAGCGACGGCATGTATTGTGCAGACGCAGGGGGGTCTCGTGCGCATGCAGATGGATAATGAGGTATTCGGATCTGTTGCTTCGATCTAAGTGGAAGCCAAATAATTGTAAAGTCAATGACTACTCATAGGTAAACGAGAACGAAAAGCGTTAACATCATTTCAGCCCCCTTACTCTTGAATTTGATTTAAGTTCGATCTCGATTCGACCTAGCTAAAATCTGAACAAATTCAATCGAATCGAAATCAAAATCAAGTCATGATCGATGTAAATGGCGATCCGTTAAACATTTTCGGTTGATAACGTAATCACCATCGGCTCAAAGGTTTAGGTTCACTTTTCAGAGTACCAAATCACTGATTCTTGACGTCGATTCGATTTTGATCGTAACTCGAACTTGTCAAGAGTAAGCCTGCTGATCGTACCAAAGATGGCGAATGCTATTTGATGTTATTTACTTCAAGAAAGCTTAAAAATTGTTGTATTTATTCACCTCGACTAAAAGGATCACCAAGTCTAGGTTTGAATACCAGTTCGAGTAAATTTTGAAAATATATATATATCAAATAAAATTTAAATCAATGGTCATCTTTATGGTAATTGGTAAGTGTTGGTCAAATAGTCGTGATTTGCCATCGGATATTCGCTCGAAAATACCATCCGTTCCCAATTTTCCGAATTAAGGGCGGAACGTCTCTAAATGCAGCCGCAATGCCGGAATATTGATCATTAATATTCATAGTGGAAAGATAATTTTAATTAACGTCGTGTAATTTCAAAGGCGTCCACATTCAACAAGTAGCAGCATTCGAATTCCATACTTTTAGTCTTGTACAAAGTAATGAAGTGGGATTTTCTGGGGCTAGGGCTACCTACTAAAAGGCTATCCTCATAAATAAAAAAGAAAAAATATTGTATTAAAGCAACAAATTTATACAGACAATCATATTAGTTAAAATAACAGAGCTTACGATAGGAATTCGTCGTAAGAGATTTAATTAGCTTGTTATGTAGTAAAGCTTAGTGACTAATTAATTAATTATGTTTTTTTATTTACTCATTTCATTTTTTGCCTTGACTGTAACTTTTGTTTTATTTTGTCATCTAATTAAGTACTTATCTAACTTTTGATGTTAATTGTTGTGGTTCTCAACTCAACAAAATCTTTTGTTTTTTTTTATTTATGAATGTTCATCGATTTTAAATATATTTTTTTTTTCATACTTTAGTGTCTTGCTTTGTCCTTGGCACATTTTTTATTGATATTAAGTGTACTTTATTTTGTTGCCTCACGTTTCAAATGGGTCACATCGACCATAATCATGGTTACTCTCCCGTTTCAAAAATAAATATTATTTTTAAAATTTAGAACTACAGATAATAGAACCCAATACATTAAACAACCAATCCACTCCGCATTTGAAGTTGGTATCCCTGGCAGTAGGTGAAAAGAGATTACTTTTTTGCATTCGGGCGTCAAAGAGTGGCGATCTGGAGATTTTCTTTCCGCCAATGGTCCATGAATGCACCACAATGGTGAACTCAAAAGAGCTTGATGAATTCCCAGCTCTTTGTTTCAACCGGCTCTGTCCCGGCGAAGCATTGCTTTTTAATTTAGACCATTCGCCTTTTCCTTTTATTCCGGTATTAAATCTGGATATCCGACTCTTCATGTTGAGTCGTCCGTGTATTTTTATTAACATAGAATTTGTGCATGGATTAGGTACCTACTGTTTTCGTAATTTAAGCTGTGTTCTTAGGATTTTGGGTTTAATTTTGTTTGGTGTTTAAATCGCTATAATAAACATCCAATAATTTACAAACTAATAATTCTGGACTATATAATACTTCTACATAATCTTCTACATATACTAATAACTTCTACATAAGTCCATTATGTAAGCCGGTGATGATGATGAATACTAAACGTGGATAGCATCACATGTTTTTATTTAATACTTAATTAAGTAGCTAGCAAGCTGGTAGTAGCTATTAAGGCTTTGGTTTTTGTACTACAAACACTTAAACCAGACTCAGACCAGTACTTATAAGAAACTCAGATATAACTGTCGAGCCCTTGAAATCTGTTGTTGAACCTACATGGATATTTTAATATCTTAGAATATTTGTTTTCGCCTGCCTCAGAAGGAGTTGGAACTCTTTGAGTGTGTAAGAGGTGATTTAAGTAAATGAAAATGAAAATTGTTGCTTAATAAGGGTTAACAAAATATCTGTAAAATTCACGTATATCATCGAATGTGTGTCTGAGTCACAAAACTTTTGCCATAGTCGGTTGTGACTATAGCTATTCGAAATTGAATAAACCTTGATTTGTTATCACAGACGATGAACGGCTAAACTCATTTGACTGAATAAACATGATGAGGTTATTGGGTCATCGTTAATATCTAGAAGAAAATCCTTTTTTTGTTTCAAGCTTCACCACAAGCGATTGTTTTTTATTACTTAGTAAGTTATTTGAGTAAAAAGTGAACAAGTTGATATAAAAATGTAGACTTTATGGCAGATATGCCCTTGCCTGGTTCATTTTCTTTAAAAAAAACAACGAATTAACAAACTTTTTATTGTTAACCCATTCACGGGATTTCAATTATCGTCACAGATCACAATTTATTCAGGCAAGTTAACAAATAAACAATCCTCTGCCGGTAAATAATACATGTGTCGACAAGTCCATCAATCTCGATCAGAACCGCACGGGGCGACCGAACTAACAAGATTGTGTCGGCTGACGGCACAACGTGTCGACTTGAGTAAAAGTTCTTTTAAATCGACAAAAATCTATTCTGTTTACAAAATTTTGAGAGACGTAGTTTGCTTTGTCCGCACCAGCTGAAATTCCGCGGCAGGCCGATTTGGGCCTGATCCGCAGTGAACGTGTTTATTATGTATTTTTGTACTCGTGAGATTAAAATAAAAAACTCGTGTTTAAACATTTATATAGCCTATTAAAAAGATTTCAGAATTGTTGGACTCCTAAACTAAAAATGGTGCGTTAAATACCAAACCATTATTTATTACAGTTTTACTAAAGATCATCGTTTATATACTATTTTAACTCATAAAAAACAAGGTACATGGTAGAAATCTCGAAATAACTAACTCCTATCATCGTTTATTATCTGTTTAGCATCATAATAAGCTATTTTACGTTTACACTTACTATCGATAATAATTATTCCATATCTATAGTTATCAAATACAGACAAAATTCAAATGGATACAGCAATGTTGTTTAAAAAAAGTCAAAGCAGATAGGCAAACGTAGGGCTGGCAATCTTTTGCAGCTGCAAAATACCAAAATGCCGCAAACATCAGGAGATTACAGAACATCGCCATTATAAATAGAACGACAAGAAAATAATGTAATTCCCCGGGTGAGAGAAGTGGAATAATAAGTTTTTTTCGAATAAGAGAACAAATAAAAGCGTTAATGCCGCTGCATCGAGATTTTCCAACTGGGAAAAATTGCTCTTTTATGTAAGGGCACTGTAAAGAAGGCTTTAATGAAAATTCTACACTGTCCCTGGATAGACAAAAGTCTCCTCTTCCACAAAGCTTGGCCTTATCTCGTAGTACGTGCGTCGTATTAATGAAGGTACTCGTACTTCAGATTTTTTTAAATTAGCGTGTGATCTGCTCATAAGGAACGACCAAAAGTTTTGACCGACAAAAGAATATAATTAATTATTAATTTTGAGCTTACTCATCATTTTGAACCTAGCCCAAAATAGATTTTCGGACACTTAAAAGTTCAAATAACTACTTACATTTTTCAAATTTAAACAGAACTCGTAGTACCTACATACTGATTTAAACTTTCATGGTCACTATCGAAGAAGAAGTTCTTTCGCGATTACGGGTCTTGCTTTATGGGCTATGTCAAAATAAAACATTCTTCTTCGGCAAAATCTATGTGCTTGTCTGTGGCAAAATCCTCTTTTGGAAGAGGCCCCTTAATCGCGTAAGCAAATCGTATCACAATCCTAATTCAATAGCAGGTTTTTGACAGTTCTATCTAAGTATGGGCTAAATGTCAAAATCGTCAAATTCAATCACGATCGAACTGCGATTGAAACTTGGATGAATTAACCACCGTCCAAGGATTGAAATAGCTGAATAAGGCCCATATATGTCCTGCAGTGGACTATATCGATCCATTTCTGGACGTTAAGACGGATGGCGTTAAAAAATTTTACTCACCGAAAACACCATTTTATCGTCATTGTCTTGGGGGTTTGATTTCTGTTTTAAGTCAATCGAGAAAATGAATGTTACTAAATCGGTTTAGATATTTAAAGTGGCGTAATGACGTTAGCAAAATTAATTGTCTGTTCTTATAATTGGCTCACGTTTATTTACACTATAAATTAGTAACATTATATGTTTCATAGACTTTTAGAAGTCTCGGTATTGGTTTAAAAAAATTTCATTAAATTAAAAAAATACCGAATCGAATTGCACTTGAGCATAGAACTTGGTTTTATTTTTGGTTCATCACCACAATCTGTGCACATTTATGCCCAAATATCTCAAGACTTAACAAGCTAACTTGTCACTTAATAACAAACGCATATAGAAATGAGTAACTTAACACGTCATGTTAGTCTAAAATGCAAACAAATCATTTTAACGTTTCCGAGCCCTAGGTAGTAGCATCCTGGCAGCCTCTTACGAAACCTACCACTGCAGAGGGATCTGTTAGCCGTCATCATTGGTTAGAAAACCTAAGATGCCGTTACCCAGGATGGACCACTAGGAGGTAGATCCCACCACCAACTGTTTTTAAAACGGTGGTCGTTAGTCTGTGAAAAATATGCGCCCGCAGCCTTGCTAGGAGCCAAGACAGTATCATCACCTGGACAGTAATAGTCTTGTTCGTTAAAGGTTAATGATTACCCTTCTTTTAATGACCAATGATAAGAAGACGCCACAAAATTTGACAATGAAAAATGTCTAAGTGAGCAATTATTACCTGAATATATGAATTTATTCCGTGAAAAATATTTCATCAGGTGAAAAGTAATCATGAAAATGGGAATACCAGGCAGCCGAGAATGAGGAAATTCACATAGAAAATGGATGATAAAAATCCGTTACTGAATAACACAACGAAAACAGGTAGGTAGTAGGTCCAATTCTTTACAATTAAGCATCCAAAACACTGTTGATATCCCAACAAAGACACATTTCCAAGCGTCAAAAATAAAAATAAGACATCAGAAACATTCTGATCTTTTGTCAAATGTAAGATACAGAGTATCAACCTCGATACGTATTGTAACCCGAAGACAATAACCTCAATACAGACATTCTATATTAGTAACTATCTTGTTATTGGAGAGGTACTAAATTAAATTAAGGTAGTTAAATTCGTAAATAAATCTTTTAATTCATTCCATGTTCTGACAAAGAAGTTATAAGGATTTCATTAATCCCTCAACCCCCAGGAGGCACACGATAACAATTGATTTCAATTGTGTCTGGAATAACTCACGATCGAGGGATTATTAGTCTTTATTACAACAAGATTCTTCGGCTGAACTATAAGAATTTGTATGAGGGACTACTTTAGCAGCTTCAATTTTAATATCTCATGCGAATCCAATTAAAATCCGTATTTGGAATAATGTGAATTGAAGTAGGCTATTAGTCACTAAAGCAGTTTTGTTTGAATAGAACAATCATACCGTACTAAACGGAACTTACCTTACTGAGCTTACCTTCCCTTCCTATTTTGTGGTTCACAGTCATTTTTTGCGAATCACGCATAAAGTGGGGCTTGTGTTGCAGTTCAACATAAAATTTGGAGATAATACGCATTGACAGTGACAAGGGTTGGCTGCCGCTCGGCCAACCGTAAAAATATCTGGCTGCAGCTCAGTTTATCAGTTATTTTTATATCGGGAACTTTAATACTTATCCGTTACATTCCTCGTATGGATTCGATTTTCCTAGTTAGTTTATTCTGTGCGATTTTGTTATGAAATGTAATGTACTTAGAACGATCAAAGTCATTTGAAAGATAACATTTCAGTGTACAGAGTTCTTTTCGGCATTTATAACCTACTGATTTTTTTGAATTAAGTTAGGGAATGATCAAAAGTCTTGTAGAAACAAAAATGAGACAAAATATTAACTTAAAAAATCTATTGCCGCGGTATGCCGAGGTAGAATGTATTTTTGTGATTCAATTAAATAACCAGTACTAGTCCTAAATAAAATGGCATTTAAAGCATTATCATTCGAATAAGACTAAAATTCCAACTTCTATAATTAGTGCTGATTTTGGTTTTTGTATTTTATAAATACAATCTTCTTATATGTAACCTGTAAACTTACACTTATTTACATGCATTCCATTACAACGTTATTTACTTTAACGTTATTAATTTATTACCGAAAATTCTCTGACTTTGATCAACTCACAGTGGTCCCGGCCCGTACGAGCGCATTTTTAATTTCTTCCAGCATTTAATTGTTTTTTTTTTGTATACTTAACTTTATGCTAATTTTTGAGTTAATTGCCTACTCAAAAATTAACTGTTACTACCACATGATAACTGAAAATCTTTTTCCGTTTCCATATTTTAAAATATTTATTTATTCTTTACTTTTGGTTGTTACTATTTAATAAACAAACTAGGCACACAATCATAATCACCCGCTTGCCAAATGAGGGCAAGTGATAAACCCGAGCAATGTTCGAAAATTCGAAAAAATCTTGCTGCCCGACTCGAGGATAGAACCTAGGACCCCGAGATCTTGGCCCGGTACTTCAACACTTGACCAACGGGGCGTTAAACATGACTTTAACTTGTTAAAATTCAATCTTGGACGTTTTGAAGCGACATCTTCCGATGGAACTGTGTATCTTTTTCTCCTTGTTCTTTATGAATTTTTAATAATATGTCACATCTTACACTTGGCTTAAGGCAGTTTTCACCTGGCTCCGGTGTCGAACACGGATCAAGCTTGCATATTGGTCGGTCTTCGACCCTCGTCAGCGCACGGCTCATTGACTCCGCCCGAGTATCAACTGTGAAGCAATTTATTTTATATGAACCTCCGACCTCCTTGAGACGCTGTCAAGATGCGAACTGATATTGGGGTTTGGTGTAAGTCAAAGTTTGTAAAATATAAAATAAAGACAATTTTAGTAATTGTTTTCTATCGAAAATTAATTTACGGGTATAACTCACGTTTTAAAGAAGGAAAGAAGTAATTTTGATTTATCTATGTGTTTCGAACTCTTTACAATGGGAAGACTAAAATGTTATTCGTCGTACAAAAAAAAATTAAATTAATCTTTTATTTAAATATACAGTGTTCACGTAAATTGAGTACAATTCTTTAGGCGGTAGAAATTAGTTCATTTATATAATGTTTTCTGTACCGTGCAGTGCAATTATAATATAGTACAGGACCTTTATTAAGGATTTCGCAAAAGACAAAAGGCGACTATAATAATACTGTCAGCAGATAATAGATAGCTTCTTGACGATTTTCAGTCTTCTCTCCAACACTGGCCAAACAGTGATGGCTTACCAGAATGCCAAGCGTGGCGATAATGTCAATATCCTCCTCGTTGAAAGGCTTTTACTCAGCAGTGGACTTATGTAGGCTGATAATGAAAATAAAAAAACATCTAATTATTTGTCGTCATGTTCAAGTATAATGGTCTTTGTTAATTTTCGAAGCTGTATACAAGTACCTAATTTCCATTCCTACACTATCAATATCATCAAAGGCATAAAGTTGCTTTTTGACGCAAATGCCGACTTACAAATCGTCACTGAAGTTCTCACACCACGTAACAAATTTTTTGACGGTTTTGACATTTTGATGCCATTCGCTAGTGAATCGAAAGACGCGTCGTTTCACCTTATCAGATTCAAGATACGACCAATTGAAATTACGGAAAAGGAACAGTACGGAAGTCACTGTCATGTGGAAACAGTACTTAAGTCCAGCCCAGTCCCATACATTGACCGATCCCGTCAGCTGCGGTCGGGAATTATTCAAAAAGGTTTTTTATTTCTCCTGAGAAGTTCTTAAAAATGACTTACGTGGTGTTAGAACTTCAGTGACGAAATATTGTGACACTTGACTGAAACAAAATTTACATTTAAATTATAAGATCTATTCAACGACACCCCACATCACTCACAGGGTAAGTGGTAAAATAAATTTACCACTGTTTCTTTGTTTAAAGGAGGAGAAGCCATATTTTTTTAAAACTTTATTTTACCACTTTATCGGTGTAATTAATATTCCATAATAATGACATGATCATTCAAAAATAAGCTTTTGAGTAATAAAAGTATCTGAGCTAATTAAATACCTACCTACAGACAATTTGGCACGGTAGTACAATGTTGGGTATGGTTAGATAACCTAAAACTGAGCTTATTTATTCGATAAATAAAAACACAAATTTTTGATGGATCTGCGAATTAAAAATCGAACAAAAATTCAATTTCCCAAAGTAATTCTCAAGAAATACAACGTCTTGTTTAAAATTAAAAAAAAACCGTAGAGATAGATAATAATATTATATCGGTAGATATTTTAGTCTGTCACATTCTATCTTGCGGTTACCGGAGAACTGTTTAAAGAAATGTCCATTTTGCATTGACCTGCTTTTGTTATTTGAGATAAGGTTTCATTTAAAAATGCAATTCTGAAATATTCCGATGCAATATAGAAATGGGGCAATATTTACTGCTACCGATGCAGTAAGTAAGGCAATTTTGGAACTAACTTATGGTTGTTTATATCGAAAATACACAGAAAATGCTATTAATTTTAGTTTTATAAAAAGACAACCTTAATTTTTTTCTTTGTGTTGTCAAATTGACACCTTCATGTTTGATCGATTAATCTTTTGTTAATAACTGACAAATAAAAGAGGAGGTTCTCAATTCGACATTAATGTTTGTTAAGGTACATCTCAAAGATGATTCCATTAAAATTCAAAAAAAGGTTAAACATCTTAATTTGCAAAAGCCGTAATTCACAAAGTTTTAATAAAGGCAATTTTTGCGCTGCAACAAAACTTGAAAAAAAAAAGTTAATATGAAATAATAAACCACCAATTTCGGCTAAGTGTTAAACAAAAATTAAACCGAAAGATAAACTTACGAATATCAGTATATAAACTTGAAAAAATTTTGTCTCAGGCGGGACTCGAACCCGCATCTCCTCACATGCCCGCCCGGCATGCGAGACTTAATTTTTTCAAGTTTATATACTGATATTATAAGTGCAATTAAGTTGCTAAAATATCAAATAAAGTATATAAACTTACGAAATTAACTCGCCTATAATATGGCTTTACACTTACATTTATATTTTTGTTTATCCCTATGTTTCATGGTTACGGTACGAAGTCGAAAAGCTAGCACTTTATCATTGTTTCGTTAGTATCAACAAATTTTCAGACACTTTACTATAATCTTGGCCTTGACACACTCTGATGAACCATCGTCCCGTTAAGTCGCTGGTAAAATAGAACAAATAAGAGCCTAGATTCCACGTGCTGAAATTTAAAATGCCTAACTTATTTGAATGCAAAGTCGATACGATCATTGCACCCAACTTTTATACAGTGTCACGTTATGAAATCATACCACCGCCGTTATCGTAGTACGGAAGATTGTTTTACTTGGAGCCATGCCATAACTGCACAAGGAAGTACAAAGTATAAATACATTTTGCATGCCACTTAACAGTCTGTGCAGTTTATCATGGCAGGACAGCCAGAGTTATAACGCGCATTGCAATTTGAAAACTAAAAAACGCATTTAGCAACGTTAAAAAGATGTAAGGAGTTACGCAATGTTAAATGCGTATGACACTCCTAAGTGCATTTCTGGCCCGTTACTGGATTTAATCTACATCTACACTAATTATTATTTTACTATTAAAAGCTGACACTAACTTTTATGAACATAGCCTACTTTTTACCGCGGGACCCGGTAGGTGGCGCTGCTGTCGGTATGTCAAACTACCAAACGGCTTGATCGATTGGGTTGTAATTTTGTATGTATATTTTCATGGTTTCACAAACACAAATTTAACTATGTATTAAGCCTACTTATCTATCTTTCTATATGCCACCGCTAGGCACAGGTTTCCGACCATGCGATATGACGTGGAGTTCACGCGGACAGAGCCGCGGGCGAAGAGCTAGCCTTTAATAAAATTATAAAAAAAGGAACATCTAACATCTTCGACTTCTGTTATTTTTAGTTTGAAAATAAAATTATCTTTCATAAAGCTTCAATAGTTAAAGCTTTTTGTTGTGGGTCGCTGGTATTATAATAAAAAGTTACGTGGCCATAGGTATATTAAGTATATTAAATAGGCGTCAAACAAGAACCAGCTTATTCTTCAAGAGTTGGAAACTAAAGAAACTTGGTAATTGTGCACAAAAAAAATGCGTATTAAAAAGTATTTCTTATGGACATAGGTACATAAGAAATACTTAAGACATACAAAAGGCGTGAAATAAAAAACATCTTATTAAAAACGTGTCTAGAGAAGTAAATAACCTTTACATTTATTAATTTACCCTCAACTCAACTACACAATGTGGCTTAGTATAGCTATCAAAGGTACGGCCTCTACCAGTTTGTAGTTTTGAATAATTTGAATAATTAAAATTAATTTAGGTTGAGGATCTAATTATTTTATTTTGCACAATATAACTGTGTTAACACATTCACTATCGACCAACTTGGGTCAGCTGGATTCCTGCAACAAATGATACACAGACATTTTTATTTATTTTAAACTTTATCTTACACATCAGCTAATCTAAGTACCTATGTTATTTCAGTTTTCATTTTTATGTGCATTGCTAGTGTATTTAATTTATAAATATTTACCAATTTTTGTATGCCTACAAGGTAAATCATAGTAACTGTAATGCTTCCTTTAAGTAAAGTCTTCTTTGTTTGTAGGTATCTGTAATAACAGAATAAATTATTCTATTCTATTCTATCATGAGTTTTAAATCCGTATAAGAAAAATACGGCACTGTTTTCCTGAAACTGACATACTTACCTCATTGCGCCTAATAGCCTAGCAATGCAATGCGATGCGTCCTGCCACAGTCAGCGCAAAAATACTTTTATACAGTCTCTTTCAAATGTGCAAAATACATTCCAAATGCGATGTTTAGGCTGCCTTCACATTTATTCGATCACATCAACTTGAATCGATGCCATCCAAAACACTCTTAGTGACGACGAACTATTTTTCGTTCGAATCAAGGTGATCACACACTTCTACACTTTATTATTTTTATTATCATTGCTATTTTTAAACCAGTAAACTTTAATTAATAATTTCAGTATAAATCGCTAGCCTATACATACTCGTACATATCAGTTCACTTATAGACAAAAGGTTTTAGAAGGTCAAAAGAAGGATTTTGCTATACTTTTCTCATATTATTTTAACAATAACATTTACAAAATATAAACAAGTAAGTAAATTCATATTCTGCAATGTAGGTATACTTATTATTTTTCTTTCTGCTTAGGACTTACCACTACCTACTTAGTACTTAGGAGCAAAGCCAGGAAGACTTTGTTCTTTGTTTGTTAACTTCAGATAGTGTTTTTACACGTTTCTTCGAATAAATGGGTGCCTAAACTACTCCCTTTGCTATCCTGGTGACTGTTCTTCCACTGGGCTACTGAGGTCTTCAATACCTTTCGAGTTATATGCTTTGTGATTTGTTATGATGATGGATGTTTTGCTTATAAATCGATTACTTTTTAGTAAAGAATAATGAATGAGTGTTAGACATAATTTGCATATAGTTGTTTCTCACTTATTTAAGTAGAAAGGCAATTGAAAGCAATAGTTTAATCCTCCATTTAATAAAGGTTTAAACAGTAATATAATGATTAGCGAAAAAATACACTGGTAATCGTGTTTTTTACCAACAAATACTTACCAGAAACTGTTTCTTTATTACGATTAAATCGAGCAAGTGTGAGTGAGCCTTTACTTCCTATCTCGATCCACGTGAACCTGGTGCATAAACCGAGTGCATTCGTTTAAATTCCCGGACAACTCTGCTTTATTCTCTATTAAAACCGGGATCTTTTGGTTCCCGGAGTGATGGCTGGGACGAGGCATTCGTTTTATGTAAAACTTTATTAATATCGTTTGAGTTATTAGGTTTGAGAAAATAGCTAGGTCAATGGTTAAAAGAAGGCGTTAATGCTCATTTTCTTCTGGCAATAGAAATATTTTCCCCTAGTCGCTTCTTACGACACCCATATGAAGAGAAGAGGTCATGCTGTTTTTTTATGTGCTCGCCACTTCTCTTGAGGCGACGTAGCCCTAAGAGGCAGCGTTTTTGAGTTTTTAAAACCCTCCTGAGAACCAGAAAAAAGCGTTTAAAAAATAATATGTATGTATCAGAAACCGTTATACATTCGTTACCGGTTACACGATTTAATTAACTTGGCTCGATAGAAAAAATCGCTAACCTACATCTTTCCGAAATGTTTTTTCAATTTGACGACTAAGCTACGGATATTTTAAATAAAATTTTTACTCTTGTTTAAAACTACTAATTAATTCCCTGAGTTTGATTTCATTTAATGATAATAATATACTTATTTACTATGTTTAATTAAATAACTACAAAATACGTGAGCTGAGCGCAGCGGCTCGTCAGGCCCGTACTGTCGCTGGCGCTTACGGAGCACATAGGCGCTCCGTAATAGGCGATCGATGGATATCGATCCATAAATCTCGAACTACCGGGCCTTAAGTAAAAAAAATATTAATAAATAATAATGAATTAGGACAACATCACATACAATGTTCGGACTCCAGATTAAGAAACAATTGAATATACCTGATTTATGGAAATCAGAACCAAAAACATAGAATTATACTTTTTTTTACATTGACCCCGCCAGGGTATCGAATCCGGGACCTCGAAGTAAGTGATACCATGAAAACCGGAGTGTATGCCCCTCCACCAGAGAGGTCATCCACTAAATTATTAGAATATGTTTGCATCGTTATTAAAATGTATTTGTTTACAATGTAACCATTTATAATGTTTGAAAGTGTAAAGTAGGTGGGTAATTTAATACTTGAAACAGGCACAGATAACACAGAGTGTGTTATTTGAGACTGCAAAGCAATATGAATAAATTTGTAACATTGTTCAAACAAACTTTACTAATAATCTTAACAATTTCATTGTTCAACCTCAAACTTTTATGTAAGTTTTAAAGTTAAATTCGAATTTTGTAAACGCAACTTACAAAAGTAACGTACATTTTATTTAATTCTGAAAAAGAGATGTATTTGAAAGTTGCTCATTTCAACAATTTTTTTTAACGGTCACTAAGAAAACTTTTATTTTCGTCTACCCCACTTTGATAATGATAAATTAGTTACTCGAGGAACGCGGTCGGTGCACTACCGTTTTTTATATAATTGACAAAATCAACTGAATTTACCAGTTAATTGCTACTTTTCAAATAGTTTTAAGTCTAACAAGTTCCAATCTTCATAAAAGAGTGAATATTTACGCTGATGACATTAATAGGTACGCGTTTTTGCTGTGATAATAACTAAGTTAACTAATTGAAGATTGTTCGCGAAGTTAGTTGGTGTCAGCAAGTTGGCTGTTACTTAGTGCCGCTGTCACCGCTTAATGTGGCTGAAGAAGTCTTAAGAATTAAAGTCCCGTTCGTGTTCAAGTGTTGACGGACACAGATTAACTCTAGTTGAAATAGTTGAAAAGTGCGAATCGGGAAGTTGTGGATAGTTGTGGATTGGTGTGCGGCGCGGCGACGCGACGTCGGCACCGGCGTCGTCGGAGGCGTGCCCCGGCTGAGCCAATGGCGGCTCCACCCCCCCGCCCCGCTCCGGCTGCCTCGACACCAGCTCGCCAGTAGGTTTGTGTCCTTTTGGCTGACCGCATGACTCCGTATACCGCTTCGACGCTCATCTCGTTGTAACCTGTGTACGTGCAGCACGCGCTTCAACAATCTCCCCACGACGCTAGCTTCCGCCAGACTCGCTTCAAATACCGGCCGAACTAAGTTTGTGAACTTTGAAACTTGTTGAGAAACTTTTGTGGGGAAGCAGTGAAGAGTTACGTCCAGCGACACTGCAAGGTACTGTCCTCTTCGCCGGCCGGAGGGAGCCCACCCGGCCTCTCTTATTATATGACCCATCTCGTATGACATCCTCATAAAACAACATTGATCACGGTAATTCACCAATATAACACAAAATTCGCCAACTCATACCATAGAATTCACAATCCCTTTGAGCGGATAAGAAAAACAAACGAACTAAAACTTAATATTGTCCGTAGCATAAATCGTAGCGTAACGGTTCGTAGCACACCGTAGCAAATACTTTGACGTAAGTACATAATCGACCGTATTTCCGAGGTGGTAAGAACCATTTTCCAGGGACTGACATCAACGATTCTGTTACGACAAACTTTAGTAAAGTTACACCTTTAACCCCTATTTCCATAAACAAAAATGTACACGTAAAAATGGCAAAAAAATAACCAAGTCGGATAAAATATTTTATCTGATAAACCTTACACCCAACAAGTGACGTATGTTTGTTATCACAAATTGATCTCTTCAATATTCAGAGAAGTGGAGGGCAACGAAAAGGAAGGTTGCCGCGGCAGGGACTATACATATTCAATGCGATTACTGCGTAGCTACGGGGGCTAAGGAAATCCAATCGCATTAAAACGGCGGAAAGAAAAAAATAAAAGGGTAAAGATACAAGATTCGGTGAATAAACATAACAATTTCCGGCTCATCGCCTCCGATCCTGGGCAGACAAATTAAAGAACATTTTTCTCTGCGTTCTCGCTCGCACCGAGGCTGCGGGCACATAAAACTTAACTACTCGCCGTAACAGCGACTAATTATTAGGGCGGGTTTACATAACGTATTTATGAGCTCGAGATTTAACGGCAACGCCGGTCTCGGGTGGTCTGTTATCGCCCCATTAAAAAGTTGTCCTCTGCGGACGCGTAAATAACATAATATGAACCGCCCGACATTCCACAAACTATGCCATGCTTTGTCTTTTTTATAGTTTTATTTTCGTATTTTACAATATTTAACGTCGCTAGCGCTTTTTTTTACTTGTAGTTTTTATTCAAACAATACCTGACTGAATACTGCAAACTTTGCTTCAACAATGTAATATAAAGTCCATAATAAATACTCACTAAATTGTACTTCGCGCAAATTAATGGCGTCCTTATTAACCTAGGGCTGTCACTGCGCCTGAAACGTATGGAACTACGAGCACGATAATTTATCCTACATTGCGAAAAAATGTTTAAATGTCGAAAGCGATGTATTGGAGGTTACATTGCCCAAAATGACCTCACCACAGAGTATGACTTCATATATGTACTTACATGAGCATGACGTAAGCATTTCTATGGCGTAATCTATTTTCAATAGCGGTAAAACATTGAGGATTTTATTCTTATAATACACATTAACTACACATTAAAACGTTTTAATATTTTAAAAAAAATTGTCAAGTTTTTTTTATATCTATACTGATATTATAAGCTGAAGAGTTTGTCTGTTTGTTAGAACGCGCTAATCTCAGGAAGTACTGGTTCGAAATGAAAAATTCTTTTTGTTTTGGATAGTCCATTTATTGAGGAAGGTTTGAGGATGCGACTAATAGGAGCGAAGCAGTGAAAAATGTTGCAAAAATAATCGCGATCATAATAACAGAAATTGACGCGGATAAAGTCGCGAGCAACAGCTAGTTTTAAATAATTATTTCTTATAATAGTTTTCTTTTGTGTTTAGAGTAAATGTAGCAAGTTAAAAAAGAAGATCTAATGACATGTCTTTTGTTTTACTGTTTGTCTGATTATGTACTTAATCAGTTTTAGCCCTCTCCCCTCTCACTCCCCCTCGCCGTTGTATAATAAAGTGACTTTCCACGTGTATTTAAAAATTTGTACAAGTTATGTAATATGTATTGATTAATGCTCTTAAACGATATGTTTTTACAACAGAAAATTAAAATATTTGCGAATTCTGTATTTTAAACGTTATGCTATTACTGCATGAATTATCAAAATTATATCTAACGAGTCTATTATATCAGTTTTATTTTGCTGTGATAAACAGTTTAAAACTGAAACGAGCCTAGATGCATTTTGTGGCAGCCCTGGCCGACGTTATGACGCGATCGCGCGACAGGCGACGACACTCCGAGGAGCCGTATTATAAACACTCAACTAACAACGTTAATTAACTTAATTGAACTACTCACTTGCTCAATACTATTTAGTATGCTATAAAAATATTACATTATAGGCCGATATAAATAAAATAAAACTATTATTGGCACAGTTGGCTTTAAATCGAACTGATCATAATCACAAAGGTGGTATAAAGTCTCCTTATCGTAGAGGTGTCAGATTTTCTGAACCGCCTATTATAGGCTTTTGAATGGAGTTATTATAGCAACTTTCTTCTTCCGACAAAAGCCGTGACTAACGGTTTAATCTACCTTCCAAAATCAGCCCATAACAGACCTCAGCCTATAAGGGAAGTTAAAAAAGTTTCCTAAATTGACCCGATCCGGAAACGAACACGAAACCTTTACGTAGTTGGTGGATCATCTCACCACTACAAAAAATAGATCTTCCATAAAGTGAAGAATTGCTTATGACCGAAATAGTCTTAACAACCTCTTATACATATGCTTAGCATTAATATTGAATATTCCTTAAATAAATATTCTGAGGTATATTTCATGTCGTCTTTCATTGAGTTGAGTTCTTCCGTGATCATGACGCTCGAGACATTGTCTAAATATCGGAAGCTCATACAAGTTAGGAAGGTGTTGAAAATAGAATAACACCGTTCTTTCTCAACCTATGGTCTCAGAGGCGACTAAAGGAGTAACGCCAAAAGAAAACGGACAACATCGACTTCTCGCTACTACTGTAGGGCTAAGATGCGACCCACGACATAATATTATCGCGGCCTTTTATCGTATTTTGACAGCGTTATATCGTTTGTCTACCGCTGCTAACATGGCAGGCCATTTATGTCATCTCTGACTGTCAAAATACGAAGTACGATAAAATTGTCTAATGGTCAACGCAGGTCACGTTTTAGGCAAGAAGTGTTTTAGCCAAATCGGACGTAAAAATTTAACGTATGATTATAATATTAACCAATGTTTCCAGACAGAAATCTATATAATTATGTAATATGGCTACATCCGTTTGTCATGTAGATAAACGTTTGTCTAGCGAAGAATTTTTATCGCGGGTGGTTGCCATGTTAGGAAAAATGATAAAATAAGACAAGTAGACAAATTTTCTCATGTCGTGCGACAAATGTGTCGTGGTTTCGCATCTTAGCCCTACTGGTCATACTGCAATCACCACGCCTGCGTAGTGCGGCGATTACGTTAACCATCTTTTAGAGAGGTTTCAAACTATGGACTAATATGGACTGATGATGAGGATGACCTATAAACTTTTACAGTTGGTTCAAATTATTTTTAATGTTATACCACATGAATTATTATTATTACGGCGGCATGTGTAGCAACCCTAGGTACCCACATCCAACTACAAGTCGACCGTCGCCATCACTTCCCAACTTTTTCTTGTTTAGACAGCCTTGTCGGCGTACCCACTAATTTCCCTTTTTATTACATTTCACAGGGAAAAACTTTGTTAACCAAACTTAAATTCTAACGTCGTTAATTCTATAAAATACAACCTGTGAGCTAGCATACTAAAAATTGAGAGCGAAACTGCAATATCTAGGTGGATTTTTGACTTAGTTGACTTATTTGAGGTTGTTGTTTATAGCCGACTTTAAGTAAGTTACAAACCACATTAGTCATGAAACAAATTTTACTCATAATTCTACATTTATTGTAATATTTTTTTGTGTTTACGTTATGTAACCCTAAAAAAAATCACTCATAGAAAAATAATCCACAAACATAAATCCATCAAATAACTTTATTTAAAGGTTTCAAAACTAATAGCCATTTTGCAATATTGTAATTATATTTTAACTAATTAAAAAAAAAGTACAGGCACTTTTTATTCTAAAATCGTGAAAGGATTGTTTTTATTTATAACTAACATACACAAAGATTATGTCCTGAGACACTCTTGAATGTCATTTATAAACGCTCAGCACAAACCTTTGAACCCAGAGAGTAGAAATTTTGCACAGAGGTTTCTCGGGAACAAAGCCGGTATTTCAAAAATTTATGCAGGTTTTTTTAAAAAAGATTTATATTTACTAATCCTAAACAAGTAACACCGCGGTCAGTAGTAGTTGCCACTAACCAACTTTTCTGAGTGCCCTGCTCAAATAAACACTATACCTAAAAATCAACACGATATTAAAATTTTAAAATTATTACAGAATGTTAAATTAACAATACTACATAATTTTTAAACTTTGCGAAGTAGGATCTACGTAAAGATTTGTCACTGGTTCAAACTTTATGATGAAAATATAGAATTGAAACAAATGATTTCACTGACCTTTCTTGTTAGTGAATTATAGGCATGTACTAAAACGTTTGTTATCATGATATAAATTGCCTTTTGGTTACCTAGTACCTAGTTTATTGTTTTTCCTTAGTACGTATTTCTAACCATTTTAATGCTAACGAAAAAGAAACATAGATATAAATACAAAATCCTGCAATTTACGACTTTTCACGTCAAACTTTTCGTGTTTACATTAATAACTGCGATAACACGCTACTAATTTTCCTATTTACGATAGTTATGATCCAAAAAAACTTTATATCTTCACAAACTCCGGCAAAATTAGTTCCCTGACTTTCCGTTTTATAGTCGACGATGTCAAGATGATATGGATAAATGTTAATTTCGTCATTTCGCGAATCAGTGCTCAGACTGGATGGCCGAACTTTTAGTGGAGTATTCATAAATCCAAGTATTTTATCACACTTCACGAAGTTTTTGTCGACAGAAAAGAACATTCCGAGTTACTTTATGTATCTTGAAAAAAACATTTTTTCTGTTTTATAGGTGTCTTGAAATATAAACTTGGGTTAAAAGATTTCATAATAAATCTATCACGAGGTGAAAGTTTTGAAATAGGTAACTTTTTTAGTTCTTTTGATCTTACTTAATGTGTCCTTCCGTATGTACCACGATGCACAAGACGGCGTTGCACCTACCTGTACGTAACAATTTATTGATGAAGTCGTACAGTATTGTCTGATATAAATACCAATTTCACCTAAAATCGACATTTACGAAATTGTGTCCCCATGTCTATGAAGAGACTTAGTGTGATAATCGCCTTTGATTTATATATTAATTTTATAACTTGGTACCTTATTTTATTTTACTAAATATAGAAATTCTGGATAAATATCTTATCAGATCATTACTCGTAACTCAGCACTTTTGGCAGTCAGACAGGTTGTAGGTTATATAATAACAGACAGAGAATACATACTATTGTATGTGCCTATCTGGAAATCCAATGATATATCATGATTTCATCAACCATCTACGTGTAGTCAGATAACTCAAGCTTAAATATAATACTTTGGAAGTTCAGTTAATTGAATAATTTATTAGAAGAAAGATATTCTACAAAAACGTAGCAACAAGTTCTCAGTGCAGAGATAAATAACGGTCCTTCTCTTTTGGGACTTTTACCCAGAAACCTAACTAATCTAGAAAGGCGGCGCGCCGGCGAGTCTGCCTAATATACATTTATGGGAAAATAAGTTAATTCCTTTGAAATACTGAGCGTATACACAAACACATACCATCTCTTTAGCTATTGAGGATTGCTTAGCAAGATTGGTTTGCGTAGTACAAATTTAACAAATTGTATTTGCTTTTTCTTGGTCTGCTCCTATAATATTAAAGTCATTCGTAAAAATATTGAGAGTAATTATGAAACTTAAGCCATTTACGTCATATAGGTAGGTGAAGCTGTGACAGTTCCGACAATGTTCAGTGCCAATTATCACAATTCTTCGATGTGCCGGCACCATGATGAATTTTGTGCACGACAAAAATTGGTGATAGTTCATCAAAGTTTGATGTAAGCCTAATCAGATGTTTTAGTGCTACTTGATTACCTACAACAGACTATAAGCTTAGTGTCTTGCCTTACAATAACATTCCAACAACCCACACTACACTCGCGAGGGAAAGTAGGTACAGTCAAAACCTTGATCCCATCTCGTCTAGGCAAAGGTTACGGCTTATTATCATCCCACTGCCGGGTAAAAGCCTCCATCATTCAAAGCAATGATGGGTACTGTCATGCATAATAACCACGCTTGGAAAATCGGTTTGGTGATCACAAACACGAGAAATATTCGAAAATTCCAATCCCTTGTCGCTCGACCCGGGAATCAAACCCAGTACCCCATGTACTTGATTTGAACCACTAGACCAATGGGGCGTGTCTCGCTGATCAGCTAGGTATAGTTACCCTTGGATATACCTAGTGCCAGGGTTGCGCGGGTGCGGGGACGCACACGCAGATGCAAGGTTAAAGCTGCCAGCAATGGCCTCTAGCCCACAAGACGATGACAAAGCGGCAAGCACCTTGATCTTGATTCTCGGATTACTGTGACGTTTATAATATGTATAATTGAAATTAAAATAATAGAAGTTTATCCTTAAAAAACAAGAAATACTTTTTTATTGCCAATCCTTAATCAAGCGACCGTGACACATTGGTAGTAGTTGTACATAGAGATAAACCTATTTAAAACTAGATGCATAAATTAACTTCTTATAGTATTTTTTTTATAAATGATATTTGAGACGAAATAACACATATTTATTTTTACATTAATGATACACTTAGTATAATAATATACTACATCAATCTTTACAGCACATACGAGTAGTTATCATTAAATGAAATAATTCAAACAACTTGTTCTAAATTAGTATCTTTTGCTATAATGACATGTATAATGGACCAAATTATTTAGCAAACGTAGTTCATTCGTAGGATAATCAAGATAATTGTTTGGAGTTCCTTGGTTTTTATGATTTTTCTGATATTTGCCACCCTTGCAAGCAACTCGATTGTTAAACTATAGATACTATTAAGTTTTAACTTAAAGTTTTCTGAACTAAAACTTACGGGAGACAGTTTGCACGTTCATTAAAATTTTAACCTCTTTATAAATTTTTATGTAGCAATCTACAAGACAAAAAACAAATGACCTATTTATTTCTTTTGGTATAGCCCAGTACAAAAATGTCAAGATAAAGCACTTAGAAAATGTCTGCCAATACCTTCACCTTCATACCTTAACAGGCTTAGGACCGTAAAAATTGAAAACTATGTTGCGAAAAATATTTTTGGGGTAAAACTTATTTCACTTTTTTTTCTTCATAAATGGGCTCTAAATACGATACTGAACGCCTATAAAAATTTTTTGAAGATGATGAAAAAGTCAGCCTGTATGTATATTAAAAACTTTATAAGTAATTAATTGACATTTACGTTTACGGTGCGGCATAGAATCAATTCACAGTAATTGGATATCTTTAAGCATTTTGATCTGTCAAATTACCCCGGGCAAACTCCGTCCTAAGCAAACAGTGCTCAGTCGGGCGGGACAAAGAATCTCATATTACATTAGATGTGTTTTTTGTTGATCCTTCACTGCTTTCGCGTTATAACTTAATATTTCCGAAAGGTGCGTAATATTTATTTCGTTAATATTTGTTTTAAAAGCTACGTTTTGAATTTAAATTGTCAAGTCCAGAAATAAGTAATAATCTGAAGCAAGTAATAATATTTCTAAGGTGGAACGTTCAACAAAACAAATTATAATCTCTTCAGTTTTGTGACATGTAATTAGATTATTAAAATTACATCTGCCACCTTCTTTAGATTCCAATAAATCTTTTCTTATGTATTTATTTCAAATTGCATTTATTCAGACGGAACGTTGTTATTTATTTACACTAAAACATAATAATATGATAGTTTCTAACATATTTTGATCTTCTTCTGGATAAATCCCTTGTAAATAAAATAACTTAATTTGATTTGTCCTTTTATTGCTGGCACCGTTTACACTAAGCAAGCTACCTTTTTTCCGGACATTGAATTACGTTATATTTTATAATATAACAAAGAACTCACACACCAACAGCAAACTATACCATACATACCTACATAAATCGTTGTATAGATTATTAACATAAAATGATATTAAGTTACCGATACACTATAACTCAGTGCAGTGCAGTGTAGGTACCTACATGTGACTGTATCGCGTTAAAATAACCTTTTATTGAAATTTTCATTCGTATCCAAAGCGAACAATAGTTTCTGAGCAACAAACAGCAGAACGCGTTTAGTCACAATCCGTGTAATGGATGAATGGCGCTCGGCAGTCGGTTTATCAAGATGTCAATAAATCTGAGCTGACTGCGCTGTGCAACGAGAAATATCAATGGCGAAGTCATTGCGCTATTCGTACGAATCGTACGTATTATTATGAAGATATACAACGGGTTTGCTGCTAGTTATAATTTTTCGTGACTTGGGATTTAGCAGACATAGTAGGGGAGCCCACGATGCTAAATGGGGATTTACTCGAGCGTCGTAGAGACCTATTAGGTTGCAAAGCTTAAATGATAAGAAGAAAAAAACGTTATATAATATATACCTTTTCATCGGTGGGGGAAGCAGCTGAAGATTTTTTTTAAAACTGTTGCATGGACATACTCGAGCGCGTCAGATATTAATAACATCAATCTCCTACGTATTTTTAATAATGAACGTATGTTAATCTGATCATTTGCATGATGCGGGTGGTTGTACATGGGGTGTTGTAAGGGTTAAAATGAAAAAAAAAATGATCAAGCGCGTCAGATTTTCTGAGGGGGTGTTAAGTGCACCAAAAAAAAAGCTCCCATTCAATAATCTGACGATTTCGATCTGACGCAAATTCACGGCCATTATTATAATGTACAAAAAAAATTCGGCTTTATATATAGGGCTCATATTTGGTGGAGGTACTTAACCGGGTACAAGGTATCCCCCTGTATATTAATCTGCCACGCTTTAGTAAATCTCGAAATCCCCGCTTGGACTCCCCTACTAACACATACAATTAAAGATTTGAAGATAGCTCCGAACACTGTAATATGTTAAAATAAAGCAAGCTGTCGCAAATTCTCACGGTCGACTTTCAGATGATATTTCTAACCTTTTACTATTTTCATTTTCTGCTTGTTCCAACTAATGGGCAAACCTAGACCAAATAAATATTTCATTGGTTTAGCTGCTTAGTGATTTGGCAAGGGATACCCGCAACATTCTTTGAAAGTTCGCCTCGAACTCTTACCAAAGCAAAGTGTAGCACAATGCGCTGTAGCGCGGCGTACGTAACACTGCCGAAGTCATAAAGCTATTTGTGGAAGTAGCGGCAATAACATTACAAAATAACTTTTCCATAAAAACAAGTTGTTACACCGAACTGCATATTGAAAATTATAATAGTCAGCTTAGTGTCTGAAACGTTGTAATATACGCTAGATACGATAGTTGAGTGTTTTTCCAATTCCTGCTTTTTAATAGAATTTTAATTTCAATTTCACACGTTGCGGCGCCCGCGGATTACGACGCCGCCCGGGTGGAGTCGAGTGAATTTTTCCGATCGGCTCGGCAACTGTACCGTAGAAATTTTGATGGGCTGTTATTACACAGTCCGTTTCAAACGTATTGTGTACGAATGGGTACAGAAATAGCAGTTTTTTTAACGAATGTGTGACGCGAGTACGGCCCTACGCGAAATGGAATGGTGGAGCTCTGCTTTTGTGAGCTTTAGAGTATTTTTTGGCTGTCAGTTTTTCTTTACAATGGTTATGAAAATGATACTGATGAAATAAAATTGTTTTTTGAGCTTCAATAGTACGACATTTTATCATATCCAGTCTATATTAGTTTACTGCAAGACAGTGGCCTTTCCAAAACAAGGATTTCTCAATAATCGCCACGTAGGATACAACAGTTTCATAAAAGTTTATCTCTGAAATTCTGAAGTTCACACGAGCAAAGTCGGGGGCAGAAGCTAGTAAAAATACTTTCACTGGACACTAACAGCATTAGGGCAATGAAGCGGACTTTCATCGGGTAGCAGGAAATTGCGTAAACGAAATCATTATTTTTTGATAGCCTGGCGTTTACATTTAGCTGTGCCACAGTCGGTGTAGGCAAAAACAATACCTGTTTTTGTTACATTACCGTTATTCGATTTGCTCATCTTTTTAAATCAAATCAATCAAACAATTGAAGTCAGTTAATAATTTAAATAAGTTTAGGCTTTTAGTTCACAACCTTCAAACGACCTGTTGGTTTAATAGTTTGAATACGGGGCCAAGATCTCGGAGTTCAGGGTTCGATCCCCGGGCATTAAAAGATTCTAATTTTCGAACATTACTCGCATTTGCATTTGGCCCGCGTAATGATTATGCCTGTACCCATCATTGCGTTGGTACTGGTAATTGGATTCAATAATGGAGTGCCTTATCCCTGCAGTGGGATGAATATAGGCCATTAGCCCGTTACTTTACCCCAAATTACTGATACAATATTTAATGGTCAAAACTAGCGGAAACTAACTCTAACCCATACATACTAGTATATAAATTATATCTCGACATCTGATTTTTAACATTCCTGATATCTGACATTGCTGACAGCCGATACTGAACAAGAGATCATTACTAAATCATTGGTAAGCGCAAATGCGTCTCGACTTGACGCGCTCAGCTTATCAGGCGTCACTCGAACACATCCCACATATCGGGTGACTCCGTTAGCGAAACGGGAACGTCACGTCGAACGGGAACGAGACGAGGCCGTCACGTTGACTTTGCGGGCGAGACGGGCCCGTCACGTTGACTGCAGACGAGACGACATAATGGGCTTGCAATCACCTGGAAAAGCTATTTTATTTGTAAATGACCCAATTGTCTATCAGTTTTTTAGATTTTTATTTCCTTAAATATTTGCACAGTAGCGTTTGCTTGCGAAATCATCAGGCGACACTAAATAAACCGATTTTTCTAGTGGATGAGTTAAAAGTGAAATAAAGCGGTTTTAAAATTCAATATCTCTTATTTTACGTGTTTCGCAGGTATTGGTCAGCTTAGACTTAATATGTCAATTTTTTTAAGCCTAATAACTATTGATATTTAATGTGTATTAACTAACTGATGATAGTCTCCCGTTTAATGGCGTTATCTATGTTCCCTTTGATCATTGTCTATTTGCTTCTTCGTCACCATGAATTCTATACCAATCCGGACTAAAGCAGATCCATTTCTGATGTTAAGGTGTCCTAAAAAGGAGTTCTTTGTAAGGGAGGTATTTTTTTGCTAGCCATCGTTCAACATCTGACCTGTGGAGTTCCGTTGCCTACTTCAGACTACCTCGCGTTTCCTTAACTTGTTGTAAAGTACCCCATTACATAGTAATAGGGATCAAAGTATACCTATTATAGTACTAAGTTTTACTGTAGCTAATCATGGCTGGCATGGCAAGATAGACGAATAATTATCTAGCAGCCTAACAAAGTCAAAATGGAATCTATGAAATCAGAATCTACTGACTTTGAGTGCCAAGTTTAAAATAGAAAAGAGTGGCGCGTCAGTTTGTCAGTTTTGACATTTACTAGCGGGCGGTGACATGGGCTTTTTCCTTGACCAATCCCGTGCAAGAATTGTCGGTAAGAGAATGTGAATAATTTGTTGTAATTGCTGTTAATTTGTTTGCGTAATTGATTCTAAACGGCAGTTATATCTTATACATACAGTTTAATCTCGTCATCTGCCTGTTGAGATTAGTGATTTTAGGAGTGTGTATGTAAATATTTATTGATTACCCTTAACTACTTAGCTAAAAACTGATGTTTTATATGTATAAATATCTCAATGTGGACAATTGATTATCACACACATTGTCGATGTCAAAGTAAATAACTATCACAGCGCTTGTTTTGCGGTAATCAAAATGAACCAAAACACCCAAATCCGTGTCAATATAGGAAAATATTTTTTCAACATTGACCTGTCGATGTTATTGATACGAGTAGCTAACGAACTATTGTGAATACTATACCAAACCGCGAATTCCGTTAACATTTATACTTATTAATGTCAAGTAGTTTATAAGAGTACATTTGTTTAATTAGTTTAGCTGCATAATGCCTACTCGTACACGCCGCTACGTGTCTGCAGACGACACAATAGGCCCGCATTCACCTGGAAACGCGATTCATATTTCATGCCGCGGCCCGGCGTGACCAGCGCATCCAATTAACTCCGGTCGGCGCTGTAACGTGCAGGAATATCGAGCCCTGATGAGACTGCGTCTTTATGACGCGACGAACAAACCATTCTAGTTACGCACTGCTCTTACTATGAGCTCTAATTAAAACGGAATTAATTGGAGTAGTCGACACGTTTGCCTTTTATTGTCACCGCGGTTATTCACACAAAGCTTTCACTTATATTACGAACATTTTTCCTATTAATTCCGTCTTTGACAACGGCTTTATGAGCTAGGTTTTCCTTGTTTCGTCTGAATTTTATGTAAGCTTAGCTTTACGCTTTCATAAAAACACAGTATACTTGCCGCTAGAGGCGCCCGTGTCGGGGTATTACTGGGTACGGTTAAACGTTATTTTATTAGTGTCAGGCTTGTAAGTTAATCCCTGGGATAAATAAAATTTAAAATGGCGGACAGGGTATACAGGGTAACCAGTAATTTGTTATTTAACTACCTTAACACCTGACTTTGCCCAAAAATAAACCAATGAGACAGATCTATTCACACCTAAGCCCAATAATAATTCACATTAATATTTTTGGTTCACGTTTTATTCTTAGGAGGATAGAATTTTTCAGGTCTGTACGTCCCTTGTCAATAACATAAAAAAAACATTTCAAAGTTTTAAAAGTTCATATTTGGATATTTTAAATGGTTAACATTTTGGAAAGAATTTTCTTGCCAAGGTTTAAAAGCTACGTTAGCTTTATAAATGGTAATAACGTTAAAATCTAATTTAAAAAAAACACAGTCTACTTTGTGGGAAACCATCTATAAAAAAAGTGCGGATTAAAATTCAACGGCTAACAAACATTTGAGACCATGATTTATCTATTACTATGAATCTCTTCTAGCGTTCAATATTATTCGCATTTGTAACCTAGGCGGGAGTAGTATACAAGTATCGTTCGCTAAGTGAGCCGACGTTGCGTCTGTTGCAACTGCAACTGATATCACCTGACGACGTCGTTTGTCCCCGTCCGGGCCGGATTACGAGCCGCACCGGTTCAATTTACACCTACGGATTTTCGTTATGGAACACCGTTCATTAGAATAGCCGCACTTTGAATGATTCCGACGCGGATTTTGGAAGATTGACAAATAGGGTTTCAATGCGTGATTAATTTTGTGATCATTTAGCCAAGTTTTTGGTAGTGAACCTAATTATTTATGTTTATGTTTGATGGTTTAAAATCATATTTGAATGAACTTTTTTCACAAATATTGGACCGACTAAAAGCGGAAAATAAACCACTAATTTTGAGTTGGTGCCAAACAAGAAATTGCTGTCAACTATGACGCTCTTTTTCAGTAAAATTTTGTGGCTTTTTTTAACTCCCGAAGCTTTGGAAGGTAAAAAACTTTCTTCAAAGGTGTATATCCTAAGCGACAATCGACTCGCTATCATGATATCAGCCAAACGACACCCAAAATTGGATATAGGTCTTCCCTAAGGATCTTCATGATGAACGGTCCTGCGCTACCCGCATTTAGCAATTTATCACCAGATCTTCAGTTATCCTGGTAGGGCCACCACAACATGATTCAACCATAAACGCTAGACTTTCAGGCAGGTTTGCGATTACACCTTATAATCGTCAATGATGGAGAAATAAGAGCTTTCTGTCTCTTTATAACCCATAGTCACTGCTTACGATACCCATACCCGAAATAAAGATAAACTTGCCGTTCCAGGACTGAGACTGCGAAAAGTAGGTAATTCGTTCATGGGAAATTGTATTCGTATTTTCAATAAATTACCACTGTCAATTGCTGAATTCCCAGTACATAAACTCAAATCATATATCAAAGTAATTTTAATGAAAAAGGGCTATTATACTACTATTAATGATTATATAAATGATAGGCACGTGTGGCTTTAGATTGCCCCAGCTCGCACTGGCATATATCTTATGTAAACATATTTATTTAAAAAGAGGATGACAGTAGTGACCGAGTTTCTTGCGCTGCTTCTTCTCGGCACTAGCCCACATTTGTCCCGAATCAATGGTAGGTTTAAATATTGGGACGTGAAAAGCGCCTCCAGGGGCCTATTTGCAAAAATAAAACTGATTTAACATAGTAAAAAAATACAAAGATGTTCTATGGTCATACCGCACTACGCAGCATGACCATCTGTATTCAAAAATATTTGTTTTTTTCCATCAAACCAAAAATCTGATACAAATCAAGCCTTAAGCGGTATTTACTGTTTTAGCTCGTTCCACATCCCCTCTAAGTCTTAAGCCTGATGATCCAATTTGATCAAACTTTCCCTTTGTGTCAAAAGCGGATTGGACGAATCATTCGCTCTCAGTCTGATGTGTAGTGCCCCATTGAATCCAAGGCCCATTTACATCTACCAAATTGCAATCAGGATATCAACGTAACTTAAATGACTATGTTCTCTATTCGAATCTATTAATGTATAATTCATTTTAATGTATACAATTTAAAGAATTTTTTTTTTAAGTTGTGGTTTAATATACCGTATTACTTTTTAGGAGTTTCAAATCCATATTTATGAAGTTTGTTTTCTTTTGCTTAAAATATTATTCGTTATCTTAAATAAAATTCAACAAGACGATTTCTGAAAATGTAAAATGGCTTTATTTATTATTTAATGTTGTTTCAGAATTTCTGATAGTTATTATATATTTTTCTAGTAGTTTTAGAAAAGCATACCTAACATAAAGCAACATTGTTATGCTATTTGATAATAGTTAAAACACTAAGATAACACGATAAAAGGTAAAAAGTCTTGGCTAAATTGTTGCATAGAAGATTTGTGTTCATTTTATTTCAACCGGCAAAAAAATGAGAAGTTTCTCATTGATTGCACGGTTACTTTTATCACGCCATATAGTAGAAAATTTGAGTTGGCACCCTTAAAAAATTAAAAATTTTTAAATGTTTTATACACTTACTGCAGGTATTTTTGTTTATAACTTTTATGTTTGCACGGCATAGGATTCATGGAGATGTCGGATAGGCCACAAGTATTCGACCGAGTCCCGTAGCGAAAACATTTTTCATAAGGCCTCTACACATACTTGATACGTAATTTATGAAGACAGCGGAGCTAGGAGCCGCTTCTTGAATGTTGATTAGAAAATCTTTAGAAGTGCCTTTCAGTATCAAACGCCCCGCCAATATGTCTTGACTAGCTACATTTTGGTTAGATGGCATTATTCGGAAAATGTTAAGAAAAATCTTTATTTTAGCAGAGATAAAATGGATAAGATTTTCATGGATAACTTTTTAAAACCATGAGATTTTTAAAAGTAATGAATATTATTTTTAAATTACGCACAATTTACAGCACGTTTAAATTTAAATCGACTTTTATTTTCAGCATCCAACGGCGTTAAAAGAGAAGGTTCACAAATCGACAGTTGAAATAAGTCTGTGCAATAAAATTTTACTTTTATATAAAACGACCAATCGTGTCTTACACATCAATAAACAACACCAGTTTTGTTGTTAAAATCTAAAATGTAATTACATTTTTTTCCACAATCCGTATCAATGTGCGAGTTAATCTGAGCTCAGCTAGTCCATTGTTTAATACTTACACCGACTTGATTACCCAAGTACGGTTGACGCCGCTTGTAATCCAATTAATTACGATTACCGACCGCTAATTACGTAATACAACACCGTGGTTAATCGCTTGTCTAACTTGATATTTGTGTAAGGACATTAAAGGGATATAATTTTACGCCATTATTTGACGTCGATTTGTTTCTTTGATCATCACCATCATCAACCTACATCAGCCCACTGTAAGATAAGGTTTGTCCCAATGATGTGTTTCCTATAATCAGTATGCCAGGCAGGCGGTTTGACGATCGCAGTGTGATTGGCCAAGACATGGTCTTGACTCCGTACAGCTCCGGTACTGTAAAAAAGCAGCCTGAGAATTGAGATGGGAAAAGGGTGCTTTTCTATAAGGCACTTACTCTAAACATAGCTGGCATGTTCCAGCCAAAACTAGGCAAGAAAATATTTTTCCTGTTTTGTGTTCTCCTCTTTCCACACTACCTACTACTTTTAATAGGAAATTAAATGACTAATTATTTGAAGTATTTTTCCAATGACAAATGTTACCAATTTTAAATAAAAAAATTAAGTATTGCACCGTTTATGAAACAAAACGAAAATTTACGGAGTTACCAAGATCTAAGTTTAAAAGTTTTTATACAGAATGGTACTATGGCGTAATGTTCAACAAATTCACAGCTTAGCGTTACTCGTAGCTTACATTGAAAAAATATGAATCTATTGTTGACATGTTGTTATAAATTTTGTGTACCTACACCGACTAAGCAATTTTAGACGATTTTTTACAATAAGGTTTACAACTTAGGCGGTATTATCACCAACAACGATCTCGTCTAGACAACCTTTATTGTTTATTTTAGTATTCCTCATCACGTTTTCTTTTATTCCTACTGTTTCTATTTATCAATTTGTGTCATAGGTAAATATCATTTCACAAAGACATAGGCAAAATACTAAGTGTGGGAAAAAAAGTTCATCAGATCTAATACCATGATAGGATAATACTACCATGGGTAAGCTTATCTACGATTTAACTGTTGTACATTTACACTCGTTTGGCGTTACTCATAAGCCGCTAATCGGCTGTGTCACTTATAGTGTATTTAGTATGTAGGTAAGTACAAATACATATAGTTTCAGTTCATTGATTTGTGTGAATGTCACGGCCAGTTTGAAGTTGTTTTAACTTGACTCACTATTATAAATCGAAGACCGATGATTGCCAGGGTCGAGTGCAATAAAAGACCATGACGGAGGGTAGATCGATTTATCTACTAATAACAACCACCCACCCGCGGTGACATCAGTTCTTCCGCGATCATGGTGCTTGAAACAGTTCTGAAATATCGGAAATTCATAAAAAAAGGTAATGGTAGAAATCTCGAAACAACTAACTCTTGCGATAGTGACCATGAAATAGTAAATCAGTATTATTATCCAAGATCGTATTTCAGGCCTGTTTTTACGACTTCTATCTTGTAGAAGTAGAAGAGATGTAGAAGTAGAAGAGATATAAAAGCCGTGACCATTGGCTTGGCCCGCCTTCGAGAGACGACTATTCTCCTTTAACACCCAAGCCAATTTAGAAAAAAAAACCGCCTAAGTGCGAATAAGACTCGGGCACTGAGTGAGGGTTCCGTACCAACTTTAACTGAATTGGGGGTCCACTTACTTTCACTTAGCCAAAATACCACAATATTTAATTGTCTGCAAAAATAACTTTGTTTTTATATTGCTTGTATTAAGGACAAAGTTATATTTGCGGTTATTAAAAATGTGCTTAAAAGTTTAAAAGTTAGAGGGGGGGGGGGAAAACATTTTACCACTTTGAAAGCGTCTATCTTCCAAACGTTAGACTATTGGAAAAAATGGTTTTTAAAACCTCTATGTCATTTTAAAAGACCTATCCATAAAAACACCACACGCATAGGTTTGCGCAAAAAAAATGTTTGTTTTAGTTTTATGTATGGGAAGCCCTTAAATATCATTATTTTTTTATTTTTTGTATGAGAATCGTAAAGCGGTCAATACAACTACCTACCAAGTGTCATTTTTGTAATGCTAATACTTTCAGAATAAAGTGGCTGTGACATACGGACGGACGGACGGACAGACAGACAGACAGACAGACAGACTTGACGAAACTATAAGGGTTCCGTTTTTTGCCATTCGTCTACGGAACCCTAAAAAACGATTCCTTAATATATCCGACCGGGCATCGAACCTTTCCGTATGAGGCGAGCCTTACGTCACAAAAACCGGGTCATCTGCTTAAAAGCACTTTAAAAATGATATAAAAACGTGTCTTAATTAGTCTCATAAACTCATAATTGTATATTAATCCTGAAATCGTGTTTGCCGAAAAGCTAAAGCGAGCTAGGCTAAATAGAAACGCGCGGGGCTCGAGTAGCGGGAAATCAAAAGAGCAGCCACGTCAGCTCCTGGCTGTGCTATCTTGAGTCTAAATGAGGCTCATTAAGATAAGGTAACTGGTTAGTGTGGACTTTGGGCGAGACGACTTGACTTTACGCTTTTAAGATTGGGGTGAAGTTTATTGAAGTTTATTGGCACTTAATTAAAACGTCGTGTATGAGATTTCATAACGAGGTAGATAATGTTTTGAGACGCTGTAACGTAGTTTAAAATATGAAATGGTATTAGGCTGTTTTATATTATAAGTATATGGCCGTTAAAATTGTCTAAATAATGCAGCGATTGGCATTATACTTAAATCTTTTAGCAAACTTACTTATTTATTGTCGTTTCCTGATTTGTGCATTACGTTTATGAAGATAAAAGGTAACTTTTGGTGTCATTTTAAAATAATAATATCCTTATATCATGTAGAATTTCTTTTTCGTCTGTTGAAAGTAGAAAATAATGAACGTAAATAATATTAGTCAATAATAACAAACTAAATGGCGACATTTATTGAAGACTAGCTGTTCCCCTCGACTTCATCCGCGTCAATTTCTGTTATTGTGTACGCTATTATTTTTGCAACATTTTTCACTGATGCTTCGCTCCTATTGGTCACAGCGTGATGTTATATAGCCTAAAGCCTTCCTCGTTAAATTGACTATCCAACACAAATATTTTTTCAAATCGAACCAGTACCTCCGGAGATTAGCGCGTTCAAACAAACAAACAAACAAACTCTTCAGCTTTATAATATTAGTATAGATACGAGTACACAACCCACCACCATTTTTAATGCTTTACTCTGATTTAATAATCTATAATAATGTTATAAAGCTCAAGAGTTTTGTTTTGTTTGTTTGTTTTTTTAAACGCGCTAATCTCTGGAACTACTGGTTTGAATTTAAAAAAATATTTTTGTGTTGGATAGTCCATTTATCGAAAAAGGCTTTAGGCCATATTCTTTTAAAAACTTCTTAATCGCGATCATAATATCAGCAATTGACGCGGATAAAGTCGCGGGCAACAGCTAGTATAATATTATACACATAATAATTATTCTATTAAAGTTACTTTTATAATTACTTACGTCTTTACAATAAATTACTCTTTAACAGATCGCTTTTAGCGATAAGGCTGCCCAAATTGTACATGTTTTAGGGTTTATTTTTACTTCAGACTCTTATTTTTTTTTGTGCCATAAAGGGTATATACACCGTGAAATTTTAGTGGTTGTTTTCCCGCAGTAAAATGATTCTATCTTAGTAGTACAATAGATTTGTGCAGTTTTTTTTATTCAGATAAAAAATAGCAGTTTCACGACTGTGATAAACGAAACTCGAAAGCAACCTCGAACCAATGGTACTAGCCGCGCCGCAGCCGGTAACCGGCCGGGGTCATTGCCCCTCGCGCGGTGCAGTTTATGCTTTATTACTTAGCACGTAGAGCTTCTTTTGCGTTGAACATTGATTTCGTGCGGCAAGCAGTACCCAAACACGTCACATTTTGTAAAGATACTATCGTATCTCACGCTTTTGAGTTGATGATTATTTTTTTGAATAATTGAGAACAACGATATGTTTATTTTTAAAAAATAACTCGCACGATTCGATGGTGCTACTAAAGGTAAATCGTTCTGTTGCGGGAAAACAACCACTAAAATTTCACGGTGTATACTATCTATTCTAATTACCACCATTTACCTATTTTTGTAACCAAACCTACGACGGCTTTGTAGGTAAACAATTACCAAATTTACGAAATGAATTCATTGAACAACTGAAATAATAATAGCCTAAAGCTCACTGTTTAAGCTCGTCCTTCAAAATAATTGCTGTAAATACCTTCACAAGAAGCCACGATAAAGAGTTATTAATGAGCAGTGTTACTTTGCTAAGTCAATAATTGAACTAATTTCTCCGTGGATCCGAGTAATTACACAGTGTACCGGGATTGTTTAAGCTGTTTTATGGAAAATTAAACCAAAGCACCTCTATAAAATACAGCTACTTTACAAGCGGCTGCTGCATAGTTCCGTTAATATTCATACCTCATTTTTAGTTTGAGAAGTAATTTAAGGTGCCGTTATTTGTATGCGTTAGCCGCTTATATCAAAAATATGCTTTTCCGAATAAGGAATGCTACCAATTTCATTATGAACCCTATATGACAAGATATCTAATTTATCGTATAACCAAATGGTTCGAAGTTATACAAGATCAAAATTTATAGGTCTTGTCATACAAAATGGTGCTGCAGTATGACGTCATAATCTTCTCAGCATACATTGATAAAAAAGTTTGTGACGTTCCTAAAACAAATTAAGTTATTTTAATAATAGTCCATTGTTGATATGTTGTTTAAAATTTTGAGTTTAATTATGACATCAGTTACTTTCCTCATTGTAAGTAGGTACTGTCTTATAGGTAATCGAGTTTTTACTACCGTATACATCCATAGAAAATTAATTCTAAGCTTTTAAAAATTATAGTAAGGGTAAGCTTGTACGTTGATCACTGTTTAAGTTTATAAAATGCGTAATTTAATGTAACTTCTAAGTATACTTGTATGAGAAGGCAAACATTATGTTAAATTATCAAATTATAAGTAACCATTTAATTAAAATTTTAATTTTTGTATAGTTTTTGCTAAGTTTTGCCTATTATTATATAAAGATGATAGGTGCTTCATGGCAATCTTTTTGAGGGACTTTTTAAATAAAAATTTTGACGCAACTTAGACTTAATGACATTGTTCCGCCAATGTCGTCCCAAGTAATGTTAATTAGATAATTTAATTTTGACGTTCTTCGGGGAATATTTGAGTTGAATTTTCTTTTATGTTCCTCGCAAAGAAAATTGTTTAACTTCCCAATAGATGAATAACTACTGGCAATTCCGAAATTTTTAGATTTAAAACGTATTGTTTAAATAGATATGTGAACATGAAAAAATGCGATTTTCTTATGAATATAATGAGTACCTAATACGTAAAAAAGTTACCCTAAAATTAGGACAATCTTGTTTATAACTAAATGCATAAGTAGGTATAATTCTCAAAAATCAACATAAAATGGATTCATAATAAGATCTATCACTTTCTGCTGCCTTAATTAAACTGAACCATATTTTTAGCAAGTAATTTATTTTGTAGGTTTTGTACAGTTGATAAATATTTTCTCAATTTAGTCAGCTTAAATCTGGCATTCTTATAAAAACTATGCAATATGGTTTTGAATTCATTACTTTCATCATAAATTAACTGTTATCTAGGATTCTAGCTAACCAATCAACAAGTCTTTATTTGAAAATAAATGATTTAAAGTTTGTAATAATTACTTATGATTCAGATTTTAAAAAATCAATCACTAAAATTAGACTAAACTGGCCTACTAAGAGAAAATCTCTTTACTGGCTATAAGATAAACTCTCCTCGTTTCATAACCTAAGGTAACCCAAGATCTAAGGATTTATAACTTAGAACAGTCTCGCTATTTTTGTTGAACACAGTAACCAGAAACCGAAATGCATTTTCGGGTTATAACTCATACAATTTATTCATAAGCTTAGCCCACTTTAAAGCAGTATAATAACTGCAATTGTACATTCGCGCAACCTCAAAGTTACGTATTTGTTGCATTTATCTCTGAATACATTTGAAAATACGTTGCGGTACGATTTGTAGTTAGCATTTCGGCTAAATTCTCGTCGCGGTATACAAGTTCGCGGTTGTTCCGCTGTAATAAACATAGTTTCACTACAGGTAACATTCGAGATATACTGCATGTTAGGTTGTTGAACAAAGAACTAAGGCCGTATACAGAAAGAAAGCTGGAAACTTATAAGCGCTTACCGGTGCTTGACAGCGCTGGTAACCCGCGCAGGAAAATATATGAACGCGCGCCGATAAGCACTGAACGGTGCTGACAAGTTTCGACAAGTTTTAACACGCGCTGGTCAGCGCTGGGTGCTGCCATTTAAAATTAATAAACAACTGCGACAAAACAAAACCAAATCATCGTCCGATGAATCTGACATTTTGCTTGGTCTGCTTCAACCTGCTACCTTTGTGTAGAACGGACCAGCGCTGTCAAGCGCTGGTAAGCGCTTATAAGTTTCCAGCTTTCTTTCTGTATACGGCCTAATCGAAGAGACAAGATGGTTGCGTGATATGTATACGCCATTTACGGAACATGGATTTACAGCCTGTGGCCTTACTCCATAACACAATGTCCGTAGGTATATTAGAATCCAATATCACTCATACCGGTGTCATAATCTATCGTATCTAAGAGAGACATATATATCCGTAAATACGAGCTTCGTGTTGCAGAGTAAGGCATCTGGTCCAATGTTTTATTTGTCAAATGTCTCCCTAAAGATCTAGTACAGATGTAAACTTAAAATAAATGGCTTTAAAAAACTTAAGTCTGTTTAAAGGTACAGTCAGCTTATTCAGTTAGATAAAGGTATACCTAGTTGTTTTCCGAATGGTAACAAAAAAATAGAAATACACCAACCCTTCTCGTCACCTCTTCTTTCTATAGATTTTGTAAAAAGCGTAAAAAGTACGCTACACGAAGACATCTTGCGTCTGCCCAGCAGCATCTTTTTTCACCGAATAGCGGTCGCTAACCTTTCTGCCAGACGTAGAGATTGAGGCATAATAATTATTTTGAACAGGCAATGAAGAGCTATTTGAATGACTTCTTTATTAAATTTTAAAAAATAACCTTATTCGGTGTTTGTACTAATTGTATCTGAACATGCTCAGAGAACGGCATGTCTGTGTGTAAGGTGGGTGTTATGCCGTTGCTTCGTAGAAGTGGAATCTCATAGATATCTCGCTTGTAGAATCCAAAACCATTTTGTGTTCGCGGCGCTAACCTATTAACTCAAAGAAATGCATATCTTTAGCATAGTTTTAGTGAGCACTTCTAGCTTATACCCGAAGTTCCCTGCTTCACTACAAGATGTTGCTACTGGTATATCTATCGCGACGTGCAAGCTAAGTCATCAAAATTTGATTTGAGGATTGGTTACACTGCTAAAGCTCTAGTATAAAAATGTTAACGGGATTTTATTGTTTATAATTTCCATAAGTATTAAAAAAAAGCGTTTTTAAACTGTCCTATAAGCAATTAAATTGCTAGTGTTATTTGAAAATACAATTCCTAAACTTAATTTTTATTTTAATAAAAAGCGTTTTTTTTTTTCGTCGTATATTACGTAACTTTTATTTTGATGGTTGTTAAAACAGTATTTTACTAATTTAGTTACTACCTGTTCTTCGCAAATCCGTTAGCCTGGATAAATTATCCCACGTGATTCGTATGTTTTTCTTAGATTGAAAAGCATAGGTATTCCTGCCTATAATCTCCTTGCTAATCCCTTAAGCCGATCTGGTGTGATTGAGTAACAAAAATCCAAACAAACTTATTCATTTACAATATTATTATTAGAGAAAGATAAAAAAACTTGATGACTTATTCAATCATTTAAAGAGATAACATTTATAAACAATTATTTTAAAAAATGCTATTAATGGTGTCGATTGAGTTCCGATAAATAAGTTGTCGCCCCACCGCGATCGCACCTTAATTGTATTGACGGCCGCAGTAATTGACTTAAGCCATAGATTACTGGTCTGTTGTTTAAATTGTTACAGGAACTAAGATATTGGATTACTTGAAACTTACATTTTTTTTGTCCTGGTTTGATTGTCATCAGATCATCGTATCATTTAGGGGAAATCCAATCATTACTGAATGGCTTAGCATTGTTTTTCATTGAAGCCGGGCAAGTAAACATGCGATTCTGCTATCTTTTTTTTTGTCAATAAATTATTATGTTTAAATATCTGTGCCTACATCAAGTCAAGATCATCAAGCTACGTGTTGTTAACTTCTTTCTTGTATTTGGATATGTGATGTTTTTTTTATCAATTTTATTAGGTTAATAGCGTAAATAAAAACTTCATCGCAACTTTAGTTTCATTATTGAAAAACCGGCCGCGTGCGTACCACGCGCTGTTCCGTTTTTGTACGTTGGAAATCCGACTTAGTTGCTTTTGTAGTTTTGTAAATAAATATGATAAGTTAATTTACATTTGCTGTCTATTTTGGATGAGATCTAAAACAAGGTCACTTTAAATGCTTCCATAAGAAGGCTTAAGTTCGCACGGAGGACAACAGCGAATTCAAGATGTTTATTCATTTATTTATTTAAACTTCATTGCACAAACACTATAATGAAGTACAACAGGTGGACTTAATGCCTTAAGGCATTCTCACCCAGTCGACCATCGGGCCAAGCAGAAATAATTTTGTGGGCGGTGCGACATAAAAAAAGCAAATTAAAAGAAATAATATTTCAAAAAAAAATAATTTAAAATATATACGAGTATGTATATACATATATGTTTCAAACTATTTGAGGCTCAAAAATAAAAGTAAATTACATCACTTACGATATTATTTAACATACTTTCTAGATTCAGTTACATTATTGAATTAGCGTCCCAAATCTTTTAATAAAACATTACATCTATTTTATTGACTTTAAGAAATAGTATAATAAAACACTCTTAAACGCAAACATCTAAACTCTAACCAAACTGTTAAAAAAAACGAGATTTATCCGTTTGAAAAAATAACTCTATCATAGTAAAGCATCGTTTTTCCCAATAATCAAGTTGTCGCGCCAGACCGATCGCACCTTAATTATCCCGCCCGGCAATCGACTCAGCGGATCACAAGCGCTGTTTATCGGGACAGCCCTGAAGCCTTTGTTTAACAAGCTTTTATTATACCATAGCTTATTGCTTGCTTCAGTATTCAAAGCTAGCCAGTATAGTTTCATACAAGCCCGAGTATTATTTTTGTTTGAACAGAATTGTTCGCCATTTTATATGTAATGAAGAAGACTATTAAGGTGAGGTTTAATACAAATTAAAGTGTTGTTATGTATGGTAAAATGTAGTTTGACTTAAGAACCACATTTGTGACATTACTGCAGAAATCGCTCCAAAACATTGCTCGGCTATTAATTATTATTTTGGATTTCCGGTTTTAACCCAAAAGAACAAGTATTTACATTTAAAGACCACCTTCATTGCTGCCCTATAATGGGCTTAAATACAATTAAATTACTACATCCTGCTTCTTGTGCGATATAAATGAAGATGTCCTCCCAGTGCAGAGGTCATATCTCAGTGAATATTACTAACTACTAGAGTATGAAAGAAAATAACCTTTTGCCTACAAAAACTGTGTGAATTACGAGATATTATGAGCACCCTTTGGAGTAACCCAAGTAAGACCCCAAAGTAACCAGAATGGTACATAGTGGGGTTATTCTTAAAAGTCCACTATAACGCACATTTTGTTACAAAATATTTATTTGAATTCACGAAAAATAAGGAACAAAAACAAGCCAATTGTTTGTCAATTTGTTAAGAATTATTCAGCGCGTTCATTGTTCATTCCGAATACTGTTTATGCATAACCCGAAAGACAAACAAGGCAATTTGAACGGTCACCTCCACCCAACATATAAAACTTTTGGTATTTTTGCTTGGAACCAAAGCAATACGATTAATTGGTTGAAATAAAAAGATTTTACGTATGCTTTCGGTGTGTGTTTAAGATAAACTAGACAATTTGTTTGCATGTTGAAAACTAGCAACAAAATCTGACTACAGATTTGTAAATTAATGTAGAACCTGTATATCTCAGGTTTTATCAGCTTTATTCAGATGATGTCACCGCTCAAGTTTTTTGTTATATTTACAAAAAAATAAGTGTTAATGTACACTGACTTATATTTTTAAGAAAATATTACTCTTTGTTGCTATTAAGAATTCTTATAACTGCCTCAGAAAGGTTACTTTTAGTGTTATGAGGGTAAAAGACAATCTATCTATTATATCTATTTTTATGCCTAAACAAACTTTTCTTTTATAATATAAGTATCAGAAAAATGTTTAATATTAGTAAGTAAAACTTTTTGACTTCCTCTTAGTTATGGGTTACACCTTATCTCTATTTGTTGTGGTTTAAAACCATAAAAGTTATCAAATAACATTCATTGTGGTTAAGTGTAGACCTGTTTAAATTATCCCTATCCATTTTGCGGAGTGCGTAAATACTTCCATCTGGCAACTTCGCGGTCACTGCGTCCAATTACTGCACGATTCAGAAGTCGTGTCGCTTGTAAAAATAACGTGCTTTCTGATGAACAAAAAATACATTGTCGGAGTGATTGTGCTTTTGTCAGTGCCTTTTAATGTTGATGTTTTTCGCTGTATTTAAGGGTTTGTGTAAGTTGATCACTGTTATAGTGTACCATTGGAGATAGCGTTAGATTAATAGAAAGAAAAGACGCTTCTGCCTGACTTCTTCTGGCAGTACTCCTTAAGACACTTCTTACAACACCCGCAGGTACCCATAGCCCTCTTTTTAGGTATGACGACACTTAAAAAGTACAACACCTCACAATATACCTTATATTCAGAGTTAATCTTCCTGACTGCAACTAACTACTTAACTACAATTTAATTTAATTATTAGCTGGATCAAATTATAAGCATACCTTTAGTAGATATCAATGTCACAAAACATAAACAGAATGGTCCACTCATCAAAGCACAAAAACAATATAGGTTGCTTAACTTTAGTAATATTGCTAAAGCAAAACCACTAAGCTAGTATCTCCTCGCCAGTAAAAACCTTTTAAAACATTATTTTCTTACGCCAAAAGAGTTCCGAAATCCATAACATAATGCTAGCTCGCAAAACCCAATCCTTATCAGCTAACACATGCAACTACACACTTCATGTGTGCTCACATGATGTTAATCCAGACCCAATATGGGAGTCAAAGCGGGCACATAAAATATGATTAGTGGCTGGCCGGCAACGCCTACGGCAAACATCGCAGCTCAAACAACTTGTGGGTAAGGACCGCTTAACAAATATTTCCTGGTCAAATCTTCATTAAATCGAATGAATAGAAGCTAGTGAAGGGGAAAACGTGTTCAATATTGGTTATTGTACAACTAATAGGTAAACTATTAAAGTAATTTATGGGTAAACGTGTACTCAGCAACAATTCAAATAAATATTATTGTTGTTTATTTCGAACTATTTATTTTTAATATAAAAACATAATAGGTATAATAAAATAATCGTAGCGATTAAAACCTCTTCGTAAAATTTTCCGTTTATCGTCAGAACAAAACTGAAGAAAATTAATGATCAACTTTTTTATTTTAATTGCTTTGTTACCCTTCTTACATTTTTTATCAAATACATGCTACGTCGTAGTAGTAGTTTAAATATCGTAGCATGCCGTTGCGTCCGCGCAACTTGATCGTAGCAAGCAGTTTTCGTAGCTAGCTACGAACCCATCTACGAGTTAGTTAACCAGCTTTTGGGGTGGTGGTATCAACTTCCTGTGGTCCACCCTGGGCAACGGCATCTTTGGTTTTCCAACCAATGATGACGGCTAACAGATCCCTCTGCGGTGGTAGGCTTTGTAAGAGGCCGCCTGGATGCTACCACCCTCCTGCCGGAGTCCAGCGCTAAGCAGTTTATCTGTGTTCCACTGGTGTGTGGGAGAACCAGTACCTCTGGATAAGCTCGCTCCATCTTAGGCTTCTTCTTAACCGTATAGTTAAGTATGTAGTCAAGAGCAAGACCATTATTTATAAAAAAAAAGTTTATCATAACAAAAGGTTCATAAGGACCCTTTTTATAACATATTGATCAGTTTCATAAAAGCATTTCATGAAGTAAACTAAAAAAAAAGCTTTTTGATAGTAAAATTAAAATAATGTATTCTTAGCTAAGTAACCACGCATAAAAAGCGGTAACGATGAATTATTCAACGAAACAAACAGACTCAGAAGAAAAACATATCGAGTGTTAGGTAAATGCAATTTTCCAGCCAGTTCTAATATTTTTAAATTTTTTCAAATGCTCAGCTTCAGACCGATTTACAATATCGTTTAATTTTGACGAATCCCCAAATAACACGTTCAGATTTCGTAACTGAAAAAATACATGTTTGAAAAGTTTGTGTCAGGACCTAATATCGGCCGTGACAATTACACAGTGGGTGGAATGCGTCATGCTTCAGTTGAGTGATAGCTTTAATATAGTCCAGCTGATTGGCCGGCCGGCCGGAAACGCCAAACGGTAATCTTGATTTAATACCCCGGCTCATCGCGCCTCCCGCTCCGTTGAACCCTTGTTTACAATTCAATAACTAGTTACATCATTTTGTGAATTGATACTTTTCGTCAGATTTGTCTATGTACCGTAGTATTCTCTCCGGAATTCAAATTCAATTTTTATACGCGCGTGCTTTGAGCAACGCTGATAAACTTCACAATAACTTTGGTAAATCAGTGATTGGATTGGATAGGCTGATTTTTTGTGCATGCATCATAAATGTTCACAGAAGGCATAACATGGATTAATCTGAAAATCGGTCCGTTATTTTAAATGTTTATTACAATATTGTTTCTGGATGTAAGGTCAGTGATAAGAGTTAGGATTTGAAAATATAGCTTTTATTGCAGGAGAGTGGTCAGATAGGGCAGTTTCACGTTTAAAGCGTTAAAATAACGTGGCTCATTCTTTCAATCTAGATATTTGACATTGTTACGCATCATTTTAAAATACCGGTACATTTTTATTTAAAATTAAACTATACCAGAAAGAAGTCATAAACTAAATAAATCTGGAATTCCGGAGGAATATCCACATTAATATAAACGTTACAGGTCGTCAACCCCAAAATTGGCCTACCTTCTTTAAATCACTGGTAACTTTCAATACTATCTGAATGTGTAAATACTCATTTTTGTTTTGTTTTTACTACAACTGAGAAAGTTGCATTATCATCATCGTCATCAGTCCATCAGTTCCACAATACACCGGACATAGCTGTTTTGTATTTAAATATATTGCTCCTTAATAGCAATGTTTTTTTTTCTGTTACGTCAGATATAATAGTTTCGTTTTTAAATAATAAAATAAACGAGTAATTTTGTAAATTTTGCCTATGGTGGCGAAGAAACGCTTCAGCCAGGCTTCTTCTGGCTTTCCTTCTTTGGTCGCCTGTTACATCACCTACATTCTTCAACCTGCACATTGATTTGGCACAATTAACTAATGGAATGGTATAAATGATACTGATTTTCACCAAAAAATATTTGGGGTCGTTCTGTGATTAGCAGTCACGAACCTTAAACGATGAGAAGCAAGTCTCCAATAACTATACTGCTGTCGCACAAATAATACAACTTTTCATAAAAACTTCATTTAATACAACTATTCATAAAAAAATATCCAAATTTTATGTAATCTTAAATAATATCATAATAATAAGGTATTATCCGATTATTCTAAAAATCCTCCAAACCACTTTCATTTCAGTTCATAATCCTTCTAACGCCGGCACTCCGCTTCCAAAATTGCACATACCGCCCTGCCAAAAGAATTCCGCAAACATAATAGGGAGAGGTGGAAAAATTCCACCGTCTGTCCACTGTCCATTTTCTATATGAATCACTTCCAAAGAGTAATTTAAAACCATTTTCAAATGCCGACAAAAACATTTATGTCAGACATAATAAAGCTGGGAATAGCATTCTAATGAATGATATTGGCCCTCCTGTGGGATTACAAGTTAATCCTCTTGAAACGGAACTGGGGGGAAGTGGGGGCATTACAGTGGGTAATAAAATTCTTACGTCATCACAGGCGGACGGCCGAACCGAGCCCAAGGTATTACCGCCTCATCTGCTTTGTTGTTTAAATTCCAGGATTATTTTTGCGGAATTACCTTAATTAAGTTTTGATTTTAAAGAAGGACGGGCGCACACTTTGTTTCTTTGGGGAAAATCTGTTTTTACTTTTTGTGGTTGAAGATAACAAACATTAGTCGGAAGCTATTCAATTACTTTAAGTTGCATCAGTACTGCAACCCACCTACTACGCAAGGGTCCCGGGTTCGATTCCCGGTTGGTTGAGGTTAGGAGACGATCTTTTCTCAATTAAATTTGTTTTGGGACAGTTTTCGCGATTCGGGAGGCACGTGAAGCCATTGGTGTCGTCTATTAGATGCTGTAGTAAGATGAAAGTCGCTAAAACAAATCACATCAGAGGCCTGTTAAAGACCTCTTGAAAATTTTGTCACCCCGCTATCTGAAAGGTAATCACACGATCAGAAGAAGAAGATATGAAATAGCAGTTTCTTTGTAGTAAAAATATCGTTAAAAGTTTTAAGGTACGGGTAGGGTTATTTGGTACCTTTCCGCCTCTGAACCCTGGGTTCATAGTGGGCCGATGATCGTGTAAAAATTACCACCCAATTGACAATATTTAACCATTATGGACACCTCTATATTTTTAGTTGTTTTGGTATCATGTCAGTCAGTCCTGACTCAAATTTTTATGATTATTTTAACTAAAAAAGTAATGGTTTTCGTTATCATCTCATAATCTAGACACAGGCAAATGGACCGTGGCCAAATACAGGCAACTCCAAAACTAGTTTTTTTTTAATTGCTACGCTTGGCATGCGCGTGATCTATAGCTTCTTTTGTCATAGTATGAACATGACTAGTTATTAAGATGAAAAACAACATAAGTATCAGGTATACTCATATATATCAAATAAAAAATCTTGCTTTCGGAAGGTACGAGTAGTTTTAACAATATTTAGGTATAAGACATTATTTTTGAAGTCTTTCTCTTTTTATAATGAAAGTCGTTCTGCATGTTTGTCCTTAAATTAAATTAGATCACGTCTTACAGTAAAAGGTTAGTTGTGAACTAACTTTAGTTGAATAAAGAAAATTAAACTTACTAATATTTTTGAACACTAACGTTCAAGAAATAATTAGACGCGGTGCAGGAGAAAAAAAACAAGCAACTATTTTCTTTATGGAATGGATAAAATTTGTAAAAACATACCTCTAAATTGAAAATTTTAAAATTCTTTAACAGCACTGACACGTATTTTTATGATTGTAAATAAGTAATAATGAAAAATGTAAGTTTTAAACTGTTACGATAACAAAACCAATCATTTAATTTGAAACACTACATATAGTTTTGAACTTCTTGCTTTGTCATTATTAATTTGCTCATGAGTGCTTTATTTTACGAGTAGTTGATATAATAACATTATGCTCTCATAAATCTCTAATATAAAGCTGTTCTACGTTTTACGACATCATTACATTGAGTTGGTAAAATGGGCCAAGAACGATTAACGCCGAGATAAGGAATGTTAAGCTCAGGTTAAGTCTCGTGCATTTCAGGCTATAAATTAAACAGAAATAACAAGAAATCTGCTTGCACTGTTTGCCGTGCTTTATCTACGAGTGAGATTCCGTTTCCCCAGCCAGCTCGAATTTGTAAAGAGGATTCCTTTAGCCTTTGTCGTCACGTCTATACAATAGCGTTACCGGAACAGTAAAACAAGCGTAATAGTTGACGCTAGTAAAAGCTTTCGAGGTCGCACGAATAAAAAGAAAACAATATTACAGTGCGGTTTCGGGAGGCACATTAATATACATTTGGCGCGAGGCGAGGGGAGGGTCGCATTTTCATCGCAAATTGAGCTACAAAATACCTACATTTAGCTGTCGTTATTTATAACAGTAACTCCCGCTCATATTGAACGCATAATTTTTTATATGCCAGCAAATAAGCAGTTTTACTCGTATTATAATATCGGAATAGCATTCCGAGTAGGTACTAGGTTTCAGCAGTATCAGTTCGATGTTTTCGATTAAAATTGAAATTGATTTAATGCAACTGAAATTTTAATTAAAAAAAATTAACAACCAACGTGATTGAAAGCGTGAGGTTTCCGAGTGGAAATTTAATCTGGTCGATATAGCTTCCTTTCGTAGCATCAAAGTACTCGGTTAATTAGTATAAATAACAGTGTTTCGCCAGACGCGCAAACAGAGGCCGTTAATGAAGGCGACCGGCTCGCGATATTGAACCGAAATGCTCTTTCATTTGGGCGAAGGCGTAGGGCGTAGTTTGCCAAAAACAAGCTCAATAACGGTCTGGCAAACAGTACAAATGATGCGTTAGTGACAAAACGACGTACACCCGTCCCTTTTCGTCTCCGACCGCTGGGACAGAGACGGGAGAGGCCTGACGGGGAACAAGACAGGTTATTATCTCCCAACGAGCCAAAAGACGTCAAGAATGCCTCTGATATTTTCCACACGTTCGCGGGTATTCGCTGGAGACTTGAAGCGAAAATTAGTTACTGAACATTTCTTGTTTTTGTACGAATGCGTTGCGTGATTTTCTTTGTTAAGGAATAACAAGCGGCACCTTTGAAATTGAACTACACGTCTTGAATAGCAAAGAGGCGACATATCTACTCGTTCTTCACTTATTGCGACAGTATGTGGTTTTTTGTCTCTAGGAAGGACCAAAGATTGCTTACGGATGTTAAGACGTTAAGGGTTGTGTGATATAATGTATTTTTTAAAATGGTGTCTTATCAGAGTAGAGATTACAGATCAAAACATATGAAATACAGTCTCAATCTCAAATATAAAAATTAAAAATAACATGATAATATACCTTTTCCACAGCATTATGTTGTATTAATAAAAATAATATAAATATGTTGCCCCAAAATAAGAACAAAGTGCATTAACCGTAATCCATAAAGGAAAGCAATAAAATCAGAAACCAAGCCGAACGATTAGATCAACTGATTTTCTTTTACTCTTTGAAAAACAATATAGACCATGGAAAACTGTTTTCTATAAATTTCCAGGTTATGCAGGGAATGAAGATGTAATTTTATTTTTCAGTCGACGCCATTTCCGTTCGTTACTGTTTGGTCCGTACCCGTAGGTACTATTAAACACGTACTAATATTATAAATTGTGTCTTGTTTATATAAATATCTGTCTGTTATCCATTCATGGTAAACCGCTGAACCGATTCGAATTAAATTTAGTAAAAGTTATTTGGGAATTTCAATATTATTATGTCCTTTTTTGGGACTCATTAAGAAAGGATATAAGTAAGTTTTAATCAAGTTTTTATACCCAAAAAGAGTGAAAAAGGGTTGAAGATCGTTTTTTTTTATATAAATAATGGGCTTGCTCTTGACTACATACATAACTATACGGTTAAGAAGAAGCCTAAGATCGAGCGAGCTTACCCAGAGGTACTGGCTCTCCAACACACCAGCGGAACACAGAAAAAATCGGCCAAGTGCGAGTCGGACTCGCGCAAGAAGGGTTTCGTACCAAAAAGGCCATAAAAAAAACGAGTTTGTTGTATGGGAGCCCCCCTTAACTTAAGTAGAAGAAAATAAATATATTTTATTTTGTTTTTAGTATTTGTTGTTATTGCTGTAACAGAAATACATAATTTGTAAAAATTTCAACTGTCTAGCTATCGCGGCTCTTGAGATACAGCCTGGTGACAGAGCGACGGACAGACGGTCAGACGGACAGACGGACAGACAGCGAAGTCTTAGTAATAGGGTCCCGTTTTTACCCTTTGGGTACGGAACCCTAAAAACTGTTTGGCGCAGGACTCCGGCAGGAGGGTGGTAGCATCCAGGCAGCTTCTTACGAATCCTATTACCGCAAAATAAACTGTATGATGAATCAATAAACTGAATACATCACACATAAATCCCTGGACCGTAATTAAGTCCTGGATGTAATACCTTTCTAATAACCAACTACATATACGTGAAAAAAAAATTCAACCCCACTTTAAATTTAGAGAATGTTCCTTGTCATTAGAACCCTAAACTTACGCTTTAAAAGATTCTATGTTGTACTATGCGCATTACTCGATTTTGATCTATACTAATATTATAAAGCTCAAGAGTTTGTTTGTTTGTTTGAACGCGTTAATCTGTGGAACTTCTGGTTCGAATTGAAAAAATATTTTTGTGTTGTGTCCATCTATCGAGGAAGGCTTTTCTTATAAAAACTTCTTAATCGCGATTATAATAACAGAAATTGACGCGGACGAAATTGCGGGCAACAGCTATTACTTAAATAAAATTGACTTTTACTTATGTTGCAGAACTATTAATACTGAAATCTTCTAATATTAAACGTTTATTTTACATTTTGTAATTAGATAGTAGCTTTTGTAAAAACAGAAGTTTATTTTTTCTTGTTTCATCAGTAGTTATAATGGTAAAATTTGTTTATATATATTTGGAAAAACCTCGTAGAAGTGTCCTAAACATCTACTCGACACTCTGTATAACACAGCTTTATAAAAATGTAACGGTGTTTCACGTCGCATTTTTTGACCGAACCGTCAGGCCGTCGACGCGCTTTGTATTCTTTTGGTTAATTTTTTTGGGATTAATTTGTCTGCGTATTCAAATTGCAAATTGTGAGATAAAAGGTTGACCTTTTCACATTTTTGCGGAACCCCAAATATCTTATTACGTGTGAGACCGTTAACAACGTCAGACGGATCGTTAAGTTGATCTGATGTAGTCTGTCATACATGTCTTTCATTACAGAATCCAGTTAGTCTCATGGACTACCTTTTGTAATTCTAAGATTGTAGGTTTAAGAGGACAAACTTTCTATTTGAGAGGGGAAATAAAGATAAGCATAATTTATTATAATCAGTAGCGAATGCGTCGTTACGCTGAAAAAAAAATTAATGGACCAAATTTGTATTGTGCTAGTGGCTCATCTTCTCAATATTGTCTGTCTAATTATTTGGTTTTAAACTCTGGTCTGTAACTGACAAAGGTAGAAACATAGGATTACAGACTTTGCATTATAGTTGTTGTAAAAAAATTGAGACTGAACGTGATATTATAGGTACTTTGTTACGACAATTTGAGAGTAGTTGAAGTCTCTTAAGCCCGCTTGCGTATACGATAGCGCCTTCTATAGACTCGGGTCTGGGTGTACTGTAAGTATTTTCTAGCAAAAACTCACCGTTGAATTTCTCGTATTATAGCGTTTATTATAGCGTATCATACCTTCTTCATTCTGAGCTTTCGGTGCGATACCTGCGAAAAGTGATCTAGTGCGAAGTAACGACGACTTTAGCGATACCAACGGATATAAGGACTACTCTACGGATTGGCTAATAGTGATTTGGAACCAACAACCTCAGCGACCCACCGGACTACGATTCTAGTGATTTGGCTTGTGTGATAGTGTTTGCGACCTGTTCTTCGCCTAATAAATTCTTCTAATAAGTCTTCTAGTAAGTAAGGTTCGTAACATGTATTATAGCGTATCATACCTTCTTCATTGGTGTGTTTTAGTCAAGACCTTAAAGTTAGTCAATAGTTGTCTTAAAGTGAATATTTGTTTACGTTTGTGTAAAATACTTATGAAGAACGTTCTTATAATTTATTCATTTTACTTTTTGGCTTTAGACACTATAAAAAATAGAAAAGAAAACACAACTGCATATAAGTATACTTTATGAGACACACTATTAAAAGCCATAGAAGTTTTATTGTTATAACTTCAATAAGCGTAGTGTGTCCTGGAAATAGTTATCTTCAAACTAATGCAATTGTAATAACAATGAAATTTGTGTAAACAAAATAATTCAGCTGTAAAACAAGAAAATTCAGCAGTTTCAAATTAATACGACCGTAGTTTCTGTGAGCTTGGTATAATAAAATGCAAAAGTAATTTGCTCGAAAAGTCTTTTATTCAAGTTGAAATATTTTTAGAATACCAGATTTCGAGAGAGCTGGCTATTGTTACTTCAAATATATTAGCTGCTTTTTTACTAGTCACTGGCTGATTGCTCCTGAATAAGAATAGTTTATTTTATTTTTATGTTGATACTCATAAATTTGAGTTATAATAATTTATTTCTGTTGTTGTTGTTAAAAAAATATCATCATTTAGGGCGTTAATGCCAATATTATCGCAACCGTAGATTGTTAGCAGGACAAAAATCTCTCTTTAAAACGTTCTGTACGTCATTTTATAGGTGTAACAGTAGGTGGACTATTATATACAAAAAAAGAGTACAACGCCTTGGATGCTTTGAGGGTCCTATTGGGCTGCCTTGATGCATTGCAGCGCATCAGGGATGCTTGCGACTTACCGTGTATTATTTTTATGGCTATGCGTATGGTAGCCGTCACAGAAATTCACGACAGCCGTCACAGAAATCTAATGATATTTGTTAGTAGATATAATTGCCGGTTTATGAACCATACCATAGGTAGCTACTGACTTAATAAAATTTATTGCAATTAATTTTTTGTAGGTAAATGGCCTACTAGCATTTCGCTCGCGGCTTTACCCGTGTAAACTATCGTAGTCGGACAGAAACTGGCGCCAAACAATGGGATACTAAATAGTCTATGTTCTTTTTCATGGTCTATTCTATTTTGTACCAAGTTGTGTAAAAATTGATTTAGTTGTTTCTTTGTTATTGAATAAACATAAACTAGGCGCCAAAAAAATCTGCCTAAAATATTAAGGAAATTAGTCGTTGAGGTAATAAATAGAATTATAAAAGCGTTGTTTCATTGTTGACTGTATGCACTTTTTATCAAAGGCATCCCGAGATTACGAGTTCGACATACATATTTTAAGATTCCGCTTCCATAATTATGTAAGTGTAACATTTTCGCTTTAACACACACACACACACACACATTATTATTATTATATTTTTTAATTAAAAATTGTTCTGTTAGTTTAATAAATGAATTAAGTATCTTTCACTGTGGTCAAAAACCTCACGGTACTTTAGTCTTAAGATATATATTTGTTGTAAAGAAGAGCGGTTCTTTCTAAAACAGGTAATTGTTTGCTTAAAAGGAAGTTTCTACCTCTATATTTGTTATATGGACTTCAGTTACTGAAATAAATATTTCCATATCTTTATAATTTCCTATCCAAAAAGTAACTTTAGGTATATAAAAAATGCGAAATCTTTTTTGCTGAGTTTGTACTTGGGAGTCAAGAAGCTCAGTTTCGAGTAGTTTCAAGATTGGGATCTGGGATCGTACTACGCTACGCGATACCCATATATACGGATATAGCTGTCTTTTTCACATACTCCAAGGCATCGGCACGAGTAAGAGAGGCAGAAAGAGACGAATATACCGATATTGCAGAGTAAGACCTCTGTTCAGTGCAACACGTAGGGCTGATACACGGTGACGTTTTCCTAACTTATGGCATTCTCTTGCCGATTCAATATCCTTTTTCTATTTGTTCGTCTGAAGCATAAAATGTGAACACTTCATAGACGATGCATTTTGCGATAAAAATAAAAAGTTTCTTGAATTTCCTTCAAACTGATTTTGTGCCAGTATGAACAAATCGTTGCAAAGCCACTTTTAAGACGATATTTTGTAAAACTGAAAGAATGTGGTATGCGCATCTTTAAACAGCTATTACCAAAGATGTGAATAAAGAAGCTATACAATGTTTTTACTTCGTGTGCTTCGTCTTCGTCGTACTTTACCTAACTAAGGTAGCAGTGCAAGTTTTTTTTTAATTACTTAACTTAGTAAAACTATAAAAACTGTGTTTAAATATGAAGATAAAATATATTTATAATCTTAAATACTAGTACTTTATCAGGATTTTCAAAAAGAAAACTTACCGCCAAATTTTTTACCATTTGAAATAAAAAACGTTTTAATTGAAATGAAACTTACTTTAAACTAATCTTTTAAATTTTCGCGTTGCATTATAACTAAGTGACCACGGCCGTAGCATCACGGCCGAAACGTCGAGGAATATAAATAGTACTTTATTTGATATTTTAGCAACTTAATTGCACTTATAATATCAGTATATAAACTTGAAAAATTTTTCCCAGGCGGGAATCGAACCCGCATCTCCTCGTGAGGAGATGCGGGTTCGATTCCCGCCTGAGAGAAAAAAAAATTTTTTTCAAGTTTAAATACTGATATATTATAAGTAGTGTCAATACTACTACATACCATACCTACGTCGCGTTCAGACCCGCAATTATAAGTTTTAGTTACTTTAAACTAAATCTAATAATAAATAAAAGTGTATCAAAACCGGTTTATCGTGTTAGAATAAGGCATGCAATTGAGCACTTTACTGTCTATTTTGCATCGGTTTAAAAAGTATGACAGTTGCACTCTGACAGCTTATGTATAAAGTAGGTAGAACTTAACTTAATTTAAATCATTTATCTCTAGGTATAAAGTAGGTAAAACATTACTCAATTTAAATTATTTAAATCCTTCTCCTCACTAGAAAAAAATACCTGTTGATATTAACAACCGTAAAACGCGACAGTAAATTCGTTACTGCAACACCGCTAGTACAGGAATTTCAATTTCGCCCGCACCACTTGGATGCCACCCCTCGTATTTTCGTGTATATTTTTCCCCTCTCTATGAAGAAGTCATAAATCACTTGAATGCAAATCTGTAGCAACCAGTACTACCGGGTGAGTGACGCGCCATTATCGCTCCGTGTCGGGCCACAGCCTAAAAGTTTGTGACCGAAGTTGCCTGACCCAATCCTTTTTTATCCATCCACTTATGCCCTCGTAACATGGAACCAAAAGTCTACTGCAGGCAGTTGTTTCGCTTAAAAACAGATTCACTTAAAGTAAAATTTGCGTTGCGACAAGTTTGCTTGAAGCTTTTGTTGTTAATTACATAAATTTGTCAAAAAAAAACCAAATGAACTTTAAAAAGTATATGAATATACACACATGTACACAGCATAATAACGTTTATTAATTGAATAAGAAAAAAAAATGTTAAAAGCTCTTTATTTTTAAATAAACATATTTCTTACAGAATTTATGTTTGTCGCATTACACCAAAGTTAAAAAACCAAGGAAACGTAACGAGTCTGAAATATTGGGTGACCATTCCTACTAATATCTGTTTTATCAGCTTAGTAAGATCTGTTTAAACTTGTAATACTACTGATAGTAGTATCACAAGTTAACAAGCTTCTCCTAGCATGGAAATACATTACAAGTTTATATTTCCCTTGAAATTAATACCGTGTGGATCTAGCACAAATAAGATGACACCATCCCTTCTCTTTACACGAGTGTCGTAAAAGGTTACTAAAGAAGGATAGTAGCGTCCTCCCTCTACTACTGGTCAAACTGCCTTGCCTGCCAAGCGTGGCGAAAAAGAAAAATCTTCCTATGGAAGACGCACAGCATTGGACTGATTTAGGCTGAAGGTAATAAGAAGTTTAGATTACTTACTTTACTAACCTATATTCGTAGTACGGACATGTACAAAACATCGATTTTGGGACAATTCGCGTGTGGTTCCTAATTGGTGCCAGCCAAGTTAAAACATTGTAATTCAATATAAAATTGCAGTTACAACTTTGTAACAGTAATATCCTTGGTTTTACTGAGCATGAACTTTTTGTGCTTTTTTACGACTTTCCGGACAGGAAAATTAAATATGGAGAGACTTTATTGAAATTTCAACAATATAAGTATTTCCTGTAAAACGAACTTTTCAAAAGCGTTGAAATGTCAAAGCTAAGCGGGACCTATTTCTTGTATTAGATAAATGTTTATAAGCAACTAATTTTAAAAGCTACAACAGGGTAATTTGAAATTCAATGCTTTTCTAATAGGAGAAAATAGTGAAGAAAAAATAAGACAACACAAGAAACAAACAATTTTTCTTAATAAATCGACATGAAAAAAGTAAAAATATACCTACAATAATTTGCCAAATTAATCGTTTGGTGCAGCTCACCCTGTAGTTAATATGTGGCAATAAAAGGATTGGTCTGATCTATTGTGAAAAAAAGAATGCTCTTATGCCGCTTCCGCAGATAAATACCCTTCAACAAGTTTTTACTCTGTAATTCTGTTTAGTATTTTTAATTGAATTTCACTTTGATGATATTGTCATAATTCCCTTCAAATATCATCCATTTTTATAACTTGAAATATTATTTAAGTATAAAGTAGCCGGGACTCGTCCGCTAAAACGTACATAAAATATCTATGTTCATCTTTATATCTCTTAGTTAATCTTATTCCTTACCTAAATCCATCTTTACTTTGATCTGAAGATCAGAGATCAGTGGATAAAATAACAATTTATTGTACCTCAATTTTTGGCTTTCACAGCAAACATGAGCACACGACATTATAACAACGAAATACAATTACTCATTCGCTGTATCTGAACCACTACATCAACATTTATCTTATAAAATAATGGAACGTCACTCTTCGCGGGACCGATTTTTGTCTGAAAGAAACAGTTATTTACGTAATAAGGTAATAAGCTAACACGTTCTCTATTACTCCGCACGCATCCATCACAGTTGCGTACTGATTTCTGCCATCAGTCAGACTTCTGATAACCTTTCGTACTTTACTGCGTTATAAGAAGCCGAGAAGTTCTAACGCAATAAGTGCCAGTGAAATCTGATAGATTTTTGTCTTTATAATACATTTGTGAGTGGTTCGTGTTCATTGTGGGCATAATTCTAACCTAACTTAAACTAGTAATTTTGGTTCCATTGGCCTACTACCCTTATCTTAATGATACTCGTATCTATCGGTATGGCTTTGTCGACAAATCATCCACTTGTCAGCTTTTTAAGTAGTTTTCGCAAGACGCAACCAAGTTTTTATGATGGTTAAAATTATTTCAATAAACAAAATGAAACGGCTATTTTGCAAAATGATTTACGTGAAAACAACATTATGGAAAACATCGAGACAACTATTTGGGTGAAATAATACTTGAATTATGAAAATTAATAACGATAAACTATATTTGTTGATAATTTAATAACAAACCGGCTTAATGGAAATTATATTAAAAAATATTCTAGGAGTACTTATTGAATAACAAAATATGCGACTCATCGTTTCATGGAAAATGAAAATCGTTGTATTTTATTGCTTTATAGTGACAGTTGCCCGATTTTATTGCGTATATTTTATACTAGATGTCCCGGTGTACTTCGTATCACCTATCCTAACGCCATAAAAACTCTCCAAATGAGGGAAAATTTTGATGTAGAACAGTTGTTTTTACTATCTTACTCGAAATTTTCCCATGTTTTTCACGGGTTAAACCTTCCCTAAACTAGGACAAATATTTAAAAACCAAAATCAGCTTAACAGAGTAGGTACTTTGTTTTATACTTTATTTGATATTTTAGCAATTTAATTGCAATTATAATATCAGTATATGAACTTGAAAAATTATGTCTCAGGCGGGACTCGAACCCGCATCTCCTGGCATGCCGGGCGGGCGCTATAGACATTGACATGATTTAGACATAATTTTTCAAGTTTATATACTGACTGATATTATAATTGCAATTTAATTGCTAAAATATCAAATAAATTATATAAATAGCTGTTAAGGCTGCAAACTCCTAACATTTGATGAAGCAACGCTGGCTTACAGCGTTAAGAATATGCTTGAAAAATTCGCGCTTGGTCACAGTGTCTCGGTGGCTTAATGGTATAGCGCCCGCCTGGCATGCGAGGAGATGCGGGTTCGAGTCCCGCCTGAGACATAATCTTTTAAGTTTATATACTGATACTTTGTTTTAATTTAGGATAAAGTGTTATAGTGTGCTCTAGTACTGACCTAAAGTTGAATAGCCTTCCTTGGATTTTGTTTAAGACGACATACATACTACTAAAAGACGGGAAGCAGCGTCTTTCCTCTAGAATTGACTAAATTGCGATAGCCTACCCATACCTACACAAAGCATCGTAATTAACACAATATCTTGTTTAGGAGAGGCGTAACTTATTCAATCCTTTCCAAACCCTTAAAGTTTAAAAATAGAAATGATAGGCTAAATAAAAAACATTTATAAACAATGTACCAATGCCAAACCCTAAAAGATTGATAAGCTTTATCTTGACGTTTCACGAAATGTGACTACTAAAGTTATTTTACAATAACTACAGTTTCTCAAACTCCTGTACTATTAATTCCTTACAATTTACTGATTTCTTTCTCTCTCTCTTGTTCACAGGTAAACGTCAGCAGAAACACTTATAAAATATAACAAGTTTTTCCACTAACTTCGCTGTGACAAAGTAAGTGGCTTTCTTATCTGAAAGATTTCAATTCCGAGCTGAGTTCTTTAGTTATTTTTACCTTTAAACTTCTAGATACTGTTGTCGTGAAATCGTCCATTAAACACAGAGCTTTTGTTACTTTAACACACTTTTTATCATCCTATTAAATGTAGTTTTTTGACTGATTTCTTTGTTTAAAAGTAAATGAAATTACTTTTAAACATAACCTTTTTTTATTTATTTGAGTAAAACCCTTAGTTAAAACAAGGATTTATATTTCATTAAAACTTTGCTAGACACAATTTGTCCAGATTTCTCTGGTCTTGTTGAACTAACTTAATAATTCAGTCATGCTAAAAATGTTAGAATCGAGAAATTTTCTTAACTGGCGCCGTTCAGAAGTTACCGAAATTTAATCAGTTTGCCAGTGGTCGTGGCTAAATTTATTTTGTTAACAGACTACGACGTCTAACCATGTTACAATTAACTAGATTTAACCTTAATTTGTTGAATACCATTATAACGATTGAACTGCAACAGTGAAAGACCGCCTTATTGTATGGTTTTTGTGTTTTCAATGTTATTATCCGTGTTTTGTGTAATTAAGTATGCTGTATCGTATTGTATTGTGTGGGTATTGTGTCATTTTTGACGTTTTTAATTATTTGTGCATGATGAGGAAACATGAAATGAAATATTTTAACACAGATAGCAGTAGCATTTGCAATTATTAATGTAGCTGTGTACTGTCCAGTAGGGAATAATTCACATAGTCGGATCATAAAAAAAAATACAATACTCATAAAGTAGGTATGAACTAATAATTAGGGTCGTAACGAGCTTAACTTTTAGATAAGTCAATTAAGTTCTTAAAACTGAAACCAATAAGAACAAACCATTTTAAGATAGTATAAAAAAGCATTGAAAAAATCAACAAATTAAAAACCTTGTGCATTATTAACACGGAAAAAACAAGCTCTTAAAAATATTGCACTTAGCGCCTAATTTTATTTAGATTTAGTAAGATATTTTAAAAGATTTCGTAGTCAATTATTCACACACGGAAACGACATTAATTGAATTAATTCCTTGTTACATGATATTCACTACGAAGCATAGGGAAATGCTACGAGGGAAACAAAACAGTCTTTAAACTAGTTTAGTAAAGCTGCAAACAAAATGAATATATTTTAAATATTTAAATAAACTAGGTCATACTGCAGGAATTACGTTAGCACATGCTGTATTGCGTGCCTGGTAGGTATGCATTTTGTACCATAATAGTCGTTATCTACTTGAAATACCACGTGAATATCAAAGGTAGTGAGAAACATTCACCGTTGGATTTCCCTACGGATAAAGTTTGTCATTTGATCGAAATTCCTTTTACTTTTAATTTGAACCATTTAATATTGGTAGTTGATGAAAAATGCTGTGTAAATTAAAAAGTTTCCGATCAATTATAAATTCAAAATCGATCATGCTTCCTGATTACTGTTAAAAATTATGTTAACCCATGGAGTCGCACTGAAATTGGATCCTTTATCCAACCCAAAGATATAAAACCCCTGGGTAAGGGAATTTTTCAACGAAAGAAAATAGGTTTAGTATGCGCAAAGCTCAAATAGTGCTATTCCAGTGGGACCCACGGTTCGCGGAATGGACCAAGATTTGCATGTTAACTCAGTTTTCATAAGTAATAGTTTAGCTGAAATAAGCCAACCAACTCCACAAAACGAGTTAACTTCAAGATGTCTGAATATTTTGAATTTGTTTCAAGTGTCAAAAGTTATATTATCTTCATCTCGGGTGACGACGCACTCCTCGGAGCACCATTTATTCTCATAACAGATTCATTAAAAGTTTGTAATCTTTCTAAGCGCTAAGAAAACTGTATAGCGGTAACAAACAAATCTCTTGCAAAGGCTGTTAAATTGAAAGGGTTAATGATATTTCTTGGCAGCAATAAATAACTTACAAATTGTTAAAGGTGTCCCGAGGGCATAGACTGGACGGAGACTCAGGATTTGCGGGGAACGGATAAGTTTTTCCTCTGAAACTTTATTCGCACCTCAACTTGGGCCATCTGTCTGTTACTAGCAACTTATATTCTTGCTTCAAATGATTTAGTTTGGAAGTACTCTTTCAGAAAATATTTTCTTTTGAAGTTTCCGAGACGTATGAATTTACAATGGCTGGCTCGATGGCACGTTTTTAAACCGACAACGAACTTACTACAGCACCGTTCTCCTAAGTACCTACTTTACTTTACATTGTGTATCGAACACAGATTCACTATTCAAAATGACTGTTGAATTATTCATAAAAAGCAGTAAATAAAATCCAAACAATGTTCTGTTATGAAATTTTCTTTACCATTGATGGTATCTGTAACTTACTTTTTACTAATATTACGAGTATAATGCGAAAGTTTGTGGGGATATTAGGATGTTTGTTTCTCTTTACCACAAATTACTAAAATAATTTTGATTAAACGTTCTTGTAATGTAGCTTAGACATCTTAGCTTAGACGTATTTTAACGAAATTTATTATTCCCCTTTTTTATTTTTCCTTTTTTTTTAATATTACTTACCCCAATTATTAATTTATTTTTTATTTCCTTCCTTAATTTTTTCTCTTTTTTATAAAAAAAAATACCTCACTTACTATATCCAACGAATAAAGTTTTTTTTTTTTTAATGTAGGTGTAATCAGTGATCAGTACTGATCAGTGGCGGAGTTTGAGAATCATAAAAAATGTAGGTTTTGGTACGTTTGTTATCTTATAACTGTTCAAAACCGTAATCAAAATTTTACCAACTTATATGCGTTAGAAAATAAAATGCCATCTTTTCCCGCGCATTCAGATATAAAAGCCAAACAAACAAACGCCGCTTCCCAAAGGGTCCCAATAGAGTCCTCGTACCTAAGTGAAAACAACGTCCCCCAAACTTGATACAGGCACCAATAAATCTAGTCGCAAGATAAGACTCAATAAAGTTGCCTGTGGCTCAGGGCTGTCATAATTTTAAGAACGTTATAAATCCATCAATGGTAAGCTCTTGGCCACAATATTTTTCTTCGGCCCCGGTATAAGGTGCGTCACACACGCGCCACATAAATTCTTGTAATCCCAGCTCGTGCTCTCGCGAGTATTTTCATATTATGTTATGTCCGAAAAGTATTCGACTTCATGTTTTCAGGAAAATGTTTTTTTTATAATAAATATATAGTTTGTGATCCCTAATGTACAGAGACTAAAAAATATAGAAGCAGTTTGTTTCTTGTTCAGCAAAGATACTTAAAAAGTAATTTTTTAGTACTATATCCATTTGCATTTGTTTGCTCAAAATTAAAATTCATTAGAAAAATACAACTAACATGGTAAACTTCACACGGCTACGGTCGATCTAAACATCCTTGCTCAAAGTTTGCTACTTAGCTGTTACCTGCGCCCTCGACCGCGTGGAAGTTTTTATGAGCAGGTATGTTCGAGAACGACACATACAATTATTTTTGTTATCATAATAAAGATTAACAAAAAGAAGTCTAAGTATACCTATCTGAAGTTCTGATCCCTCAACAGCCATTGTGCAGAAAGTCGCATTAAAAAAACGAAAACAATACAAACGAAATTTAAACTGTCAATTTTCATAGGTAAAGATGTATTGAGCCAAATTCATTGAACCATTTTATTTGATATTTTAGCAACTTAATTGCAATATCAGTATATAAATTTGAAAAATTATGTCTCAGGACATAATGACATAATTTTTCAAGTTTATATACTGATATTATCATTGAAACACGTTTAACTCTTCTGGTATTATTGAGCAGGCATTAGTACATAATTATGTCTACTCTAATTGTAGCATTTATTTTCAGCAGTTTTTAAATACTATGTACAAGTTAATCTGTTTTTTAACCTTGAACAATGTAAAATGTAAAGAAAAATTTTTTAACTAAATTTTATTTCATCTACCTATATATTTATATCTACCTATACATTTGTTCGGCGTTGAATAAAAGATGTAAATAATTTTAAAAACAAACAAATTATTGCAATTTTACTGCAAACCACTGTGTACTTCATGTTTTACCTAAATATCATATACAAAAACCCTTTACAGACTATTTTATTTCAGTTTCATGATATTGCATGTTGTCTGCACTTCGCACAAGTCGGATACTTTCCGGACATAACCGGTATTCATGACGATTATTCATGAGTTTGTTTTGCGGTCGAACGCCACCAAGACCTAATGACACAAGCGGTATCGACGCTATATGTGTTTCTACACTTGTTTGCAAACATAACGTATGCTTAACGAGGATAGATAACACAAGAAACTGGCCAAAAACTAAAACATAAAAAAACCCATAAAAATGCATACTTTCTCTACGAAAATTTGATCGTGATCGTGTCCTACTGCATGTTTAGCAACCTTCAGACCTTTTTTTACCCTTATATATACCCACATCTTCAGTGCTGGTGGCTAAACTGCGATTGCCAAGCTGAGTGCCAAGTGTGGCGATGATAATATCCTTCTTTTGGAGAAGCCGGCAGTCAAATGAGGACCAATTATGAACTGCATCTTAGCTAGCCTCACTAACGGATATACCAGTTAATTCTATAGATATAACTTCGCATTTTACCCTTTACAAAAGCTAAACTCAAGTTACCTGGTGCGAAATTGTTACGGCACACCTCAGTCATAACTTCGTTATAAACGCGAACAATAGAATATCGATGTATCCAAAGGTTTACGTGTCCAAACACATGTTTACAAAGTTGCCGCTTTGAGCTCACAGTGTTGGCTCCTTGTTTAAACTAATATATATTTTAATATATTCCTCCGAGGGAACTTCTTAATCTTACTTTAAGAGCACCTGCATTTTTATTTAGTAAACTAAGCTATGTAAAGTTCGGGTTTGCCACTAGAAACTTTAATAAAGAATAACATACTTCAATTTTTATTGACACTAATGATAATGTCATAATAGTGATTGGCAAATACGCAATAGTTATTAAGATCTAGTATGCTCTTAATCACAAACAATCGACCCTAGTTGTTTTTATTGACATTGAAGGGGCATTTGATAAAACTAACTTCACCAGCATAGGACGGGCACTGTGTAGACATGGCGTCGACCCAACAATGGCGGGAGTAGGCAAACCTAAAATTACCTACTATCTCACTGCTTCCTGTCACCTATAAATTTACAGAAAACTGGATCTCTAATCATCAACAATATGCAATGAAACCTGCCTAATGGCTTTAATTTCGTTTCCAATACAATATCTCCTCACACGTAACTCAATCGACTTCACCCCACGCAGTTAATTTATCCTGTAGAATACAAAATTTCTCGATACAACGAACATTCCCTGTATTCCTTACAGCTCAGAAAATTTCCTATGTGGTCCATGTCGCGACAACAAATTGCGAATAATCGTCGCGCGTTGTGTTATGAAGTGTCGTGTGTTTGCATTCCGCGGGCGCGCTTCGAACGAATTGTATTAGACGACGGGATACGTGACCTAAGGAGAATTCTCGAGGACATACTGCTTCGTGACTATATTTTGCGACTTTCAATTTTGGGAATTATGTGTTTTTGCATGAAATATCCCATTTAGGAAGGTATGTTGCTGCTTGCTGTTGAATAGGTCGTTCATTATTACTCTCTAGTTTGGCGTGACGTCTTAAAGGAATTTGAGTTAACGAAAATATTTAAAACCACAGTCCTTTTAGGAAAAAAGTAAATTTATTTCAGTGCTTTAAATTTGTTGGAATATATTTAAAATGGTGTCTTAGGAACAGCCCTCTTGATTTTTTGTAAGAAATTTTGCTTTGTCAATTTATCTAATTATATAACTAAAAGTATTTTGATTGCAAAATAGATATTAAAATGTAGTTAATATTCACTTTTACAGGCGTAGATTCCTTTTATTATTGAATAACTACGTAGATGCGTCTTTGTCACCTTAATTAGTTACGTTTTTGCGCAATTTATTATTGGAACCTTGAAGCTATATTAGGTAAGTTTTAAATCGAATATTTAATCAAAAATATATGTGACTCAGTCTTTGTTATAGCAATGAAAAGGCAAACTAATACTTCTTGTAAATGTAACATAGTATAGTTATTTATCTCATCTACCTACTCTCTCTAATCCTCAGTTCCCAAAAGGGACTATAGTCCCTTTTTTTATATGACTAATTAGCTTTTGGGACTTGAGAAAATATTTGTAGTAATGTATGTTTGGAGCGAATCGATAAAAAACTAGTAGTCTGATTTAGTTGAGATTGAGACCCTGAAAACCCCTTTTGGTCTTTATATCATCTTATCTTTAAAATGAGTTGAAAGTGTGTATGAGGGCTGATGAGGAGTCAATATTTTCTTAATTTGGTATAGTGAATACTTAACAGACAGTGCTTGCAAAAATGTTTAGTGTAGTTTAAGTGGTATTTTAATTGCGAACACGATATAATCGGGATAGCCGAAGAAAATGCAATATTTCTAAGGTTCGGACCCTCAAAAAGAAAAAAACAGACCCCTTATAGGATCACTTTGTTGCCTGTCATTCCGTCTGTCTGTGAAGACCGTTTATCTCAGGAGGAGTTGAAATTTAAGTCTATTAAAGATGTAAAAAATTTAAACCTAAGCTAATGTAAAAAAAAATTGCCATTTATACTGCATAAAACGTATATTTAGACGCTCAAGTGAATGAAAATGTATAGGGTATTTCCCGTTAAAATATAACTTGGAATTTGACTAATTATTCCAATATAATTTGAAAATTAATCCTTTTTAAACTTCAAGGCTCGATTTTCCGAACTATTTACAATTGGACCTACGTACGGAACCCTTGGTGGCCGAGTCCGTCTTTTAGTAGTCCCGTTTTTATTTGAAAGAGGAAGCCAGATGTTTCGACTGTACTTAGCATGCAAAAGGAGTCGCCTTTTCGTTAGAATTTCAAACTCTTTACTTCCTGCCTTAATCCCTAGGGAAATAAAATTTACTTTGTAGGATTCACTACGCTGCGTATCTAATTATTTTATTAGGCAGATGTTTAGTTAAATAAAACAAGAAAAGATCGCAAAACTGTAATAACACAGCAGTTTCATTATAACTTTAGGTAGTTCTAAAGATTCCCCTTAAGCTACCTTATTCACCTGATGAAAGCTACAGTAGCTAAAGTTGATTAAAAAAGAAAAAGCACTGACATATTGTATTTTTTTATTATTTACTACCGTGTGCCTGCACTGTAGGTATAATATTTTTTGGTAAATGGTTGGTAGGTGAATAAACTGAGTAATAAATAAATGACGGACTTATTAAAAAACGTACCGTGGTCAAGCGGTGTACACTTTAGTGTTAAGGGGTTGCCAGGTTCGATGCCCCGGACTCAATTCCCGAACAGGTCAATATTGACAACTACTTTTCCATTTTATTTGGTCGTGGTGTTTGTGGTATCTTTGTTGTTTCTGATTTTCCTAAAACCGAGTGGTCTAATAGCTGGGCATTTTCACTTTAATGTGCAATGATTTTATTTTTGATGAATTTTAACAAAACTTGTATTTTTTGCTAAAACTTGCTAAAGTTGATAGTAAATATAATGTATTTTAGAATTTATATAATAATTTACCAAATTAATAAATATTTATCCTTAAATACATTATTATTGTAAGGAAGGTGTTGCAAAATTGTCTAGTTTGTAACAAAAATGAAAGTAATTATTATATGAATAAATAGAATAAATAAATCTGCAATCATGACATTTATTATAGTGTAGGTAACATTATACTTAACATCAACATGAATAAATAAAAATAATTGAATTATTAATAACAATCTTGTAATTTAATTCGGTTTTGTAACATTTTGCGCAAAACGAAATTTATTTTTTAAAGTTGCTGTTTTAATTCTGATAATTTTCTAATGACGTGAGATTTATTTGAAAGGGTTTTAAATTTATTTTACGAAAGATAAAAAATATGTAACTATTAATGGGAAAATTTTCGAAATATTTAACAAAGATTTATCAACAAAAAACGGGCCAGTTACAAATGGACATAACATGTTACAAAACCGAATTTATGAGGTGTCGTCCTCAATGTGACAAAATATAAAAAAACACTAGGATTAAATCTCTTAATGTTAACAATTGAGCAAACAATTAAAATAATCACTTTAATGAATAGTTAGAGCCTGACTCTGTGCTAATATGAAACTATCAGCATAATTACTTATTTTACGTCTAGTAAACATACATACATAAGTATACATACTTAAAAACATACAAAAAACTACGCTGAAACTAATTGCCCAACAATAAACATTTACCTGTTTAAACAAGCCTTTACTTGTCCGTTTTGTAACGTTTCTTGTCTGTCATGTAGTAACGTAACAAAAAAGACGTTACAAAAATGGTTGAGCTTTGAAATAAAATTAAATTTATCCATTAAATTGCAACAATCTATTCATGCTAACATGTATTTGTAATTAACATGTTCTAAGTAATCTGCTGAACTCTAATTAGCCTAAATTGACGACGTAAAATGTAATAAAAATACGTTACTAACCAGAAAAAACAGGAACCACAAATTGCATAGAAGATACGTCCATCCCACGTTTGTTACTTTCTGACACTATTTTCAATATGGCCGATGCTTCTTTAGTCAAGTAGTCAGGATTGCAAGGCATAAAAAAATATTTATCTTCAGTAGTTTCTACAATGGATCGGATATTTGCGTTACAAAACCAGACATGTCCGGAAAACCGAAAAGCATGGGACAAGCTTTACAAATTAATTGTAGTTTAATTATTATGATTGATTCAGCAAAATTTGTATTTAAATAAAAAACAAGAGTACCTTTATCAAATTTGATTATTACATTATTAACCACCAAGTTAAAACGCGTCAAAAACTGAAGGCCAAGTTGGCTACCTAGAAACGGGACAGTATGAAACTGATAATTATCATAATTTGAAATATATTTTTTACGTAAAATTAAATAACGGGTGTTTATATATTAGTAAAACTAAGGAAAACCATCATGTCTAATTTAAGTTTAAGCTAAATTCATTACAGTAATTGTTTCTGAATTTTTAATAAAATTATTTATGTACAAGGACACGTCGGAAACAGCAATTTGCCATATAAAGTGAAAATGCCCAGCTACTTACTTTGGGTTCGAAACATTGAATTTGATATTTACCACGTTAAAAAATGGAGATTTATTTTTATCATATTATTTTTTTTTATCTTTTTTGTGTCGGGTGATGCAAGAATATCACCAGTCTGATTGTGTCCAGCAGTGGACTGATATATGTTGATGATGAATCTATCGTCGTGTATAGCAAAGCAAATCTATAGTATATCTATCTATATATACTAATATAATAAAGCTAAAGAGTTTGTTTGTTTGTTTGTTTGAACGCGCTAATCTCCGGAACTACTGGATCGAATTGAAAAAATATTATTGTGTTGGATAGTTCATTTATTGAGGAAGGTTTTAGACTATATTCTTTTAAAAACTTCTTAATCGCGATCATAATAACAGAAATTGACGTGGACGAAGTCGCAGGCAACAGCTAGTTCTTTACAAATGTTCCGTTCATTCCGCAGCACATAAGTATTATCTAAAAAGTATAAATTGCTTGAGTGACCTACTAAAACTTGGGGAAGCATAAACATGCGGGGCTTGGTTGCTGGTTCTAGATAGGGGAATATTTATCGTTCGCGGCCCGCGTTATTGGACTTGTCTTTTCGTCGCTTAACCCGCAGATGTTGAGATGTGGACGACATGACCCGTTTTTGCAGTCTTAATCTTGTGTCTAGTTGAGGTCATCCGTGGTACAATGGCTTTTTCAATGTGTTTTAATATGATATTTATATGACCAATATTTATTAAGTGTGATGAAGAGAAGTAATTGTTAGTCATGCAGTTGTTTGCGTTATCAAAATTGAGTTGCAGTAACAGACATTTTACCCATTACAAGTGTCTGTATCTAAATTATGAGCTTGTTAGATGGCATTTTTTTCCATTTCATAATTAACAATACCTACCTACAGACAAAACAAATAATACTATGAATAAAAACAAAACAAACGATTATGTTATTAAGAGTAATTAGGAGACTACCGCCTTAAGTTGTAAAGGTGAAATGTATTTAATTTAACACTTCAAGTATCGGTCGAGTGGTTAAAGTACCGCACCAAGACCTCGGAGTCCTGGATTTGCGCCCCAGGGCAACAAAAGTTTCAAAAATCACAATGATGAGTATTGACATAAACACCACGGCAAATAGGGACGTTTGCCGTGATTGATTTATGCCATGACATCAATGCTATTTTAACTTGAATTCAATGATGGAGTTATTTTGAATCTGTTTTAAGCTATTGCATAGCTTCTATCGCGGGCCTTGAGCGTGGAGACCGAATCCAGAAATTCCGTAACGAAAATAACCTAACACCCCCCACTCCGACCGGCACAGCGGTGATACATTTTAGTTTTATAATTGAATAAGTTGATAGAAAAAGCTATGCAATAGCTTTACCGCGGCAGCCTCCGAGTGCCACGCGTCTTTTTTTACCTACAGTCCAATCGCATTTGAACACTTTTACCACACACCCTTTAGGTAGTGCGCGAGAAAGTGGAACATATTGGTCCCAATTTTGTGTCGCTGTTTTTACCGGGTGTGAAATGATGCAGGGTTAAGGAGCTGATGTGTTTATTCAATTTGCTGGCGTGGGAAATATTGTTACCTGCTTATTGTGTCGCTCGTTCCGCAGTTTACGTTGTCGCTTTTAATGCGTCCCCTAGCATCTGCGTGTCTGTTGCCTGTGTTTACACTCAACCTTATATCAATTTACTACAAGATATCTCATTACCTCTATCAATTTGAAGCTTGAAGTCCGAAAGCAGTGATCAATAGAAACTTTTCAATGCAAAGCTTAACCAATGTTAAACGTAAAATGTAATATGACATACAATATTTTGCCTCGGGCGGGATGACATTGCAATGGTGTTCGAATTCAAGTTAATTTTTTTGTCTATTTCATGTTTGACTGTTACAAATAGCTTTAAATATTTTTTTTTGCTTTAAATTATTGTAGAACTTTCTTAAAGCTAGCAACGAACGTAAAGAACAAAATATGAAAAAGAAATGTTAAGAAAAACAATCGGTCCACTTTGTAACAAAAATTTGACATACAAAATATTCAGAGAATTAATAACTGCCGTTTTTTTGTGTTGAAGAATTTAACGTTTTTGAACCTGTCGTATTTAATTTATAAAACTACCAGAACTATAAGTAGGGATTTAACGTTCGAGACTGTCCTTCCAATCTCTTAAATTTGGGCATTTAAATAATCGAACTAAAGTTTTTTATGTCATATAAACCGTTTACTCCAACTGTTTTATTCATTTTTATAACAAAACAGTATATCGAATACTGAACTTTGTAGGTACTGCAATTATTCATGCAGTATTCCTCATAAAAACCAAATATTACGACTCCATCACTAAAATATTGATAGACAAAAATAACAAACTACTAAAATGGAAAGCTGTTAACGTCCAATATTTATTGAGAGTTGATAGACACATTTTTTTCCGAAGAGTTTTCCGATGTATTATGGACTGTTGATAAAAATGTGACGAATCTGTTCAGTCGTGTCATCAAACATTACATGATAGATGTTCTGCATTTGTAAACAATACACGATCGCGGTCAGCTAGCCAGAGGCGGTCTTTAATTTTATATAGTATTGTGTTTGGGCAACACGAAATGTGCATTTCCATTGGCTCGTCGAATGAATTGGTATGTTATGACAAATATTGTTAAGGCAAACAGCAACGTTCATTCGAAACTTATTAAGCATTTAAAACGCGCAGAGATTTCAGGCGTTCAATGTTTAACTACTGTATCGGTTAATAGTAAGCATATAGTAGTTCTTATCTATTCATTGTACTCCAATAAGAAAACAAATTTTATTCTTTTTTTCTGTGTATGAATATCTTTAAAAGATAGCCTAAGGTCAGAGTGTTTCAAGTCGCCTACACTGACGTGACTTGCATTAGCGACTGCGATCATGTGACAGAAGCCGTTGGTCCAGATGCATTACTCTGCAACACGAAGCTTGTATTAACGAATATATCTGCCTCTTTCCGATACTTTAAGACGTTGGTATGAGTGATAGGGATAGATGGATTCGAATATACGGACATTGTGTTGCGGAGTAAGGCCTCTGGAGTCTAGGAATATCTCAACCAGCTCACTGTCATGGGGAGGGGTGTTCCTCAAGTCAGGCACCTTGACACGCTAAATAACTAACTTTGTTAGCACAGGAGCAGACCAAACTTGGGATCAAATAAATGATTTTAAACTCTCGCGATTTGAACTCATAATATTATAACAATTTTAACACATAATATAATCGGTGCAATCCAACCGAAAGGTCCGGTAAATAAATAGGTATATATACCTTTATAATATTATACGCGATAACGACCCGTTAATGGACTTAGTTAAAACTTGGGATCATCGTCAACTGCCAATGCTCGTCCACTGTTGGACGTAGCTCTCTAAAATTAGGATTTTGACGTTAATATTGCTTGGCAGGCTGGTTGGCAGAGAGAAGTGTCTGCTGCATTCTTCTGGCAGTTACTCCTTTTTTGTTGCTTCTTATCATCTCCTTAGAATAAGAAGAGGTAGTATTGTTTGGTTTTAGAATAGCACAACACCACTGTTGTTTTATAATACAAAAACTTCATTAATCTGTAGGCATCTTACGATACCATATGAATATTTATATATTTTTATGGTAGCGATTTTCAAGGTTTCGCTAGGTTTGGGGTTCCGGGCACAATCCCGGACCAGTCAATGTAAAAACAAAACCTTTTTCTACAATTTGTTGATTCTGATTTACTTACAAATTTAATAAGTGCTTTTAAAGTTGATTATAATACTTTGCACGTTATATTGTCTCCATTTATTCATTGATAATTAAAGTCCTATTTAATTGCTTTGTAACATAATAACTGTTGTGTACTTTTTTATGGTATTCACTAGTAAATAAAAAGAAAACTTCCAACGATTACCTCAGGTAAATGACCCACTATTACAGAGGTTTCCGCAACCGAAACTAATGTTGACGCGAGTATAATCTAACTTTGCCCATGTACCCAAACGGCTCTCTTTAAAACGCGAAATTTCCCGAAACACAATTCGAAAACTCACATAAAAGGGGCTTTTAACAGGACCTCTTTTGCGAAGTGACTAAAAAATATCCCCCGAAATGATCCATTATCATCTCACGCGGACAAGTTAGCGATCTCCTTCCGTCTATTTTCACAAGTAATAACTAAATTTATCGGCAGACTTTTCGATAGTCGAATATTGGGGACGTTTTTGGATTCGAGTCACGCGTTTGGGCGGGCGTGGGCGGCTGAGTCGCTCGGTGACGCGGCGGTCTGCGAGGCGTCATTAAAATTAACCGTCATTACTCTTGTAGAGCCAGTGATGGTGTGGAACCGGCTTATTGGTAACTTTGTCGCTTGAGCCCGCGGCTGCTAATCCACCGCTTTATTGCGACTCTAACAAATGATTCGGCGGCGCGACGCGACGTTGACGGGATGTCCCGCCTCACGGATGCGAACCATGAAATACGTTGACATACTGATTTTGGTTTCATGTTGTTCCTGTAATAGCAAAGTCATTAGCATGTCGCGGTAAATATAGTACTTTTACAGTCAAATAATGTATTTTTAAGATGAGCTCTTGAGGATATATATCATTTTTCGGTTCTTGTCGGTTGTGGTGAATAACATTTTGTTTGTTAGATTACAAAATTTGTTTTAGACCGATGTCAGGTAAAAACTGATAATATACTACGGAAGGTTTGGTTCATAATATCCTTTTGGTTTTTATTAGGTTGAAACTGCGACCAAAATATCGCGCGGGCTGAGCTAGTGAAGCGCTGCAGTAGCGGCCGATTAAGCGCTAGACCCTAACTTGTTCCAATAAAGTATTCTAAATATACAACTCTGCAATGGGTAACGCCTTTTAAGCAGCTCAACTAGCAACCTCTAACTATTCTGTTACTCTCTAATTGCTAATAATCGTCACCCTTCCACAAATGGGCAGAGGCGTGCTTAATAGGGAGATATTCATTATCGTCATTATCTCAGTGACTACATACAATAGGTCTTAAAAAGGGGATTTTTTATTCCTATCAGTAAACTATAATAGCTACTCTTGGCTGGGGCTGGTGATCCCAATTCCCAGTGGTGGAGACATGAAGCTCCTGCCTTTCTTCTTCTGTCAGTACCTACTTAGTTCTTTACATACCTAGTCACCCCTTTATGAGCCATGATATATTAAGGCGTAGTTTTATGTGATTACTCGTATTTCTAATAATTTTCGCCCTTAATCCAGTAAAATGATTTCCCAGTACTAACAGGCAAATAATTAATTAGACAATTAGCTATTTCGGACACTTTTCAGGGAACAGGTAGGCACATATCGTGCGAATCTACACTATTGACGATATTTTTTTTTAATTAGCAAGAAAATATTTTATTAATCAACATAAGACACGTTACATTTATTAATTATCCTCCTCGGATCCGGCGTTTTCGAAATACTTTTTTAATTCCTTGGTCGTTTTTTTAAATAATTAAATGTTTCCCACACAACAGTCAATATGTTAAAATTTTAACTTCGAAGAGACGTCAAAGTAACTAACAAAAAAGTATAACCGTTAAACTTCAGACGGCTTCGAGGTGAATAAAGAGGGAAAGTATAAATATTCATTCAAGGCCCACGCACAGTAAATATAAACTTTTATTCCAGTTGGCCATTAGTGAACCACTGATAGGGAAGGTCGATGGGAGTAATATTATCTATCGATACGTTTTTGGAATCGACAAAGGGCTTAAAAGTAATTTAGGTCCTGTAGGATCTACACCGACCTAATTAGCACATTAGTAGAATATTTAGATGCTAACAAAGGGTTGACTTCGATTTTTGTTCTTTGGGCCGCGTAGTCGTACGAGGCGACTAAAAGAGTTTCTGCCAGAAGAACGCAGATCAGTTTCTCTACGCCATATATTATTGTCAAAAAGTCTTCCTTTTAGAGAGCTCTATGTCCCGCAGTGGACTGATATGTAATGGCGATAATGAATTTGTACTATATACGCTGGGCTATTATGAGCAACATTGACACACTTAAAAAAAATCGCAATGTGAGTCCGTAGCTATTTATATATTAAACATATGACCTAAGAAATTGTTAGATTTTACTTGAAGTGTTTTTTAAACGCGAAGATTTTTTGGTGACCACCATAGCTGTATAAATTCGTACTACAATTCAGATAGTACTTGAAATTCGTATTCCTGGCTATGTTCGTCGAGTTCATTTTATATATGAAAGTTTCGTGTTATATAGGTGCTAGCTATCGCCATCTTTAAAAATCAAACATTTTATGCATAATATCATTGTAATTTGTTTAGGCAAAATATCAATGCAACGTATAAAGTATAAATACAAATATATGTATTTGGAGTGAATGTTATCACATTTCCCGACCTCTATCTTTTGGATAAAGATTACAATAGTTTGTTAGATACCAAAGTTTTTGGTATTTAACACATTTAAAGTTTACTTACAACCCTATCTGGGACGCATTTAAAATTCGACTCGCGATCTCTAATTAGTGAAGACAGAGCGCCCTTTCTTCCTGCTTCCCTTATTAATGGAAAAGTCAGTTACAATTGATTTCATTTTTTATTTTGTTGTCCAAGCCTCTAGAACAGTTCAATGTTTACATTAACTGAAAGTAATTTGTAATGTTTATATGAATTAACAGAAATCTACGACCTAAATCTTACAAGATGCAACTAGCGAATAATTGGGACAGGTAAATTGGCTTTTTACTAAAAAAAACTAAAAAAAACAAATTAAATACCAAAAGCATCAAACAGTAAGAGAAAAAAAGCAATCGCATAGTCAACTCCGCAAAGTTTTAGATGTCATGTCAAACATAACAAAAATGTATACTTGTCTTATTTCGTCGATTGAAAATCACCTCTATCACATCACTACTTAGATTTAATCAGCTCTTTACACAGACAGTATATTAATTAATTTGATAGTTAACAAGCATTAAAGCTAAAACAAATTCAGGTCGATAGATAACTTTGGAACATCAAAGAAAACATAGCCTGATTAACTATTTTGCTAGTATTCTAATTACTATAACAGTTTTAACTTAAGAAAGCCATTTAGAAAATTGCTATTTTACAAACCTGGCACATCAAATTTAATTAAAAGCAATTCTGAGGCAATAGTAATTTCGTAAACATTGTTTCGTGTGTTGCCGGCGCATAAAAAGAATAGAACTACCTCTTCGCTTCTTATGGGTGTCTTAAAAGGCGCCTAAAGAAGTACTATCAGAAGAAAACGGGTAGGTAGCAGTGTCTCCACCATCGGTCAAACTGCTACCATCAAACAGGCTTTGCAAATATGAGAAAATTCTTTCAAAATCTTAAATCCATAATCTGAGTGGACTGACATTGGCTGTTGATTATGATGAAGTATAGTTGTCATATACCAAGTGAGAGTTGGGAGAGTCTGGCACGTCAAAGACCGGACCGGTTATGAATCTGAGCGTCTGAAGACCTTGATGTGAAACGCCAAGTACGGAAGACTAGGCAAAAACCCTCCTACACTTACACATACGATTCAGCTGGCCAATTATACTGTGCATCTTGCAACCGAGTCTTTAAAACCAAATTCGGTTTTGCCAGCCATATTGAGCCCACCAGCGTAATTTATAGGAGTCGCCGTCTCCGGATACGGTGTGGACGACATGATGATCAAACTTGAATCCGTTAAAATGTTATTTGTCTATTAACTTAAAAGGGCAATGGATGATGATTATTAACACTTTATCGGACACCAACCGACTGTCGAAGTGATAAAAATAAAACTTCTATTATGTCTCTCATTGTGTCCGGGAATGTGTTAAAAATGGGGTATTTGACATTTCTCAAAACCTTACTCTACACTCTACGGAAACCCCATTGTAGTTTTCTACGAATACCTAGTGTTTCTAATTAGCCCATCGCACAACGGGCGAGAGAGTAATCCCGCGTAGTGTCACTATCACGGTACATTGCGCGTTCATGCCTAATTCATGGGCTCCCGACGCATCCCAAATGTAATTTCACACCTCGACTGTCGCGTAACTTAAGATTTTTACTGCATATTTCATTAAATTTGAATTATTGACAAAGTTAGTAGACAGTTACTGCATATTTAATTTAGGTTATTTGCCCATTTTGACCAGACCACTGCTTCTGGACATGAGCCTCCGGCATTCAGCGGCTTTCTACAACCTTCACCAGATCGGTCTACCTGCTGGCCACATATCGTTCATTCAATCGATCGTTTCATATTAGTAATTAATTATATAATAATTAATTATATACAAAAATAATGCACTTGCTTTAACAATGATTTTTCAATGTCTCGGTCAGGATTATGTGGATTTAGTAGTAGTAGCTAGTATCAGGAAACGGTAGGTAAACAAAATATTATAAAAACAATATTTAAGTAGAATTATAAATATTTAACCCAAGGGGTCATATAATTTTCTAGTAAAAATTTAATAAGAGGCTTTAAACTACCTACTTATATCGTGTATATAATATAGCAATAGAGTTATTTTTTTTAGGGTGTCAAGCGTTTACCTTATCGATTCTAAGATTCCGATATTTTGACACTGTTCCATAATCACGGTTACTATGGTGGTTGTGAAGGACAGATAAATCTATCTTCCCTTCGTCACAGTCAAAGTACACACGATACTGGTACTATTGTTTGCAAACTCACTATCCAAAAGCTTTTGTTCTCGGCAGTCGACACACATTTCGAATTTGCGGAATCTTGAATATAATTTAAAATACAGTAAGTATATGAGAAAATGTAATCTTGACGAGTAATAGTGCTTCTCTAAAAGTGGAATATTTACTATTTTCTCGGAATGCATTCTTCCCACGTCTCTCACTGTCGTCGGCCAAACTCAATTTTACTCTTCATTCCTTATAAAGTTTTCTGTTCTAAGCACAAAGATATTGAACACGTAGAAACACATGTAAGGAATGTATTTCTTTAATGTTGTATTATCTAATGCCGGTAAAGATTTTCAACTAAATGTGATAGGGATTTATCAGCACACTATCGGGAAATAATTATTTCCATATACATATACATAGAAAATAAATACATACATACATACATACATAGAAAATACCCTAATAAATATAAATTTAAGAGTTAACTTTTTCGGAGTTTATTCATTTTTCTTGTTTTTAAGAGTTAACGATATTTTGGCACTATTGCCATCGCCATGATCACGGGAGAAATTCCCTGTCAATCATGGCGGTATAAGACCCAAAATAATTGACTTATATAAAAGTGACTATATAAGTTTCAATCAGTGTATAAGGTGTGTATTGAGTCGCCTGGGTATTACCCAGGCGACTGCTCATCCATACTCTCTGTGTATATGTCACCGTATAATTGTAAATCTCGTCAGTTCATAATTTAACGTCGATGGATTACAATCTAACCTAACCTAACCCACCGTTAGTTTATAATCTCACGCGTTGTTTTGCAAACTGACAAATCTCACAATTTTACGATGACATATAGGTATAAGTGAGATCGTTTAACTTTTTGTAGAAAAAAAAAAGAGATTCTAGACATAGATATTGGTATGCGCGATCATTTGACGTATTAATTGGAATTTCTCACAAAAGCAAAGAATAACAAAAGGTCCCTGTGGGCTGCGGACACGGTGCAAGTGACGTGCGCAGCGGTGCAACGGATTTATTCAAAGAAACGTCGCTAGAATGCGTTACATTTGTAAAAGTAGAATGCTTGTATCTCATAATAGTTTCGTTTATAAACATAGCAGTGTCTTATTCAGTGTTATTATTACAAATACCTACTTACTTACCTAGTTTTAAGTGTCAGAATTCCACAATTTGCTTCTTTTATGAGGTAGATCGCTTGGTATTTGAAGTATTTGATTATACGAGTATATTTGTTTGCTAATAAGATCTTCATTATTCAATCTTTTATAAGTCTCAAGATTTCAAAATCAAAAATCATTTGTCTTTATAATTATTTCGATCGTTTGCAATATTGATGTGAAGTGATGTACAGACAACAGCACGTCAACCTACCACAAAATGACAAATTTTCTCAATTGATATTGATCTCTACTTGTTGGTCTTAAAGTTGAAAATCAATTCAATGACCTTTAACTTTTTGGGTAGGTTGACCTGCCGTTGCCTGTAGTACAACGACTTAATGGCATAGTAATAATATTAAAATAACTTATCCATTTTAGAGCCTTATAGTAGTCTAACTCACAAAAAAAAACTTATTTTCATTACCTTCAATACCGCAATAAAAATATTATGAACGGAACATAAATTCATTTATGAAAAAATGAGAGAATTCTTTTTCGCTGTGTTTGACTTGTTTACCTTATCACGGAGCTAACATCCCGCTCTCCTGATTTATCCAATAGGCATCGGCTTAAAGCCCCAATTTTCTCATATAGCGCCGGCTTATAAGCACAAATAAGTTAAAAAAGCAAAAGAAGGTTTCACGCGAGACCCGAATACGAAGCGGGACTCCCAAAATATTTCCTTGTATAAGAGCAACAATATCGGTTATGAAGGTCAACTGTCTGATATAAAGCAAATTTATTCTGTTCGTTCGGTGTATTGGCTCATATAACTGGTGATCTCGGCTGCGACAGCGGTGGAATGATAACGGTCTAATTTCAGAGGTTGCTCCTCCTATGCCCTAAATTACATTGCGGCTCGCATCCACCCTGAAAGGTTTTATTCATAAATCTACCGAAACGTTTTCATAAAGTTGCGAAAAAATGTTCGCTCTTGATGCTTCCGCGACGTTATACCGAAATTCTGCGGAAACCGTTAAATTTTATTTGAACCTACGGTGTAATTAAGGATTCGTTATGCAGTTATCGCTTTTCGTAAAATGCTTGCTTTTTATCGTGACATCTTATTTTGTCCCAGAAAATCAACCGTGTTTTTTCGTACATTTGTTAAGTTAAAATAGAAAATGTTGTAACTAACTGTTCCAGTTTTTGAATCAATTTGCAAATGGCAAAAGTACTTCGGACTTTTAGTAAATTAGGTCATGTGGCTGTTCCAAACATTAATCAATTGCCACGATTTAGCCGAACGAGTCGGGAGTGTAAACAAAATCCGGAGCCAGCCACAAGACAAGACGTATCAGAAATCCTTCATGTGAATTTTTAAATCCGAGTCTTGGTGAATATGATTATTATTCTCCTCTATAATTGATGGTCATCGTTGGAAGCTTAAAATTAGCAGCAGCCCTTATAAGGTCTACAATATTTTTTTTATTTCACACGAGTTTTTGATTATTAATCAGTTATTTGGTTGCTTATTTTTAACAACTTTTATGATCAAGAGGTGACCAGACTGAGAAATAAGTGTTTTTTTTTAAGTTATTTATTCTGATTAATATTACATTTATTTAAAGTTTTTTATTATCTAATGCCAAATTATAGCAACGTCACATAAGTTTTTCTAAAATAAATGTACGGGTTGTACACTTAGAAAGGAATGGTAGATAGAAAGTCACTGGTGAAATGGTAATATACAAAAGTTTATTCTATTAACAACACGAAATAATACAGTTTTTACACGATATTAAAATACGATAAAGTAAATGGTTAAATGGTGGTGGTATGAGTGAAATACGCGCGATTGGTATGGTGATCGGATATGCACTAACTATAAAGACAATTGTAATTAGCTATTAAAAAGTATGACCTAAATTAACAAATTGTCGCGCATCGGGTAAATCCGCTGACACGTGCGTGACTAGGTTAATGAACGGTTAAAGACCGTACATACTCCCGGGCGAGAAAAGTAGGGATGCTGTGTATAATGGTGAGAAAACGTTATCAAATTAAAGTTAGTTGATGAAAGTGCAAGATGTGGTGAAGTGGATTTACAAGGTGAAAGAACAATTATTTATTATGCTAAGGTTAGTCAGACGCATTAAAATATTGCCGATAGTTTGGCATCGTTGCCTTATCGACTCGCGCACTGACACTAGGCACTTCGGCCTTATTAGCACTTGCACTATCACACTGTTCACTAGACACGCGGTCTTTAACACTAACGCACTGCACACTAGCACTATAGTGCTAGTGTGCAGTAGCGTCGACGTCGCTGCAGGAGCGCGCCCGCGAGCGCGCTCGTCGCCTCCAGCACAGCCAGCCCAGCGCGCCGGACACAGCGGCAGCCATCAGCACGTAGATGGCCACGTAATGGTGGACGTCATGGTATGATATGACATCTGCTATTCCTTCTTTAGATTTCATCTCCTGGATCTGGTCTCCAATAATCTTAAGATCCTTTTCAAATCCATTTGATCCGGTTTCGATAGTTGTATTCGGAATAGCAATGTTTATTATATTATTTATAAGTGGTATATCAGGTGTTACGATGTCTGGTTGAATGTTTATATTGTTGAAAAATTGCTTATGCGACGTTATAGTGAAGGAGTCGCCCTTGATGACGCAGCCGTTCCCTAACGTTATTACGCCGGCCTTTCTCAGGCTCTCTGCGGCGATCATCTGATCACATATGATTCTAACTGGACATTCGCCGCAACAGGTAAATAAGTATGAGTTCATCTTATGGAGCTGAGACCATGAGTGTTCACATGGAATGGTTTTAGTCTTGCAGCTTTGCTTGTTTGTATGTTTAACACACAGGCTTTGGTCTGATTTAAAGTGGTATAGTGGAGATTTTAATGGGCATAAATGAACATCGATGTCATATGATATACACGTTTGAAGTGTATTATCGCTTATGGGTACATATATATCCTTTTGTAAGTTGATCGCTACATGGTTGGCGATAGGAATTAGGGTGACCATATAGTTGTCAATTTCCCGTGGAATTGGGATAATCTTGTAAATGTCGAATAAATCTCTGTTCACAAGTGGGATTTTAATTTCGAATAATAAGAATTCCTTGGTTATTCTTGCTTTGACCTTTAGTAAATGGTAGAGTTTTGGTAACTGGTTAAATATATTGTCTAATGGTAACGACAAATCTTTAGGAATGCGACCAGCTATTAAATGCAATTCTTGTAATAATTGATCTGGTTTTAAAAGGTGTACGTTAAAATTGCCATAGTAAATATCAGTAATAGCGTCCAACAATGTGTCTTGGACCCTTCGTAATTCGAATAGAATATTATTCGCAATCATAGCTGTCATAGAAAAGTCGTTATTGGTGGCTACTGTATTTAATTTGGCGTTTAAATTAGTGGCAGCTTGCTCGAGGCTATTCAAGTGTTGGTTAAAAAGCTTATATTGTTTTTCGACAGAAGTTCGGGCTTTCCGCAGCAAATGGTATTCCGCTTCTACTACTGACGTCTGGTTTCTCCATAAGTTTTCAAGATGTTTTTCGTTTGCTTGTATTAGATTTATGTCCTTTGAATATTGTTCCGCAAAGTTTTCGTCCAATACTCCAAATAAACTGTGGGCAACGTTGCCTACACCATTGAAGAGCCCACGACGTCTACGATGAGTCGCGTGCGCCGGGAATTGCTGACCGAGTAACATTCCGTTGAAGTAATTATACTCGTCGTATCCATGACCTAATTGTAATAACATTACATCACACTGTGCTTTGATTTTTGTTTGATTACATATGTCAGTCAGGTGGGTAAAATATTTGTTAAACAAAGTTGCTCCTTGCCAATATGGTTTTAAGTCTAAATATGCTATAAGTTTCCATTCATCTTGTATTAGATACATGGTATATGTTTTGTCAAAATAGTACATACTGTTATTGTTATTCAATGGTGATAAATCGTAATTAGCTTGAGCTGGCATAAATAGTAAAGCGAATAACAATAAAATAGTGGTGAAATAGCTTGCTAGTGGTTTCTTTTTCACTACTGTCCTTGGCTTGGTGCTGTTAATTAGTTTTGAGTCTTCTTGGTTGGAAACTGGTAAAATGGAGATCTTCAAAACAGGTCATTTCAAAACACCATTTTTGGTTTTTAGAGTTACAACTCTAACATAGCCGTCCTTGCCTGGGTGCAGCTCGATTACTCTACCCATGGCCCATTTTCCAGGTGGTAATTGGTGGTCGTGGATGATGACTATGTCATTGATTTTTACATTTTCATGAGGTTGTCGCCACTTTGATCGCGCCGACAGTTTGGTCAAATATTCGGCTTGCCAGCGTTTCCAAATGTCCTGAAAGATTTTTTGTGTTAACTGCCATCTGGTTCTTTCATCTCTTTCTGTTTCAATAATGGTAAGTGTTGGTCCACTGGATAGGAAATGTGATGGTGTGAGGAAATTTAAGTCTTCCGGGTCTTCAGTTAATGGGCACAGAGGGCGTGAATTTAAGCAACTTTCAATTTGGGTCAAAATGGTTGTAAATTCCTCAAAGGTGAGTTTTTGCTCTCCTACTACTCGCTTCAGATGGTACTTCAAACTTTTTACTACACTTTCCCAAATTCCAGCAGCACTAGGCCAAGCTGGAACATTGAAATGCCAGTTTATCTTCATTTCGGCGACTTCTGACATGAATTCTTCATTAAAGACGTTCTGTTTTAATTCTTCCCATTCCCGTTTTAAAACTCTACTTGCGCCTACGAAGTTGGTGCCGTTATCTGAGTAGATATGGTGTGGTGCTCCCCTTCTGGCTGCCATTCTACGTAGTGCTGCTAGGAATGAGGAAGTGGTGAGGTCCGAAACCAGCTCTAAGTGTACGGCTTTGGTTGCCAAACACACAAACACGGCCACGTAACCTTTGGTAGTTTTTACTCCTCGGCCTTTGTTAGTTTTAATTAACACACTCCCTGTAAAATCAATACCTGTATGGCAGAACGGTTTACTGGGGTTGCACCTTGCTCGAGGTAGATCACCCATCAGCTGTTGGTGCTTACTTGGATCATTTCTCCTACATTTAATGCAAAGACGAATTTGTTTTTTGGTTACACGGTTTCCGCTGATAATCCAATAATTCTGTTGTAGGTAAGCCTGAGCTAATCTCGCTCCACCGTGAAGTGTTTGGTGGTGGGCGTGGTGGATTAACAATTCAGTTAGCCTATGGTTTGATGGGATAATAATTGGGTGTTTCATATTTTCGTCGATGAATGCATTCTTTAGCCTGCCACCGACTCGAAGTAAACCATTCTGATCTAGGAAGGGATTTAAATTATGAATATTGCTTTGTCTATTAACTTGGTTGTTGCTCTTTAATTTGGTAATTTCGTTGGTGAATTCTTGGTTTTGAATTGTTTTAATTATCATATTTCTGGCGTAATTCAGCTCTGTCCAAGTTAAAAATGGCAATTTATTTTGTTGACGTATTCTCATGATCCAAGCAAGAATGCGAACCGCACGCGTCAATGAACTTTGTTTTGAAATAAGATCCACTATTAAACTGTCGTCAAGCACTCGAGTTATTATATTCGATAAATTGGTTTGTTGACATTGCTTGATTTCTTCATCTGTGGTATACTTCTGGTCTTGGTTGATTAAATTATCACGATATGTAGGTAGCCATTGTGGTCCATGCCACCATAAATGATGCCGTTTTGTTTGAGATGCGGTCAAACCTCGACTAGCACAGTCAGCCGGGTTTTCCTCCGACTTGACGTATTGCCAGTTTTTCGATGGAATGTTGTCTGTGACCTGCCTTACTCGATTCGCTACAAATGGTTTCCATCGGCTGGGTTCTCCATTAAGCCATCCGAGAACGACCATGGAGTCAATCCAGCCATATGCTTTTATTTGGTAGTCGCTATAACAGTCTTGCACCTTTCGCATTAGTTTGGCAAGTAAAAGAGCACCGCAGAGCTCTAATTTAGGAAGGGTGATGTTTTTACTGGCTGGAACTAGTCTTGCTTTTGCTACTACTAAAACGATAGATGCAGACGTACCATGGTTTATTTTACAGTATATTACTGCGGCGTATGCTTTTATGGAAGCGTCACAGAATCTTGGTAACTGAAGGCTGCCGACATTATGAAAGTCGTCTTTTATCTTGGTCCACTCCCCACATATCTCTTCTGGTAATTTATCATCCCATTGGAGCTGTGATTGCCACACCCTTTGGAATAAGATTTTTAATTTGGTGGTAAAAGGTGACAGCCAACCTAAGGGGTCAAATATTTTCGATATATCGGAGAGAAAGCTTCTTTTTGTAGGATGTATGTTCTTAAAGTTGATTTTACAATCAAATATAAAGAAATCGGTTTGAGGTTGCCATCGAAGGCCTAATGTTTTGGTGGATTCGTTTTGTTTAAAGTCAAAGCATTCTTGGTTTATTTGGTTATGGTCAGATAGTAATTCGATAGCATTTGACTTCCATTTACGAAGATTGAAGCCTCCTGATTGTAAAAGTTTTATTAGGTCTTCCTTTAACAGTTTTCCTTCCAGGATGGTATGACTTCCATGTAATAAGTCGTCCATATAAAAGGATTCCTCTAGGGCCTTGATGGCGTTGGTTTTTTGGTAATTGAGCTTTTCGTCAGTGGCGAGCTGTTTTAAAGTCATCATTGCCAAGAAGGGTGCGGATTTTGTGCCGTAAGTGACTGTGGTAAGTTGGTATTCTTGAAGTGGTTGCTCAGGTGAATCACGCCAAATTATTTTCTGGTATTTCTGGTCACTGTCATGCACTCCAATCTGCCGAAACATTTTTTCAATATCAGCTACAAAGGCATATTGGTACTTTCGCCACTTCAAAATCAAAGATTGTAAGTCCTGTTGTAGATTGGGACCCACCTCCATGACATTATTTAAGCTAAGCCCTGTAGATGTTTTGGCGGAAGCGTTAAAAACGACTCTAAGTGCAGTAGTAGTAGACTCAGATCGCTGTACACCATGGTGCGGTAGATAACAATTAGGTTTCATGTTACCGTTGTCGACCGGAATCATATGACCTAATGAACGATATTCGTCAATAAATACTTTATATTCTTTTGCGATAGATTTATTTTTAGATAGTTTTCTTTCTAACTGATGAAACTGTGCGATAGCGGTTGGTTTAGATGATCCTAGTAGTTTTTCATGGTCTGGTTTAAATGGTATTCTCACGTGATATCTACCATTTTCATCTCTTGTAGTGGTAGACTGGTAATAACTGATGCAATGGTTTTCTGATTCAGACAGTTCTGATGGTGGCTGCGATATGTCCTCGATTTCCCAAAACTTTTGTAGTTCGTCCGTATGGTTAATGACGACATTACAATGAAATGTTTGGACGTTACCGCATAGGATCCATCCAAGCTGTGTTTCTTGAGCAACTGGATAGGATGGGCCCATTTTTATGATACCGCTCATTATTATAGTTGAATAAACATCAGCGCCCAATAAGATGTCAACTTGTTTTCTAATGTAAAATTCAGGATCGGCTAGTTCAATGGTATCTAGATATTTCCATGACGGTTTTTTGTAGGATTGGTTTGGTAATTTATTTATAAGACTTTTCATAATGAACGCATCAGTGCTCGTTTTAAAGTTGTTGTGTAATGATGATAACGTGATTCGGATAACACCTTTACAATTGTTTTCTTTAGCGCCTACGCCAAAGATGATTCCTTTGCAACGTTGTCTGGTTAATTTTAATCTCTGGGCGGCGTTTTCAGTAATCAAGGATGTTTGAGAGCCCTGGTCTATGAGCGCTCGCATAGAGTGATGACTACCATCTGCAGCCTGGATATTGACCCTAGCTGTAGCCAACAGAGTTTCAGCTACATTTTCCTGAGACACATGGCACGTGTTTCGCTCTTTGGCCTGGTTATTATTGCTGGTTGTTGAACTTTGCATCGATGACGTAAATAAGTCGTGAATTAACGAATTATGTTTAGCGTTGCAATGGCGACAAGTTTTGCTTGATAAACATTCCTTGCCGTGGTGATTGAACAAGCAATTTGGACATAAATTATTTTTCGCAATAATTTTTTGCTTGACATCCGGTCTCGATTCGCGAAACGATTTACATAGGTATATTGCGTGATTTTCGTTGCAATGAGGACATCTTTTCGACTCCACGTGCATGGTTTTGTATGATAATGGTGATGGTTTAACGACTGATTTATTGACTTGGTGACTGGTAAATCTTTCATGGTATGGTTTCCTGAAGCGATAGTCTTCATGGTGTGATAGTTTGGTGGTTTCTTGTTTGCGTCGAAAAGCTTCTAACGCCGTAAACTTTGTTTCCAAAAAAGTTAAGAACTCTTTTAGCGTTGGTAATTCTCTTGGATTTTTCAATGACTCTACGTAGTCATTATGAGAATCAATGTCAAGTTTCTGGGCCAATAAATGCACAATTATGGGATCCCATGTAGAAGTATCTACACCCATCTTCTGTATGGCGTGTAGGCATTCGTTGGTGGTATCATGCAGTTTTTTAATAAGAGCAGCACTTTGAACTTGCATGATTGGTAAACTAAGAAGAGTGGTAACGTGTGAGGTAAATATCAACTTCTTATTATTAAATCGGTGATTTAGTATATCCCATGAGATTTGGTAGTTCTCTGAGCTTACACTTAAATGCTGTATTAATTTTTCGGCGTCGCCCTTTAATTTACTTTTTAGAAATTGAAGTTTTTGTGCGCTAGATAAGGAAGGGTTGCTATGGATGGAAGCTTCAAAGAGGTCCTTAAAGGATATCCACTGTTGGTAATTTCCACTAAACATTGGTATCTCCATATGAGGTGTTAACTTCTCCCTGTGCGAAACTGACCACATTTTGGTGTTAATAGCTCTCTTAATGTTGGTATAAGATTTTTCGTACTCCGAAAACTCTACTTCATAAGCCTCATAACTTCGATCTTTCACGTCTTTTTGTTCACTGTCAATCTCCCAGTGCAAAGTGTCGATAATTTCCCACCTAGACTGTAACATCTTGAGAGCATCATCATACTCCCACTTGTTATCCAGCGTGTCGATGTTAATATTAGAGATGGTCCGCGAAAATGCTTTGAAGTTACTAGCCTGTTTGCGTAGTAACTCACTTAATTTGCTGTTATTATATTCGAATTTTCGTGATGAAGCCAAAGGCGATGAAGGTAGGTTGGTTGGTATATTTAATGTAGGTGGTTTAATAACTGGTGTAGGTGGTTTACTTTCTTCCGGTAGGTACCCTTGTATAACTTGCCTAGCCTGGTTATAAAAATCTTTTGTACGTTCATATTCCATGCCCGTAAAATAAGAATTATTTTGATCTCCAAAACTACAAATCTGAATGTGGTTTGAATTAAACTCATTCCAGTAAGTATCTAAGGTCTCTAACTTCCTCCTGACGTTATCTGGTGTTTTACGGTCATGGCTGTCCTTCTTGAAGTTTCTCAGAAGTTGATCCATCCCCGCCATAAGCTGCATTTGGGTTTCTAATAGCCCTTCCATGGTAATGGTGCAGTAAAGTAAGTAAAAAAGGAAAGATCTTACTTGTTTTACTTGGTTCCGTAGCAAAAGTGGTGATGGTGAAACTTAAGCCTTGAACTGGCTCAGAGTGGTGATTTGGTAGAAGTATAGCTCGGCCTGGTGACGACACGAGGTGCCTCTGGACTGGTCTGCCCACGGCTGGTATTTAGGTTGACAGGATCCGCTCGTCCAATAACAAGGCAATCCGTGCACACAATACACTGTGTTAACTTGGAATTGTCACTGGTTTAGAAATCGCGAAAAAAAAAAAAAAAAAAAAAAAAAACTTAAATGTACGGGTTGTACACTTAGAAAGGAATGGTAGATAGAAAGTCACTGGTGAAATGGTAATATACAAAAGTTTATTCTATTAACAACACGAAATAATACAGTTTTTACACGATATTAAAATACGATAAAGTAAATGGTTAAATGGTGGTGGTATGAGTGAAATATGCGCGATTGGTATGGTGATCGGATATGCACTAACTATAAAGACAATTGTAATTAGCTATTAAAAAGTATGACCTAAATTAACAAATTGTCGCGCATCGGGTAAATCCGCTGACACGTGCGTGACTAGGTTAATGAACGGTTAAAGACCGTACAATAAATTTTGTCATATAAACGTTTTATGTCACTGTCATATAAAAAAAGGTACAGTTTTAGGTTACCAACATTGATATTTATTCAGATCTAGGCTTTGCATGAGTTTACCAATGAAGATGAAGCAAGCAAAATAATAGTCTTTATATGATCGTGTTTACCCTTATTCATGTAGATATTTCTAAAACTTTTTTTTTCATAAAAAAGGATTATCTAATTTGATTATTGTCGATCAGAAGTGATTATTATTTTTTTTATTTAGAAGATGGATACATTAACAGGGAGTGAGCTTACGGTCCTTAGCTATACTATAACGCAATCCCGACTTCCGAGTGCCTACAAACCGATTGCATTGCCAGTTGTTCTCAAATGTTTGCAATATTTGGGAATGACAACTGTATTGAACTCCCCTGAACCGTGGCTAGTTCTGTATGTTCATTATTGACGACCAAATAAGCAATGTCAATAGAATTTGCCAACGCTAATCAAAATACATCAAATGATAATTGAAAGCTAACAAAAGCAAGTACAAACTTACAAGTCGAAGCGTGAGGCAAATTTTAATTTAAATGTTAATTGACTGTTTTCTAATCGTTTCCATGTTATCACTGTATCAAATTAGTAATCACAATATGAGAAATTGGCTAATCTAATCAAACATTGATTGTGTTAACAGGATAGGCTTATGGCAGCCTATCGAATATTAGGGCTCTTACTACTGAACGGGTTTGTCAATAGAATAGCAGATTGTGTTCATGACATGGGTACTTATACTTACAGTGATACGGATTTTGATTTAGGATTTTATTTTATCAGATGATTTAAACTTTTATGGAAATTGAAGGTATGTATTTTGAGTGACTAATATGAAATTTCGTAATAGTTTTGGTTAATGTTTTGTCAAAAAAAGGATTTAATGTCTTTTAACGAGTTAATTAAGAGTAGGAACTTTATACTAAAACCATTCTGTTTAACAATATTATTATCACAACCTATCGCAATTTCATACAATTTTGCAATCTGATTGGTGCTGTAGTGCGGTGCGACCTACTACTCCAGTATAATGGGTTCGATTCCCGGTCAAGTGGTTCCCGATTGTGGTCGGAAATGGGTCAGAAGTCATTAGTTCACTACACGGTTGCAAGATAGAAGTCTAAAAAACTAGGCACGTCATATGTCCGTAATAGGTGGCTTAGATAAATTCTTACACCAGACTATATTTGAAAAATAATCATGCGACAAAGAGAAGAAAATTACAGTATTATTTGCACAATATTTTAAATGCAATACCTTAAATATTTTTAAATTATACTTTTACTATACTAGCGCTCCGCCTACTGGATACTGATTGAGTTAATAACCCCAAACATACAAATATATTAATCTAAGCTGTAGGTAGATTTATAGGTTATATAGGTCATGACCTCGCGACTATCAGTGTATTAACAAAAGACAATCAAAAGACCTGTCATACCGGATTTATCAGACCCTAGAGATGATTGGATCGCCAAACATTTACTGTACTAACAGGATGAGCTGACGCCAACCGATTTGCCTAATGAGGACCGATTTCACTCTCCAACTCAAACCGGGACATTATGCAAAATCGTGTTTGACTTCTATATTAGCTTCCCCGCTTTCTTAATCACGGGTAAAACAATCGTTTGATTTATGAAAATCGATAACCGATACCATTGCAATCTGATTTCACGAATTTAGGTAAAAAGAAAAATGGATTGTTTAAAAGCGGTGTGGTATCCCAAAACGTTGTTAATTTTTTGTAGGTGTGATAGCAAAAAATATTGTGATTTATTGTATGAATGGATAATTTATAGCACTGATAGAATAAAAAAAGCAGCAGCATATTTAAGCATCTTTTATAAATGCTATGTAGAAGTCCGAAACATTTACAAATCGATTGTGACCGATTTTAAAAGTTAGACTGATAATCAAAACATTTTTATGATTGTTATGTAAAAAATATAAGTTGTTATTAAAAGGTGTGAAAAAATGGTCAATTTTTTCAAAATTTTGGACCAAGCATGTATTTTTTTAATAATTTTTCAAATTATGTACCTAGTTATGACTTTCAGTGCACAATGATAAAAGTGAACTAAACTGTAAATTTTTTTGTGGTAACCAATTTTGAGCTATATATAAGTGCAACCAAAGATACCATCGTAAATTGATCTACCTGATTAATAATTATGTGCGGCATAAAAATTGTATATCAAAATATAACTAGGTATAATTCATATTGAAAACTTCATACTTCCATCGTCGGTTGAAAAAGCCTAAGCCGTAACCTAGGTATGCCCAGCAATGAACTGATGTTGACTGATAATGATTTCAGTATAGTCACATCTTTTGTTATATCATCCGACTAAATAAGTACCTACTTCAAAACAACATTACACCTACAGTCATTAAAACCTCTACCACTTTGTAGGTAGGTACTATAAGTAACTGAAAACCTCCGATATTATTAAGACGTTCCGCTAATATAAATTCCAGAAGCCTGAGTAATTAACTCGGTTAATTTCGAAACTTCCCTCATTTTTTGCCATAAAACGAAGTAAATGTATAATCTTGGCTCCATGCTATGTATCTTGATAAAACTTTTTTCCAAAAGAAAATCGTGATCGGATCGGGTTTCGTGTGTTCAGGGACTTTGAATTTCGAAGCTAATGAATTTCGAAGGCGTAACGGCCAGTTGAAAATAACACAAAACTACCAAGTTACAGAGTTCCAAGAGTAGTGCTTGCCGTCCAACATTAATCTACAGTTATAATTTTGCCGCTTTTTCCCGGGAAAGTTGAAAGAAGTGCACTAAAAGTCACGTTCGCCAATTTTCTCCGGGTGTAAATTGAGTGAAATTATTTATACTGGGATAGTTGTGTTACTTTATAAGAAAACAAGTAATAGCATTAGGTATAGTTTTTACAAATTCAGTAGTCGTATTTTTATGCTAAACGCATTGTATAAAAGCGTTACAGGGAAATTCATTTGTTTAATCTCTAAAAAAATATTTGCAACATAGGCATGATATTTGAATCAACTAAAAAAAGGTTTTTTATGTAATTTTTTAGTGATGTTCACCGATTAAGATACTTTTGGTTTTTTACCTCTAGTATAATTCTTAGTGTATAAAATTAGTCCCATTTTTTTTTTTTTTTAAATCTACCCTGCGAGGTAGAATAAAAAATTCGGCAGATCACAAAAAATCTCTTCAAACAAGAAAACTAAATTCATGAGTTCATTTACCAATATTGCGTAAACAATCGTTTTAAGTTGTGTTCAATAAATTCAATATATAAAAATTATTCCTCTTGCCATATCACATTCCGATGTCAATTATCTGTTTATAAAATCACATAATTCTCGATAAAGTATTCATCAGCCCCACCAATCGGCAGTTGGCACCAGTTGTTTGGCAAAACAATAAACATCTGAATATTTTATAGTCGAATTCTGATAAAGGGATGTAAATGACTTGCCCGTCCAATTTGCATGGAACAGATTAACGTCATAATCGAACCGATTCAATCAGCGATCCCGGGACTCGCCTGGACAGGGGAAGAGGGGGAGACCCATTTACCGGGATACTAATAACTTCAGATAAAATGCTAATTTTGTGTTCATTCGATTTGGGTAAAGGAGATAGGGCTCTATCGATAACGGCATCTTCGCGAGCCATGCGACTGTGGAGAAAATTTAAATTTAAATATTTCATTAAACATTTTAGTACCGTGTTTTGTATGTGTGATTTTAAATAAAATTTGATGCTTCATATCTCATAATCTGTCGTATTTGGTTTTAGTAGTAGAATTTATTTCAAACTATCTATTTTAAGTCATTCAAACTAGATAAAGTTAGTCTAAGTAATTTATTGAGTGTACCTAATCCAAAAATAAATAATATTTGAAAGAAAATCTTGTGTCAACATAATTCGTGACAGAAAAATGTCCTGACCAAAAAATTAGCAACCACCAAACGTTCAGGTGCTCTTTCAACTAAGTAGAATTCAACTTTAAGTCATGTACGTAAATTAGTCTTGGACAGTGCACACAGACAGACTGTATCCAGGTATTATTCATTTACAAATCAAACACAAAAATCTTTTTATTCAACAATAGATCAAAAATAATTAAAATGATCTATGAATCGTATCTACACGCCTTACTGTTTCCCAGCAAGTTATCCCATAAAAACACGCAACAAAGACAATATTTTACTCGTAAGAAAATCACAGTATTTTTTCCAATTAATCCCCCGACTGGTTTGTGCTTAAAATATTATGAGACCCACAAGAGGCCATCATTGCCCTCAATAGAGTTTTGCCATCCGCTCTGAGTGAACTCGTCATATTGATTCAGCGCGAGTGTTTCGGTACTCAGATAAAGAGAACGTGACTTCAGTCGCCATTGGCGGACCAGTCGACCTTATACTTAATACAGGCCCTGCGAGTTGTACCCTCGGAAACAATTCAGCCCCAGTGACTTACAACAATGTAGTAGTTTGTTGAAATTTGTTCTTAGAGATCGAAGCTGATTCGACAGCGCTACCTCACGAACAAATGGAACTTCAAATTCAGAGATTGTTTGATGTAAAATTCACGATGCAAGATGTAGCTGGCATTGAGCTTATGTTTTAGAATGTTATAACAATTGGAGTTGTTTCCGCTTTTGAGAAATAACTAAAAAGAATACGTAATGGAAACATAAACTAATGCACTAATTGTAACAGCCCTTCATTATTATATTAGAAAATTATTACTGTATTCTGTACTGCCGACATCATAAACACCACACATCAGTCTAATTCTGGACATATAAAAAGGTGAATTTTATAATATTTCATCAAACAGTCTGGATTTCAAAATCAAAGCTGCATCTTAAAATCATCATTCTTTAAAAATAACTCTCGAAATGGCCGTATAATACTGGTACAGAAATAAAGGAGTGCATGTCATTTGATGCCAGCCCCGGGCAGATCGCATCGGCAAATGTTGACAACCGGCTCCGGTAGGATCAGTCAGATGCCTACAGACTGGCTCCGCTCTACTTAGTTGGCGATTGGAACAGGCGGGAGCTCTTTTGTTAGCGCACTGAGGGCTCTTAAGCACGTTTTACGGCGAGTTTTGTTTGGGAAATGCACACGTTTTTTAATTTTAGTGGCAGTTAAGGGAAAACTATCTCGTCCGTTTTTTGTGCTTAGTTTGATACGTAGTAGGGCGATTTGAGTACTGTTTTGTTAAATACTGCAGTATAATAAAACAAGTGATATTAAAATTCAATTTGATTTTGTTTTCGTACAGATATTTGGATTTAAAATTTTGATCAGCTGTCACTTAATGTCTAATATTACCTTGTAGCGAAATATACCGATGTTGCTATGCTATATTGATATAGACATAGATTTACGTTGCTTGCTGACACGGACAATAAAGACGATTTGCTTACTAAAATTATAGGGGATTATTTTTATTAACTTCATTCATCCAAATGATATAGTTATTTCATTTATATCAATTAGGTAGGTTCGAATTTCAGTCTGCGATTTTTACAAACGCTTTAAAATATCAAATATTTATTCAACTCATTCTGAAACTCAAGAAGGTAGAAGTATCTCTTTATGCTAAGGCAAGATATACAGGTAGTAACCTAAAATTTAAATCCACCTAGTTTATTTCTAGAAAACGTAGCAGCACAATACAGAAAGCACTTTTATTTAGCCTACTTTCTTCGAATACAACAGCTGCGAAATACGACTTTTGGTTTAAGTTTATTAAAGTTTCAATGATACGGTACAGCGCTTTAGTGGGTGAATCACGTAACGTGGCAGGAAAGATAGTGGCTCGGGCTCACTAAACAAAGTTCATTGCATCACTCTGGCTGCTTTAAATGCACCTACGCTGCAGCCCACAAATATTGGGATGCACATTTCACAGAGCAATGTAGAAAGGGACTCTAAAAGTGCAAGCCACTGTCGGACGAGAGGAGCTGAAATCACGACTGCAAACATTGACTTTAAACTTTACTCTTTTACTCACTTAGCCTAACTCACGGCGTTGCAAATCACTCCACTTCCAACACCGGAAAACTTTTCGATTAAAAAAAAGCTGAAATAATCGAACAATCGACAACTACGAATCCTTTTAAGATACAATTGTTTGAAACTCGAACTGTTAACGTCCCGTTATAACTACCTTTGTTCGGTACATTTTGTTGCTCGTTTTGCCCGTTCAGATGCGGCGGGAATACTGAAACAAGTTTAAAAAGCACTGAGATCCGGCTAACTGGAGTTCGTTTGAGGGTCTAACGGTTCTAAACAAAAACAGATAACGATCCACTTTAGGTTTTAGTGCAACGCCGCAAAGCAATATTGCCAATCACTGAACAGAGACGAAAAATGCCTTGTCTAAGTGCCGAAGCTTGGATGAAAATCTCATGTGGATGTGTGGTATTTTGCTAGACTGGACGGGTAACGAGAATATCCGGGGTAGACTCGTCGTACGTGATGTGGTAGTTAAGATCTCATGTCTAGGTGGTCAAGATAAACTGTCCGAAACCGCAAGATGGGGAGCTTATAGGAAGACGTTTTTGCTTTGCTTGAAGACAAATGTTTTTATGGGAAATCTTAGTTGAGTACTTCTTCATGAATCTGATTTTTTGCAACCAGTATAATATTAAAAATAAAAAAGAAAACACAATTGATGTGTGGGATGTGGGTTCAAGTCTCACCTAAGGCAGTAAGAATTCAAACAATTATTGTATTTTCCATTTACACCAGCAATTTGTTGCTCATAAATAGTTTAAAAAAAGATTAAACATTGATTTACGTCCCTTAATGGACTGATGATTATGGTAGTAATGGTCTATTATAGTATTTAGTAGTTAAGCTTTGCGTTGATAGTCATCCATTACAAACAATTGTGTAAGTTTTGGTTTAGATTACGTACCTACATATCTAATTACAAGTTCTATATTTTTGTAATATTTTTAACCATAAATTTGAAAGACAGCAGAAAAATTAATGAAATCCCCCAAGATGTTTACTAAGACAGTAATTTATTCGCCAGGAATGCTGTTAATAGAAAATCGACATTCAAAGATGAGAGTCAGCGATCCGCTGCAACCACTCGTACCTGAGAAACGGCTTGCATTTAATCTTTTCAGACATTCTCAAATATCCGCTCATTAACTTGTGTACCCACTTCAGACATCGGCGATTTGTTACTTTAAATCGTGCCGATAGAATGAACGAGGGATCAGATTTGAGGGAAGGAGGTGCCTATTTACACCGACGTTATTCAACCCCGGAGCATTTTATTCGTGAGCTTAGAACCCCGAAGATATTTTCTCATAAAACGTTCACTCAACTCGGAATGCCGCGGCTAATTAATCAACTTTGTTTACTCGTAAATGATGTTCGGGGAAAATTAAAAAGAGACTTGATTGCTTTCATGTCGACGTATACAGGGTGTTTGACGGTAGATCGACTAAATGTTACGGGGTAATTCCATGAACATTTTATGCCTTTATTCTTTCCCATCCTGGGTCTTATTTAACCGTCACGGTCATAGATAAACATTTTAATATTAGTCTTATCAATTAGCTTAGAAGGCCATTTACAGATATGTCATTGCCCATGTTAAAAATATTTTGCCTTCAAAATATTACGACAAGCTAAAAATAAGTAATCGCATTGATTCGGCGCAAGTTGTTCTTAAGTCAATAAGATTTAGAGAAAAAGCTTGTTATACCTATATCACTGTTAATACTCGTAGTTTTATTGAAACTGCAAGTTCAATTATTTTAATAGATAACTCGTCTAGTGTACAACAGAATATCCACAAAAAAACAATGAAATCGCCATATCAAATGATTTATTTTATTCAACATTTCAAAAGCAGTGTCAAAGGGCGGGCACTGACGATTATCAAATACCATTTATAATTCCGTCATTTCATCAATTATTTGTTTTGAATGATCAAATCATCAAAAATTACAGCCAATCTTAATTGGGTTACAACATCGAATATGCAAAACAGTGCACAATGCTACCAAAACATCCGATATTGAATACCTAAAACAACAGGCGGACTTAACGAGACATAACGATGCAGGACAGTATTAAATCGAATTGAATTGAATCGAGTGAATTCGGCGCATTGTCAGCTAGTTCGGTTTGTTAACATTATTGTACAGGGTGACCGCTCGGCCGCTGCTTGCGGCTTGCTGCCGGACTGTTTTGAGATAATTCATTTGAGAGTTAGTCAGATGTCTATTACGTGCTATTATTACATGTTATAATTGAAGAAAAAGGAGGGTTATTCTCGTTTATAGGTCAAGAGTTTTTTTATAATATATCGTCAAGCACTTTTACGGGATAGACCTGATTATGATAAATTTAATTTGAATCGTCAGGTTTACAGTTCCTAACCAAAAAAAAACTTACTTGCTTTGTTTATATAAAGTAAATTCGTGTAAGGTTAACCTAATTTGTACTAAGAGCTGTGAATTTTATAACAAAAAAATAAGTCGAATCAAAGTTTTTGCTTCTTAAGGTGTGACCCGAAACCACAATCTTATGCAATAATTTTTTTTAAAACTAAATAATTTTCTATAAAGATATCCTTAATAATGTTTACCTAGGTCTCAAAATCTCTTAAAATGTTCATACCTAGTCCTTAAGTGAAAGAAATTGGTCACCATTAATAGTCATAATAATTGGCTAAGATAGCTAACTTTTGATAGTTCTAACTTCTAGTAATAAGTAGGTTAAGGCATACAAATTATCTCTTAAGTAATTACTTCAAGTCAAGTAATTACTTTTACTCGTTTATAAATACGGGTGTAAGTGTCATTCATGATCATGGAGGTATCATTTTCTTCTTTTTCCTAAATTACCCCATAATGCCGTGTCTTCACCACCCCTTCTATGGTTTCCGCTGCGGAGTGACGTACACATTTGTTTTCGAAGGTGTCGCCTGCTCCGAGGTCCCGGGTTTGATTCCCAGACGAGTCAATGTGAAAAGTTTTTTCTACATTTACGCTGGTCTGGGTGTTTCTGGTACCTTCGTTGTTTCTGATTTACACAATATGAGTACTTTAAATAGTTACTCTAAATAGCTACTACAATGTATGTGATGTTGTCCACATTTACTTATTTATGGGTGTCGTAAAAGATGCCTGTGGTAATACTGCCAAAAGAAGACGGGGAGCAACGTCTTCTTACCACTATTGGCTAATTAGTATAATCTTACACTGTTAATAATTATTTAAATGATAGAAATGTATGGCATTAAGTTGTCCCAGCTCGTACTTGCTTAAACCTTGTAAAAATTACCTTACCTTGTAAAAATTTATTTAAAAAGAGGCTGACAATAGTGACCGAGTTTCTTACGCTGCTTCTTCTCGGCACTAGCCCAGACTTGTCCCGAAGCAGTGGTAGGTTTAAATATTGGGACGTGTAAAAGCGCCTCTTGGGGCCTATTTGCAGAAATAAAACTGATTTTAACTAATTTGGTAACCTTATATCTGCCTGAAAAACGAAAGTTTTTTTGCCATTGCGAATATATTTTAAAGTCAACAAGGCAGACATTGATTTAACATTAAACCGCGTTGCATTTCAATATTTTGATGACGACATTTTATAGTAGCGGTGATCTGAACAATTAATTTGCATCATAATTAAGCGTTTGCTCTACATTTTGAAACAAATTAGCTTTAACCCGATAGCCAGGTAATAGTAGATCAAACATTAAATCAGGTTCGAAATCATCAAAGTATTTACAGCTCGTTTTTTATACTCGTACTCTCTCAAAAAAGTTTACCAGAAAGGTTTGCTCTTGAAAGAAACTCTTTGAATGATTTTTAAGAGATACATTTTTTTCATCAATTGTTTATTAAATCTATACTAATATTATAAAGCTGAAGAGTTTGTTTGTTTGTTTGAACGCGCTAATCTCGGGAAGTACTGGTCCGAATTGAAAAATTATTTTTGTGTTGGATAGTCCATTTGTCGAGGAAGGCTTTAGGTTGTATAAAATTACGCTGCGACCAATAGGAGCGAAGCATCAGTGAAAAATGTTGCAAAAATAATCGCGATCATAATAACAGAAATTGACGCGGACGAAGTCGCGGGCAACGGCTAGTAATGAATAATCTGTGTTGGCTATTTTATTTATTATTGAACAAATTCAAGAGATGGAACTTTATTTCATTACTTAAATTCATAGTTAATTCAAATTAATTACTTACCTTAAAAACAGGTTTAAAAAAAGTTTACATGTGATCCTACCAACAAGAAGGCTGCCGTGCGAACTTGCTCTACGATATTTAAAAAAAAGTAGCTTACCGCGGCAGCAACAGAGTTCAGTGTCACTTAGCATAATTTATCGCAGTTCGGCACAGACTGAACTGCGTATTTGACAAAGCCATATTTTGTAAATTACGTGGAGAATATTCAGCGTAGTAAAATTTATTTTTAAACTTTACTGATTAATTATAATACGAGTATGAACTACTCCTCAGAATTTAAAAGCGGTATTGACTAAAAACGCTTTACAAAACAAATATACTTATTATGATCGTCGACATGTATGTATTCTAAATGTTTTCTATGTAAAGAAGTTTACATTTAAAAAAAAAGCATATTATAATATGTAAGTTTATTGTTTGTCAAGTTTAGGTTATGGGTATAACCCAAGCTTCTAAGTAAGTAGTAGTTTAATTTGGGACAAGATGGCTGTGTGTGGTCCAGTGTGGCATGTCTTAAAAAATATTATGTTATAGGGATTATACATTATCTATACTAATATTATAAAGCTGAAGAGTTTGTTTGTTTGTTTGTTTAAACGCGCTAATCTCAGAAAGTACTGATTCGAATTGAAAAAATATTTTTGTGTTGGGTAGTCCATTTACCAAGGAAGGCTTTAGGCTATATAACATCACGCTGCGACCAATAGGAGCGAAGCATCAGTGAAAAATGTTGCAAAAACGGGGAAGATTATTCATATCATTTAACGCGGACGGTATAGGAGAGAAAGTACCTACACTTCTTCAAAGCTATCTTTTTAAAGGTAGTTCTCATTAAAATTTTATAAAAAAGTTTTTATACTTCACAGAATAAATAGAGATAAAAGTTTTAGTATAGGCGGCTTGAGTTTTGCAATATAATATTATAAGTAGTTGAAATATTAGTACAATACTTGACTCGCAAGTATGTTTTATTGCAACACTAACGCGCTGCAGTGGGGTGTTTGTACGCTGCAGTGCAAAATGCACTCCACGCGCTCATTACTGATGCATGCGCCGCTCGGCCGCCAGTCCGTCGCGTTCTGCCAATCAGCTCGCCCCGTGACTTTTGTTAAATTGTATAAAACTCGAAAGATTTTAGAAAGACGTGATTTTATTTGACCTGTGGTCGGAATCCACGAATCCGGCTAAAGTAGTTTGAATTTAGAATTTCACCAACAATTGTACCTATTACCTTGTTTTTTATAAGTTGCCATTATTTCGATATTTTTGCCTTAATCACAGACGAGTTGATTTGACTGAACTGTTTTATGGACTTAAAAGGACCTAGTTTAAATTAAAAAAAAGGTATTATTTTTTATATAAATTAATTTATATATTTTAAACTTTTGTATGTTAAGCTATAACACTGAATCTGAGGGAATAATTTAGAAATTCCATTTACAAAAACTAGGAATTTTCTTAATAAAAAAAAACATTCTCCATTTTTATAACAATCCTTCAATTAAAACAAAAATTATAGGTACTTAATTTTGCTGACATATTTCTGCATGAATTTATGCTTGAATTTTCTGTTCATGTTTATGTGGGCTCTGGGACTCATTGTGGTACCTACTTAAAAATAACGACAACTGCTAATATTGTCAATATTTTGCCTAGGAAACTTTATCATTCGTCGAATTTTGAATTACAATCCATCTTTCAGTCACACCTCTAATAAAATTCAGTACAAAGTAACACAAAAAATACAATTTTATCGCTACTTTCACCGCGATTGAGGATATTCTCATATTTTTCCTTATTTTTATCACAAAAATATCTGTCGAATGAGAATTAATTTAGCGAAAAGGTTAGCATTCGGATCAGTCACCAGGACCGGATTATGACGATCCTAAAAAATATAATGTTCATTTGTAACGAAAGTCTACTCCAGCGGTAATTCAACAAGTAAGTATTACCAGTGTAAAGGTGTATATTCAGCACGCGATTGGCAAATAAAACTGGGGAGATACCAAACAACGAACGTTTGCCACAACATGCGATAAAAGACCTGCGCCGTTTCAAATGGAAATAACAAATGGATGTCTAGTTTTTTTTCTGTTGCGGCCGTGCATGAGGCTTAGGTCAACTATTCATTGCGCTGTACTCTAGCCATAATTTAAATTGAGATCGGAACTATTACCAGCAAGTAATGGGTAGCTATATGTTTTATGCATTTTTCCTTATAACAGGCTTTATTATTTTATTATTATGACTACAAAAACTTTTTTTTTATTATATACTCGTAGCTTTTTTATAGTGTAGATGGACTGTGCTGCTGCTTTTTTATAGTGTGGATGGATGTACCTGTTTGACAGGCTAAAAAACAAAAAAAGGAGTCGGTACCTAATCTCAATTCAAAAAAGTTTTCTTGCGTATGTGAGATGATGATGTCGAGACCAAGGGAAATAGGGATTCATTTTTATATATATAGAAACGTAATATTCCTTTTTGTATTCATGTTAAAGTGTATTTTTCCTATAATGCAGTTTGACATTTAAAAACTCCTTTTGTAATGAATAAATTTGCGCTAAATTACAACGCATGTAGCTGCGCCCTTACTCCGGGGTCAAAATACGATTCCTTTCAAAGGGCTCAGAAGCAAAGTGACAAATGATAACTTACTGCGTCACGTTTACCCTGCGCAGTATTTACTAACGATACACAGCTCACAAATCCTTTTGCGCACAATCTAATCGGTTTTGTGTAAACACGAAAACTTTCCACCGAAAATTCAGTTAAACGGGCACAATGCTTCAACACTATAAAAGATAACGCCTACACGGACGCATTAAGCCACCAACGAAAAATTCACTCTCTATATCTCACATTTGATAACAAAGGAAAAACACCCGGCAAGATGTTCTAAAAATACTTTCGCAATCTACCTTACCGTACCTGTTCACCTGGCCTGGCCATTCCGACCTCCCATAAAGAAGAGTAGTCGGGAAGCGGCGGAGGGTTTATCGTACCTCAGGGAGCACCCGGCAGCCCGACACTATATCATTGCCAAGCTATGTGTATACCCAGTCCTTTGTACTTGACCGAGCGCAAAACTCTCTAAAACATTGTCGGGTACAGGCAAACTTTTGATTTTACTTCGATTGCTTAGGTAATCTGTCTGGATCAGGGTTAAGTGTTACATGGTCGTGTAAAAAGAGCTGTATTTAAAAAAAATTTTTTTTATAATTTTTGTAGGTTGACAATAACTTTCAAAGCGTAAAGTTAATGAAAGTAGTAGAAAACATTAAAAATCATTTTATCGTAAACTAAATTTTTCATACACATTTAGTAATAACTTCGATTTGCAGGCTTACCTTATTTATTTTTTATGATGACCATACACATTTTCAACAAAATAGGTTTTTTTTACAAAATCAAGTCTAGGTATGTTTTTTCACTGAGGTCCATACACAATTGTCATCAAAACCTCAACATAATCAACAACGCAACTGAACAATTTTGTAAAATCCTACCAAAACCACCGTCGTAAACAAGGCTCAAAATAAATAGTGCAGCGTTGCATAACACCGGCTATATCTGTGTAAGTCGCGTAATTTGTTAACGTGTTGCGCGTTATTCACGTACATTAATCGGCAATGCGTTGTCAAAGTACTTTTAATGAAATGCTGCGCGCATTTTGCGGTCGCCGCTGCGACACCGGCAAACAAAATATGTGAAATAATGTTGGTGTTGCGTATTTGCATAATGTCTATCATAAACGCGGCGTTTTGAACCCTGTCATAACATTATCGGGCCGTGGAGGCACGTGCATCGACGCGCCGCACCTGATTGTATGCAACGGATTTAGCCGGGATGATGTTATGCCGCAAATGAAAATTCATGTAGACAATGTTTAGGGAGTTTCGTAAATAGATCGAACACTGTCTTTCGATTCTTTTAATTTTGTCGATAATCAAATGTGATATTTCGAAGTTACAACACTATTTGAAGAGCTACATTTTTTATTAAATAATCAAAAAGTTTAAAACAACGTAGCATATTTTGAGTTGACACTAAATAAACAAGCAGCGATAATTCTAACATGTTTCAGTACTTAGGTACTTAATCAAAAAGATATGCGACTAATAAAATATGACCCAAAAAATTATTACGTTACATTTTGTATTTTTACTTTATGATCTGATCGTTATATTTTGAACATAAAATGCCAAATCACACCTACGAAATATAATCATGTAAGCTTAGTTAAAAAACATTCTGGCGTCAACCACCTATTAAATTCGTTTTCAAATTAACGTTCCTAAATAACATCAACAAAAAATACTTTGGGAATACCATCAGCATAGCCAATGCTCTTGGGGATATCACTTTCAAAGTTATTCCTCTTTTTTTTAGTTTTAACTAAACTCTGCAAAAACTTTTCGTCATAAAAGATGTCAAGGGAATCGTACGAGCGGTGTGTTTGTAATTTATTCATGTTATTTCTATACACTATTACCTTTGAGTCCCCTCCAATTACTGTCCTTGGAGAAAGACTTCAAGGAATAAATACTGGCAACAAAATAAACGAAGTTGAAAGATAATAAAATTGTCATACGAGTAGCAGGTGGTAATTTAATGCATTTATGTATTTTTACTTTAACCAATCTTAACCTTCATCTAGTGATCTGAGGACAGTTTTTTTTTTTGGTTCTTAATATTTAATGAGTATTACGTTAAAACTAAGTCAGCTGTCTTAAACATCGTTTACTTAAATCAACCCAAATTAGATAATACCATAATTTTTGTGACGTGTACTTTTTACTATCAAGAAACAATTCATTGTATCTGAAAAAAAAAAGGTAATTTTTGTAAGTACTATTTTTTTGCTGACGGTACTTTCGATTCGTATTACCACACGGCACTCGAGACTTTACTGCGCCCCCGGGACGATGCGCCTGACCTCAGCCCCCACCCGACTTGTAACTTACACAAATAGATAACATTCACTTACAAGTAATGAAAATCAAACGATAGTTTCTTTATTTACTTCTAAATTCTTAAGTTATATAAAATCTAGGCGTTCTAAAATTATAGTAAAGTAAAGTAAAGTAACAGCCTATAATCATCCCACTGCAGGGAAAAGGCCTCCATCATTGAATTCAAATTTAATGATGGAGATCATTGAATTCAAGTTACCACTGCATTGATGGGAACTGGCATAATTACCACGCTTACCAAATGCGGGTTGGTGATTACAAACCCGAGCAACGTTCGAAAATTCGAAACTATTAGTTGCCCGACCCGGGGATCGAACCCGGGACCCCGAGATCTTGGCCCGGTATTTGAACCACTAGACCAACGGGGCGTTAAAATTATAGGCGTATCTAAAATTATAGGCGTTCAGTATCGTATTTAGAGCCTATTTATGAAATAAAAAAATGTAAATCAAATTGCCACCCGAAAATATTTTCGCGATATAGTTTTCAATTTTTACCGTCCTAGACCTGTTAAGGTATAAAGGGGAAATCAAAAACTTATGAATACTCGTAGTATCGTAATAAATGAATAAGATGCGCAACGCGTCATAAAAGTGTTGCTAGGCGGCCGTTTCAAAATTTTTAGATTTTTGGCGGACATTTTCTAAGTGCTTTATCTTGATATTGTTGTACTGGGCTATAAAAGAAAAATACGTCATTTGTTTTTTGTCTCGTAGATTGATATAGTTAAATGTGGAAGGTGGTTAAAATTTCACCTGTATAAAATAAATCATAAAATGTTCATATTTTACTTAAGTTACTTTTTACCTTTGGTTAATGTATCGGGATTAAAGTACTATAAACATTGTCGGAAATCTCAAATTGTGTTTTACGGAAATTGTACAATAGCCAATAGGTATCTTCGTCATCACCGTCTTCATATTCTCCCCTCGAGAATACCATAACGAGCAACTGTAGGCAGTTAGCATATACGTGCATAACGGCTTTCCGCATTATTAAACATACCATTGTTGGCTACCCTTTCTATGTCTTACAGTTTGTGGTCGCCTCTCTAGAACTTATCGTCTACAACGATTTTTTGTTCTTGAAATGTGGTAACTTGCTTCATCATGGAAATCTAAAGGGCTACCCGTATATAAATCATCATTTTTTGAGAGTATTCCCATTGCAGATGTCACGCACAGATGAAGCTAAGCCATCTTGAGCCTACAGTCAATAAATTACAATGTAATTAATTACCCAGTTTTCATTTCACTATAATTATGTCGGCCAGTAAAATAAACGTTGGTGATGTATTTGCCATTGATATCTATGCTAAATTTGTCCCAATCGATACAAAATATGCCATTGATTTGATTGATTTGAAAAGTTATTTATTTAAATTAAACATTAAATACTTATGACCTAGTGTACATTTTAAATTTTAGAATATGCCATTGTAACCCTAAATCTGGAAAAATCTTTTTGATTTTCTAAAAACTGTTATCATTTAAGCTGCACGTCACTATGGACTTTTGCGATTAGAATCCATTACAAATTTTCATTTATTAGCTGTAGTTATAGATGGCGCTTTTGCAACAAAATTATCACTTCCATTGCTATCGGTACCACGCGGGTCGTGTTACCGCACGGCATCGCTCGAGAGTTAGAGGTCCCGTAGGACGAGAGGTGCACCTGAACTCACCCTGCCTGAATTATACGCAAATTATTTTACATATACAAAAGAGTTAATTTTCCAAAAAAACATCTAACTTAAGTAACGAAACAAAATTATAGATTTAGGCTTACCGCAAACTTTTTTTTTATCTAGATAGGTACGACCATAAACTAGTCATCGCTAAGCGAATATACGCTTATTATTATTGATGGTTAATGAAATATCGAAGTAAAATTATTGATTGTGAAAGTGCTAATTTATTTGTGTAACACTAGCTATCCATCCCGGCTTTGCACGGGTTGTTTAATAAAGTTAACGAAGGCAAATGATCTATATTATTGATCATTTTAAAACAGTTTCTTTTTTTATATTTTTTAAATATTTATATAGATTCACAATAATCAAATATTACATTTTGTATCTCACTAATACTTTTAAAAATAATGGAAATATATTTCAAATGTAAATGTAATTAAACATTTTGTTGGTGCCAGTACCGGCATTGCGGTAGTAAGCTTACGTCTAGCCCCGGTAGGCGGATGAGTGAACTCTGATTGATTAACCATTCACATTATCTACTCTAAATCGGTGCTTTACTTTACCTACATACCCTTGAGTACAAACACACACGACAACAGATCAACCTACCACATACTATAAAATTGTCTCAATCAAAACTGACCTCTAAGCGTTATGATTGGAGTAGAAAATTGATAGTGAAAACTAAAAGTTACTTGGTCAATGTGTTAACGTACAATACTATTCTGTTGCTATATTCAAAATTATATCGATTAGGTAGCTTTTATATAGGTAAATTAAGACTCATAGTTAGATCAACTTGCAAATCTCCTCATTAGCGCTAAATCCTGGAAAAGTTATCTTTGCATTGTTACATATTCATGTAATTAGAACAAATAAAAATATTTCTAAAGCTGTCTCTTAGTAAATTAAGTTAATGGATAAAAATAAAAAAAAACGTCACTTAGTTGTTATAAGATACTTATAACTGTTCTACCATAATCATGGCACGAGCCAAAATGTCTAAGACAATATTGAAAAATCATAAAAACACACATTTGATTCTAAGAAAAACAAAATTTATAGATTATTCACCCTAAATTAAAAATTAATATCTATTAAGTTCCACGCTAACGTAGTCTTAGATAGTTTCAAATATACACTAAAACCTAAGTATGCGTTGGAGAGCACAGAATCAATGTGGCGGGTTCAATTCAGGTGTGCTCTCCCGCGGGAGAAGTAGACTTCAGCCGCGGTAAAGGGGTCTGATACTAACGACAGTGTTTTAGTTTGAAGTTTTACCCTGGGTGAAACAAAATGTTGATACATATTGTTTTTGTACTAAAATATCACTAGAGAGTTGTCTAGACTTAATTATGTCTGGCAGAGCTAATAGGTAGATACAAATTTAGAACTACTATTTGGGAAAAAGAAACATTTTTAACAAGAAATAGTTATAGCAGTATAGTGAATATGATACAGTAGTTAAATCAAATTATAGATTTAAATATCAATGTAGCCGTATGCCGACGTCACCAAAATTGAATATTACCACTACTTTTCCTTACAGGGATTTCGTAAGAGGTGACTTAAGGAGTACCACGCGAAGAACCAGGGATTCAACGTCTTTCCTTCGCCACTGGTCAAACTGCAAATGTCAAACCGCCTCCAAGCGTGACGATTGTGTCAAAATCCTTTAAAAAAAGCTAGATGGATTAGAAAGAGTTAAATGATAATTTAACAAATCACCCACATCATCTACTTAAAATTTTTAAACTACATACATTTTCTTGAAATAGTTATTATTCTAACACATAGGTATTTGATTTACATAATGATGCATCCAACTTTTTCTGCTTGGAATTAATTTACCGTTTACAAATCCAAAAAAAATCACGAGTATTCAAATCGATCGAGTACAGATGTACTCGTAAACCAGCTTCAATCGTATTCATTCGCTAATAAATCACCGTGGATGTAAATTATGATGTGTTGAATTATTCCATGACATCGGTGTATGTCTCACCTCAGGCAGAATACATGTTTGAATCGACTCCATTTCCATTATACACTGGGGTACAGTCGTGGGCAGAAGTCAATTGGTGATAGGATATTTTGGAGTACAAAAATACTAACAGATTGATACCATTCTCAAAATGATAAAACAATAGTCGCGCCATGTTGAGTTTGCTTCAAATCACAGTCAAATCGACAAGATTGAGAATGCCAAAGTTTTATAAGATTATTCGCCTTAGGTATGTACTGACCGCGATGACTCACTTCGACCAAGTTTTATTTTATCATAACATTGCACTTGACTAATTTTATTCGATGTGTGATTGATTTGAGTGATGATATAGCTACAATTTTTATTGATTTTGAAAAATTGCAGTCAACTGCAAACGTTTGTGTAAAGTTTGCAATAGTCTTGATAAACTTAGACGAGACAGTGCACAATTGTATCCTCCGCTAACAGTACAATGTGCCTGCTAAATAATTATAGCGTTCCACAGTTACATATGAGTTTCACTCGGTTTCTTAGAGGGTTGCGGCCCGAGGGTTCACTGAGAAAACTTTTGGGTCCTTATTTATTGTTATTGCCTCATTACGGTACCTACCGAACGATATCCAACAAATTGCAAATAAATAAACCACATCCACAGACACCTCCAGAATAAATAAGCTTAATTATTTTATCTGTTTCATTCGGATTGCTCGAGAAAAACAAAAATGAGGGAAAATAGTTTTGTAATCTTCTGCTATCGTTGTGGTTGTTTCACACCCCGAGAATCTTTAAAGCAAAGCGATGGACATCAAGTACAATCCTTTAACCTTGAGAATTTTAATTATGTTTATATAATGTTTCTTTTTAACTACACTGATTAAAACTTTCAAGGTAATTGAAAAATTTCATGGGAAAATTCAATTCTTCCTCCGTGATCCGGCCCTTGCAACAATGCCAAAATATCGGAAACTCATAAAAACAAGCGCCATGATCATGGTGGAACCAATGATATTTAAAATTTAAACATCATTGGGTGGAACTAACTTGTTTTTTCATGAGCTTGATAGATTGGTTAGAACATGACATAAACCCCGAATAGTAATTAATAATAAACAATAATAGTTCCAAGCTTTTGTTATACAAAGTAATTTTTCAAGGGTAAAATCTTTAAAACTATCTTTAAAACTTACTACTACCTAACCTATTAAGACGCGCAATTATTACCTGCAACCAAAACTGATTGATTGCTATTTTACTAGTGCTTGCAAATGTACGTTACTCATGACCCTAATAGTGGGTGATTAAGCGGACAACAAATTTTTAATTGAAACTACTTTTGATCCCGCAAAATCCAGCGTTTGATTTCACATCAGCATATTTTACAATGGGTTTAATGAGTATGATTGTTAGTGGGAGGTAACACTATCAATATTAATTTTATCAGTCTGTCAATCTATCAGTCCGAGCCCATTTTGCCCAAGGACAACGTAATAAATAAATTGCAAGATTACACGATACTTCTAAAATGCTGGCAGACTGTTAGAATGTAGGCTTGCACCGTCCAGTTATATGGACTTTTGACAAAGCACTGACTGATGCGTTTGTGATATAAACGGACTACACTATCAGTATCAGACCGTCAAGTTTTTTCATCATTCTGTACCATCAGTCGCCAACGATCTTGTAACATGCTGCTACAAATCAATCGCATGCCTTTGCAATTTCTGATTTTGCGTCTATAAATAAATATATACACACATAGTTTGCGAAAGAGCCCGTAGCGTCGGGACAGAAAAAAAAGATTAATGATAAAAACATGCCATTCCAGCTTATGTAAAGGGCCAAAACGCTGCGCAAATTGCGCGTTAACTTAGAGGTGAGCGCAGGTATTTTGGACTTATTGAGCGCAAATTTTGAAGACCGCAGCCCTTTGAATAGTCAATGTCGCGTACCCTTATCTCGCCACAGAAAGGCGACACCACATTACCGGTATTATACTACTACCCGCCGCTGCGGGGTCGTATCCTGAAAGTTACCGTCCCTGCCCGCCTTAAGGCCGCAATTCGTTCACATATGCTTTGAAGTACAGGGCATTTTCAAAGTGCAATTTATATTGTATTGGAAGTTAGAGCGCGTTTACCCGGCTTGCACAATATTTTGTGCGAGGCCAATGTGCCGCGCGGCTGAACCTTGTTCCGTGTCCTCTGTGAAAACCAGCTTTACATTTTCCTGTCTATGGAAAATTTAATAAGCATAAGTGGAATTCCCTCACTCTAACGTTGTTTGAGGCGATTAGAAAAGTTTTTCTGTCTCAAACGCTTTCTTCTGTTGAAAGGTGCTCAAGCGTTGAGTATACTCATCTTTTCTTTCGTAACAAACTTTTATATTAGTACTTATGAGTTTATTTGTTGAGAATTTAAGTTGTCGTTATATGCGTCTTGCAACAAGGGGAGGTTGTGTTTTTAAAATCTTTTCATCTCCGTACCTAAAATGGAAAGGACACTTGAAGAAATGTAAAATTTGTTTGCACATTTATCGAGATGATTTTAGCGAGAGGTATAAAGAGAGCGTAAGATACCAAACAAAAATTATTTAAGAATAAAAAGAAAGATTAAAGACATAAGTAATAAAATTAAAATAACCGAATTATCTCTAAGTATTTAGGTGTTAAGTTAAATTTCATCAGTAAGAAACAGTAACAGAAAAGTTTCCAGATTTTCAATTAAATTACTTGAAAAAGATTGTTCTTTGATATTCCTTTTTGAGATTCTAAGTATTTTTTAAGGTTTTAACTATGATATGAAAAAAACCTAATTAATGTTATTTACACGACCAACTGGTAGTGCATTATTAATTTTTTACTGGCATCACCTCTCGGTTGTGTATCGAAAAATCATCCAATATACAACACATTGCAGTGGACAAGTTGAATGTTTTCGCTAGGTCTAAACGTAGTCGCGTGTCAAAGACGTATCTGCTATCTGCACGCTACCGTATCGCATCCGCCACGTTAGGTTTAGTGTTCTCCTGGGACGTTCCTATATCATTGCTGTGTCCACCCTCCGATGTAAGCCGTAATAATTATTCTCTGTACGTGCCCGTACGCGGAGGTTATTTACCTGGCTTAGGTATTAGTACGAACGAATGGTAGGCTCAAGGCTGGTTCAGTCTTGGACGGTTTATGAAATACCCGCTTGCTTAATGCAAGTGCTTAAGCTGACGATGGTAAGACTGCTTTGGATATATCCGTTTGGCACATAAATAGAGATACGTAATACCCTATTCGTTAGGCTTTGAACTTCAGCAGTTCTCGAGAGATACAAAAGAAATTCCACGCGGTTACCGTTTTATGATAAACATTAACTTATAAAGTATTCTCTTTATTGTAATGTTAGTAAGTTTATTTAAAAAAACTAGATCGTTACCGTTAAAAAGTAACGATTTGAATTTGATTGAACGCAAATACAAAAGAAAACAAGATAATTATCTTGTTTTTTTTTTATTATCTATACTAATATTATAAAGCTGAAGAGTTTCTTTGTTTGTTTGTTTGTTTGAACGCGCTTATCTCAGGAAGTACTGGTTCGAAGTGAAAAATTATTTTTGTGTTAGATAGTCAATTTATTGAGAAAGGCTTTAGGCTATATAACATCACGCTGCGACCAATAGGAGCGAAGCAATAGTAAAAAATGTTGCAAAAATAGTCGCGATCATAATAACCGAAATTGAGGCGTACGAAGTCGTGGGCAACAGCTAGTTTATTATAAATGCGAAAGTTAGGGTGTATGTTTGGTAGTTTTGATACTCAGTCACGCCAGAATGGCGAAACAGAAATAAGTTTTATGCTGAAATAGCACATAAACTACTTTTTATCCTTATAGTATATAGATAGTTTTCCATGCGTATAAAGTCGGGAGCATCAGCTAGTCAGATATAAATAGCCTTGCATTCGAGAATGTTCCAATAAGTCAGCCTGTACGTTATAAAACCGATACAATCTGGAGCTACAAACATTTTCTTCTATCAATAAAACTCTTTACGTCTTTACGTCTCACTACTCATTGTTAGGCATTATCCGCGTCGCGCTCGCAACAATAAAACTGTGTACCAAACTATGGTACCAAAACTAATAGTGGCAAAGATCGATGATACCAGCTATCGCTAGAGGGTTGACTGTCGGATAGGATCAGAGGCCTTACTCCGCAACACAATGTCCGTATATTCGAATCCTTCTGTCCCTATCACTCATACCGATGCCTTAAAGTATCTGAAAGAGACAGATATATCCGTAAATACGAGCTTCGTGTTACAGAGTAAGGCATCAGGCGTCCGGCCCGTATTTATTTACATGTAATTAGGTCGTGTCAGTGATCGACGGCGGATGTCCGCGCGGAGGTAAACTATCCATTACGACGCTGTCAGACTGCACTTTAGGGTTAGGGCTCACTTTGACAGACGCGGCATTGGCTACAGGCGACATGTCAAATATAACCATCTAAGATAGGGAATTGTTATCGACCGATGAATAGCATAGAATAGGTTCTCAGCACATGTACAAATATACAGGTGACTTCTTCGTCATCTTCAAAATTTTTTATAGGCTTTCAGTATCGTATTTAGAGCCCATTTATGAAGTAAAAAATGTAAATCAAGTTTTTACCCAAAAATATTATGGGCGCCATAGTTTCCAATTTTTACAGTCCTAAGCCTGTTAAGGTATGAAGACAAAATCAAAAACTTATGAATAGTATCGCAATGAATGAATGAGATGCGCATCGCGTAAAAAAAGTGTTGTTAGGAGGCCGTATCAAAAATTTTAGAATTTTGGCGGACATTTTCTAAGTGCTTTATCTTGACATTTTTGTACTGGGCTGAACCAAAAGAAAATATACGACATTTGTTTTCTGTCTCTATAATATTTTTAAAAAATATTATAGAGACAGAAAACAAATATTTTTAAGTGAATTTAAATACGTTTTTACTCAAAGTCCCGTTTAAAAAAATAATTATGTGGAAGTGTAAAAAAATAAGGTTGACAGCCTTCAAAAATAAAAATAAAATATTTTTCGCAAAATTTGCCCCCAATTTTGATAAAAATACTGACAGTTTATTGAGAACCGACTTAAAATCGGTGGTTCATTTCACTTTTTATTTCGTATAAAAAGTTTTATTTTAATCTGCTTTGTTTCTCAAACGACATTGTGCAAGGTAGTTTTTTTTAAGAAATTCCGTAACGAAAATAACCTAACACCCCCCGCTCCGACCGGCACAGCGGTGATACTTTTTAGTTTTATAATTGCATTTAGTTGATAAAAAATGCTATGCAATAGCTTTACCGCGGCAGTCTCCGAGTGCCACACGTCTTTTTTAGTTACGCTTTGTCCGTCTGCGATTAATTTTATTAAGTAAGTAAGTACTCCAAAGCTTTTATTTTTGTATAATTAGTATTGGTCAAAATATTGAGTGCCAAACCATTAAAACTAGAAAGTTTTACCTCGGACGATAGACAAAAAGTGCCTTGCGTGTTACATTTTTGTAACAAGACAGAGCCAATTTGTAGTCGTTATATAGTCACACCGTTGTGTATTATACATTATTATAATAAAAAAAATGGTTGCCTGTAAAGTCGGTTTTACGGGCGAAGATTTTACGTGACAACGTCTTTTTCTCGGTAGAATATTTATTGATATGAATATAATTAAATTGCACAATAGGAACAAGGAATTGAATGAAAATAAGAATTGCACAAATTTTAACTATAGAAATATATTTTGTTTACTAAAACATTGTACATGTAAACTTAAACTTAACTAATTCCTATTTGAGTGATTTTGTTGAGGATAGGACGATGATAGGAGAAATATGAAATGAAAGGAAGTGTTTCTGCTGTAATGTGTCTTGCGAAAGTCAAGTCTTTTTCCAACGCCAAGAACGTTCGAGAAAGACAAAGACAGAGACACAAGCATGCGCCGATTCAATGCGCCTAATTCTCTAGTGCTGCGCGCGCGGCAGACCGATCATAGTTGAGTGGGAGAGAGACGCAAGGCTTTCGGCGGGCCTCTCTCTCGTTCGGTGACTCATCGTAACGTTACCGAGCGTTACACTTTTTCATAAGTGACTCCCAGCCGCAACCTAATTTAAGACGTTGTCACGTCAAAAAATGTGTTTCTTGAGCTATGCAATTTTATACCGCATAATAACCGTTGCATTTTTCATAAATAACCGAGATTTAAACAAAACCAGCTTTGAACGAATATTACATCAAGGCAGTGTGTGCAATAAGAGCCAATTTCGGTTATCACATGACACACGCCATGATTTAAACCAGAAAATATATTGTTTTAGCACTTTCAGAATGCACGAAATTGTTTTCATGTCAGCCATTTTATGTAACATTTTGTTTGGCAGGAAAGTTATTTCTGCTCTATAACGGTCATTCGTGAATGAAAATGCTTGGTTGCAACAAATGGATTATTTAATGACTTATTTTTAGATTAAATAATGTTTTGAAACTTAATTAACATATTCCGGGACACAATGCTAGACACACTATAAGTTTTATTATTATCACGTCGACGCGACAGGCGTTAACTATAAGCATTCCGAATGCTGCTCAGTCCAGTTGGATTATACTTTTGAAGTTTTTTTTGGCCTAACTAACCTGCCCGACGCGTATTCGATGACAACTTCAAACTGGTACAACAAAGGTGGATGGATCTAGGTTGTGATTAATCATAACCTTGGTTTTAACTTTGGGACCTATTTTCTGTGAGGCTGTCGCCAAGCCATCATAAAAGCTTCTGCATCTCCTCTAGCACTGCCGCCATGAGGACAATGTCATTTGAAAATCGTAAATATATATGTGTAACAAAAAAAAACCTCTTTAAATGTGTTTTTTCTTTGGCACTCTACATTTAAACCATAAAGACCCATTGTACTTACTTTATCTACATAAGGTTACATAGTCCACTAATATAGAACTGGCCCCTAATTCCGCTAATTTACAAATGGCTCAATTAAATCGTAATTGGATCTCAATCGTATATTTTGACATTACCACCTTAATAAATGTGTACATTTGTAAATTAGCAGAATTGGGGGCCTGGTCAGTGTATTCGGTTTATCATCAGCTGTTTCCCGTGAGGATCGTCGGTACATCTAGTGGGGTGCCAACCCGACTAAATTATCTGGTGCGCAGTTACCATTCCAGAACCTTTCCACCCCAACGAATTCATTTCAGCACGAAGCATTTTACAGTTCCATATTTCTTTTGCTGACTTTATTCTGTCTTACCATGAAAGGTAATTGGTTTTATCACTAACTCTGTTCAGATATATTTAAAGAACTTTTCTTATAAAATGAAAATTTTCCGTTATATAGTTTATGTATGCTTGAAACTGGTTAAAATATATTGTTTCAAAAAACTTACTAATAATTTGATTGATAATGAAAATACGTAATGCTCTTGTAAAATGTTAACATTTAATATCCTGCCAGCTCCTAGCAAGTAGCTCAAAATATAGAGCATGATATTTATGACAAACTAAAGTTCTTCTCATTATCAAAACTTCATATCCAGAAACGCAGCATTCAAACTAGTAATGTGTTCTTTTTTGTTCCAAATATTAATTAATTGGAGCGTGGTCTTTGAACTGTCATGGCTCCCTATATAAAAGTAGGCTGGTGATAAAATTAAGGTGTGTTCTGTGTAGCCTCACCCTAACGCGCGCCGGACTATGCATATAGTGAGGCAATATGGTCAGCAAACATCGGAATTTAGACCAGTTCGCCGTCCTCTACGGTCAATATTGACCCTTAATGACTTTTTAATACAAACACATTTAGCCACGTCCAGGAGAATGATGGGTCAGATTCACTGTCAGTTTGTTACTAAAATTATCACAGCATTGTTTAATTTTGAAACATTTTACTCGAATAATTTTCATGATAAAACTGCTTTTCCTGCATAAAATTTTTACTTTGAGCAACCAATCGTTTTACAAGGTTTACTTTATTAAAGTTAACATTGATAGAATTAGCTACAAAAATAAGCCGATAAAACATAAAATGTGTTACAAATTTTAAGTGCCTGACGAATAATCATGGATAAATAAATAAATAATAAATAAATGTGGACAACATCACATACATTGTCCTGATCCCAATTTGAATACTATTTAAAGCATTCGTATTTTGGAAACCAGAAACAGCGAAGGTACCACAAACACCCAGACCCGAGAAAATGTAGAAAAACACATTTTTTCTACATCGACCCGTCCGGGAATCGAACCCGGGACCTCGGAGCAGGCGACACCTTGAAAACCGGTGTGTACGCCACTCCGCCACGGAGGTCGTCGATGTGTGGTGGTGGATCACTATAACATCAGCAATAACATTTGTTTTGGCCGTTTCTCTATTAGCCCATATGAGTCCACTGATTGAGGTAGCCACCTCCAAACACACAACACCTGTCTTTGTGTTCTAATTATATACTGTTTTTTTGTAGACCTATTCTGTTAATTTTAATTGGTGTTGTATTATTGTGTCGTTGTGATATCCATTAGCAATAAATGTTTTTCATTCTTATTAATTATTCTTAAAATGAGTATTTTGCCATAACCGCCACGCTATAATAGGCCGGTGGGTTGGTTTCCCCAGTTAACCTAATGGATAAAAAGATGACGCTGCTGCCCCGTCTCCTTTCGGCCGTGATTCTTATGCTGCCTCTTAGGACAACCAAAGGAGAAAAGGTAGTGGCGCTATTATATTTTGTGGCGGCATCACATGATACCTTAATAATTAATGTAGAATAAATGTAAGAATAATGTACCTATTCCTGTAAAAAGATCGTAGAATCTCGAAATTCTTGAAGCATGCAAAGAAATAATATACATAAATCATCTGATATTACACATATCATACATAGCCTGTACGAATATTCTGCAGAATCTAGCAGCAAAACAACATGGCAACGTAAATAATACATATTCCATGTGAGAATACAAAGCGACCTCAGAGTAGTAATCCATTCAATGTATCACTATGCAACTCTTATCTTACCGCGTATAGCCACGCCAATCCGTTACCGATATTTAGGCAAAATACAAATTCTGCTGCAGCCACCGGAAATCCGACTTTACTTCCAAACCACAAGGACCAAATCTGAGATTAAGTAGGCGAACTTTACAGCGTTTTACACCGGATAATCCACATGATATTGGAAGGTCCGATGCATTCACTGGGATGCACGAAATTTTCTATAAGGATAAAAGCAAACAAGATAGCGATCGAACCGAATGTTACGAGCTCGGCCGTGCCTGTATTATCGGCTGATTTGCCTTTACGAACAAATAGGAACATCTTTACATTTTCTTTTCTACTTGGACTATGTTTGGATAGACATAAATATTCATTTTCCCTATGGTGATCATGACATCCTTGAGATTTAAAATTGGAAAAATCAGTTTTACTTCTGCTTACAGGTCCCAGGAGGCGCTTTTACAACTCCCAATATTTATCATGGCATTAGAGATTGCTTTAAAAGTAGTTAGTTATATTTTATCTCATGAAACATAGCGATCAGTTTTGGTTGCTTAGGAAATCAAAGATAACCATAAACGCTCCAAAAATGCGGAGTTAATTTGCAGTACGCAGGACACATTTAGAAGAGCCAATGAGCATCGGCTCTTCTAAATATGTGTCCTGCATAGTCATCGGACTATTGCGGCTAAAAGGCTCTGAAAATAGTGAACGCGCGCTAGACGACAATCTGTGGGGTAGGCTTTCGGGTCGCGAAACAGAATTTTGGATTAATGGTGTGGTATTCTACCTGTTCAGAGACTTAAATAAGCGGCTTGGCAAACCCACAACCTTTCGCTTACCGGATGGCAGCTCTAACTTTTGATCTACAAAGCCATTTTATGTGTCGATACAATTATTGAAGCTGCAAGGGTAGTTCCAGCCATATTTGTTTGGATAAGTACCTCCAACATCCGAGATAAATATCGAACAATCAGTTAAGGTAGAACAGCTTTTTATGTACTTTGCTGTTTTAGAGCAATTAAGTTGCTGGTAGATATTGAAAATATAATAAAAATATAATTTTTGGGGAAGACATACGGAAGAAATGGCTAGCCGCGATTCCGTTCAGACATCTTTCGGCCAATTTTTTCAAAGTTATTAGATAGGTATATACTTAGAATGGTATATACTTTTTCTTGCTAAATTTTACTGTCGCATGTCGAGTGTCATTTGGTGACAGCATCCTATGGGTATCGTAAGAAGCGACTAAAGGTATACTTTATTTGATATTTTAGCAACTTAATTGCAATTATAATATCAGTACCTATATAAACTTGAAAAATTACAATGCTGGCATACAGCAATAAGAATATGCTTGAAAAATTTACGCTTATAACGTAGTGTCTCGGTGGTTTAATGGTATAGCGCCGCGCCCGGATTAAAGGTATACTGCCAGAAGAAGACGGGTAGCAGGGTCTTCTTTCGACCATTGCCCAAGCTGCGATCGGTTACACATCTGCCAAGGATGCTCACGGAGTTCTCCTTTTATCGTGTTCAGCAGTGGACTGATATAGGGTAGAAAGGTATATGACATGGTATATTATGATATGGCTATTTTGATTGACATTACCAATTGTCACTGAACGTCCATAGCCACTACAAACAAATGGAAGTTGAAGCAGTAAAACACTTTTATTTGCTCGCGTTAGCTGGTGACCGATGAAGTCCGTTTAAACCAGTGAGCTTTCATCGCAGTTATTTAGCGACGTTTTATAAATGTTTCATTTTACGAGTTAGCAGTTTAGGCCTGTACGCCTGAATTGAGGTGAAGCGGCCATTGTTAGAGGAAATTGAACCATTTTTGTAGCCGGCACTCTTTATTTTTAAGCATTTTTTGTCCGAGTTTGAAGAGTAAGAGGGCCAGTTTAATTACAGGTATTAGTGGTATTAAATCTTAACCCTCAATTAATGTCTTTGTTATTCGCAATTATTATTCAGTCTATTTGCGCGTTATTTTTACTTCAGAAATGTAAAATTACTCTCGTTTCGTTTTTTATGAATTGTTTTCGACTTAGTTAAATGGCTATGAATCTGATGCTATTTTAGTACGTTTTTTAAGATATTTGTCAACCGACTAAAAAGTAGGAAATTATAAATTAGACCTATATCTATTAAATTTTTAGTATGAGATACAGACTCATTATTATCTGTAAAATTTACATTGATTGAATTGTTTGTTTGATGGAGTCATATTTAAACTTCAAAGAACTATATTTAAACTTCAAAGAACAAAGAATTTATTGTAGTGTTTCTTAGAAAGTTAATTTAAATATTATGTTTAACCCACAAAAATAAAAAATATGACTTATGTTACTAATAGTATTATCAATAAAACATAGTTATAAATTATTGAGTCGCTGCTAAAAGAAATAAGTGACTTTTCGATTCAAAGTATAGGGCTCGATTCGTACTTTTCGCCTGTATTTTTTTTGTGTTCTTTAAATACTTTGACTACATCGGTATTTATTTGAAACATAGAATTTCAATATTTATTATTTCTGCCTTCCCTGATACTATCCGGCCATGCAACGCAAACCATTTGAAGAGAATTCGTTAACATATCGCCACCATAATTCAATTTCAGCGATGACCTAAGATCGCCAAAAGTATTTAATTGAAAAACATACTACAGCAGTAAATAAAGTTTATATATAAAAAAACTCCCTTTTTCATAAACCAACTCTACAATGCATGTCTTATTAATTCAGTTCTGTAAAATAAGACTTCATACGGAACACAATATTAGCACTTGACCGCTCACAGCACAATGGTATCTGAGTGGGAAGCTATACCCACCGATATTTATGATCTCTTGGCACGTAGGTACCTCTACATACAACGCACTTGACTATTATTGCGAATAGATCTGATTCTTTCATTTATTTACAGAAGCTCATTTTTGTAAACGACTGTTAGGTTATTTTTATATGGATGAGTGGTAGTGAACGCTGCTTCTGAGCCATAGGTGTTCGATCCCCGCACAGTACAAATATTTGTGTGCATGAACATGTCTGTTTGTACTGGTCTGGGTGTTTTCTATTATAAGTATAATTATATTTACGAAAAAAAATAGTATAAGTAAGTTTATCGGTTGTCTAGTACCCAATATAACAAGCTTCTTAGTAGTAGCTTAGTTTGGGACTAGATGACTCTGTGTGGCCCAGAGTGGCATCTGAAAAATATTTATTAATTTATTTATATATTTATTTATTTATATTATCTTTCAGTGACAGACAATGCTGTTGAAACTTAACACTAGCTGCTAATCCTGACTTCGTACCGTTGCATGAATTTCAATATTTGAAATATAATAATAACTGTAGGTACTACTTAGGGTAAATGGTTCTGCTGCAGCTGCAGAAAAAGAAATGAAATATCACACTGTATCTTAAAAAACTGTTATTAGTTTGTCAGCCGGCGAAAAAAGAGGAGTTTCTCGAATCAATCCACGAATTATTTTTTCGAGTTTAACCGATTTTTATGTGTTTTTTATTCGGTAGGGTGCCTATTACGTTATTAATACCTACACTTAAAGTAAGTCATAATCAAAGTTGAATAATTAACTACTCCGAATGGTAGAAAATAGGGTTGGCGGCTTCCAAAAAATTACGCTATGACAAGCATAAAATAAATCCCCAATTTTAAAACTGAGCCAGACAGGAAATCACCGACAGTCGTCAACCGCCGACTTAAAATTGATGCTTTATATCATTTTTTTCGTCGGTTAAGTTCTTTGTATCTTCTTCTTCCACCTGGGGTGGTGGGATCTACCTCCTAGTGGTCCACCCTGGGCAACGGTATCTTTGGTTTTCTAACCAATGATGACAGCTAACAGTTCCCTCTGCGGTGGTATAGGCTTCGTAAGAGGCCGCCTGCCTAGACGCTATTACCCTCCTGCCTAAATCCAGCGCCAAACAGTTTTTCTGTGTTCCGCTGGTGTGTGGGAGAACCAGTACCTCTGGGTAAGCTCGCTCCATCTTAAGTTTCTTCTTAACCGTATGTAAGTAGTCAAGAGCAAGCCCATTACTTATTTAAAAGAACCTGGCGTTAATCCCGGCTATTGCCAGGGTCTGCCTTCCGACCGAGCTTCTTCCACTTTGCTCGACCTTCAACATCCTTTTTAGTCAGGCCATTGGCTCTCATGTCGGTTCAGTTTTTTGTGTATAAAGTTTTATTACTAGACCACTCATGCTTGACCGGCCGCGACGCAATGGCACTGGAGTGGCAGACGGCGCGACGTAATGCTAAAATGTTTCCCTTTTTGGCGCGCTCTCAAGTTGTTAATGCTGCCGAAACAACACGGCTAACAACACACCTATGTGGGGTAGAATTTGGACGAGAATCGCTACAGCTAATTAAGATTTTTTCAACCGAAGAAAATAACAGGAAGGTTTTAATTAAATAAACGCACATTTATTTTACGCATGACTTTTTACCAGGTTGGCCGATTAAATTTTTTGTATTCGATGTATAGCTCAAAGAGGGCTAAACAAAAAATACTGACAGTCGACAAGAACCGATTAAAAATTAGTGGATTAATAAGATGATGTACTGTTCGTACGCAAAGTAGCTTCGACTAATTAGGAAAATTAACATTACTTAATGTTTATTTTCCAAATAATAATGCGCAAGAATGAGAGCTCGATAGTGCGGCTAATTTTTTGTAGCAGATAATACTAATAAAAAGCAACCAATGGATTAATATTATAGTAAATCAAAGCACAGCGTACCAAACCACTTTTTTCCTTTTTTTTTATTTCAAAGGAACGGGACATTAGTAGAGTTTGACGATAATTTCTAAAGCTGATTAAAGTTTTTTTGGAATATAATGGTTTTGTTTCGGTACGGTTTTTGAAATTGACGATGCCATAAACGTAAATCTATGGACGATGCATTGATAATCTACTTTATTTCAAATCCAGAAAAAAATATGATGGTCCGAGTACCTGTAGCTGACAGTGTAACTGGCCGGTTGGAAAACGCCGACATCTCCACCGACTAGTGGACCAAGTTGATTTCGACTTTATCTCGATATATCTCTTTCGACAATATCCGGTGATGTCCATCGCGCTTCGCATCATTCGACCATTCGTACTAAGAGCTACGCCCGGCGCGCCTGCCGTTATACTAAAATGTTTTTGTTTATTTTGTTAATTTTCTTTCACGTAGAGCCCGTCAATACAAGGGTAGTTATTATTTTTATAAAGTATAACATTCTTAATGATAGTGGAATGCAAAGATTAAACAGTTTATTTATGATTAATACAAAATTTAAATATTATTTAGATCAGACTTGAAACTGCCAACTTGATTGTAATCAATCTTCGCTTTAAGTTTCCTCCATTCCTATCCAATAACTATAACTGATACTATAATAAAATACAAATAGTTTTTTTTTTCTAGAACAAACAAATTACCAGAAATGTTGTTTTTTTTTCATATTACAATTACGGTTGTTTAAGTTAGTCAGTCAGTAAGTCCATATCTAATAGAGATAACGCAAAAAAATACGATATAAAAAAACATATATTACGAGAATACTAAAAGCCGGTAGAGCAGTCTGAAGACAAATGGTGGTCGCCGCGTGACGTCAAAGATCACAACAAAAATAAAATCGTCGCAGCAAAATATAACTTTTTGTTTTTCAAACCGTTTATCAGCGATGTTCTAACGCTGTCGACATTTACGTCCCAACATAAATAAAGCGATCGCAAATAAAATTAAGAGTAAATAACTGTTTTGTCGTTCAGTTGCCAGTTATTTTATAATTCAGATGCTTTTTCGTTTCAAATAATGTCTCTATTTCTCTGGATTATGGTCGAAATTAGTCGCTCAGCGGGCTATGGAAAGAGCTATGCTTGGAGTTTCTCTTTGGGATAAAATCAGAAATAAGGTAATCCGGCAGAGAACTAAAGTTACCGACATAGTCCACCGGATAAGCAAGCCTACTGCGGTTGGCCATATTAGTCGCAGAACCGACAACCGCTGGGGTAAACGAGTTCTTGAGTGGAGACCGCGTCCCGGCAAACGTAGTGTAGGACGCCCTCACGCCAGGAGGAGTGATGATTTCCGCAAAATGGCTGAAAGGAGCTGGATACGAGAAGCCGAGGATCGACCTAAGTGGCGCGCAATTGGAGAGGCCTTTGTCCAGCAGTGGACTGCGATAGGCTGATGATGATGATGATGAGGTCAAAACTTTCGTATTGGTGACAATACAATAATAATAAAATGTCAGTCGCATTCTCAAAGATAGTATCGTCTTCCAAAAAAAAAGTTTTACCGTAAAAAATTTTAGATGACTGCACACTATTTGGCGTTGAACGAACTTTACTCCGATGATTCGAATGTCATTTTTAATTTTGTTATAGTTTGTCTATAAATTTGTTTATTCATAGATAAATAGTTATTGTTTCAATTCCGAAGCGCTGTTTGTTGGACCAACATCATCGGTAGGTACTATAAATTTGCTGTTATACATAGGTATACTATCTCCAACTCATGAATTTTTAACTTAATCTATTCTACAACAGCTGCTAGTATCTATTACGTCTCTTCGTTTGAGTAACGGTATTGTAAAAAAAAATTGTCGCAGCCCTGCAAAACACTGCAACAGCCAACTAAACAAGAAAATGACAAGTGCCACGCATGAAACGGAACGCGACTGAATTCCAAGTGGACCATAAATCGGGACGAGTGTACTTGCGTATTAACAAATTGCGTTCTTAAACTGCAATAAACTATGTAAATACGAAATTTAAATTACAAACAGTGGCGACGAGCGGGAACGCGTGGGTGGCGGTTAAAAGTGGATGTTTTCTGTTGCGGGCTGCGATAGCGTGCGTCACTCGCGTGAGTTATAGCCCCGGGCTTAATTGTCGCTGACGAGGCACTGCCCCTGTGTACTAGCCTTTGGGCATCTGGGTAACGCACGCGATGTGCATACTGCATGCTGCATTAGCGAAAAATATTATTCACAAAATTGGAGTTGCAGTTGCATTACAAAAATTGAGAGGGTAAATTAAACGGTGATGCGTCATTTTATCGCGTTGTACGTTATTAAAAATCTGAAATATCAATTTTTTTTTAATTGACTTGACAAGTAACCGTTGCTTAAGGTAAATTTTAATTACACACTCGTAGGACTAAGTTGAGAAGAACTTTAAGTTACGATAATAGTGATGCGCCTAATTTAGTAGATTAAATGCTTCGCTTGTATTGTATAGCCTGTCCATTGAAAGAATAGCGCCACCCTTTCCCTGCTTAAGGTTGTCGTATGAGGAGACTAATGCTGCGAGTGGAAGACTGGCATGGCAGCTGTGTCATTTTTATACCATTGGATAAACTGCGATCGAAAATCCTCACAATGAAGAACCTTGTGTCCAGCAGTGTACCGATATAGGCTGTTGATGATGATGATGATGATGATGTATGTTTGGCTTGGATTGTATTTACTGATATTATTTGCTTCAATTTTAGGATTTTGCAAAACTAAGTCACTGAATATAATATTCATTGCAAATTTATTCTACATTTTTCCAAAAACCAAAGTAATGAATACAATAATACATTCTTTGCAAAATTTATTTACCAATTTGAAGTAATCTCTATTATCCTCAGAAAGCTCGGCATTTCTACGTACCAAATTAAAAAAAAGTTTATTTAACGAACTGAGCCTATCCCGTTCTAATTGGTCGCAAGAAGACACAAAAAATCCAAATTGTTGAAATAATACCCAGGCCTCGAATCGACAGACATCATTAACATTCAATGGTGAAGTTATTTGGAACTTCAAAGAACAATGCAAGATACATTTCAACCGATCAAACTACTTAACACAAAGTCTTGGCACGAAAAATGATGATACGAGTACAAATATTTTTAGGTTCAGAATAACATAAGTAATACTTACTTATGTGATCTGCAACAAACATTACAGGATTATTACACATTTAATGAATGAGACAAAATTACTAGAAACATTTAAAAAAATGTGATCAGCACGTCATCATGATCTTGTTTCTTAAAATTCCATGTTTGTACTTTGAAGAAATAATGATTCTATTCTATTCAATTCTACATTCTACGTTGGCTGCTTCCAAGGTGAAATTTGACACTTTAATTGTATTTATTATTTTAGATTTAGTCAGCAATTATTTTTTTTCACGCTTTACATTAGTATAGCGTGAAAAAGGTATATTATATACCTGCCTATTAAAGCTCGATATAATACTGTTTAACTAAAACGATGTTTTGTAGCATTTTTTGCAATAAACTGAAATAGCAAATTTGACAGTTTTTGCTGACGCAAACAAAGCACCCCCGTTTTCATTTCAAAAAATCGCAAGAAAGTGAACGTTCAGGGAAAAAGACAAAATGAAAGGCGAGTTTTAATGGGTTAATTAGCCGACGATCCTCCGGTCGGTGCTTTAATTAAAATTTAAAAAAAATCGTGACTAGACTGTGGCGATTAATTGCCCTCTCTGTAAGAACTAGTCAGGTGGAAAGAGCAAATAGAATGAGCAATGCTCAAAATATTTTAAGAGCGAGTCGGAAGTGTGGGGATGTTACATTTTATTTTCACGGCTTCGCGGGAAAATTACTTGGGTAACTTGTTGGTTTCGGAAAATATGATTTGTTTTTGTAAGAGTTTATCCTTGTTTTAAAAACGCTGCGTAATGTTAAGTCATAGCTAGCCACGAGAAACCATTTTATTCAACAGCAGAGTTCTTTTGGGTAGCACCTATAAGTACTCGATTTTGTGGCAAAATACGTTGTTTTCTGTGGGGCTCATTTTAAATTAAAGAGATATATAAATAGATATGTAGCCCATATGGTACGGCATTTAAAAATAAGGTATAGAGCTTCTTAGCGAATGGGTTTCACAATTGGTATCACTCTCGTTTTGTATGAAATTTTCCACGGTAAAAACTATTGGAACGATATTTTTGAAAAGAAAAAGTTATGTACTTTTTGTCATCGTTCTCTTCGTAATTCTCTGCTTCACGTTCCGTGCTCTTCCACGAGGTAGGTACGCTAGTAACGGAATTTTAAATAGCATTGCGTAGACTAATAACACAAATTTCTAAGATATAGGTATTCATTGATCTAAGCTCTCTTTCTAAAAGGTCTTTAAAAAAAAAGACGGCTTTATTTTAAGTGTAATTTGTAATTTATATTGAAACAAGCTAGGATGTTAGGTGTGTTTTTCGGAGTAATGAGCTCGTGGGTTCTTCTTCAGCGCTCGGAGAACTGTACCAAGAAACTGTGGAGGGCGCCACTTGCTTTAACTCAGAAGCAAGAAAGAGTTAATTAAAGATAGAAAAGAAAACAAGTTATTTTCAATTTGTCTCCCAATATATTATTTAAATGTGCATTACACTCAACATAGATATCAGCAACATAAAATTTAAGCTATATAGAATACACTTAAGTAGGTATATTAGTTTAAGAATAAATTATGACTATGCATCTAAACAAAAGTTCTGTACTTAAACTTAGTCTTAGATACAGTGAAGGAAAGCTTAGAAGCAGGCGTTCCATCACTCACAAGTAACTAGAATTAAGGTTGGCCTAACCCATGAGCTGAGGAGTATCACTAATGCATGAAACTATCAAAAGAATAAATGTTCATAAATACCTAGTAGCATGTTATTAGATCATGTCACCGATAATAAATTATAACGTCACCGTGGAGAACCACACATATCCCTCCGTCCCTGGAGCAGAGATTCTCACATGCGCGCAGGACGCAGGTATATGTCCTAGTAGCTAGGAGCGAGGAGGGCGATATTTCAAGCCTGGAAGTTACACACAAGCATGAGTATAGCAGTAAGAAAGCCACATGCTCGTGGGGTCCACACGTGGGCATGGGCACATGGCATATGAAAGGAAAACGTGCACTAGCACAGCACTAGACATGACCGCAGGTGCATTTACAGCAGGGTGAGATGAAGACATTCGCTAGCACGTTGTCCACACGTGGGCATAGGCAGATACACGTGGTGAAAAGAATCAAACATGCTTACCCATAAAAATGCAGCAACAATCACCAAGATGAGGCGATGCATCATGTAAATTTATCCATCAAGGGACAATATAAAAATGTTAGTCCTGAAAGATGAAACAACACACAATCAAAGGTTCACAATCTCTTAGAAAAGAGAACAAAGTCTTGGAAAAGACATTTATAGATGCTTACCATAAGGAGACAAATTGAAGAGAAAATAAGAAAAAGGAAATTAGCCCTTTGGCTTTACATGCCCACAGGCATTTTGGCACGCTTGACCGCCATTAAAAATTTACTTGTTCGCGAACAAGAAAGCTAGGAATCCAAAATTCAGGAAGCGTAGTAAAAAGACTGGCCACCAAATGGCATCCGCTTATAAAGCCAATCCAACCTCTCCCCTCTATGACAAGCAAGTTTTTTTTTTTTTTAATTATTTGCATTCACGACTTGGAACCACTTAACTTGACTGACACATGAAGCCAAACAACGCAGAAAACTGCTCAGCCCTGAAAAAGTAGAAAACTACCTAAAAAAAATCAACACAAATAGACATTTGCCTATTAATGTAATAATATAAAAAAATAACATTCAAATTATTAGATAAAGAAAGGAATTGTGGGATGACAGACACAAAGTTGCACCTATAGTGTTCCATCAGCCGGATAGATGGCGTTATCAGAAAAAATCCTTAGCTGCGCATGAGCTGTTGAAACAAAATAAATGCAAAAAATGTAACGACGTGTTACAATATTACTATGTTTTTTAAAAAGTTTAATATCAGTAAAATACTGAAAAACCACCATTGCATAAATGCATCGAGTTTTTGAAAAAACCTTTCGAAGAAGACTATAATTTGTAATAACGAACCAAACCTTTTCATCATCTGAATTAACTTTTCATCAGTAAAAGACAACGTTAAAAGGGTCTGAAAAAATTAAGTATATTGCAAGCAATAACGATTCGCTTGGAATATGCAGCAATAATTAAAAATGTAATTTAAAAAATTAAAATCCCTTACAAAGTACCTATATAGATGCAGAGTTTCTCATCAAAATAAGGAATTCTGCGCGGCATAGTCAGTTAATTAAATCATTAAATTTTTTCATCGCCTCGAATTATTCCTTTTACCGTAAAAAGAGACGGACCTCTTTTTAACAAAAAATTCTGTAAACGTTTAATTTTCCTTAAATTAATCAGCTTTCTTAAGGTTTCTACAACGCGGAGTGCTTATACATTCTGCCTAATGTAAGTAGATCTTTTTAACTTTTTCAGTGGTGTCATTGTAATATTAAATTTAAGTAAATTTGCTTTTTATGGGCATAGGACTCTGACAGCAATGATTTGCTTTTTAAATACAAAAGACTAAACTGAATATAAACAAAAAAAATTTTTTTTTTAACCATTATTTCTCTTGATCATATCACGCACCATTAAACCAAATTCGCTACGCAGTCTCAGCAATGTAATGTGGCGTTCAACATTAAGCTATACGTTTTGTTATAATATCGCACCTAACTCAATTATGTTAAGGTGTCCCGGTGTATAGCCTGATGTGCTATCATCTGTTACAATCAGTAACAGTCAGTTTTAATCAGTTACAATCTGTTTTTACAATGTTAGGTTTTACACGTCCTAAAGCCCTAAAACTGCTTAGGGACAAACGTTGGTAGGTAAGAGAAGTGGAGCGTTACGTGGCTGGCAAGACTTGATGAGAATAGCCGAGAATAGTGTTTAGTGGCGTGCAGTTCTAAGCATGGATCTAAGCATAACTCCCAGTTGGCACAGGACTATTGCAGAACGTGGAGATACAAAGGATACTAGACTATATTAGGTTTGGGTGTTAGTGGACTGAATAACTAGTAATCCAGTATGAAGATAGAAGTCCAAAATAGAAGAACTTTGGCCCGTGCCTGACCTACGCTACTAACACGGATAAAATAGCAGGGGGTGACTTGCACACTCGAATAATGCGCCCCCGAAAACAGCCAACAACACAGTAACGTAGCGACAAGGGAGCAACATAGCCAGAGGTGCTTGAGGAGTAGAAAGTATTACACCGCTTCAGGACAATCCCGATAATCCGATCAAGAACCGTAATTGTAAAAAAAATCCGCAATAATTATTTCCTGCAAGTATTTCTGCTCGACTTTAGTGAACCTCTACTCAAATCGGCCAATGAAGGCAAGCCAGAGCTGGGAGATTAGCACTTTATCAGTTTTTACTCCTACTGACCAAGATAAGGAATACTGTTCCCAGGGGGAGCCTAGGATCAACTGCTTGACGCCCGCTGCCCTGCGGGTTTACACTTATTTCATGCCTTTGTCTTTCAAAATGTTTGAACTTGCTAATAAATGTTTATAGATTAATAGCTAATAAATACGAATAATAAATAATAAATAAATAAATATTTCAGACATGCCACACTGGGCCACACAGAGCCATCTAGTCCCAAATTAAGCTACTATTAAGTACCCTGTCGTATGGGGTACTAGGCAACCGATAAACTTTACTTATATACTTTTTTTTGTAAATAAATACTTATAATACATAGAAAACACCCAGACCAGTACAAACAGACATGTTCATGCACACAAATATTTGTACTGTGCGGGGATCGAACCCGCGACCCATGGCTCAGAAGCAGTGTTTACTACCGCCGATCCAAATGGTCGTCAAAACGAATGCGTTTTCCTCTTCAAGAAACTTTCCAGTCTATGCAACGGCAAGTTTATCTTGTCTGCTTCAAATTCAATGTCAGTTTTCTTAGAAATAAACGCAGGTTTCGTGCATAATAAATAAACATATATAAATTTCCTTGAAAAGTTGTCTCAAAGTGCCTCGGGGTTTGAAGACGATATTAAGCGAAGTAATGCGCTATCTCGCATGTATGAAGTATTAACGTTTTTTTCTTGCAATAAAAATAGTACCTTTATAAGCAGCTAGATACCTACTAACATATTTTTTTTAAGATCGTCTTTTTTCTGCCTTAAAATGTGTGAACACGTTTTCAAACGGATTACTCTGTGGCAAGTGGTCAACTAGTTTCAAGCTTTTACTTACTCTGTGGCAAGTGGTCAACTACTTCAAAAACCTAAATAGGTAAAATAGTCACCTTACAGTAGTACCAAATGTATCATTAAAATAATATTTCTATCAACATTAGCATTTTCACTATTTTGTTTAGTCATCAACAAAACATTAGTTATTACACTACACAATCCAATCATGAGACCATTGTTGCAATAAAATACTTCGTAATCGCAATTAATAACTTCTAGTGAACCCCTTCCCACTGATTAAGCCCTATTCACATTTACTACTCGTAGTCTTAATCACTCCATCTCTGATAAAAGAAAAGGGCTTGACAAAGCTGAAACTTGTTGCCGCAACAGCCCTGAGACAAAGCACGTAAGGCCGCGCACACAAGAGCGCACCGCGCAGTCAACAAGACATCGCAAAGCCGCGATCATCTGAATGACGGAGCAATTACGGCATTCAGCTCCCAGCGCAGTCAGTCGGGCCAAGTGGTGAGATTGGTTTCAATAAAAGCACAGCCCTCCCCATGTTTTTCTTTCATCACTCAACACTGAATGGTGTTATTCAGTAGCGCGATTATTTATTGGAAGCTATTGACGAATGACTCATGAATGTTTTCTGTTTCAGGTAATATTCGACTCTGATTGACTATTTGCGAATTCAACGGTATGTTTCATTGATAATTTATCGTGATTTATCATGTGTTTTCATGCAATAATTTTCTATAGGTACTACTGAAACTTTTATCGTATACGTATTTGTTTTACATGTTTAATTGCGTGTAACTTTTTATTTGAGGCAGCAATGCACATTATTACTGTTTTTTCTAAAACACAAATTAAAACAAGAAAAATGGGCCTACCTAATCATCAAAGCGGTCATTCGCATAAATTTGTCACCGAGCCAACGCGTTATTAATTAAACACACTGCGGCATCCCGGGCTTACCGACAATACATTAACTGGGCAATACGCGTCACTTTACAGCTTCGCTAAAAATTCATTGGAGCCGTAAATTTTCGTGGAAGAAACGGCATAAACCCGTCCCCGGCACGTGCCACAGAAGAAATACTAGCATCCGACAAACGGATCATTAAAGTCGGGTTTAAATGTGCCCGCGGCCATGATTAATCATCGTCCGTGATTAATTAGTGCATCATGAAAAAGTACGATGAAAAGCGCATCACCCCTGTCTGTGCCCACCCTTATAACAGATTAGAACAAAAAGCCGCGGAGATAACATTTGAGTGACCCTTCCAGCGAAAAATTGAAGAGTGAGAGCTCGTATTAAACGTATTTTGTCAACATTGTGTATTGTTTGTGCAATTACTCTGAACAAACTAATTATTTTGAATCGATTGAAAATACTTTGTTTCGAGCAGAGAACCATTGCAAAGTAACTACAAGAGTAAAATCCTTGACTCTGATATTAGATTATAGTAATAAATGGCCAAACTTAATCTCTTGAATCTTATCAACGGATTAGTAGCGGGATGGAGTATGGCAAGTGGTTCACTAACCATACTGTCAAATGTAATGAAGCCGCGTTTAGATCATTAAATCGCCTGACTGACTGATGGCAATCAATCAATTTGTGACCTTCATCCGCAGCACGGAAAACTTGTGTTCTTCATCATTATCTTCGTCATCAGCTTATCAGTTACTGCTGGATATAAACCTCATTAAGAAGGATTAGGTTAATTACGTAGAAAAAAGCGATTGCAGTTTGGCCAGAGGAGAGAAGATGCTTTGTCTGTCTTATTTGGCCTTTAGACACCTCTTACGGCACCCAGAGGATGAAATTGGTAGTGCTCGTCGATTTTTGACTAACAGCACATGACATTCTTGTGTTAAATGTAAATAATACGTTTAAGATGGTCATCTGTCACACTTAACTCAAATTTACTAAGTTAATCATTATAAAGAAACTACTAGTGATTTTATTTGATATTTTAGCAACTTAATTGCACTTATAATATCAGTCCGAGACAAAAAAAAAAAAAATTTTTCAAGTTTATATACTGATACTACTAGTGATGTTTTTAAAGTGTGTGTTTTTTGCATCAAAATAATTTGGTTTATAATGTTTTTATCGATTCACTAGTTTGTCCTTTGATGGAGTAATGATGCTGAGGTATTCACCTGGGACCTGCCAAACAGAATTTTTTATTTGTCTCTAGTCAAGTGTATCTAAAATTTCATCCTCGATTATAAATTATAGGTATGAAATGGTCTTAAAAGAAAATACGGTTTATGGATAATTTTTGATGCATACTTAAAAGATAAATTGAAAATCAAAAGCCGCTATGAACTTTGATATAAATAAAATAAAAATCGTCTATAGAGTACCTACAACAAAAATATATATTTTTTTACAAAATTTTACCTACGCTACTACTGTTACTACCTAAGAGTTATCAAACTATATCCTCTTTTTTTGACACTGATATGGCTAGGCAAATTGACATTACTTATTTTAAACTATCTCTGCACTACAATGCTTAGAAGCTTACACACTAGTTGGCACCCTCCCTATCATTGCTTGCTTAGTTTAAGTACCTACTCATTCACACTTACTTACGAGGAAGTCATTACAATCGGGAAATATATAATCAGAATGTAGTAAGTTCCAAGCCCCCGACTTTTCCTGTTAATGTTTTCACGTAGCTTTTCCTTTGATACACTGGTTAAATGTATTCAATCATGATTATCCCTTGTAAAGCCTCTATATAAGATACATTTTGCTAAGTTTGCAGCTCTTTATCTGTCTAAATCAAACCACGCACTATACTGGGCATGCTTCCCTTAGGATCTCCACGCAACGTTTGGTCCTGCACCTCATTCAGCGGTATCCCGCGACCCTCACCATAGAGTCGGTTGGTGTGCGGTTGATATTCTAGAACCTTTCAACCCTAACGGCGGATATTCTTCTTGCTTTCGTTTCAGCTGAGCAATTTTTTGAGCGATTTTTGAGTATCCTAATTCTATTACAAATTTTGGAAGTCTGATTCTATACCAATCATCGCTCTTTTCATTGCCCGTAGTGCGACATTGCGTCTTCTTAATAGACCCAAACTAAGGCCATGTTTTAAAAGAATATAAATAACAATAGTTATAGGACATTAAGTAGATATTGCAAGGTACAAATATACTTAAAAGATAATCCATATCTGCTATTCATAAGTTAAATCACCGCTGAATTCAAACAATAACACTGTAACGTAACAACTCTTACCAGGGAACGACAACATATAGAGTATGTTTGATTGATGATTGCGTCGTTCATTGCGCGTTTGACGAAGCACCGTCTGCGATTTATACCCAAATAAGCTGTTACTCATATTACAAGGGGTGATTTAAACGCCGCTTTTTAGGGTTCCATACCACCTAATTAGGAGGGAATACTTACTTGAGAAGAATTACTGCTTTTAATCCTACTCGTAACGTTTTTGTTTTTGTTTGGCAAATGTTGAATAAGCTTATGTTAAAAAATATTTTACGTTTTTCACTCCACTTAAGTTTTTGTATTTTCTATATACTATAATCATGTAATTATATTTCGTTCTGTGATGGTTCTGCATTGATTCCATGAACGTGACTAACTAAAACAATACTGCTAAGAAATAGAAATAATGTAACACGAATGAAACTGTGAAGTTCGTGCCTACTTCTAAAGGGAAATACGAGTAGGACCCCTTATAAGATCACAGCGTTGTCAGACTGTTTGTTTATCCGTCTGTCAAGACCCTTTTTCTAGGAAACGTGTAAAGGTATAAAGTTGATATTGATACTAATTTGTGAACTGCAGTCTCTTAGAGCTGTGAAAAAATCTATAGATTTGGTTGTCATTGTTTGCACTTACCATAAATTTACAAAGGGAGATTTAACCCACAGGTCATGTAATCTGGAAACCCAACCTATAGAGTCATGTTATTTGGCAAGAAGCAATGACTTGTGTAATTGTGTAGTGGTAAGAAGTCCTTAGTGCGCAAATCCAACTTGACTAGAACTTGCCACAACTTTTTTTTTTGTTACTGTTTCTCGGTTTAGCACTTAGGATGTGCATCTACAGACCATTGCACATATTTCGAGCTCTATGTCAAGTCAATTTTACAGCTTTATCTGTTACGTTACTTTCAAACGGAACTCATTGATATCGGACCGAGTCAAGCGTGTCCGTCTTTTTAAGATGAATATTTCACTCGGCCATGAGTCATTGTCAGAATTTAATACGCTGAGTGCACACGATAGGAAAGTTAAATGCACTAAATTGATTAATAGTATCGGATGACTAACAATAATGTGCAAATGGAGCGGGTGACGATTGTACTAAAAGGTTTTACTCGTATCCAATAAAACTGTTATTGGATCTTATAATTCATCGATTTTTTTAATTAGATTGAAAAGCGTATATGGTATGCGGGGAAATTATTAGAACATTTTCCAAATGATATAATAACGCAGTTTGTGATACATAATATCTTATTCACAGATACATTTAACTAAAGTACAATGGGAAACAATAAAATTTTCATTCAATTCCTTTTTTGCCAATTTTGTGTATTATTTTATTATCTGTTAACCTATATAGCGTGCATGGATCCCCTGGATAGATAATATTTACTTAATTATTAAGTATCATGTTAAAAAAATATACGTTTTTACTTTTTTTGATCCTTCACGAAAATGAAACTTATCGATTAAAAATAAACCTTACGATAATTTTTAGGGTTAGACATTACAAAAAAAAATACACATCGGATTTAGAACAGCGGTTTTAGTCAGTTGAAATATAAATTGACGAATAACAAAAAGTATCCTCTGGTAAATACCTAAAAAACATTATTATCATATTACCAACATAATATTGATCATCAAATCTCTCTGCTTAATCACAGTGGCTTTCTGACATAACGCTAATAGTTATTTATCGCAAAGTTAATAAATAGATGAATTTGCGTCGCAAACTGTGTGATTAAGTAGGAAATATGACTCTTAGGCTAGTGTTGCAAAATTATTATCGATATCCTTACTGGATATCGTTATTATTATAAAGGTACTTATTATCAACGTCACTTCAAAAACTAATTCCGACCTAATATTAATAATTTCAGTAAAAAAGGGGCCGATATAATTTAGATCTTTTTGAGCTGCAGACTGCGAATAAAGACCCCTTTTCTCCATTACAAAAGTAAGCAAAAATAATATAAAAATATGTCTGTGTCTCAGCATTCCTTGCTCTATCAAAAGTAACTACACGATATCAGAACATAGTTTAATGTTACAATGAAGCCTTCGCCGGCCACAAATCAATGATAATTCTTCAATCAGCTATAGATTAATAGGTATTCTAAGCAAGAATGTCACAATTAAAGGGCGTATGTAAATTAGCATTTTAGTGAGTGTAAATTAACATAGAATCTAATTTTATTATAAAAATTATTCATAGCATTTTTTACACTAAATTTGGTTTTGTTACATAACAAAAAATGAATAATTCTGATTAACCTAGCTTTCATTTTCATAACACGTGTAGGCATTACCTCATGTTTAACTATTCGAAAGACGAGGGTTTGTACGTGTGTGTATTCGTGTCCGAGCTGTGTACGGGAAGTATAGGTAATTACAGCTTCGTTACAAAAACTTTTGTAATATAGCGTATCCAACTCTTTTTATTAAAATCCCGTACAAAGTAATATTTTAGCTATTAAAACAGTAGCACAGTAAGATCCTTAAGAAAAGGTGCGACAGCCAAGCCAACAAAAGAGTTTTGAGAATTCTTAGCATCGATATAAAATGTCGATACGTGCCCACAACACTACGTGTCGGGATTGGATGTTCTAGGTCGGCTCATAATTATAATAATTGCGAAAGTTTACCACAACAGACAGCGATTCCAGGATCCATTTGTTTGTGTTTGTGCAACTCGCATAAACAACTTTTAACTATGTAAGAGTGCAATTTCTCTGATACATAGGTAATAACATAACTTTGAGTCTAGCAAATTCGCGATTATACGTATCTTAGACGCTTTTAGGTATTAAAAATGAAAACTATAAACTTTAAGCACTTTAAACCTAAGCTTTAAACATTGAAATCTATTATTATTATTAAAACAAAGTCGTGTTAGTAACACCAACTATAGCTCGAGAACAGCTGGTCCGGTTTTTATGATTTTCTTGTTTTTGTATTTGTCTTCGATAATAAGTATTAAAAATGTTGGAAAAGTAGCGTAAAAAAAAAGAAGAAAATATACTTCTTGATATTTTTCTTCAACCACGCCATATTGATGACAATGACATTTAAAACGTCATAATCAAATATTATACTGAGGTGATACGAAATTCACGGGGTACGGTACAGTTATAAGTTCAAAAATCTTACTGAGGTAAATCATTTGTGAATTAAGTAAGTAATTTTAAATCAGTGCCACACAGAAAATTAACGACGACACAATGTTGTTACTTATTTCTTATGTTGATTTGTTTGTTAAAATGTTTTTAAGCTATTGTATAGCTTCTATCGCGGGCCTTCAGCGTGTAGACCAAATCCAGAAATTCCGTAACGAAAATAACCTAACACCCCCCACTCCGACCGGCACAGTGGTGATACTTTTTAGTTTTATAATTGCATATGTTGATTAAAAATGCTATGCAATAGCTTTACCGCGGCAGTCTCCGAGTGCCACACGTGTTTTTTTATAGTTTTAAATGATTTTCAGTCATCGTTAACATGACGCGTAGAACAAAATGAGAATAAAATATTTACCCTCATTAATACCAGTAAATAGATAACCATAACGAAAACCTAAAATAGTTTAGAAAGTTTAAAAAAAAAGTAATCCATGTTATTCGCAAACCTTTTGAAACTTCCCAAGATTTATATTTAAATAAAATGCTTACGAGACAAAGCCCGACCCCGAACTATCGGGTCGGGAGAGCTAGACCAATGGGATGTCTGACTAGAAATTGGACGGGAAAAATACTAGTTCGAAGTTTACGAGTGTTTCATAATCCGTGTGTCGAAACACGTGAAATTTGCCGCTCCATGCCGACGCAGCACCGTCGAGAATGAATGGCCAGGGCTGCCAAAACTTTTGTACTTCATGTCATAAAAACTTCTTATTTTTAGTTTTTTACCTTCTCGGTAATATAGGAAATGATTGATGTTGGTTTTTAAGGGTGATATTCAGATACTTTTTATTTAATACTAACGATCGTCACTATCATTTGTCTATATTCGTCCACTGCTATTCCAAATTCGTTCATGGGAAATTGTATTCGTATTTTTAACAAATTACCACAGGGTATTGCTGATACTCCCTGTAAGTACATAAACTTTAATCGTATGTCAAAGTAATTTTAAGGAAAAAGGGCTATTATACTATTAATGATTATTGAAATGATAGGAATGATCATAATCACCACGCCGGGCAAAATGTCAATCGCAGTTTGGCCTATGGAGAGAACAGGGTGATGCTCGTTATGTCCTGGCATACTCCTTTAGTCATCTAGTAGGACTCTAGAACCAAAAGGGTAATATTACAGTTTTTTTGTACTAGAAATATACTGATATACCTACCATATAATATGGTTTTAATTCCTAACGATAATGGGGAATAGCACATAGGCTTGGTGCCTACTTTTTATCTCAAAAAACGCGTACGAATACTAGCTAGCTAGCTAGCTAATTTTGCAATTAGGGTTAAAAGCTATAAGTTTTAAAAAATGACTTTAAGTCGTAAAAAGGATTTAGTAACCTAGAACATAGTAGAGATCGCTGCAAGCGATAAGACCGCCTAAATTGTACTAATCTAAATCTTACTCATGTGTTATTTTTCAATTTTATGGTGTGCAATAAAGTGTATCTATCTATCTATCTAACATACAATAAGTTTAAGAATAAATTACTTTCAGATGTTGGATAACCATCTTTAGAAACTTTGATGAAACTTTACTTTCGTTCACCGCAAAGCATCTGAATTAATCCGTCAAAAACGTGAGCAGTAGCTTCTGAACAGGAAAAAGCGATCGTTTAGTAGGCAAAGGCGCCACCTCAATTTTTTGTTAAATAATATTACCTACTTTTTTATTTTTTGTAATTGTTATATTTATATTATTTGTTGTTTTTATAAACTTAAAATATTAGCTAACATTCATATGTCTTATACTAGGTAGTATTATCTTATCTGTGCCCAACCTACCTCGTTTAATTACACCCTGTTAAGGTGAGCAGTCGCTACATTAATATGCAAACACGCTTTTCGTAGATGCAACCAGTAATTAACTGTTTACCTATAACTATGAGTTTGATTATTAATTATATACGCTTAAGACAATGTTGCTTGCGCAACACAACATAAGTACCTACCTTACTAATACCTATTTTAAACGAGATAGTATGTATGTATGAATGTTTCTTAATACTTGACGCAAAAACTACTAAAAATATGTTGATGAAACTATCCAGTAATGTAGATTAGACATCAAAATAACATACTTTATAGGTTAAAATGTATTCCAAAATTCCATATAGTTACCGGCAGAAAACGAAGATACTATTTTTTGTAAGGTCACGTAACACAAACGATAGATGGCGTTGCTTGCTGGTTACTATATCGTATTATTTGGCAAACATTCGTTCCTCTCTGAACCTAATACCGAAATCCACAATGACTAAGCCGCGAGCTGAAGCTAAAGCTAGTTTGACTAAAATATAAACAGTATTTTCAGCAGAACACAAACATTCAGCACAAAATCATGGCGTACAATAATAAATCTAAAACTGTACCAAAAGCTATAGCGCTATTTAAATCACAAGGTTGCTATTAAATGCGAGAACTGTAACTTCAATTTAATGGCCGGAAAATTCGAAACTATGCTTTAATATGGTTAAAGCGTGACAGACCAAGAACGTTTTGTTCTTCCAAGATAAACGGATTTGAAGATTCAATTTATGAAGTTTCGCTGCCACAAGTTAATCTGTTTACTCAAATTGAACTAACTTAGCACGGTTTGACTTACGATATTATATTGGCCTGATGTTATCGGGTTGATTTTATTTAAAGTATGCTTGGGTTATTGATAAGTTTCAATTGATTTTCTTAGAATAAAAAACACAATTTTATGTTTAAATTTTATCTAAGGAAAATATTTTTTGTAATACATATAAATATTACCATTGTACGACGAGTTATACAATTTTGTCTTTCAAAATTCTATAATTTCTAGTTCCATGAGTTACCATGAGTAATATAGTGATTTGCCTACCTAAAATATAATAGCACTACTTCTTCTCAGGCTATAGGTTTCGTTAATAGATTTTCTTACTATTGGCCAAACAGATATTGTCAAACCTCTACCTAACGTAGCGATTATAGACCATACCTTTCTTTTAAAAGGCTTAGACTAAGTTGTATACCTACGAGTCAGTCTAGATCTTACAGAAAAATAATCACAAACACGACACAAAGCTAAAATAGATATTAATAATGCAAATGAACAAATAACCTGAGTTTTACAGTCTGGCAACCCTAACGGGCCGTTGTAAAATATTCCCAAGAATCGCGAGAAGGGAACAAGTACGGTGTAAAAAGTAACAGACCACTCTCGTTTAGTGCGGACCCGTTACGGGAGTATGGACGCCCAGGGAGACGGTTTTAGCCTGCCCTATAAAACCCGGCGTGCCCAACACTACTCATAAACCGACGCCTCTTCAACGTGAGACATAAGACAAACGGATGCGTTAAGTCTTAAAAAAGTACTCGTATAAAACTCAATTCTCTGATCCTAACAAAACTCTTATCGCACAGAAGAGTACTTTCAAAACTTAGGAACATATGTACGGTGAAGATTCTCAAAGAAAATGACTTGAGTACTTTGAACTACCTCAAATCACCGATACTTTACCGATAAATATGTGATCATAAATTTAACCAACCAAAATCACAGACGTAAACTAATTAAAGCTTTCATGGCCACTCTTTTAATGGTTCTCTTTTGTTGTTCGAATCGTAAATTTCCTTTGACATAAAAATAATTTCCATTTGGCGTTAGTTACGTAATTAATCGCAAACTTTTCTTTTCAATGCATAGTATTCGCGTAGATTAAAAAAACCAGCACTATATTATTCCTCTATCCCTCAACCAAATGTATGTATGCAGCAACATTTATGTAAGCTCCTAATCACAACCCCGTATCATTAAATCAAACTCAAACACAACACTAATCTTACTAAATGTACATTTCACTATTCAAACCAAAACGTTTCTGATTACATGTCAATAAAATTGTTAGTCCAATAGTTTCGCGTCATTATACGTCATATTTGGTTAAGATCACACCGCCTATTAAACTTTGTTTGATTGTTTAACAGGGATCGGTGTATTCACTTGTGAGTGTGAGACGTGATGTACAAATTAGGGGTTGCTGTCAAAATATTACAAATTCAATCAGTATCGTGTTTGATATGCACACGTAAAGGATTTCGTCTTGCTAATGATGCTGAAAATTAAGTTGAGGGTTGAAATTTTGATATTATGTGGAATTTTATGACCTACGCCAAAAACCAAATCTTATTTATCTTGAATATTTATTGAATAATAATGAGAAAACAAATAATATCGAAAAAACTGTAAAGTCACAATGGCACAGACACATAGTAAGAAGAACCGGTGGCCGTTGGAGCGGAAAGGGTTTAGAATGGCGACCGCTCAAGAAACGACTCTGTGGGTAGGCCCCCCACTAGGTGGACAGACGATCTGGTGAAGGTCGCAGTAAGTCGTTGGATACCTCGCGGGGACCGATCTTTGTGGAGATCCTCAAGCGAGGCCTATGTCCAGAATCGTCATCATTTGACCGAGATGATGATAATACAGAATTGACACTGTTTTATTTGAAACGATAACGAGAATTAAACGCGATCATAGCTTATTATTTTGCCTGACGTTTCGATCGGGTTGCACCGACCGTGGTCACAGGCTGACTGGAGACAGCGATGCACTCACTCCGAGGATGCACTGACAAGGACAGGGATAAACATTCTTGTCTTTAAAGTTTTCAACAATGTCAATGTCAATAGATTTTGAACGTAAAATGAAACTGATGTACTTCACTAACGTATAATTATTAAAACCTCAAGGGCGTTCTTATCTAATGCTAAAGTTATAATGTTTAGGGACACAGGGCATTGCTGTATTTCCAAGTACTTTATATCAATGAAGGAAGTAAACTAGGCCTTGTAACTTCCAGCAGTACAACACACTCCAAGCTCGAACAACACTCCTAACACACAATTACAGTTACACGTTACTGCTCCCCCAACAATAACCGCGTTGACACCATCCGCGAAATTAACCAGAAAATATAATGCGAGTGCCCACGCTTCTTACTTACAAAATACATAATTAAGAAAGTTTTTATGAGCGGCGCTCGGCAAGTCGGCGCTTGTCACAGCCTGACACCGCCCCTATGTCCGGACGAGAGACAACAGGAGCACACCCAGTAGGAACTCTTGAACAATTCCCGGATATCACAGAATCTTTATCACGTTCACTGCATATATCAATAACATTCTGACACATGTGTCCAGCTGTAACAATTCAATATATTTGCTCAGTTCCATCAGAGCTCATTATGTAGAAGTTAGGAGTTCGTTTTAGTTTTGAAATCTTAAAAGCGTCCTTTGTCTATCTGCCTACCTATAGTACAATTATTGATAGTGTCATATTATAAAAAAACGTAAAAAAACTGGAATTGCGCGCATATGAAATAATTTTAGATTTGTCACTTAAAAACAATTATATTTTTATAGTGCAAATAAAAGTACTTTCTATTTGTCTTGGATGGCCAAATCTCTTGTTTATTCCGCTAAAAAACATCAAATAAACTCACTACACTTAAGAGGCGATTTTCTAAATAGATCCATTTTAATAGTACAGCATCTTAGACGAGTATTGAGGTGCAATTAGTCAATAACCTATTTGTTCAATAGCGCAGACCTTACTGAACATGGGTCCACTGCGTCAAAGATTATAATTCCACTGAACAAATTATTTACAAATTGTGATTCCTGATGTTGTTCCGTTCCCCCGCGGCTTATGCCTTCTTCATTAATTATGACTGTGGAGTTTTTATTTGCACAGCTAAGATTCGCGGTGTCAAAGTTGACGCCCGCCTTTTTATGGGGATGTTGATTCAATTATTTATGCGTTTTGTGAGTACCTACTCAAAGATTGTTAGCAAGAAATCTGACGAAACTCTTAATGTGTTTTGATGTAAACAAGTTTACCTTTTACAATTTCAAACTCTTGTTCGCTGTTTTCGCCGGTACCAGAGAAAGGAGAATACTATTTTGGCATTTGAACAGAAATTCTATCAATACTTATTCAATCTGATGTTGCCTTTTGGCAAGGATGAGACCTGGTGACCCAAAACGCAGGGCTTGGACATCAGTCTCCCGCTAGTTAATATAAGATAATTATGATTTGTACACTTGTTGTTGTTGTAAACTTTAGTATTTAATGGAGTAAAATAAATAAATAATTCAAAATATTAAATTAAATCAGATGCATTTGTTCTCATATGCACCATCATTTATACCTACTACCTAACCTACTCAAAAGACAAAATCTTTACTACACCTTTCGTTCTTACACTTGCCTTACTACCTATATTACTTACTTATTATAAAATAAAACACATAGCATAACATAACATGAAAAAGCATTTGTTTTGTTAGTTACTGCGATTATAATACCTACGTTTTTGCTCCAGAAGTATTTAAATTATATTTTAATAAAAAATATTAGTATTACAGATCAGAAAATAAAGGAATACAGAGAGAAAGTTAGTATCCAGGAAACCTTAAAAGTGATTGAAGTCTATCTCAAAGTTGTGTATATCATTCTAGGCAGACGCAAGCAACCTTTGTTCTGTTTTTACGAAATGAAGTAATTAACATTAAATCATTTTTAATGAGCTTCTATAGCAATTTTTTAACAATCAAGTTAATGGCCCTTAGCAATGCAATGCAATTGCACTCATAGTCTGGAGTACGTACATCATCCGACGCCAAAATAACTCGACGGGACAATTAAGTTCGCAATTACGCACCGAATAGATGACATTCCAACTTGATTAAGTTCTGATTATTAATGGCCGTGTATTTTGCAGCCAAAATATATCGGTGACAGTTCCTAATGGTTTGTATTATTGTTATTAAGATATTATGACAAATTAAATTCGTTATTTTCTCTTCATTTTGTTTAATAATTGCTTGTTAAACTAAATCAACAGACTACATTAGTCCATAGGCATCTCAAAAAGAGAGTTTGGCCGTAACCACCACGCTTGGCAAAAAGGCTGGCGATCGCAGGTTGGCCAATGATGGAGATAGGAAGCCGCTGCCTGTTTACTTCTGGCGGTACTCCCTAAGGTCACCTCTTACGACTCCCATGGAATGAGATAGGGTGCAGACACCACATCGGACATAATAAGCCTAAGTACCTACTAACAAGTACTGAAAAATCCAAGTATTTTGAGATATACAGTCTAAAATAATTCATTTCCTTTCTTTATCACGGATAATAAAGTAATGTCCAAATATTAGGTATCTATCAATAGCTACGGGTGAAAGTAAATACCATAGTGTCTTCCTAATAAATCTTTTAGATTAAACAAAAAATGTGTTCCGCCAGACCCTCAAAGTGTATATACTGAAGCCGCAAGAAGTCTCGTTCTTGTTATAAAAATAATTGTCGTTTTTGGCACGTCATCCCGTCAACGGCGGGTCTTTCCCTAAATGGGTGTAATTACAAAGTTTTTATTACTAACTGTGAGCCAAAACTGCCATAGACGATCGTATACCGCCTACTTTGGCCACTGAGGCTCGCAACCCGATACTCTGCTGTTTTATATCTGCTTCATGATTACTTTTGGCATTAAGATCAAGAGAATAATTGATTCGCCACAGATTTTAATTTGGGGTCGACAGGATTTTTACTTGGCAAGTTTTTGGCAATGTTATACTTTGGGTACCAAACATGGCATCAAGTAGGTATTAGAGAGTAAACAGGTGTAGGTAGTGGCTGGCAATTCTAAGTGGACAAAAGTGACATAAAAATAATGGGAAACAAATATTTTTTATTTTAATATGGTCTTGGAAAAGAACCTTATACTCGGCCGGAAATTGGATCCACATCACCTTACGAAGAAAGACAAACTATATGATTTTGACTAACGCGAATTCTTTCAAGTGTTTTCCCTGCTAAAGCCACCGTCTTAGCAAACAAATGTTTGCAACAAAATTTCTATAAAAACTCTTAGGTATAACTGTAGCACCGCATGACGCATTAGCCAATATCATTTGACGTTAGCACTTGGAATAATTCGAGGCGTTAGCAAAATATTATATCATCAGTAGTTTAGTTGGAAAAAATATCAGGAACAACAAACTGCAGCTGATTCTGAAATAGTGTAGCATATGATGTCAGTTGATACATTTAGTGCTCCCCCGCAATACCTGACTTACAAAAACTTTATACGTCGTAATAAACTTAATTATGGCTAGTACTCCATCAGGATTTCTGCTTCACTAAAATGCAATTTTACTGAGAACAAATCCCTTCTCTTGCCTGCCTAGTAGCTTTCTGACGTCGATGGCCAGTCGGCGGTGTGATGCGGGCTCTCCATTATTTCCGTTCCCGAGCGAGCGAGCCTCGTTAAGGAACTAATCGGCTCATTGTGCACTATGCACTTCGACCCTCTACTCTCATCTGTATCTATTGATCCATTTGATCCAATGATGTAAAATTGTTCATTTTGAAGAATCAGTTACCATAGTTGGAATCAGTTGGAATACTAAAAATGACATTCTCTATGAGGTCTATTTGTGATCGATCACATCGAGTCACATCGTTTTTCTTTGACGTTACGATAGCATAATTTACTAGATTGAATATGCAGTCCCAGATTAGTTTCAATATGAAAGTAACTAAGGCTTCAAACATAAATGTATATACAACTAGATATTATTATGCAGCTTGTGTAGTGACACTAACATCAGAGGTTGTATTGCAAGTTGCAATACAACCTCTGATGTTAGTGTCACTACTAACATCAGAGGTTGTATTGCAAGTTGCAAGCGAGAATATGTCCGGAGTATTACAAATTCAGACTTGCATATCTAGAGTGGCTTGAGCTTGCACGCTAAGAATACGTCCAGACTGGTACGTTTGGAGTTGCATATGAAAGTTGCAGGGGCAGCATCCGAGACTGCGTACGAATGCGCTAAAGAAGCGTATGCTGTGTCGCCGCGATCCGTCACATGATGTATGCGCATCTTCCCTCTTACTAACACCCTGAACGCTCACGCGGCATAAATTTCAACTTAAACCCGCAACTTTACTCCTAGGAATGTGTTAAATTCACAGAATGAAGTTTTTACAACTTCACCGACGTTTTCACCCGCTAACTCCTTAAATTATTACGTTTCGGTGCTCTCCTTCACATACGTATAGTGCTTTTACAAAGATTTATGTATGACGGGAAGTTCCGATTGCCGTAAATTTTAATTACAGTCGATTGTACTGTACGTACGGATAGTAAGTAAGTAGCTACACTTATTGAACTTTAAAGAACTTTTCGATATTTTGTAACTTACAGCGGCTTCCAAGGCTTCCCTGGCAAACTAAGTAAAAAATGTATGAATATTTCGTTTAAGTACACACTTATTTACGTTTGCAGTTACATGGTAAGCAAATGGGAATGCAAATTTCGTGTAATATTCTCTTTGCCTGCAAGTTTCATCAGGACGATCGAATGAAAATACTCTTGAAGTTTTAAAACGAATGGAAAGATAAAAATTAATATACATTTAAATATTTTGCTTGCTCGTCATCGTGTTTTTGCAAATTCACTTTTCATTGCAGCGTTTTATAGAACAGGTACATTATTAACAAATTTTACAAAATATCCTTCTACAGTATTTACTCCTTTAGTTCCTCACTTACTGCTAAATTTATTACGACATCACCAGCTCCACCACCACGCACCAGCGATCGCGTTTGACCGAAGTGGGGAAAAGACGCTACTTCCTGTACCTACCCTACTGCTTCTTCAATCATCTCATAAGAGACCTATCGTTATTTTATTACACAAAATATGTAACGTTATTTTTAAAAATATTTTTTCTCGTACTTCGTATCCTTTCTTCGTCTTAACAGCTATTTTTATTATATTCTTCCCGGTAAACTTACGGTAAGTTTAATATCCTCACTGAAACTAAGTCCATCGTTAAAGCTAATGGCTGACTTGGAGATGTTTTTGTTTCCATGTTCGATTAAAACGGTACAGATCGTTCTGCGTGTAGCGCTGATTAAAAATCTTGCTCGATTTTTAATAAATTCCTAAAGGCACGATTAAAAGTGAAGATTGCCGAGGTGAGAGCGAGGCTCTTGGTGGAGCTCGGAAGAAGTCTCGTGAGCTCGGGGGTGTCCGGGGGTGTTCGGGGGTGTCCCGAAACGAAAGTGCAATATCAGGAACGATGGAGCGTGGCCGGCATAGCGACATTTGCATCTTGCCAAATTAGGGTTGGTGATCGGTTCGACTTTGACATGCATTTTTAATAATTAACAAGCATAGTCAGAAAGACGTCAAAATGTAACAGCTCTTCGATCGCGACTTGGTCCGCGCGGGATCTAAAAGCATTCCCGGTTATATCTTGATGAGAAATTATTTATTCCCCATAGCAATATTGACTTCCGTTCGACACACCTTTGAGTTTCGTACCCCTTGATTAAAGTGGAAAAAATGGGCGTTTTAATCATTTAAAACACCTGTTAAAACATAAGTTTATATTTTTTGGTATTGATATTTCGCAGTTGACTGCCACAGCTCTGGTGATATCGAAAGACTTGTTCCTTTAATAAATCATATAGATTCTTAAGTATAAAAATTTCTCGCGTTCAAAGGAGCTAGCTAGTTCGCTGCTTGAACACTTAGGTGCTCATTTTATCAAAGCATACCCGATATCATTTTATCAGTTAATTAACCGAGACATAATATGACCTTTGGGTGCCTAGTTTTAGGATTAATCTACAAATAAAAAGATTACCTAGTTCAAATTTGCAGTTAAATGCTAAAAAAAGTTTAAGAATCGACTCTCGCAGTTTTTTCCCAATGTTTTCTGATTTTTTATGATTTAATTACGAAAATCTCCATACTTGTAGAATAAGACAATACTTTCGTACACAAATTCTATAGTTCTTAGTCAACAGGTAATAAGCTTATAGCTTATTTTGACTTAAGAATGTCCAAATATTTTTTGACGAAAGTAAATGACCGTATGTTTCTTTAACAATAACATAGAAGTTTAATTTTTTCACAGATTCAAGGGACTATAAGTGTATGGTTTTAAATTTAAGTTAATACCTTCGCGCGTTCTCGAGATAGACGGTCTTAACAGACAGGTGAACGGGCGGGCGGACAATAAAGTGATCTTATAAGGATTTTGTATTTCCTTTCTGTGGTACGGAATCCAAAAGAACAGCGTTTTTTTTTTATAACGAACGTAATTTTTGCACAATTTACACTAACGTATTTAATAAACGTTAGTTTCAAAATATAGAAAGCACCTACTAAATATCAGTAAGTGTTTTCTATATTTTGAACCTAATATTGTACTAGTAATTTATTAGTGATTCGATAAATAACAAGTATTTAACACACTTGGCAACCCTATGCGAAATGAAACCATATTATCGATATTGTGGCGCACTTATTGAAAGTTATTGTGATAAAAGTCCCGTGATAACATCCAGAACGAGTGCTTTGTTGACATTGCCTTGCAATAAGAAAAGGGAAAACTATTTTTACGTCATTTCAAAAATGTTAATTGCTCGTATTTTTAACGTAATTAGCATTAGTATGTATTTTTTTCTGGAAGTCATCATAAGTACTACCATAGTTACTACATAATTATAGTAAACGTATAGTTTCATTTTAAATCATTCCCAAAACGATGATAAGTGTACTGAAGCGCATGTTTTTTAAGCATTAAATTTGTTACTTGAATTTGGGCTGGAGTTTGCCAAATTCTTAAAGCATCGTGTTCTTATTAGTAAGTCTATAAAACGCGTATTATATAATTTTCTTGAACTGCACCATCACTAAGACAGGATTTCTGCGACCACTTTAGAAATTCACACAACTAGATCTACTTATCAGTAGCAATCCTGATTACATTCATAATCTCAGAAGAAATAATCACATCTCGGATGTATATTGGGGAACAAACTAAAGTAAACTTTTTCAGCTAAGCGTTTTGCTCTTCTCTATCCGATAATGATTCTAATGTTCGTAATAAAACGAAATGACAGTACAACAGTATTCCCCCCACGTTCCCGAATCCTGACTCCATTCGGCAGGAAGACGGTCTCAGCAAGTTTCGATGCCCGCACCAAGCCGCAATATGTATGATAAATAAATTGCTATCCAATATGAAATGGAAGCTATACCGGTGAAATGTACAAAACCTATCTTATTATATTTATGGCGATGAACGAGGATGAGGGATGGTATAATTCGTTTACATACTAGCTTAGACCGGGCTATTTGGCTGAGTTATTGTATTTAATTTAAATAACATTTATTACTCGAAACTCAAGGGTTTGAAGGACGAATGTTAATGTAGTTCAGTGGCATCAAAGTTTTGGTATTGAAGCGAGCCATGGTATTTGTTTTAATGCTTTAAAAATTTTATAATGACGATAAAAAAAATTGCAAACCAATAAATCCAAGTAAACATTTTGGCGGGTAGATGGGGAAGAAAGGCCTTTGTTCAGCAGTGGGAATATAGGGATGGATTAGTTAATGCATTTTTCACGGTGTTGACCGATCGCAAATTGTTTTTCTTGTCGTTAAGGTACCTATTTGAAAATTTGTTACGTAAAGTATTCAGAACAAAATTTTACTTATAGTAAGGTTACCATAAAAATTGTGTTCTATTTTAATTTTAATATATATTCTACAAAATATATATTTACAAACAATCAAATATTGACTAATGACTTCACACATTGTGTGGCGTCTTAATTTAAGATATTTTGTCGGTAATTTATTTGTTTTTTTTTTAACGACCCCATTGGTGCAGTGATTCGGTTTTCCTCCTACAGCACAAGGGTTCCCGAATTGGATTTGCGGTTGAATGAAGTGTGAACAGTATTTTTAAAGTTGGGTTATAGTTGTGCTTTAAAAATACGTTAATTTATTGGTATCGGCTTTTAGAGTAGACTACCAAACTATCTCTAAAAGATACACGACAAGTATAAGATCTTTGTAAGGAGTTTTCACACTTTCATAATTACGTGTACTTAACGTAAACTACATTCTGTGTTCGGAGAGACTAATCCTTGTCAGTAAGGCTAGTCTATTTACCCAATATGTCAAGTAACGTAAATGGTCAAATGGTCACACTTATTACAGCTAAAAGTATTGTTATTTAAATTTGACACAAGGGTTATTTTTATTTCCTAATTTTGAGTATTTTTTTAACATTGAATAGCTAAAATCGTTTCATAATCCCAACACTAAATGCCTTACATTCACAACAGCATTTTTTACGCTAAATTTTAATATGTGCAATACGAGGCCGCATATTATTTTTAAATGGCCAATTGCTAATACAAAACTCGTAAACGTCTACCCATAAACCTCCGCTACTTAAAAGAAGATCCTCTTCATAATAATCCAACGTTTTAGCTTCTAAGATTAAAACGCAGAGGATATTACATCGTAATACCTTTTAATAACCGCACACATATTGTACTACATTCCTTTGAGCTGCATTCGAATAAAAGGGACATTCCGCCCTGTCATCTCTCGTTTAATTAGAAATCTCTTTCTGTTCGGGTTGTAGCTGCCTTATATTTTCGGTCATCTAGCTTCCTTATTTTGTGGTAAATTTTGCCAGCTCTTAAAAGTGAATCTCATTTATTGTAATTTTTGTGTTCAGGTCAAACTAAATTCTTGATTAAAAGTTTTGACGGATTTGTGTCAGGCTTTTTTGGTAGCATCACAATGTTACAGTTTATTTAGTTTAGTTAATGGTCTGTTCGGTATATAAAAATATGTATGTGTGATAAAATACTTAATTATGTGATACTAGTCTAGTCCGAAACTTATAATATTTTTTCTAGATTTCAGTAAATTTTTTGTATGACCATTTTAGGCACATTTTGATATAGCCTAATCTTCGTTGAGTTGTTTAATGTTTACTTACTTTGGTTCATACAGCTACCATGACCTACATAACCATAAACTAATTGTTTTGCTCCAAGACAGTATTAGGAACATCCAAATACCAATTACTGAAGAAAGCTCATACGCCGTAACACGAAACAGCATCACTTTCGTCAAATCTCATGTAATGTCGTCTTGCTTCTCTCATAACGCAAATTTCCATAAAAGCAACACGGTTCAAATGTATATCCAACGTGCGATGGCAACCCATATCATTGTATGGAAAATGTCTTAACAGTCAAGTCACGTTTGATATTTCTTATTTTCTTTGTCTCATTTGTCCCGGAGTCGGAATAGCATCAAGCCTATCCCCGCTGTTTTTTCGTCATAAGATTTTTTACTTATGCCTCATCTCTCTGTGTCGCGTATTTAGCGAAATGGGGTAACATCAGAGCGTATACGATTTCTTTGTAAATACAGCTTACTGATTTCTTGTCTCTGAGTTGTTTTGGATGATACGTGTACTCATATCATTTTGTTATTTTGTTAACGTATTCCGACATATTTTATGTCGGACATTGCTGAAAGGAGCAACATGATGCCCTTATGAATAAAGTCTTGATACAAATATTTAAGCAGTGATGATTTATATTTTACCGATAACCTAGTGTTGAATGTTTCTAATTGTTCTTGTGGGTCTCGTATGAGGGTCTAAAGGAAAAGTGCCAAAAGAATACGGGTGGCAGCAACTTCCATGCATCACTGGCCAAACTGCGATCACCAATCCGCCTTGCGTGGCGATTATGGCGAAATCTTCCTTTTAAAGGACTAGCAGTAGACTAAAATAATCTAGTTATAATGATGATGAAATTAATGAGCTTTATACGGGGTGTTTACAAGTAGGCAGGCAAATGACAAAACTTATTCATATCAAGGTACAAAAACCAGTTGCCTCATTGAACAAGCATAATAGCGCCAAAGGCTGAATAGTGCAACAGATTCAACTTTTCCGGGTCACGCTATAATTTTATGCTGCCGTCCTCCCGCTTCTTGTAAAACAACAATCTCAAGCTTCTCAGATAATACGAGTAATGAAATAATGAGCTAAACTTAAACGAGCTGTAAAATTTATGTTTTGTGCAGCTTAAAAACAAAACTCCCCGGAGATTTCCAGTTACGAAACTGAGTTAACGTTTTGCTCTCGGTTTAGTTGGTTTTTTCGTGTAGCTCCGGCTTGCGGTACTCCGTGTATTGCGGTTTAAAGTTAATGTACGGTTCTCTAGTGTGTTTAGTTTTAGAGAAATGCAGTGGCTGTCGCGAGTGTGCGTTTACAGGATTTAGGTATTATGTTCTTCTGTCAATTGTGACGGTTTCAAGCTACACCTGAAAAATAATTTAACTACACGTATTTATTTTCTTTTTATAAATTATTTTGGTAGAAAAAGAAATCAGTTTTTATAACATGAATTTAAATTAGTTATCTAATGTCAGTTTAAGCTGTCAGAAAATATTAATATTGTTCTAAAGAACGTTAGATAGGCGTGTTACTCGTAAGTATATTAATAATTGGGGAAATTTAATATATTTTTATAAAAAAATATGTTGTCATCATTTAAAAAGTGTTTTTATTTTTTAAATAAAACAATTATTATTGGTAGACTACAATAATTATCTTTTTACCCTTTCTTAACCTACAGAAGAACATTTCCAACTAATACCACTTAATTCACTTTTATAAGGAATTTATTTTCTGATATTTGGTGGCGTTTTAGTATCATAAGTAACTATAATGTATCAGCACGATCATGATAATAATATATCAGTTTGCACATATAGACTGAGATCAAAGACCTGTAATACACAGCAGACAAACGGGCGCATATACAAATAAATATACAGACAGACGGGTAAACGGGCAGATGACGAGCCGAACTTGGTGAAATTTAAAAGTTTTGGTTTAATGTACTGTTCGTCCCTAGATACCCATAGCGGAAATGGCAGCTTATAGGTTAAAAATGATTTATCTGAAAGTGTTGCATAAGTTATCATGCCTGAAAAACAAAATACCGAGATTTGATTGCTAAGTGGTTTTTTGTACTGAGTACACATTACTTTGATGCTAAAGTAAGTTCTTTATTACAAATCAGAAATAACCCCAACCCCAGAAAATATAGTTTTTTTTATCGACTCCTCCGGGTATCGAACTTTGGTGCCTCGGCGCAAGCGACCGAAAACCGGTGTGTCCATTCCACTATGGAGGTCTTCAACTAGTTGAGTTATGATTTTTTAAATCGTAAAGTATTTTGCAAGTCTGTTAATCTGTCCTAGTCAATAATCCTCAGTCTCTGTTGAGTTTAATTTTAGAACGCAAATTCAACCGAAGGTATTTCGGTAGGGGTCGTCAATATTGTATTATAGTTATCTAATAATAGCTCAGCTGAATAACCTATAGCTCAAAAGCCGTTTATTATTAAACTTCTAATGCAGGTATAATTATAATATAGTAGTAGGTATTTAGGTAATCATTCAAATGGTTTTTTTTCCAATAGTGACTTTGTGGTAGAGACTTTGTGGACTTAGGTCAGGACCGGTCGATAATCGAGTCATTTATTTCAACAAAACATAAAAAATGCAAAAGTAAACCTGTCTGTCCGTAAGTATCTGATGCTTTTATACCGCTTAACCGGTTTTGATGAAATTATTTAGCAAAGTAGTTTGGGATCCAGGGAAAGACAAAGGATAACTTATATTTTGAAAATCATTCCTTGAAGTGGTAAAAGTTAAAATGTGTACGGGGAATCTGTTATTAATCAATTTGATATATAAAAATAATTGCAAAAAATTGGTGTGGTCGAATTTGAACAAAACGATTTAAAAAAAAATCAAGTTTATATACTGATATTATAAGTGCAATTAAGTTGCTAAAATATCAAATAAAATATATAAATAGCTGTTTCATCTTAACTGACTGTCAAACATCTGCAAAGATGTTTCTTTCGGGTGTTAAGGGTGCAAACTCCTAACATTTGATGAAACAACGCTGGCTCACAGCGTAAGAATATGCTTGAAAAATTCGCGCCATGTCGCAGTGTCTCGGTGGCCTAATGGTATGGCGCCCGCCCGGCATGCGAGGAGATGCGGGTTCGAGTCCCGCCTAAAACAAAAAAAAAATTCAAGTTTATATACTGATATTATAAGTGCAATTAAGTTGCTAAAATATCAAATAAAATATATAAATAGCTGTTTCATCTTAACTGACTGTCAAACATCTGCAAAGATGTTTCTTTCGGGTGTTAAGGGTGCAAACTCCTAACATTTGATGAAACAACGCTGGCTCACAGCGTAAGAATATGCTTGAAAAATTTGCGCCATGTCGCAGTGTCTCGGTGGCCTAATGGTATGGCGCCCGCCCGGCATGCGAGGAGATGCGGGTTCGAATACCGCCTGAGAAAAAATTTAAAAAAAAAAATTTTTTAAGTTTATATACTGATTTAAAGGAATTTGGAAATATTCCACGCGAAACAGGAAAAGTATTAGTACGTACCCTATAAAAGAGCACAAGTTTAATGTGTCTTTGGTTTAAAATTACATTACTTGAGAACATTCTCCTTTTTCCTTCCATTGAAAAGGCCTAAAAGAAATCAAAACAATGACAAATAACCATCATACTGTGTCATTATAAATACCTACTTTTGAGTAAGATTGTCCTGTCCCATGCTATATCAGTCAAGATACAGAATACCTACGTACGCAGGTCAAATTTACTACAAATTGGATCCCACGGGCCTCCGGTGGTATTTAGGTATTCTATTTTTTTTTCCTCTCGGCCCTGGATCAATGCAGACAAAGGCTGATACAATCTAGACAGAGCAGTTGTAGGAAGCTGATTATCGTAGAAGGGTGTGAGATAGGGATGTGCTGAATGTCAAATAAAGCTAGTGTGATTAATTGGAAGATAGCGGTCCAAAACAATTCCATTTTAACGCACAAATCAAAAACCATGTAATAGGTTCTTTTCTTGATCAAAAGAAAGGCTATTCAAATGAAGCAGAGTCTTTTTTACATCACCGATGAATTCTCGAATCATCATAGGCTTCCTATAACTTTTGATGATTTTTCAAACTATGCCTAACTCATATTGAAGAAAAAATATCCACCTCTTTGTGTAACAACACTAATATCTAAGTAAATCAAGTGTATAATCAATTGCGAATCTTATGCGCTGACGCATAAAAGACCACTTGTCGCTAAGTCTTTTCGATCATAATAAATCACATTTCCTTTATTAACTATAATTCAGGTACTACAAAGCTTCTTTGCAGCTTTGACGGAACACTGACAAAAAATTGATTAGATCACTTTTAATTCGTTGAAGAAAGCCTCTGGCATGTCTAACCATGAAAAGGATTTTCTATTAACGAGGCTATTTAATTTTTAAAATGAGCGGCTCAGCACAACTATGGTAGAAGAAATAAAAAGTAGAATTAAATCATAATACTGTTAATAAGTCGTATTCAATTAGGTGCCTTTTCATCTAAAAGTAAATGAAGATAGAATATCCAGATTAGTTTATATTGCTTGCAAAAACATCGATTCCTAATATTAGGGACTAGCTTGGCACAACACTAGTAACTTTGGGGGAGGAACAAACAGCACGATTTATTGTTAATGGCCCTCAGCCAGACGTTAAACGCGATGAATTCCTTACACAAACAACTGTAGGACGAGCAAAATACTCGATAGAATAGGTATATTGACAAAAAACAAATTACTAATGAGAAATTCCGAAGTGTTAAAGATATGCTGCTTTTTAACCGACAAAATAATGACCGCATGAGGAATACTATAACACGAAAATATGTTGGTATGAAATAAAAGAGCTTATTTCTATCGTATCATACTAATAATAGGGGTTAAAGTATGAAATTGCCGATTATTTTACCACTTTTATTTTGTTTATAGCTCTTAAGTATAGGCATATTATTGCGTAATTCTTTTTGTATTGTATCAAAACCTAAATAAAGTAACTTTTGACTAAAAAAAAAATGCAATACTAGTGCCTATTACTTTAAAGGAAGTCGTTGAAAAGACCCCTTACAATGTGTCAGCTGACCTTCTTGTTTCAATTAAGTATATTTGTATTATATACTTTGATTTTCAGAAATTTAAATACTATAATGCGTAGCTTTATAACCATCTAACTTTCACCTTTAATTGCATCGAAAACGGATCAGGCGTTTTTAAAAAACTAAAAAATTGTTAGTATGGAAAAATAACTTTTCTCGATTTCGGCCATACAAAACGGCAATTTCATACTTTAACCCCTAATTGATTATGAAAATGATATAAAAAATGAAAGTTTGACTCGACATCAATTAAGTTTGACATGAAACATGAAAGTATGGGTATATGGATATTTGTTACTTTTTCACGCAAAAACGACTCAACGAATCTCAATGAAATTTGGCGCAGTATTTGTTTATTGGCTGAAATAACATGAAGACTACTTTTTATTCCTATGGGATAATTCTGACACATAGTTTGATGAAACAGCAGTCCGTTTATTCATTTTTTATATAAAAAAAAAACAAATTACGGGAAATTTTATAAAATTATTACTGAAGAACAACAATAAGATCGTCAATAAATTTAGTGTCTTTGTTTTACTGTAGCAAATCGAATAATTTAATTAAGTATGTAAACTAAACGATTATTTTTCTTTAACCCGACATCAATTAAATAGGTTTTTTTTACGTAACAGCTGTGTCTGTGACTACGTTTGTGTGGACTACAGGATACTTGGCATTTCTCACCCTATTTATTCTTATAATTATGATGTCTAAAATATAAGAAGCCTATTTGCGTGTGAGAGTCCTGTCAAAATCAGTCCAGTCGTGTCAGAGAAAAGCCGGAACAAACAGTATGTCTGTTTACTAACTAAAATATAAAATTCAATTCAAAATCATAATTAATCTGTAAATAACACTTTTGTTTAATATTTTGCCCAAAATTAGGACATTGTCGATTGATACATTATCGTTTCTAATAAGAATCATAAATGTTTTACTTCGACTAATAGTAAATGGCTACAGTAATAAGAGTAAAACATTCAAACTGTTTTTGGGCCCAACATGCAGTTTTATGATGGCTAAATCATTTACTTATAAAACAGCGAAACCGTTAATTTTTAATTTTTTTGGGTGCTAGATGACTACACTTATATCAATAAATCAACTGAGTTACACTTGAAATAACGTTTCATCGTTACACCCTATATAAAAGACATAACGTTAATTTATTATCCGTTATAAATCCATAACGTACCAATTTCGAAATCGTGTCTGGGTTACGCTATTTCTATCTAAGATATTACAACGATAAAGATTTTTGTATCGTCTCCAAATTCAGAGTTGATTTAAGAAACCAGGTGCTTTATAAATCTAACGTTTCACAGAAATAATTTGAGAGATGGTAAGTATATTAGTAGCGTTCACGACGGTAATTTAGAGTGACAGTGTTAAATGGTTGCTATATTTTGTTTGGAGTAATTATAACAATTAGGTCAACGTGCGAATCTCGTGATGAGGCCAAGCCCTATAAACGTCAGGGCACATCAAGTGACGGTGCATCAGGCGACAACTTGCATAATTTTCTTAATAAAATTCAGAGCAGTCTCGGCAAAAGTGACCTGCCGTCAGTTACCTTTGCGGTGAGGTGTTATGTTGTTGGGTGGTATAACAGTTTTTTTTACATATTTTCCTTATAAATATGTAATTATTCACTAACTTACACCTACGTCTAAAAATATGCTTAGACACTTATAATAATAACGCTTAGAACGATAGTTTCACACATAATTTCTCTAAACATTGAAGCCACTGACTTATCTTTGTGTGCGCAAACATCACGTAATTACGTCAGTTGGCACACACACAAGCGTTGATATAATGTTGCAAGTAAAATAACATTTCCCTAAAAAGCGGGGAAATTGTTGCAGTGTTCCAATTTTCTCCCACTGGCATAAAATGAGTCGCTTACGTTTGTGCTACACGGCGACGCAAAATGAGTTTTCTGCGGCTCAGAATATCTTTTGACCAAAAATCACAACTCAAAATACGGTCAAATCAATCAAATGACGGTCGTTTGGCCTCAGCTTTATGCAAATTGTTTTCAAAATGTGTCTTGAAATTAATCGTCAGAAAATAGCATTGTACATTAATTATCAATATTCATATTAGTTAATAAAAAAAATACGATCGACTGATTCAAAATCTAATATATAAAATTCTCGTGTCGCGGTGTTTGTTACCAAACTACTCCGAAACGGCTGGACCGGTTTTCATGATATTTTGTGTGCCTATCGGGTAGGTCTAAGAATCGTTAATGATTTATCTTTTGTTCCTGTTTTTTTTATCCCACGACGAAAAAGTGCAGTGGGCGTAGCCACGACGGGACAGCTCTTTTTCTTATAATATTTCACTACACTATATCACCTGCCAATAGGTAGAGGTTTTCATGGATGGTATATGTAAGTAGAAACAAGTACGAATTAAATTAGAAATATTTAATAACGGAACTGAAACTATCAGTACGTAATATTAAATCGTACATAATCAATGCCACACAAAAATGAAAAGAAAACAAAAATAAAAAAATCTGGGATTTTTTTCCTATACCTGGCAACATTTTCATTGCAATGGCGGCTGTTTTGTTTACATTTTACTTTCTAGTTTTGACGAATGTTTAACTCAGATTTATAAGTTAGAAAACAGTAGTTACGGGTGAAATGTGATCTTCGTATCCTTATAGATAGATAGATAGATAGATAGATACACTTTATTGCACACCATAAAATTGAAAAATAACACATGAGTAAGATTTAGATTAGTACAATTTAGGCGGTCTTATCGCTTGCAGCGATCTCTACCAGACAGACTAATAGTTATTGTGAGACGCGTTGTGACATCCTTTCACTGTGCAGTATGCACTTTTTAAATTAAATTACGAGAGCTGTTGATAGTGAGACTTTATAATGACGACTGACGCGACTTCAAACGTACTAAGCCTTAAAAGGCCGACTTGAAAATGCATCAATACGCTAGGGCCTACTAGGGTTCTATGCGTTATTATTCTAAGCTTAGACAAATAAAAATACTTTTACCCTTACAAAATCAAGACATTTATTGTCAAATAAATCACGTGGAAGATTTTTTTCTTAACTGACCTCAAAAAAGGAGGAGGTTCTATGTTCGTCTTCATATTTTTTGCTACTGGAATCGCGACCTTTTTGTACACATATTGTTAATAATAAACTTATGGGCATTTTTCATTTTTTCATCGAAATTCTCTAAAAAATTGCATTTAGGGAAAAGAAGCGTTTAGATAGCGTAAAATTTAATATAGAGTGATACCTGACCAAGAAGCTAAAGATCCTATAATCCGTATCAGTTTGGCAAATGATTTACCCCATATCGTTATATGCCACGTGATGCAAAATACTCGTGTAAAAATAAAATTAAAACTATAAAACAAAAGCTCTAACTTATCAACTTAAAGCAATTCTAGTTAAAACTTCACCTTTCATATTCCAACTTTCATAATATCCGCACTTTAATTTGTCGCAATTTTGTGTGAAACCCCTCATTTGTCGGGAAATCTAGTCGAATAACTCAAACTGGTGGAAAAGTGGCTGACGGCTCCACAGTTTTCTACGTCCACCGTCACGTTATTAGTAATGATTTACGAGCTTGTCGTCCGGTACGTTTCGACAGACACCCGTTAATGACTACCGAAGAACTGCACTCAATTTTATTTATTGACTCCCGTCTACTCTCTAAATACTTTGTTTCTAAGGACGCCCCGTTTTGTCTAATGCCCCGTTTGGTATAACGCCCTGTTTGGTCTAACGCCCTGTTTGGTATAACGCCCTGTTTGGTCTAACGCCCTGTTTGGTCTAACGCCCTGTTTGGTCTAACGTCCTGGCTGTGTTACGTGGGTTGGCTTTGGCAATCGCAGTTCCACCAATGATGGAGAGAAGATACTGCTACTTACTTGTCTTTTTCTACCCCATTCTTCCTACCCCATTTTGTTGTTTTGGATTACCAAAAACTAATAAAACAGTCAACTGATGAATCAGACTTAAATATGTCATGATTTGAACAACTAGTCAACCTGTCCCTATAGTCAAACATCCTCGGTTCGGTGATAAATGTTTTAAATACGTCCACATAAAATAATATTAACATACTTATGAATCCAGTACCTACATAAGATCCGAAAAAAAAAACATATTGGCAATCAGACGTCTAATAAAAATAATAATTAAAGACCTCTTTCATTCTACTGTTAGACTGTGACCCTGTGGTACTATTTGAACAACTTGTCAACCTGTCCCTATAGTGAAACATTCTCGGTTTCCCTTTAACAAATCTTTCTGTTTGCGTGACGAATATTTTTAATACGTTGACATTAAATAACAAACTTATAAATTCAGTACCTATGATCCGAAAAAAAAAAATTACAATCAGACGTCTAATAAAAAAACCGGCCAAGTGCGAGTCGGGCTCGCGTACGAAGCGTTAACAACAGTAAATTACAGTTGGATACACAAGTTTCCTATTGTAACCTGTATTAATATCGAGCAAAGATAGGCAAAAAATATCGTTTTGTGTTGTGTGGGAGCCCTTAAATATATAAATAGATAAATAAATAAATAAATAAATAAATAAATGTGGACAACATCACATACATTGTTCTGACCCCAATTTGAATAACTATTTAAAGCATTCGTATTTTGGAAACCAGAGACAACGAAGGTACCACAAACACCCAGACCCGAGAAAATGTAGAAAATACATTATTCTAAATTGACCCGTCAGGGAATCGAATCGCCTCGGAGCAGGCGACACCTTGAAAACCGGTGTGTACGCCACTCCGCCACGGAGGTCATCGTTTACATTCTTTTAATTTTGCTATGTATTATTAAAGTAAAAGTACAACTAAGTGTTTTGTGAATATTACAAGTGCCTGCCCTGCCTGTTGCCATTATTAATATCGAGCTAAACAGGGCTAAAAATCGGTTTTGTTGTATGGGAGCCCCTCTAAAATATTTATTTAGTATTTGTTGTTATAGCGACAACAGAAATACATAATTTGTAAAAATTTCATCTGTCTAGCTATCGTGGGTCTTGAGATAGGTACAGCCATGGTGACAGACAGACGGACAGACGGACAGACAGCGAAGTCTTAGTAATACCCGTTTTTACCCTTTGGGTACATAACCCTAAAAAAATAATTAAAAACCTTTTTTTCCACTACTGTTAACTACTGTTGTGGAACTACCACAATATTTTTCTTTTTTGATAATATCTAGTAAAAGTATTAGAATTCCAACACACTTGTAAGAATCTGATAAAGGAGCAAGTGTGGATACTTGCTAGTGATTAATCGCGTCCATTTATTTTTATAATAATACAAGAAGAACTTACTACTACTTTGTTTTTGAAGTGAAACTTCTTTATCGGCGTTGGAAAAAATTTACCGTCACGTTTTGCGTCACATTTTCGTCACATTTTTCGGTTACGCGCCATCTTTTTCTTGCCCCTACCACGGTTGGTTCAGACGATAGCAAAAAGGTAAAGTGAAATAATATTTAACCAATTTAACCAATTTAACCAATTTAACCAATTTAACCAATTTAACCAATTTAACAAATTTTACCTTTTTAACCAATTTAACCAATTTAACCAATTTAACCAATTTAACCAATTTAACCAATTTAACCAATTTAACTAATTTAACTAATTTAACCAATTTCTGGAAAGTTGCATGTAGATCATTTTTCGAAAAATAAGGCCATAAAGAAGTTTCACTTCTTACGTGTATACACTAGTACACGCACAACTTTTTTTTTTACGCATAGTTAGAATCTTGCGCCAACATTCCAATCGTGACATAAATATTATCACTAACTAGCAGCGTTCTTCGCAATAGCATTGAAAATTTCTACGTTTTACTGAAAAACAAAAACTATTGCGTAGTTTCCAACAGAACAATATAGATTACACTGTTGATTACAAATTTATTTGTTAAATCAACAAATTAATACTTGCTTGTTGATTTTGCCTAACGATAAAGTTGTTCGTTGCATAAAACAGGCAGAAAATATAATTGAATTTACGAACCATGTTAAATTATGAAGCAACAAAATCAAGTAAGTCTGCATTTTTCTCTTACATGTTGCCACAGAATGTTCCAGATATCAATGTATGTAAAGAGGGATAACTATTTTGGACCAATATAGTGCCAGTATTAATAAATAAATGAGAGGATCAAAAAGAACAGGATATTTAAATTAGTTTGTAAAAATAAAATTCAAACAGGATAAATAAAATACTTCTGAGGTCGACATAATTTTTAAAAGTCTCTTATAGTTACTTTGTATAGATTTTATACAAAGATGTCTTTAAAAATACTGCATAAGCAGCTGAAGTATTTGAAAATTTGTGAATTAAATTGGAATAAAACTGTTTTAAAAGTTTCTTCGCAAAATCTAATTTATAAACACCTACACTCATGTTAATGTAATAGTAGATTGACCAAGTAACAAAGTAGCTAGATAGACGGCGCATTTTTCGACAATTTATTAAATACTCGTATGTACATCAATTTCTCTGGTGTCCCCGGATTCCCGCCATCGACTTTCATTAATTTTGCTGATGGATGTCAAGTATGGCTAGAGTTTGTGTAGCAAATCAATCAAGAACAGCCCTTGCGTTTTTTCTTTAAATCTTTGGAATGGAGCGAAAGATAAAAATGCTGTTAATACTATAAGAGGCGTTACTAGGATAAAAATAGATGGCAAAATTCGTGCCTATAATATTTAGACAATCATTTGGTTTAGCCAGGCTGTATACGTACTACAAACTGGATTTTAAATAACTGCTGCTCTAAATTAATAGTAAACAGTATTTTTCTTAAACTACCTCCGTGGTTAAGTGGCATATGTATATATATTATGGATTTGAAGGTGACAGACGGATAGATTAATGTAGAAAACCCTTTTTCAGTTTTTTTCTCGGGCCCAGACGATTGTGGTAATCTTGTTGTTTAAGATTTCCACAAACCAAGTACTATTAGATCAGAACAAAATATGTAATGTTTTCTACATTTACATGGTACTAATTTTTTGAATTCTTTCTTTCCCAACCTTCTATCCTATCAAAATCTTAACAAACATACAAATAAATGGTTTTTTATTATACTTTTCCAACTGACAATAGCATGATTAAACAGGAAAACGATAAATATCAAAGCCATACATCCAATAGGACTAAACATCATCCAATACGCGTATAATGTCAACGTTGAATAAAAGAGGCCTACAATCGTAATTGATCCAATAAACCAAACCCAAAAAGGATTCAGTTTTCCTGTTGTAATCAAAGGAAGTCACACAATGTCCTTTTTAAGGCAGCCCATAAAAGGGCCGCAGGCTCGTTCTCGCAATATCACTCGAATAGTTGACTCTTCTATGGCTAAAGGCTCGTAATAAGACGACAAGGGAGACTACAAATCATAATAAATTTGGCGAACTTATTAAGTCTGTGACACAAACAATGGAGCGAGTTATTGGTGATCTACCCCCGTTGTGTCTCACCCCCGCCCGCCTTGGAACCTCTGCTAGGGCTGACATGAAATATGTAAAAACATTATATTATTATGAACTATGATTTTCAAGTTTATTTATTACATACAGGCTTGGGGAAGAAGTAATAGTCTCTGCTTCATCCGTTTTTTTATATTTCGTCTTTTTATCAAAAAGCAAGTCTTAGACATCTCTAAAATCTTACTAATAATATAAATGCGGAAGTTTGTATATATCTTTGTTACTCAATCACTCTGGTATGGCTAAATATATCTGGATGAAGTTTCACGCAGATAAAGGCAGTTGCTTTAGGCTACTTTTTATTCCGGAATAAAAACGCATCCGTAAAGTACATTCGAATTCAAAATACCACGCGCACGAAGTCACAGGTAACAGCTAGCCTTAAATATGTATTGACTTTTTCGCAGTGATCCTCCAAGTCCTCCTAGATCTTACTCATTCAATCGTAATCAACTATTGTTCGCTCTATTGCCAATTCTTTCTCTCGTATACTTGCAATGTGTTATCCACGTGTAATTTATTATTACCTACTACTCGTACTTTATGCCAATTCAGGGAGAGTTGGCGAAATTTTCTTCCTAAGCGCTAGGTAAGAATTTTGAATACATTCCATTTTTTTCGTTATGGTTTGGATATATTAAGTATTTCATCTACATTCATATGTAAAAATATTTAAACACCTATAACAATTAATATTGACTTATAATATAACGTTACATAAAGTTGATAAAATGACAATTTGTGTCTTGTACTTTTGTCACTGACTCTACTCGCTAGGAAAGTATTTTATACCGGTAAATAAACTTACCTAAAACAAAAATTGTTTTTATGTTTTTAGTAGTACCTATGCGTTTTTGTTAGATTTTTATTCGATCTGCATTCCGACCACAAACAGCTACGACTATACGCATACGTCTGTACATATTATAAATAGAAAATTTATCTGTCTATCTGTTTGTTACTTTTTCTTTCTCTGACTGATTTAACGCAATACAAAGGCAGAATAGACCTTGAAGGCTTTTTGTATACCACTGCTGTGCTGCAGGTGCTGCACAATATTAAATGTAGTTCAAACTGGTAAAGCCGTGGGCTAAGCTAGCTAGTTCATAATTAAAATACATATCAAAAGACCAGCTAAGAGGTTTATCTTAGACAGCCAAAGTCAAACATTCACACAGAGCCATCTAGTCCCAAATTAAGCTACTATTGTACCCTGTCGTATGATGTAGGTACTAGACAACCGAAGAACTTACTTATATACTTTTTTTTTGTAAATACATACTTATGATACATAAAAAACACCCAGACCAGTACAAACAGACATGTTCATGCACACAAATATTTATAACTTGATAAGTCTCTCATTTTAGTAAAAATCCGCATGAAACTATTTTCTCTTCGCAAGAATTCGTTTGCGATAACAAAATCCGTAACAGATTACGAATTCAATCGCGTAAAGCGAACCTAATCTTTTACTGTAAAATTTAGATTAATGGCAGCCCTAGCCTGGGCCAACAAGTGGAGCAATCTTCACTTTATCGGAAAAAGCTTCGGGAACAAGAGTACACCAATTAACACGAGCAAGAGTTAACTACAATGCGATGCCACGGGTAAACAGCTTTGTATGGAAACGATTGACAACGGCTTTGAGAGGTAGACGCGAAATAAGAGTATTTTTGGATGATAATATTTATATTCGAGACATGGAAAAGGACGGTACAAAAAATAGGAAATAATATTTTGAGATATTCTTACAGTTGACATAACGTAACAGGAGTGACGAATAAGATAGTTTATGTAAATCTTCTTCCTGAATCTTTCTCAAAATACTAATAAAGAATACAAAACCTTTTTTTCATCGAGTATGTTAATTGTTTTGATTTACAAATTGTACTTAAGAGTGAAACTTTTGTCTCAGAACTCCCCACAAAAATACGGAGCCGAAATAAAATTCCGCACCTGAAGTTATAATTTAATTACATAACTCCGAAAAACCTATAAAGCTCTCAATGTTATCGGTCGGCTGAATTTTAAATAAATCAAGGTAACAGCGCGTATGCACGCATCAAGAGGGACGTGAATGAGTTGACGTCAAAATTAAACTGCTAATAGTGAGTTTTAATTTATGGTGCATCGCGCGTTATTAGCTTCCTACTCACTGGAGCTCTCTGCCAATGGGCAATTATTCATTAGCAGCTAAATTAGTAGAGCGCTCAGCTATTAATAACCATGACTTGGAAATATGTTGCTATTTAACAATACTCTTCGTAGGAACCCTTTCTAGTGCAAACAGGTGGAGGATCAAAATAATTAATCAGATGTGATAACAGAAGCGACACCGGATTGACTTTGAATAAATTTGTAACTGATGTTCGCTCTGAATATTAATTTGTGCCATTGCAAAGTATCATTGAATTCAGCAATAAATCTTGGCAAGCAAAATTCGGCGTGAGAGGTACAAGTACGACCACTATAAGTAATTAATATACGAGCCGATCGTTTGCCGATGAAAATAAATTCCTCTAAATCGTTGCCACGTGGTCTAATTTCTTGGATAAAACGGGGTTGGGCCATTAGATCCGAACAAACAAATTCGGATCCAATCTAACAAAATAGCGGCAATTACAATCCCAAACTATTCGCAATAGTGTGTAATAGGTGGCCTTATAAATAGACGGGCCCGATTCTAGCAATAATAGTCGAAATATCGTTCAATAATGGGCACAAGCGTTCGAAATTGTGGGCCGAACAATAATAGAAAGGACAGCGGGCACGTAGTGGTCCGCAGAATTAATCAGTTAGTCGCACTTGCGTCGAAGTAAGGAAGAGTCGATTAGGAGGGTACCTTGAGGATTATTGAGACATCGGGCCGGCCAGCAGCTGCGGACAAACTCGCCGATATTGGCGGGGCCCCACCAACTTGTTCTCAACTGCCCAAGAATTTCCAGCTTGCCGTGAAACTCCGTCGTTCGATCATACTTATTGGAAAAAGGGTTCTCGTTTTCCTCTAGTGTTACATCCGTATTTACAAGCTGGACATTTCAACTTCATTTCGGTTTTTACCTTTGAAGCATTGTCAACTGTGTGATTTAGTTTGTTCTACTAGAACCACTTTTATAAGATACCGCAGCTACTATGGAGTTACTGTATTCATAAATATGTTATTGTTTGTTATTGGTGGAATGGCGTATATACCGGTCTCAAGGTCTCGTCTGCTGCAAGGTTCCTAGTTCGATTTGTAAAGTAATAGTTACTGACTTTGGGACCGGAATATTGTATAAGATGTTACCAACATTTATTTATTTATTACAATTCAATATTTTTTTTAATGGAAGTAAGTGCTAGGTGCTATAGCACCATTACAAAACCTTTAACAATGTGAAAATTCAATGACAGATTTTTCGTTTTAGTTCCATTTTTTATATTATTAGATCGACAAGTAACTCTTAGGACGTAAGTAATATCATTATAAATAAAATATTGAAATAAAATTACACTTTCAATAAATAGTGCACATTATGCACTAACATTATGAATGTCTAAATTTGTTTGACTGTAATTATTACAATATGTATCGGCTCTAGTTAACAGACCGTGATCAAAATTAAACATAAGGTATTTTTAATCCCGGGTAAACCCATTGGCTGAAGCATGCGTATTTGTATTACAACATGGTTTTCCATGTTAAATGTAATGTAAACCCGTGTTTTGTTCAATAGTATATAGGAATAATTTGACGACCATTTGGATCAGCGGTAGTAAACGCTGCTTCTGAGCCATGGGTCGCGGGTTCGATCCCCGCACAGTACAAATCTGTGCGTCCTGTGAAAACCGATACATCTCGAAAATGTCAACTTTACAATAGAGTAGTTTTTGTGTTTAAAAAATCGTAACTTTTGTTAGGATAATTATTTTACAAAAATAGTGATACAATTAGTATTGGTGTCGTACTGTCTACATCCTATTGAATTTCTGCTAAAAAGGCGTTAGATCCAGAAAAGATATTTAAAAAAAACTATTTGTTGTATCAAAACACACAAATGAATGGTGGTGTATAATGATTCTAAATGAGTTGTATCACTTAACACTTTATGTGAAGCTTTGGTGAAAGGTGATATTGTTGCATTGTCAGGTAGTTTTATACGAAACTACATCAACCCCTGTTCAAAGCTGTTTAACAAATATCTAATATTTTTCAGTCAGCAAAAGCACTATAAGCACAAAACTCGTAAAAGTTGTGTTTTTGTTGTTTATATCATTTTACACGAGAATAACGGTCATGTTATTATGTGTAATTTGATATAAGTTAACTTATATCTCAACTAAAATTTGTGTAAGATGATACAAGAAACAGTTTAAAGGCAAAAGGCATAAAAATAAAGCAATAAAAAGAAAAACCTTGATTTTTAAGGGTTCACGTAATTGAAAGTTTTAATTTTTATTTTTTATAATTTAGCTTCAATCTTAAACTTTAATATGGTAGTTAACATTTATTATTCAATATTAAAAAAATAATAATCAATCAATGACATAAAGTAACAATATATAACGAAAAATAGTTTTTCATACAGGAAATACCTAAACCAAAATCAAATTCTCGGTATTCTTTGTGCTTAAACTATACTCATATTGAAACAAAATTCAAACTAAATTGAACATAAACTTACATAATATCAAACTTGACTTAATTTAATATTAAACTTTGGAATTCTGGGAATGAATTAAAATATAATAACATTTATCAAAAAACTTAAACTTAAAATAATATTTATCAAATTAAACATAATTCAATATTAATTAGTAGAAATGAATAAATCAACAACTTACTAAATTTTTCAGTCTACTAACTAGAGATCAAATCAGAATCAATGTAATAATAATTATGATAACAACTATCAATGTATAGCAGTAATGAAATTAAAACATTCTTCTTCTCGTTTAGTAAATTTTTATTGGCAAGTACTTCTAATCCATAATTTTTACCCCTTTTTGCCAAAGAGATCAGATCAAAGTCATCAGCTTGCCAATCCGTTTTATATTTAAGACACGGAAACAACGTCTTGTCAAATTTTAGAAGTTTAACATCGGCCCAAACGAACTTAATGTTGTCTTGATTATATTTTTTCATAAGTTTTGTTTCTAAAAATCAATAAAAAACGTAAAATTTAGATTCAGGCATCTCGATAACAGCAACTTTCCCAGGTCTCCCTGCCGATCGTATTAATTGAGCCCAATCTCGAGGATGGTGAATATTCATAGTTGTATCAGTATATAAACTTGAAAAATTTTTGTCTCAGGCGGGACTCCAACCCATTACCATTAAGATTAATGGTATAGCGCCTGCCTGGCATGCGAGGAGATGCGGGTTCGAGTCCCGCCTGAGACAAAATTTTTTCAAGTTTATATACAGATATAATAATTGCAATTTAATTGCTAAAATATCAAATAAAGTATATTCATAGTTGTTTCTTTTTTAGCTCTTTCTATTAGTGAATGGTCACTATCTACTGCCATTCTTGTATAACCAGGAGTCAAAAATTTGAGCTCTATGGAAATGATATAGTACGAGAGATCACTGAGCAAGTAATCACTCGACAGATCGTGAGCAGCTACGAGCATCATAGTCGCCAAGTTTTAATTTTGTCCAGAGCAAGTGTTGGGAGTACAAAATAATTTTTGCAACGTTGGGCCATTGATTAGGAACACGATATTTCAAAAAAATCGTAAACACATGAAGCTATTTGGATTGCTCCTCGACCAGAAATGCTTTTGCTTTTTGACAGGAAGAAAGAGAAATGTCTTCATCCACGAAAACATCAACATTTTCGTTTAACATGTCTAACATGCGTTTTGCACGACAATAACGACGCTGCAAAAATGATATTTTATAATGTAGACTATTTAACAATATAGGAAGACAATCTAATTGTCGACTAGATGGCTCTGTGTGGCCCAGTGAGGCATGTCTTAAATATTTATTTATTTATTTATTTATTTATTTATTTATTTATTTATTTATTTATTTATATGTCAAATAATTAGCAGGTAGGTACATTAAAGATAGCAAAAATTTTATATAAAGCATAACGATATCATCATCAATATTGAATACTAAGGTAACACACATAAATCCCTTTTCAAATTCTATTAAAAACTTTTCTTTGTTAAATGTTGGTGACGGAGCTAATTACATAGTTGAATTTGTCAATTAAACCATTAATAAATGTCAAATATACCTTTGTGTTGTTATTATTTCGTATCTTTGGTGGAACAAGATAGTATGTTGTCACCCATAAAGCTTGAATTAATTTCACATGTTGTTATTTTAACTAACTAAGTTAACTCTCTTAACAAAGGCTTTAGAAGATTTAGCTCTCTCTCGAATTACATCATCAAAATGTATGTATATCATATAGTTATTTTTAACTACTCCTACATAATCTTAATTAATTACGAAATCTTAATTACGTATCACTTTTTGCTATATAAACACTTAATAATTCAATATTCACTAAAATTAGACTAGTACAACCAGTAAGCAAACTGCAATTAAATTCTAAAGTTATTTCCATGGACATACATAGTTTGTTATTTTTACTGTTATGCTTTGAGTCAAGTTACTCCCAAAATATCTATGAGATGGACTAGCTCGTCTGGTGTGAAGTGGCCGAGGTCTGACGACGACTAATGCACAAAGCGTCTGCCATGTTGATTGGACAAAACTGATTGTGGACGCATCCTGGCGTTCCACCCTCCGTCGAGTCCTTGCGGTCAGAATAACAATAGACACGAAGATGAATTCGAATTAATATCCCCCATAAATCCATTTATAGCTGTCCCTTGATCCACGTTGACATGTTTAACATATGGTTAAAAATTCATCACTTCGGTTTTAAAACCTCTCTTACCATTTGTTGTTCAGACCAATCATTTCGCCATGTATTTTTAATATCTTACCGTATCTATCTACGTCATGTAAACGTACTTAAAGCTGTGCCAATCTTTCTCAAATGTTCCAAATATGAGTGCATACAGAATTGTCAGACTAGCGCCAAGTTTATGGCTAATTCAATCTTACTTTATACGCTCTTTAATCACGATCATCATCGTTATCAATCAGCCCACATCAGTCCACTGATGGACGCAGGCCTCTTTAATATCAGGATTCTGTTCTAATAGCGACGCCACATTGGCGATGGCAGTTTAGCTGACGGTCTTGAGAAAACTCTGATTGTCTTATTATGAGGACACTCCTGTAGTTGACTTTTTATTGCCCACTTAATAATATTGAACAGTTAATGTTATCCTCTTTAGCACCGATTCAGAACAAACAGGTCAGCCTTTAACATCCGGCTTGTCCAATAAACTTGTAGGTAAAGTAGAAAGTCCACTACAAATTCATTCGAACAGTTGTAGCAACAGAGACCATTTGCCTAATCCCTGACTTCACTCAGGCGTATCGGACTGTCTTAGAAACGGTCTATCTGGCTGTTTGTTATACTTGGATGCATTATCTAAGGGAAAGCTAAGCTAGCTAGTTTGTGGTTTTTTTTAACACGAATGACGTGTTTGTGATTTCTACAGTCATCAGTGTTGCCGTACGTATATTATATTGCTGGCTGTACCAATAATCTTTCAATAGATAAGTAATATCTAAATTTGTTTGTGGTGCCCTGCACAATGGATTAGATCGGAATATATATTTTATATGTTTTTAAAATACGAGATCGCTAAAACATTTTTTTTCCAACATTCTACAAAATACTTTGGTAAATATACAACAATGTATTAAATTTATTTAATTTGTTATGCCTGAAATTTTGTTTGGCGTTTCCAACAACGAAAAATAAACTGTTACACTTAATTTCATGCACTATTGCCCTTATTCCAAAAAACAGAGACCTACTTTAACCCAGGACACTATTGCCCTCATTCCAAAAACAGAGACCTATTTTAAACCAGGACTAAATGTAGCAAAAACAAAATGAAAACTATGTCATTTGTCTATAGTGGCACCTCAGATATATGATCTGAGAGTGGCACTTTCAACTGGCTGCCTTTCAAAATAATTTTTTTTTTGGAATTTCATTTCATTTTTCTCAAAGCTATACCTACCTTAAATCTACATTGCGAAATAAGTTGACAAATACCTTGTTTTTCACGCAATAATTGCAGGAAATCGGACGAAAAAAACAAGTCGAAAAATATCAGCGAAAACGTTTTTGTTCGTTCCTAGCCAGGTAGTTGCCGAGTTTGTTTACTGATTTCATGAATATCTATTACTCGTATCTACACACTGACTATATCTCGAGCGTCGCTAAGTGCTCTAGACATTATGAGCTAAAGCGATAATATGAGGAGCTCGTTCAGTATGAACAGCTCCAGTCTACATGCTAGCAAATACTCAATTTGCTTCAGTGTATGACGCAGTCTGTGCATATCGAACAAGTTATACTTGATTGCAAGACTGAGTAAAAGAAAAATCTATAAAATTACTAACGTAAAATCTTACTTCTTTGTAAATGCGATAATTTTGATGGATGTTGTACTATATCAAGTAAATTGACTTGACGGTCCTGGATGAAATTTAGCACAAAGTACTTTTTAATTCGAAAAATTTTCCCTTGGGATAGAAAAATAATTATTGTTGCAATGATGCAACGAGTGCCTTAGATGGAAATCAAACCCACGTCGTTTTCCGGGTGACTGTTGTTTAAACTGAGTTACAAACTTCCTTTAAAAGATTTGTAAGTATTTTGACGAATCTTATCACCTATATTACTATACTGCATGCATTTTTTACGATAATTGTTTTTAACAACATATTACTTAAATACTAACTAGTTAATTTGAAGTACTTATACAGCAGTTTTACACATATTTTAAACATTAAAATATTATACTTTATTTGATATTTTAGCAACTTAATTGCACTTATAATATCAGTATATAAACTTGAAAAATTATGTCTCAGGCGGGACTCGAACCCGCATCTCCTCGCATGCCGGGCGGGCGTCATACCATTAGGCCACCGAGACACTGCGACATGGCGCGAATTTTTCAAGCATATTCTTACGCTGTAAGCCAGCGTTGTTTCATCAAATGTTAGGAGTTTGAACCCTTAACACCCGAAAGAAACATCTTTGCAGATGTTTGACAGTCAGTTAAGATGAAACAGCTATTTATATACCCCGAACTGCACAGTCAGTCAAACATCTTTGCAGATGTTTGACAGTCAGTTAAGATGAAACAGCTATTTATATACCCCGAACTGCACAGTCAGTCAAACATCTTTGCAGATGTTTGACTGACTGTCAAACATCTGCAAAGATGTTTCTTTCGGGTGTTAAGGGTGCAAACTCCTAACATTTGATGAAACAACGCTGGCTTACAGCGTAAGAATATGCTTGAAAAATTCGCGCCGTGTCGCAGTGTCTCGGTGGCCTAATGGTATGGCGCCCGCCCGGCATGCGAGGAGATGCGGGTTCGAGTCCCGCCTGAGACATAATTTTTCAAGTTTATATACTGATATTAAAATATTAGGTTATTCTTGATATATTTCTAAGAAACCTAATCAATTAAGTTTCAAATGTTTTTCATGTAGAAGCCAGGAATGTTTGGGAAGAGTGAACATATATTTTTCAACGTTTACATGAGTAGCTATCCTTCAATAATTCTTGTCGATAGGCCCGACTCATATCTCGGATGTTCGCAGGTCCAAGATCTGGTTACAATTACAGATGTATTATTTATCAGACGGCGCGCCTCGTCCGGGGGAAAAGGAATTGATTTCTGCATAATTTATCAACGAAAACACCTCCCAGAGACCTCTCCGTAGCACTAAAAACAAAACATTCGTTTGTATTTTACTACTTCGTCGGAATAAATGCATCTTTTATAACCACGCGTTCTATTTGCCAAATGAAAGTGAATTTATGTGTATTCATTTTTAAAGTTTCATCAAGTAATATTTTTTGATTACCACCTGACCGTTCGCGAATAATGAAGAGTTAATTCCCTTTGACGTGTCTAATATTTTATTCAAAAGAAGGTTTCGTTACCATAATAATTAAATGTACTTTATGAATATAAAGTCTTAATCAAAGTCTCGTAAACTCTCAACTTTTCATAGTATTCAGCTCGATACACATCACGCATATTAATTACAGACTGAAAGGGACAGACGCAAAACAAACAAGAAGCAATTTCTATCTTTGGAATTTAAATTAATATTTATTAACGTAACTTCGAGTTGGGTATGATTTTGGGTAATTTTTAAAATGAACTTTTTTTGCTTTTTTTCAATGCTGCTACAAGTAAATTTTCAGAAATGGCATTTATAATGATTCAAGTAGTTTATTTGTTAATAATTTTGCATTTTTATGGCACCTATGGTACGTAATATCCTTTTTGAGCAATGTGATTACGCTATCAAAAACATCATAATCAGATCAACATTGAAATCTTGAACATTATTTCCAAGAACCTCGCCTGTTGAAAGATTGACTAATAAAACCGGCCAAGTGCGAGTCGGACTCGCGCACGAAGGGTTCCGTACCAAAAAGGCCAAAAAAACGGAGCCCCCCTTAAATATTTATATTATTTTGTTTTTAGTATTTGTTGTTATTGCGGTAACAGTGGGCCTAGCACGAAAAACTATCGAATTCGAATCGTTTGCGTGTTCGTATCGCCATCGAAATATTTTGTATGAAAACTTGAACAGCGCTCGCGCGGTCAAAACGAGAACTACAAAACAAACAGGAACTTTGTGTCGTTTGCGTTCGATACGCAAACGATTCGAAGTCGATAGTTTTTCGTGCTAGACCCACAGAAATACATAATGTGTGAAAATTTCAACTGTCTAGCTATCGCGGTTCTTGAGATACAGCCTGAGTGACAGAGCGACGGACAGACGGACAGACGGACAGACGAACAGACGGACAGACAGCGAAGTCTTAGTAATAGGGTCCCGTTTTTACCCTTTGGGTACGGAACCCTAATAAAATGAGAGAACGGTGACCAAGGCCTGAAAATAATTGCATTGTAATATTAGATAAGATTTTTATATTTATTGGAAGAAATAATTTTGAAACGTTTAACGTACCATATTTTTTTCTGTTTAATAAAGAAATATAATAAAGAAATAATTTAAACTCTACACCTAGGTACAGGTCACCTAGTCCCATATACATACAAGCATTTGGTACTGAGTCAAATTCTTGGGGCAATAACCCAAGCGCGCCGTTATAAATTAAAGTGGTTGGGTCATTGCGGACCCGGGGCCCGCTCAGAACATTGTCACGGCACCGCAGCCCAGCTGCGTCGCTAGTAACTGCCTAAGTACGACACTAAGCCGAGACATCCTAGCAAGGTGTGTATCTAAACGTTGTTGTTCAACAGTAAGTCCAAAATGCCACATACAACAAAAGGCGAGACACAGTCTGATATTAAAATCTATTGATTCTTAAAAATGTTTGCTGTATTAAGCTAAACAAACAGAATTAATTTATTTCTAAGGTAACTTTTTATGCTTAAACAATGTTAAAAAGTAAAAAACAGACCTGAATGAAGTCTCCGTCTCAGTAGTATAAACATTGGCTGGGCCGGTGGCAGACTCAGATTCTTGGGGCAATTATCGCAAGTATAAATTAGAGTGGTCGGGTCATTTTAGACCCAGGGCAGGCGCGGAACATTGTCACTGCACCGCAGCCCAGCTGCGTGCTAGTTACTGCCCACGGTACACCGGCCCGAGATATCAAGCCTCGTACGAGAATTTATCGATTGTGCTACATTATTTATGCGATCTAGGCCAGCATTATTGATGGCCTCCGGCATGCTTGAAGACGATTTGGAGTTGCGAATATTAAACGAATATTTTGGTAACAGCAACAAAAATAAATTACGGACATCTTTAAGCATACCATATTGACAGTACAAACATGGCTTGTTTTATGGATTTCTATCTTGCTTTTTTATACATTCACATTCGGTATTTTATCTACAGACGCGCTGTTTGAATTGGCCCGGTAATCTTTGCTCTGCTGACATAGCCCGGGAGAATGTTATCACGGAAATATCGAGACTTTATTTATTACGTGTCCAAACATTGCAGTTCGCCGAAAAGTGCAAGCTTATTTCTCAACGAAATTCACGTAGGATAGAGCTGTTTCAAGACGCCAGCTTGTTTCTAATGCATGTCGCCGTTCTAACTAGTAGCTGCAAGTAATCGCTCTCACTACCTGATGAAGTTCTAGCTCGGAACAAGTTTCGTTGTCGGAAGTTCCACGCTACTCGCGAGGTGCATGTTCCAACCTGTTCTCGATAAGAGGAGGGCTCAACCCTAAATCCTAACACGTTCCCGGCTTGGTCTGGTTAGCCCACTCACTCTCGCAATTAAAACTTTACCCCGTTTCGATGAAGATTTTCAGTGTAAAGAGAATCTTATGTCAATTTTGGGATTTCATACAATAAAGCGCCCACAACAAACAGTGGAAAGTCAGAGCAACCCTTAAAATATCCTTTAGGAGATAAATTACATGTTTTTTTTTTATACTTGTCAAAGTCAAAAGTCAAAATACCCAAGCTTTAACTTACCTAGAAAAGAAAACTACTCAAAAGTAAGCTAATAATCAACTATTGAAGAGCGAATACACTTTTACTAATAGTTAGTAATATATTCCGTTCCGTAAATAAATTAGTAAGATTACCAAGCAATAAAAAAGCAACGAAGATAAAGGAAGAAAATCGTTCTCAATTCCATTTCAATGTCGTGGCTTTGTTTTTCGGGGAAGCCAATTTGATTGAGCGTTGAATAATGTTTTTCGTCAAGGTCCTGGGATAACTAATGTGGCGGTCTATTAATTGAGGATGGCTGTCGCAGTTCTTTAGCGGGGCTCATTGGGATGCAAGTCATGGCCCCGCGAACTCGTCGGAGGGCGCGGGGCGCGCTGGGGCCCGGCGCCCTGACTCCCGCGCCGCGGAGGCCAGACTTATGAGGATTACGGGAAAATGTGTATTCGATGACATTTTTCGGGGCGTAGAAAAAGATGAAATATAAGGAATTCTAAACGTGACTCGAATATCGTATAAACCGTCACCTATTACCGGTCTGTGTGCGTTCTTTTCGCGGTCGGGCGGCCGAGCGCCCGTGAAACCGACCGTGACGTTCCATTCCGATATAAAAATGTAAGTATGAAAAAGCTTTGTTAAACGCGTCCTGGCTTCGGCGAAGTGGCAAAGTTTGAAGTGGAAAACTTTTCATGGAGAAATCTTTGCGGGAAACGATTAAATTTTAAGGCTATTTGTACTGTTTAAAGTGCCGGCACGGACGGAATGTCTTTCACCGTAAATTCGTAAGCTTATCCCTGAATACAGCTTCTTGTTAAAGTTACGACTTATCTTTATGAATTATTCACAACAACATATTCGGCGGTACATGTGTAAATTGGCTGGCTCGAGCGAATTCGATTTAATTGCAAAGTTGTTTAACACTCGTGATAATATTACCCAATAGAGTGCAGACTGCAGACCACGCAGTCTTTGGAGATTATTTTAATGAAATAATTGAATTAGTGGGAGTACGGTGGACAGTGGACGCAAGCAGAATCCAGAACAGAAGGCGGGCGCTTTGATTTCATTTGGAACCCGCAGATTATCTTTGTTCGAACTTTGCACAATTTCACCACTTTGTAACAATATTCGCATTGAAATAGATATAGGACCATCAATACGTTTGAGCACTGGAACCCTGGTTGTGGTCAAAGGGCAAAGTAAGAGATTTTTGTACGTAGATAAGGAAAACAAGGCTTGTTTGTCGACCTCAAGATTCCGAGGCACATTTAGTGCGGCTCGGACCCTCGTTACAATCACCGCTGAATTATTTACCGGGCCCTGGCTTACAAGCCTGAATTGATTTCTGCATAATTTACAGAAAGGAAATGTTACAAGGCAAAACATAAAAATGGCAATAAACCGTCTGATTATCCTTCTAGAAATTACTTACGCCCGGCGAAAATTGAGACTTTAAACTTTTAAGACGGTTATCCAGTTTTATGGGTGGACGTAGGAATCATTGGCCGGGAGATAACTATTAGGCGAATCAAGGCCTGCTAGCAAAAATAAAATCAGTACATGTATTCGGATTCGGTGCACGTTCCGTATCGGAGGATTGCGTGGAGGCAGCGGGCGGTCCGACCGAGAGATACCTACTTCTACCTGTTCTTAGACAATTACCGCTACGTAAACGGAAAATTGTTCGAGAGTTCTCGAAAACGTGTTTTCTAATCTTCGGAAAGCCGGGTCGGGGCGAAAGGATTCCCGTTCCACGTTTTCAATACATGAACAAGATTGCTAACGGCGATATCGTTCTGATTAAACATTCTACTGGAACGTATAGCACTGCGTGCGAATGCAGACGGAGTTTTGCGTACAATTAATATCCAAAACAATATTTTCACAAAGTTCCGGAACTACACCGTGCCGTTTGAAACAAAGTGAGCTTACTCAACAGACTATTTTACGGGCAATAAAGTTATGAGTTCGCTAAAAACTTAACTTTGAACGTTTGAAAATATTGTTTTTCTTATAATGTATATATTCGGTTTGGATAACATGCACATTCGTTTTATATTTTATTGCAGTCGAATTGCTGTTGGAAAATTTCACATTACTGGAATAATTGTACTCTAGATTATTGACATAACTACTTAGTAGAACAGAGTTTCATTTGATCGTTTCTGAAAGATATATTTCCGATATTTTAGCACTATTGCAAGCACTATGATCACAGCAGAACACGATGAAAAGAGTAATACAAAATATGGCGCATGCAACAGTGCCAAAACTCATAAAAAATGAGGTAAAAATCTTGAAGATAGTAACCATGACAGTTAAAAATTATCGTAAACCTAATATATCACAAAAAATATTAATCAAGCTCATACATGTCATGACTAACATATATCCAAAGGTACAAACTTTCTAACATAAGAGAGTTTACTTATAATACCTGTAAGTATACATACCTTATAATGTTTGCTGCTCTCATTAGTAGTTTTGTTTCTCTTTACAAAATTATCTTACTTCTTAACGTGACGACACTCGCATATTACTTATATGAAGTAGGCGCAACGCGGCACAAGTTAACACTGCGTCAAATCTTCTCATTCTCACTTTGTAAGTGCTTCATTTTAGAATTAAGTAAACTTCCCGAGTGGAATTTCACGCTAAGTTTAAGTTTTCACGCTAAGTTATAAAATAGACTAGAATAAATGTACATGCACCGATATAACACTGTTCTCTGATCTCGTAATATTCAATGAGAATCGAGTGCCGTTTATTAAATCCAGATTTAAGGTTACTTGCCATGAACAATTATGTGAGCGTAACTTGCTTGCTTATAATCTTATTTTCTCTCTAAAATGGTGTGATTTCTTGATTGAGTTTTCTAGGCGCAAAGAAATCAGTCCTTAAAGATGGAACCTGTCTCCAATCTACCTATAGTATCATTTTAATTCAATAAACTAAAACATTTTACTTATTTCCTAGTACAGACTACATAGTACCTCAACGCCCACCTATCTCCCTAAAACTTAAGCCGATCATCTCTATTACATGTGTAGATCTCTATTACATATCCAAGTGTCCAGATGCGCAGGGCAATAAAGGCCCAAAAGCAATCGCTCGTTTCTGCCCCGCACAATACTCGCGTCACTCCATCCGCTGTTTTCCAGAACAGTGCAATTTCCCGCGTTCGTATCGCTCGCGACGTGCAAAAATTGCTTTCCTCGAAAATAATATAGAGAAAAAAAGGCGCCATGCAAATTTTTGTAAAGTCATTCGGAGGCGTGCGTTTGTATTTCTCGGCTAAGGGTAAGGAACGATTGTCGTCGCGGGGAATTCCTTTATTTTGTCGGAGGGATATTGCGCGTCGGGCGCAGGCTGCAGCTGTTTACCGGGCCGCCGCGCTGTACCCGCATTGAACTCCGATGCACTGTGGCTCTTATTAAACATAGTCTGGGAGACAACGTCCGATGCCGTGCAGGCGACGTTCTAATCAGTTTTCCGATCTTTGTTCCGCTGCTACTCCTTTACGCGCCATTGTCATTTTTAATTAAACAATTGTTAAGGGGACACATTGAGATGCTTGCAGCTCAGTGGCGGCAGCACTTAGGAGGTGATAACCAAAGTTGGTTCTATCGCAAACTGCAAACATAGAGACAGTCATTTTGTTCATGCATTTCTGTCCTATGATAGGCATGATACTTAACTTGACCCGGGTTCTCAGCTGCTCTTGATAGTAGTTGGTCTGGCTATAATTTAGTCAAATTCCTTAAATTTTATTGATTAGGACAGTAATACTTATCCATTGCCTGACAGAACATTTCCACAAATCTACACTGGAGCCGCCTGATAAAATATGGTTTTAGAACTTTAAAAAAACATTTCAATTGAAAAACTGTCTTCTGAAGGAAAAATATTATCACGGACATTGCCTACTTTACTAAGGCTACTCATAAATAACAAGCAAAATAAAAAAAAAGACTTTACCAAAGTTAATCAAAACGTCGGGTTCTATTCAATTAATTTACTTCCGAAGTAAATCACAACAATGATGCGACAAAGAGAAATCTGCTTTATTTGGGGAAGTTGTTTTCCTGACGTTGTCAGTTGGCGTAAGTCGGATTCGCATCAATATTGGGGTTCTACTGTGAGCGGGAACGCCACGGAGAGTACCCACTACGCATGCCCCGACAGTGTGCCAGCTAAGTTTGCGTGGACCCTTAAATCATTAAAATAATATTGTGAAACTATTTTAAGCGATTATATTGCTGGTGTAAATTGATACATGCAGAACGTATTACATTAGATATTATAAAACTTAATTGTCGAACTAGTTTTATGTATCGCGAGTACTCGAATTTAGGAAGCTAGTCCATTTTCGTACCTCGGCGTAGTTCAGCTCAACGCCCAAGGGGTCTGCGGCGCTAGAGCTACGGGCGGAACAATTGGAATGCGTGTACGCATAAGGGTAGCTACACACTCGAGCGGGCGTGATATTCGGTTGGGCAGTATTTAGCGAACAACAAAGGTGACCCGAAGTGATTACTGCACTTAATCGGCTTGTGCCGATCGGTAAGTTCATTCGGGTTGACATATCATTCGGTTCGGCATTCGTTGTGGAACGAAAAAGCCGAAGGCCACTTTGCACCCAGAATCTTCGGGGTTTTCGTAATAAAAATCCAGCAATAACAACAAAACTTGCAGAAACTAACAACACGTCGTATTCGTCCCACATTTTTAGCTGAACTAAATTTTCCGGCCGGTTTGTGATTCCCGAATATTCATCTACATATATATATGCCGATTAATGCCGACCCGCTTAAGTGTGTAGCTACCCTAACCGAATACTTATATCTAAATACACATATTGGAACGCTTACCTCGTATCTCGGCGTGGATCGGCCGAACGCCTAGGCGGTCCCCGCTGCTAGAGCAAATCCTTACATTGGAACGCTTAGTCCATACAATGCTTCAGAAGTTCGTGTATATTATAATTTTCCAGGCGACAGTAGGGGATTTAATTAAAAACATATTTCTTTTATTACTGAAATATAATTCCTTAAATATTTTTTTCAGCTGCCCAAGGTGGGACTTGACCACAAACTTTGTAAATGATGCTAATGTCTATATTAAAAATATATTAAATTTTATTATTTTAGTTATAGTTTCCAATATTTCGGCACTGTTGCAAGCGTGTGATCATAGATCACAGAAATCCCGAAACAATGAAATCTCAAAATAATTTCAAACGAGTTTAAACAAGTGTCAAAAATAAATTGTAAAATCATAACAAATGCAATCTAAATCCGTAAATAAATCTCTTATTTTGATTAGATTTTTTTTTTATATTTGCCTTGCCATAATATGTTATTAATATCTCAATTAGATAATTCCTACAAAGAAAATTCAACCCGCCAGCACTCGCGCCGCCTCCTAAGGTCAAGGCTCAATTCGCTCGTAAATACAAACAAATGGGACCCGCTGGAATCTCATTGGCCGATGGTTATCATATTTTACGATTTCGTAAACTAACGAATAAACGTTGCAGTGTGCCCCGCATTGTTTTATGACCGTGTGCTCGTTACAAACGGTACTTGAATTAATAAATTTTATTTTCACTTTGCCATGGTAACGGGTATTATTCCGATCTACCCTGTTTGCCGTTTATGTGGCAGCCCTTCCCGGTGTACCGTTTTTACTTGATTTTCAGTGTCATTGGTAGATTTGCAAAAGAACTGACAGACAGACGATGAAGACAGGAAAATATTATTATCGACTGCCCGATTTCAGAACTTAGTGTTTTTAATTGCTTATGTAAAATGTTGACGTGTCTAAGTGTATTGTATTACCAGACCATGAAATAAATTAATATGAATATGATTAAGAATACAGTTTATCTTGTTAATATTAGTTAGGTATTAATCACTTAAGAAGACGATGATTCTTTGAGTCTAGGCACAGTATCTAAAAAGTTTTTACGTTAAAATATCATGAAAATAATTTCCTTAACATCACAGCATCCGCATGCCTTTGAGATTGCGGAATTTGAGACATGATTGCTTAGCTGATTACGAAATTACGTGCATTAATCACAATAGAGATGAATGGAGAAGGACCCTATATCTAACAAATGCTCGCACGCGCTTACTTACGATTGGCGTACTGCTATGTCCATAAATTTTACTATAGCACTCTTTTATGGAACCGTTTTTTTCTTATTTAGTAACGCCACTAGTTAAGGTCATTCGACATACACTTACAACTTTTTTTACAACAGACAGCAGTTTATTAACTTCTCATGGGCATTGGCATCGACAGTTTATGGGTAGTTTTACTTGTTGCTAATACATACATTGAGATAGAAGATTTACGTATTAACTAGACTACTAGACTAATTTTATTGTAATTTGAAAACCCTTAAATGCTAACAATAGTTTAAAACAAAGAGAAATCGAAATAAAATGGATATGACAAATATTCCACCTTATCCTTTATTTTAGCGTAGGTACTGATAGCACTTGAAAGATATGGACGACCGCATTTATCTGTGATAGGAATGTTTACAATTACAATTACAACATCATCGTCATCATCATATCACATTAGTCCACTGCTACACACAATCCTCTCAAAAAGGTGATTTTTTATTAAAATCCCACGCTTGGGAGGCGGGCTGATGATCATAACTGATTGGCGCAGAAGACTCTGTTGGGCGTTACCTTCTAGCGGTGATACTATAGGTGATGATGATAGTAGTGGTTCAGTAGTCAACACAAGAATATTATTATTATTAGTTTACATCTAAGTAATACTTTAAGATTGACGTGTAGGTGACCCTACCATATTATTCTTCTCTTAGGCATAAACATACATTTCACGATCCATAGTGCAAGTTTATTTACGGAAACATCACTAATTTGTATTAATTTTAATAAGCACTCCGTTAGTTTATTTATATGGGAAACTAATAAACACCGTTCAACCGGAAAATAAGTTTAATACACACATTAAGCACACGAGCTATTTATTTAAACCGATTAAAGTATTAATCAGTTTAAATGTGCATAAAATTAATTTGGATTTCAAGTTTTTCGTGTTAGGGTTATTTCTGATACTGGACTTTTTTTTACTTTTGATGACGCTGTCTAATTGGCGCTAAAAAGTATCCTTAGTTTCCCGATAGTCTAGACAACGGCATCAAAATGGCAAAGTCGCTAAAAATAATATACATGGTATCTGAACTAAAAATGCGTCTTACACTAATTTAGCTTTTGTTTTCATTCATTCAACCTCAGCATTCAACATTGCGATTTTCTGGTTACTCATAACATTACTTCATTTTTTTTGTTTAGGTGTAAACCCATAGATTATAATAATACTTAGAACAGAACCGTAAGTTACCCAGAAAAATAAATAAATGGGGACAACATTTAATACAAAAAAAATATGTTCTGATCCCATTGTGAGTAACTATTTAAAGCACCTCGTACTGAAGAAATTTGAAAAAAATAATGTACCACCTAGACCCGTCCGGGAATCGAACTCGAGACCTCAGAGTAGGCGACACTTTGAAAACCGGTGTGCACCACCGAGGCTGTCTAAATAGATCTGCTATTTTGCTATTTTAGTTGGTTTCATTTCCAAACCCAATTCACAATGACAAACAAGACTCGGGGCACTAAGCGATTTGTAACAACCATTTGACGGGTTGGACTATTGTCTACAATAACGCTTTTCCGAATCATCTTTAAGATACCTGTCCCAGAAATTATATAATAATACAAAACCTTGTTACAGGTACCATCCCTGGCTGTAGCGAAGAGATAATTTGCGAAACGGTAAGTTCTTTAAGCATCTATTTGTATTCAGGCGAATGAGACCGCAGTCTGGACCTTTAGTTTTAAGGATCCAATTTTCATAGAACGCTCCTTAAAGTAAAAGTAGTGTATCTCTAGAATTTCTGTAGTAGTTACAGATTAAAAAGAAAGATAGCGAGCAAACTTGTTTATTAGATTAGTTTGATTAAATGTTTTTCTCTAAACAGCTTCGAAAAACAGATACTATTTATTTACTTGGAACTACACATTTTGCGAATTACGAGTAGATTTATCTTACACAAAACTTTGAAAGTTGAAATGAAAATTCTTTTATTTTGCGTGTATTTATAAGTAAGCCACGTTTTCATATCATAGTTTTAAATAGTTAGTTTCTTGTTGTCTATGTGCAGTTTTTCTATCGTCATCAAATTTTATTAGGGATTTTCGTCAATAGATTCAAGATACTCGTACGTAATACTCGCTGTATCATTACTGCCAATACTACGCGATCTATATAACGTATTATAAGTGACCTGAAATTCTGGACGTTGGAATCGGGACTTCGGCAACTACAATGGAATGAGAGCAATTGAGAAAAAAATAGGTTATGCCCCATAACTATTTTAAAAAGGGGGGTGGTTTGGTGAAGATACTGTTACCATCGAGGTCGTCTTGTTTCAGTGTGGAACAGCCCTAGTATTATACCACCACTCATTCTGATTTATAAGGTCTCGTTATAATTGTGCGCTTGGCTGGCGCACCGCTATCGCTGTTGCAATTTTCATGCAACCGATCCGCGAATGGATTTATTCATTCTGGTAATTTGCTTTCTCTTTTGTCGAGATAATTCAATTTTGAGGCTCGACGCTTCGAGTGCAATTTCCTTGTACTCGTAGGCTTTGTCTCAGAAAGAGTGTCATTAAAGCATTAGTGGTATTAAACGTAATACGCGGGAGAAGAATGTTATGCAAATGAAGATTATTCTGGGTTAATATCAGCATGGGCAATTTCCTGTTGTTTTGACGGCACTGTGCAGGTGGGTTCAGTAGTGCCTCGTGGTGTGGTTTTCAGTTATTAAACGTAGAGTTCCAATTAGATAACAGCCACCTACTTGGTACTAGTTTGTTGATGTATAGCAAAACTCACAGAACAGATAAAGGAAAAACTCAAGAACTAGAAAATTTTTTACAATGACAGATCAGTTTGTCTTCATTGAAGGTCCCGGTTTAGTACATGGTGCCCCGTCTGCGCTTAATATGCGTCATGAAAGTGTCAAAGCTCTTAGAATCTTTGAGAGAGCATTGGAAGGTAAAATATTGTTGATAAGAGTAAAATAAATCCCACTAAATTATCAGACAAGGCTTACGGTGATATCAGGGTGGGATCCAACGAGGTCAGTTGATAGTGTTTTCATCGGACAAATGGCGAATGGAGCAAAATTTCTCTAAATAATTATTTTTATTTAAATTGTTTAACACTAGTCAAAGTTTGGAGGACATGGGATAGAGTAGGAAATCTTACTGTATCAACCTGCAGTAGGTATGTTACGGTCCCACTGAAATCGTGCGAAGGACGTCCTAAAATAGTGAGCCTATTTATTGCCCATGATTCAGCGCGTGTTTTACAAGACGTGGCTGCGGTGTGCGTGCGCAGAACATTGCTCATTTCACAGAAAAATACAATATTTTCAAATACTTCATGATTTCGTTTGAATACAAATATCGACCTATCTTCTTTTCTTAGTTAGTAGATTATCTGAATAGTTTAAAATTCACATTGGCTTCGATAACTTTTCTTTCTGAAAAGATACGTCGATGTAAAAATGCTTAGGATAACGGATAACTTACTAAATAAAACTTTCATTATGCTGCATTTCGCGTTGTTTCGTGTGGTAACGGCTTAAAAAAACAGCATCACCCAATCTCATCTAAAGGGAGTCGTAAGATGCTATTAAAGGAGTACTGCCAGACGAAGACTGCTAGCAACGTCTATTATTTATAATCGTTCAAATTGCGAACACCAACCCGCTTGCCAAATGTGGCCATTATGACCAAATCCTCGGTCAGACCTCTCGTCTATATTCTGCGGTGGAGAGGTATATGCCGGTGGTGATGTGTCAAATGCTATTTAAAAGAGTTGTTATTACAAGAAAAAATATCAAGCTTTCTAAATCATATTTTAGACATAACGACAAAGTTGTTGTAGATTACGAGATAAAAATAATAAATTTAGTCTTCAGCAGTTTAAACTACAATAAAAACACTTTAGCAGCTATAAATTCCAATAGCATCGTCATGTGTCTTTCGTAGACATGTTTAATAACCGTGTCTATATTACAATCCGAGCGCTAACGACCAATAAAAGTGTAGTTCCAACTGCTTTGTCAAAGTTGGACAGTTAGGCCCCGACGCATTCGTGATTACGACCTCTCTGCAATACAATCAATCGTCAACTTTTGTTTGACTTATCTGGAAATAAAAAACAAGTAAACAAGCTAGCTCAGATTCCATCCGAAAGTTTGAAGGTGAGCCGACGACCGTCTCCCTAATAGAGAAGAAAAATACGTTAATGTACCCTCAGATCCCGAAGACAAATAAACCGACGCGGACAGGGACGAAATAAAAGTGGGGAGGCACCGAGATAAATAACAATGATCTTGCGGCACGAGTCACTGCCACATCCAAACTTAAACAGCTACTTCAGGTGTGACAAATAAAATGTTCCTTACGTACCTACTGGGGTTATTGTTGTCATTGGCGTTTTTAATTGCTTAACGTTTCTAACGGGTTACATCGCCTGTGGTTACTTTCGACCTGTACAAAATTATTTACAGTCTAATTAACAAGTATGCAAGATCTCTGCTCCGATCTGAAATCTCGGGTTTGATTCCCGGTCTATATTGTCTCTAGTCTGGATGATTGTGGTACATTAATTTTGGCATTACATAGCTACTGTATTTATGGGGGAACGTTACAAAGCAACGTTCGTGATTTGATCGATCAATAATGACATCCGCTCCTTTCTAACTTTTATTTATATTTTTGGTAAGCAATCATATTTAACAGGATAAACGATACTTGTTGGTTGTAGGAACAAGCCGACCATGGACTTCCTGAGTGGACTGTACTGCGGAAGAAAACACTTGTTGAGTTCTTCAGAGTTTATTTCTTTTCTTGAAGGTGACCGTGAGAGCAGGGACAATTTTCGCCTGATCACGTCCTATTATTATTTACATTTCTTAAACTAGCTTTGTGACTATACAAAATTCGTTATTTTTCTTAGATAGACAAAGATAGAACACACATAGTCTCTTTTACTCTTCGGACACTCTCCCGATTTACCCACATAACAACTTCGGAGAAAAGAGAGGTCCGATATGAGTATTGCTATCTCTGTCTTACATATTCTAAACCTACCTACAGGTTTCTTAACATTTTTTCCACTTACAATGCCACCTACGTGGGTTTTTGCTACCGACCTTCAGAATCTGTTAGGGGGACAGGGACAGCCTATAGGATACCTCCGCCGCGCGTGAGCGTGACGTCCTATGATTATTTTCCTTCACCCCAGTACCTTCAAACAACCATACCAGATCCTACCTAATACTTTAGATATTGTAAGTGGAAATAAGAAACCGGTTTGCTATTTTATTGAAATAAAACAAGCCCTGCGCTAAATACATTTACTTATAAACTAAGGCCCTAACAGAAATTACGTTTATTCATGACATAATATAAACTGTTTACATAGATACATATTCAAAGCTAAAATAATATAATAATAAGGTTAATTACATACACTAAATATTAAATTAACGAGATTGACGTGTGTCCGTAACAATACTAAAGTAATTGGATTACATTAGGCTGGATGTGTAATAACTGTAAATGACAGCAGGTCGTAAGACCCCCCCTTTCAAAGTAAAATAAAAATCGTAAATCGGATATATATATGCAACAGTTAATTTAATTAATTATTTTTTCAAATATGTACAGCATTACATAGAGGATGAAATTTTAACTACTTTCCAAAATTTTTATAGGCGTTCAGTATCGTATTTAGAGCCCATTTATGAAGTAAAAAATGTAAAGCAAGCTTTCATCTGCAAATATTTTTCACAATATAGTTTTAAATTTTACGGTCCTAGGCCTGATAAGGTATAAAGGGAAAAACAAAAACTTATGAATAGTATCGTAATGAATGAATTAGATGCGAATCGCGTAAAAAGAGTGTTGCTAGGCAGCCGTATCAAATATTTTAGATTTCTTGCGGACATTTTCTAAACGCTTTATCTTGACATTTTTGTGCTGGGCTATACCAAAAGAAAAAATACGTCGTTTGCTTTTTGTCTCGTAGATTGATATATTAAAATTTGGAAGGTGGTTAAAATTTCACCCTGTATCTTGTTCTGATCTCAAATAGGTAACTAATAAAGTACTTGTATTTGAAATCATTATAACGACTGTATCTACCACAAACACCCAAAATCAACACAAAATAGAAAAATGTATTGCTCCACATTCACTCATCCGTGAAATCCGAAATCCGAATCTTGGACATGGGGACACATTGAAATCCGGTGTGTTTTTTAATTTTACTAACCTTATACCGTTGTATTAAGAGCTAACATAAGTCAGAAGTGTATCCATACTTTTGCAGCTGACTGTACACCACTCCAAATGAGGTCAAACAATGTTTATAATAAAAATATAACAAGCTGTTCTTGTTGTATTGTGACCGGGCGGGGCGGCCGGCCGGCTTTCCGTGTCGCACTACTTACGCTTTTTATACCTAACAGTAGTAAAATGTTCATCAACCCCTTCATTGGAATGAAATGATACAGCTAAACCCAGCAAATTATATTCTTTTTTCAAACTCAAATGATTATGTTCCTAATTCAAACCGATGTGCAGGCGAACGTTCGAGTCCATGTGAACTACACTTTATATCGCGCATGCGCAACTTGTGCCCAATAGTGAGATACCAATAGCCTATGTTACTTCTTAGACCTCCAAGAATATGTATTATAGTATATAGTTTTATAGTGATCAGCTAAGTAGTTTTTGCGTGAAAGCGTAACAAACAAACTTAGATTCACATTTATATTAATATTGATAAGTATAGGTACTGTCCATGTTTCAGTCTCTCTTGCTCAGTTATCTCTATTCGGTTGAGACTTTTTCCAAAATTCTGATAATAAAATGAAATGATCGTGATTTTTGCACAAAGGCAATATAAATAGAAAGTCGGAGGTCACTGTGATCTATAAAACTATTTTTTGCAAAAGTTGTGTGATCTTTAGGAATATGCAAAACAGATGAAAACTATTTATTGATGTAAAATAAAAATGAAACTAGATACACAAATAATCGATAGACAAACATCCTTCCGAAATGATCACCAACTAAATATTTGCTCGCTCTTTAATTTTAATTACGGTTATATGCCTTAACATGAAATTAGCTGTTTATTAAAACTAGGACAGTTTGAAGTTCCAGTTTTGTGCAGGACTACTAGTTCTTATAGTTATGGATAGTAGCATTAACACACAATTAGCTTGCATTATCTCCATCGGCGACCCGTGCAAAACCGGGATGGACAGCTTGTTTTATATAATATAGTTCATAGGGATTCCTGATTTTCAAATTGTCACTTAATCTACCTAGCGAATGACGAAGAAGCCTTAAGTTAGTACCTTTGTAGATTTATTATTTGAGAATTCTCCAAATTTCTCTAATGGTTTATTCATAAAATCGTATTAGAAATTCAATATAAAGTTAACTCTTTTTCATAGCGCTATTACACCGCGCTAATACCTACAAAGCCCCCCTTAAATTATTACCTAATAACGTAATGTTCCCGCGTCGCGCTCCACTCCAACATAAACAGAGCATAATCCAACAATCCTGACACAAATGAGAGTACCTATTTATATTCTTCGACAAACAATAGGTTTTCGTTTAATGCTCTTAAAACTTTGTGACAATTTGGCATTGTTAAAAATTTAAGATCCCTCGCAAACTTGGCCGTTCCTAACCCTTTCTTTAACCCTCTACTGGAACGAGGCGGATCTCTCGAATCTTTTCATACACATCAAACTGGGTGTCTGACATCTCTTTCCTCAAAACAATGTCTATTTTAATTAAAACACTTAAAAATAATAAAACTTTGGTAAAGACGAACAAAATCGAGGAAATTCTCGACGATTATAACGTTCGAAGTGGGAATAATATTTCTGGAAATCCATTAATTTCTTAACTGACATTGTGAATATTTAAACGTTAAGTTTTGTTGTTATTCCAAACTTTGTAAGTTGTCTTCGCTCTCTTATCTTTTTATCGCTCGAAGTGAGTTGATTTAGCCTAATCAGTAAAACCTTTTTACAATAACTTTGCTTACTTTTAGATAACGACCCCCAAAACCACTGGCTTGTTATGTTAATTGTGAAGCTCAAAGCCATTAAAATTGTTGGAAAATGTTCTTTTTATCAGAAATATTATGATACAATCTTAATCTTGTGCTTGTTCGAAAGCAAAATAAGTAGTTGTATTTTTCTGGGTAAGTTAATATTTCAGTTTTAAAACAAGTGGGCATGGCACGAAATCGGATCAGAGCTAACGAGCTCTTTGCAATTAGCCGGCCCGCACATCCGTGGGGTGACCATCTTTCAGCCTCAAAGATTGGCTGAGGTAGACAAAACTCACTAAGTCGAATCAGTTGCAAGTATTTGCTATGATTTGAGTAAGTTTTTTGTTTAAGTAAATAAATAAAATGTTTTATTTGGAAATTTGTTTAGTATTCCAACGTTTTCCAACTAAATTTGAACATGTTTGACTCTGGTAACAGTTAGTTGTGGTGCATGCTGACTTAAACTGGAATGTAGAAGGGGTTCTCATCTTGTGAGTATTGTAAGAGGCGACTAAATGAGTGTTAGCAGAAGAAAACGGAAAACAGTGTCTTCTGTTCTATATTGGTCAAACTTCGATCGCTAACCCGTCTGCCAAGCGTGGCGATTATAAGAAACTCCAAGGCCAGACAAGGACAGTCCAAGCTGTGGATTGGTGTAGACTGAATACTGATGATATTTCGTTTAGTCTCCTTTAAAACCAAACAGATGGTCACCCGACGTCCCGGTGTTTTTGCGCTTGCACTATTGTCTTTAGTACTTTATTTACTGGCAAACGCTCGTACATACAATGTGCGCTTTTTAAATCTCGTGTAATCTCTTGTAGCGCTCTGATAAACGCTAATGTAATGTTAATTGATTTAGAAGTTTGTTAGCTGCTAAGCTTCATGTCTTAAATGGATTAGTCAAGTACGCGCTACATAGTTGTGAATTGAAATAAATGACTTTGTCGAATGACAATATTTAATTTTTATTGTTACATACAACAGTGAATATGATTCTAGTGTTGTTTAAATTAATTTCTTTGTTATTTAAATGTCATGCAGAATGTAGAAGTAATTTTCTGTCCGAATTATAAAATAATATAGATATTCTTAAGAACTGCGTATCATACCTATGTAACTCTTGTGGAAAAAAAATTTAATATTATTAATTTATACCTAAGTGTTTATTTCTCTAAAATCAAAATCCAGTCGGGAGACCTATTGATGTTTAAGTATGAACAGAGATCGGATAAGATCATACACATACTTATTGGGTAGGTACCACAGGGCTTGTAACTAATCTACTTTCAGATGTAATCAAGTCGCCATAATTAAGGCCTCAACATAAGGCCTTACTTGGATTAACTATCGAGCTAGCTTCAAACTGGGTAGAGTTAAATGAGCTATGACAAAGTTACGAGCAATCCGAAGCAGATTGATGATTGTGTTCAAAATTAAATAATACAATCGAAATGGTCACCAAACTATACGTCACAGTGTCATGAGGGACTTAGCAAATAACAACCACGACACATTAATGTGAAAGATTTTTTTACATATTTACTGTTATGCATTCGAATTAGGATACTTATATAAAAAAAAAATGCAAAATTTTAACAAACACTTGTTAAGCCCTTACATTAATCATTAATTTCAATATCAAGAAACCGATACTTATACCAAATTATGAAACTTAAAAATGTTAAAATCCTAAAGAAACACAAGTTTTGCAGTTACATAAGATATTCAAAAAGTAAATTGTAATTTAAGTCATAAATCAGAGCCTAGATACCAATGAAAGACCAAGTATTTATCATACTAGCTGATGCCCGCGGCTTCGCACGCGTGGGTTTTGATCTGTTACAAAGTTTTCGTCACGACTCACCCCCCTCTCCTCCACTCTTTTCCTCCACTTCCTTTGCCTACGGTGCCGAAGGTGCCCATCTCGGGCGAGGTAGTGGTGGGCACTTGGTGGGAGCCGATACGTCGTTGCCGACTTACCGGGGCCCGTTGATACAATAGTTGGATGAAAGGGGCCGATTTAAACTATTTAGGGATCCGGTGTTAGTTCTCCTAGCGAACCGTGGTCCAAGCGAGCTCGCACCACATCTGTTTGCATTACATGAAATCTGAAGTACAATATCATTTGAAACTTTCAAAACTGTCAACGCTGTAGTACAACAAACCATTCAAAGCAGCTTTGCAAGGCTTTATTCGAATACGATCAACACTGGCATAGAGCCCTGGAAGAAGTGGCCCTGTGTAAAAAACCACATTCTTAATTTTCAACCAAGTAGGTTACCATTTTTCTCGATCCATAAGCGTTAAAAAGGCGATTTTACAAAGACAATTTGCTTGCATACTACGAGTACGTTTGGATAGAAGACCGGTGTAGTACCAGCATCGGTGTAGAGCTCTGAAAAAGCCAGTCCTATGTCATTCTCCCTTCATGATAAACGAAGTTTCAAGTACCTCAATATGATGTTAAACACAAATAATTAACCACAAAATTTTCAACCGTTTTTCACCCCCTCAAATATTTAATTATAAAAAAATCCTTATAAACAACATAACAAAATTTATACCAAAAAGTTTCACAAAACTTTCATGTGTGATGTGGGTTCGAGGCATGAATGGTAGAGGATGATCAGTAGGATAAAAAGTGTTCAGAAACTTGACAGGATAGAGAACTGATTCGACTGTACTGACCACTGTGTCCATAAATTTTTATATTTCTTCAGCTTCAAATGATGTCAGCAAAACATCATTAATTACTGCTGCTTGGTCATTAGTGGGTGCGTGGTGGTAGCTATTCCTAAGTTAAACAACACGGAATTATGAAGTGAGGTGATTTTTTTTTCAACGTTTTATTTTCATGTTTTAAAAGTGTATTTTTTTAAATATGGAGGATATTAAATAAAAAGATAATTTGGATGCGTTAGAAAGGCAGTTTCACTAAACAAACTTTGCCAGGCCCCCAAAAGCGGTGCGTCCTAGAAAAAATAAATCTTTACTAAATGGAAGTTTATCAAATTATCTTCTAAATGGAAGCTTGTCAAATAGTCTACCAGTCTATATTGATTTAATCCACCAGTCAGCTGCTTAGTGTTGTTGCAACACACCTGTTACCTTTTCCTGCCTGAGATACGGGTCTATGCCCAGTTTAGGAATTATTTTTGTACTGCTTAATATAGTTGATAATGTCATAAGGTACAACAGTGTAATTCTGTACACTTTTTTCGATTTCCCAACATTTGTCTTTACCGTATAAACAAAAATCGGCCAAGTGCAAGTCGGACTCGCGCACGAAGGGTTCCGTACCATTGACTACGAAAACAACATTAGGTACCTACATTAATTTAGTTAATGTAGTGCCTACCTGTTACCATTTATTGATATAAAGCAAAAATAAGCAATAAATTGATTTTTTTGTGAAATATTAATTTAATTATTGATTATTAAAGTTAGAAATATAATTGAGTGTTTTGTGAATATTTCAAGTGCCTACCTGTTGCCATTATTAATATCGAACAAAAAAGGACAAAAAAAAACTTTTTTTGTCCCTTCAACATTTGTTTTATTTTGTTTTTAGTATTTGTTGTTATTGCGGTAGCAAAAATACATAATTTGTGAAAGTTTCAACTGTCTAGCTATCGAGGCTCTTGAGATACAGCCTGGTGACAGGCAGACGGACAGACAGCGAAGTCTTAGTAATAGGGTTCTGTTTTTACCCTTTGGGTACGGAACCCTAAAAATGATTAAGTTCTAAATAATATTATTCTTATGGTAAGTACCGATATTTATTTACTGAATATGTACCAATATACATAAAGATAAGACATCCAATAGGAATTTTCAAGTTTTGTCTTTTCGTAATATAGCCTCCTTATTTCTTCGTCAACTTTGTCCTTCAGGGAATATGGAATACGTCGCGGCTAGATGAAAATTGGTGTCACATTTTCTTGAAGCACTAATTGAGCTTTGTAGTTTGATATTCAAACAAGAGTTCCGTCAAACACCATTGTTAAATCTTCTAGTAATCTGTAGAATTTTGAGTTGTTGATAATTTACTAACTGAATTGTATCTAATTCTTCAAATTCTAACTCACAAGGATCCCGTGGAGCACAAAAATATAATATAATACGTTTTCTGATGTAATTCTGGGCTCAAAGATGTATGATTGACATGTATTTCCTTGTATCGATATCATCACATCTGTTTAGTTTTAAGTACGTATCCAACCGTTTAATGATGTTTTTGAATGTTTCGTCCTTGTCTAATGGTACTGAGTTCAATTTAGATGTCCTAAGATTTGTTTGTGACCGACCTTTGCTCCTCAGTACCTTCTGCATACATGGAATTGTTTCGTGCTATCGAATTCAAACTCTGCAGTTTTAGTTTAAGCTGTGTTGTAATACCCTGAAGGTTATTTTTTTCTTCAATTTCAGTTTCCAACTGTGGGTCATCAGTAATATTATTTGTAGTCGTATCTCTTCCAAATTATTCTTGGTAAATTTGTTCATTTGTCACTTCACCAGCTGATCACTCACTAATTTTAATTCATAATCAGAAATTTCTTGTAGGTTTTGTATCTGGCTGCCGAATTTTGTAATGCAGCCTTTAATTAAAGTTCTACACGTTTTAATTCAGTCAATTCATCAATTTCGGCGCCAATTATTAAATTCTAAAATAATACCATTCCGTTTGTAAGAAATTACCTATTTATTTTCTGATTGACACATTGAATGTCATAACAAACTAAGTAAAGTCAGAGAGTACAAATATGTAAAGAGTATGGATATGAAGCGGAACCGAACAAACTTTGTCCCCATTTTTAATCCCCTTAAAGATAAAATTTTCAAAAATCCTGAAAGACGTCATTCTTAATTTTTAATCAGGTAGCTGGATACCAATTTTCATCGACTTAGCTTCAAAACTGACGGAGTTTCATACAAACTTATGGGGCCCTTTTTACCCCCTTAGAGGCGGAATTTCCAAAATTCCTTTCTTAGTGCTCACCTACACTATAAAAGGAAGCACGGTGAAAATTTTCAGATTTTAAATCCCAGTAGTTTGGGCTGTGCGTTGATATGTCTGTCAGTCAGTCAGTCAGTCAGTCAGTCAGTCATTAAATCAGTTTTCATTTTTATATATTTAGATATTCACATTTAATTCATTTGGCGAGTTTACAGATGATGACACGAGTTAGAAACCGCAATAACACTACTCCACTCATATTACATTCCGTCCCCGCATCGACGCCATGAAGCCCTTACCCTCCCTTACCCCACACCCGTCCCCGAACCCCATAATGAGTTCGACCACCACAACCTATCTGTATGACCTATAAAAATTTAGGGGCAATCAATTGCTATAATCACCTCATGATTTTATTAAAAATATACGTCAATATCCGCACACTGAAAATATAGACAGAGAAACCACATGTAAGTACGAAGTTTGTGCACCGGGAGCATTCGCTGCACGATTGAGAGAAGTTCGGGCGAACGTTTCAACTGCTACTATTGCTATCGTATCTTCAAGGATTATTTGGTTTTATTTGAAACCTATATCACAAAAAATTATTTTAACGACTTCTATTTTGCCACAAACAAAGGGAACAACAGCTTAACGTGCTTGCAAAGAAAGATGATAACTAGCTGCGAAACAAACATCATAATCTTGAACTAAAAATTATATATTTCAATAAATAAAAATAAGTTATGTAATAAGTTTATTTGGCCTAAAAACATTTGCACATTAAAAAATATGCAAAAAAAAACTATAGTTGGAAACTGTGGTTAAGTTATTAACGAACTCCTCCAGTAATAGTAACGATACTATTATTACGCTCGCACTTAATGAGGAGGTGTTAAACCTACCATCCGTAACTACATTATGTTAATAAATATCAGCTAGTAACATTTATTAAAATAATTATCCCGAAATCTCTCCCACCGATCAAAATGTGAACAAATTTTCGTAATGGCGTCTGTTAAATTGCAAATAATAATTTATATTCGGATCAAAATTTCAATGGATAATACTTTATTGTTGTTTGCCGGTGCTTACTCAATCATTTAAAGTTCAGCTAATGTAAAATGCTGTTCATAATAAGTTTACTTACACAAAGAGCAGTCACTACGCAATATCTAAAATATTCGCCTCTCTACACTCTTTCCTGCTTGGAAATACTTAATGATGGAATTTAGCTGTGTCTTATTGATGCAACACAAAAGGTTTAACTGTGTTGCCATAAAACAATGTTAAGTCAAACTTATTGTGTGTTATCTATACTAATATTATAAATAGTTTGTTGGTTTGTTTGTTTGTTTGTTTGAACGCGCTAATCTCAGGAAGTACTGGTTCGATTTGAATAATTATTTATATGTTTGATAGTCCATTTATCGAAGAAGGCTTTAGGCTATATAACATCACGCTGCGACCAATAGGAGCGAAGCATCAGTGGAAAATGTTGCAAAAATACTCCCGATCATAATAATAGAAATTGACGCGGACGAAGTCACGGGCAACAGCTAGTTTTAATATAAACTTTAAGGTGCGTTTTTAATAAGTATACCATACCGTAACTTTGACGAATGTCTTGTGTAAATGTTCTTAGTTAGGCATGGCGGACTACAAAACCAGTAGATCCATGTTACAATCCTAACAAAGAGGAATTTTTTTTTTTTTTTTAAGCAAGATATCATTAACAATACAAAGTTTTGAAAATTGTAAAAATATATTTTATTGACAGTCAGTACATGAGCCACATGACAATGATTTAAGAACTGACAATCAAACGCGTAATTGTATCATGGAGCACAATGTACTCGTATTCTGTCCTTTGTACTATTTTTATTTGTGTGTTAAAGAGTAAATAAATAAGATCCAATAGACACGTTTGCTAGGCAGGTTGGCGATTGCAGCTCCGCTGGACGTTTGTTTGTCAGTTCTCCTTTACAAGAGTTAATTGGTTCGGGATTTATACCTTGCTTTAATAAGTTTCCGATATTTTGGTATGAGTCTTAAAGTTTAAATCAGTTTTCCTTTTGTCACCTTCTTCGACACGAGTGCGTGCATACTTATATGACGAGATTGTATGATGCTATTTAATATCGCTAAGAATATCGGCACCACTCGACTCCTTCAAATTGTAAATGTAATTAAGAACTTATTATTCGTTATCCAGTCACATAAACGCTTTGCTTAGTTTGGAGTTACCACTTTGCTTAGTTGGAATTACCAGTTAGCACCAAATCAATTATCTTATTAGCGTAAGTGTCTTCGTGTAAATAATTATCACCTATTATAATTATTCGATTCTCAACTCACCAATGTATGTGGTGTACAAGAATATATATCCTTGTTTTGACGAGTTACTCTTACCTGTACTTTTTAAACTTTTCGGTATTAGGATGTTTTATTAGTATTCGTTTTAATATAATACAATATTGCCCCATTATTTTTGGTTTCCAATAACTTTAACGGAGTCTACACATCCGCGCATCTTATCCGTGGGAACCACCGACCGTAACATTCTGACCTCCCTGAAACCCTCACTTCTTGAAAGTTCGCCTTCCATAGTATGAACTGCTGTGACAGTGATAGGTCTCATTACATTGGCCCTAGTGTAATAGCAAAAGCGTGTCCCATAAAGAACATGCTATGTTTTGTACATCTGGCTTATTTCATTACGCGCCTTGCTCGTTTCAATATATTGTAGTTAATGTTTCTTCCTTTGGGGTACTGTGCCCAAAATACCCGAATCGAGTCGACTTGTTGTGACAGCGCTATGAAATATAACACTGATAAAATGTTATGAGCTTCATCATCTTAAGACAGTCATATAACCCTACTTTCACTTAAGTAATGTGTAAGTTAAAAAATATTTTTAGCCAGTTTATGAATATCCGTTTTGAAAAATTTCACATATTTCCTTTAATTGAATTTTGGTTGTACTTTCCTAGGACCTGTTACAAATCCAACAAATAATCACGACCACATAAGTAAATAAGTAAATTATATTATTTCGACCTTACTATGCCTACTTGTAACATTGGTTTTGTTCGCTTTTCAAATAATACAAGAAAATCATACCAGTAAAAAATATTTCGTAGTTTTTTTTCCTAAGAAATTTCATCGTGAAAGTTGCAGCAACGTTAATTTTAGTTGCACAATGCATGAAATCAGAACAGCACACTGGTCGGGGCAAATAGTGCCAAAGTTAACAACTATGAAGTGATCTGGAATGTCCGGCACTGAATTTGTTTCCGACCGGCCGCGACCGCCGCACTTTGAAGTGCCGGAATACAGCGCCAACTGCTTTACTACTACTCAATGACCAATTGCTCGACCTGTGGTTTGAAGATAGGCAAATTTTTCAGATCAAGAAGTACTGTTTTGAATATTTGGTTTCTTGGTCTGATGTCTGTCGATCAAAATGTCTCAATCTCTGTATTTCTGACATCTTTTTAGGGTAATAATTGCTTAATTGTACTACCTACTTGTATCTGTTACTTTGGGCTACACCTTAGGAGATACTCATATTTTTTGAGTTCTGCGTTTTCGATAATAAAGTAACTAGGTTAAGATGACGTTAAGACATCTAACAGAGAGCATTGAATCGTATTATATTATTATTGATAGTATGTCAAGTAGTAAAGTATGCGCAACACTAATTAAAAAAACATTTATAAGACCTTGCATAACATTAAGACTTTTAAAAAGTAGGTTAAGTATATCAGAACATACTTAAAAGTGTTAAGATTACAAAGTACCAAACTCATTAGAACATAGTTATGCAAACACAGAACAAAGAAGGCGTGTAGGTTTTTAACTAACAAGCAGCAACCACTCGCTAAGCAGCAAATCCAATATTACTTAGCGTTGTAACTCTTGTAGGCAGACGCTTTGGCAACAAAAGCACAATGTTGTTAAAAAGTAAAAACGCGATGTCCACTGCTGTGAACGGAGGCGGTGATGTAGCGAGTAATCTTTTAGAGCGTCAGTGGCGCACGCACATAAATCGCGCCTGAGTTACGACCGACGCCGACGCCGACGCCTCACGGGAAGACCCGCGCCCAATTCACAGAATCACCCACTCAATCGGGAATAATCCCATTTTACACATCGTCCAATTCAATATTCCATTTTATAACATACCAATCAAAAATATTTCGATCCGACTCCGCGGACACGGGCAATTTGCATCGGGCTATTTTGATATCGAATTCGACCATTTATTTGTTATGTAGGTATTACGGGTCATTAAAGTAGCCAATTGTGTGGTTTTCTTAAAAGATCTTTACTCGTAAATAATTTTAAGAAGTATGTAAGTAGAATTCGGAATTATGATTTAACGGAGGATGCATTTTTTTAAGGTATTAAAGTATAGTTTTTTATTAGTAAAAGCATAATAATTGCGTGATAAGGGCAATAAATGGGCACCTGTATTTTCTTAGAATACTTTTTTTTATATCTAATTCGTACTTCATACGAAACGGAAACGAAAAGAATTAATCTCGCATAGCCCCGTGACCGTCGGCTCTTCATTATTCCATTTCTCTGTTTCCTGTCGGCGGATTTTGATTTATGTCTTTAATTTGGCAAGGTTGGCGACGACAGGCCGAGACATGTCGGAGTGTTTTCAAGGAGCCATCGTGCAATTGTTTAATTAATCTTAACGGAAGCGCTGTGGGTGCAGTACACTCGGCCCAACTTTAAACTCGTTAAAAGTTCCTTCGAAACATTTGGCGCCAGATAAGCCGCAGTCTGACTTTGGTTTCGAGATTGTTAACTTATCTAGTGTTATAATTAAACAGCATTTCATGTTTCATTAATCGCCTCCATGTTCTTCCAAGTTTTCTATTTGAGTCAAACACGATTTCCCTCTTAACTTTCCTTAATTACTACAACTGCTTGGGAGTTTTCCTATGTTTTTCCGCTTTTCATCTGTCCACATTTTGTTCTTGACATTACAGAGTTTTAACAAAATATCTCGTAGTATATATCTTACGATATAATTGACTATGTATGTACATAGTGCGAATACGATAATGGTAGTCGAGAGAACTGGTCAACTCAGTTTTATTTATAATTTAACTATTTCATTAAATATGTTTGAACCATATTGCTTACATGTAGAATTACCTGAAGTACTAATCGGATGTTTTACATTGCAATTTATTTTTTTTTAATTAATGACGGTTCTTCAAAAAAGGAGATAGGACCCTGCTGAAGAACTATCGACCCATTTCCCTTCTAAGCCACGTCTATAAGCTGTTTTCAAGAGTCGTCATGAACCGCCTTGCGCGAAGACTTGACGAATTCCAACCACCGGAACAGGCTGGATTTCGGAGCGGATACGGCACCATAGACCACATCCACACATTGCGGCAGATTATACAGAAGACCGAAGAGTACAATCAGCCCTTGTGTCTAGCATTCGTGGACTATGAGAAAGCCTTCGACTCGATAGAGATCTGGTCCGTTCTGGAGTCCCTGCAGCGTTGCCAAGTAGATTGGCGGTACGTGCAAGTGATGAGATGTCTCTACGAAGCCGCCACCATGTCCGTCCAAGTACAGAATCAGCAAACAAAACCTATACCATTGCATCGAGGAGTGAGACAAGGGGACGTCATTTCCCCGAAATTGTTCACAAATGCAATGGAGGATATGTTCAAGACGCTGCACTGGAAAGGACGAGGCATCAACATCAATGGCGAATACATCTCTCACTTGCGATTTGCAGACGACATCGTCATTATGGCAGAAACGCTGCAGGACCTACAACAGATGCTGAATGACCTGGCTGACTCTTCTGTGCGTATCGGCTTGCGAATGAACCTGGATAAAACCAAGGTTATGTTCAATGAACATGTACTACCGCTACCGATTGCGATGCACGGCGCCGTCCTCGAAGTTGTTCAGAAATACGTGTACCTCGGGCAGACATTGCAGTTAGGTAGAAACAATATTGATAAGTACGGAATAAAGTTAAGCTCAATTCATATTCCTTTACAGTCAAGGTACTAAGGTATTATTTCGGATCTGAATAAGGAAGGATACAAATGAATCATTCAGCGTCGGTTTCGATTACGATGTCAAATGAGGTCGGATTATCCGTTAGTTTCAGATAGTTCTGGTTACGGATGTAAATTTTTATAGCATTATTGTAATTGAAATATAAGTAACTAAGTAGCTGACTACCTAACGTGTATTTACGTTGACTTTTGTTCTGACAGTCAGTTATACTGGCTGGTTATACTTGACTGGAAAAAATCTGTCATTATGTGCCTCACACAAACTTTGCCCCCTGTTCGAAATCCTATTTTTCGAAAGGAACAAATTCTATGGCAAATACAGAATTTTTTTCTTTGGAATATTCGATAGTGTGAGTTACGGTTACGGCTATGGAGCTGCTAACATCCCTATTGTAATTAAAGTTGGAGCGCAATCAGACTTAGCTGGGTTAATTAGTCAAGGGAATCAGGCCATTTTTGGACCATTGCTACACATCCAGTACTATCTAAATATGAAGGTTTTGTAATGTACTATGATTACCGTCACCGTCAATGAAGTGATGTAAATCCGAATATAGATTTCGAAAAATCTATAGGTAAACAGAGCCAAACGTTTCTATAAATGAAACAAGAAGTATTTTAGGTAAAAAATAAAACTTCTTAGTATTTAGAGGCACATTAGTCTTATCATCTAGAGTCTACTAAGAACTATGAGTACTTCAAAAGAAGATTTTATCTTCGTCGCCAAGCTTGTCAGGCTGATTTGGGAAAGAATGGTGCAAAGGAGACAATGCTGGCCATCTTCTTAGAGCATTTCTCTTTTAGCCACCTCACTGAAGTAATTGTATTATACGGCATCATTGGATCATCTAGCATTCATCTTATCACTTATAAACCAAGATATTAACGTCGTCTTCTAAACTAAGTACAGTTTAAAAGACGACGGTAATATTTCGGTTTCCTGCGCTGCACATTCTGGACTAGACTTATCCAAAAGCAGTGGTAAAGAATGGAACGCGTGAGAGTACTTCATGGTTGTATAAACGAATCTGCTAAATACTAAGTTTACCTAACAAACATGAGCATAAATTAGAGATATTGAATGAAGTGTTTGCTTGGCCAAAGACGCCAAGACACGAAAGCATGTACATACACAACAGACTGGCACTGAGCGAACAAGGCTCATTCACGCTCAAGATGGCCGACCGACAATGGCCCTTGGCGGATAATTACTCAAATAGATTGCCCATTGGGGCATTGTCTCTGTGCCTACGATATTAGGAATGTTTCTGGGGGAGCTAACACCTATAGAAATTGTTGAAAGTGTTTGCAGACGACACACAAAATCACAAAATAATGCATTGTAAATTGTGATCATGGAGCTTAGTCTCAGAATTTTTGATTGTCACTTCGAAATAACTATGCTTAAAAATATCGTCATTACTTGCCGAGAGCAAGTACCATCAGTTTTAAAGTGCTCTTTCGAAGCAGTTTCTATACACGTAATTTGAAATTGACGACTAGTAAAATTTTTAGATTGAAGAAAAATTTTGTTTTTCAATTAAAAGGAAGTGAGCTCCGTTTACTCTTTACGCTATTAATATTGAAAGATACAACTAAACTATGTGAAACATGCTTAAATTCGCAGATATACAAACATAGGTTTAACATAAACATAAAGGTTCATGTAGCTTTTTGCTGTTTCCAGAATAAAATATTGCAGTATCAGCTTTTTTTTTTGTAATGTCTTTTCTTTGTGTACCTGGAATATGAATCCAGTATTTACAACCCAAGCCATATAATAACAACATACACCGTTTATGATAAAAAAACATATATATAACTTCAACCTTATTTGCTGAATCTATACAAACGAGGCTTAACTATTTCAGTTTTAGATCGCTCGCACCACCCTCCGCTATATTTTTTCTCATTTCGCATCACCGGCATTTAATCAGAGGTTTGATCAACACGTCCTCACTGGGTAATATAATTACAGTTAACAGCAGTGCGGCGACGTTATCGCGCGTATAAATTAGAGCGATTTACATTTACGGCCGCGACATGGGCCCGGCCATTATCGTGAATGATGCCGAGGTGCGGGCGAGATCATCGTCGTGAGCCGATGATATTGTCGCCTTTCGTTTTGTTTTCAGACGAAATTATTGTAATACATTAGCAATTATTTTCACTAAGTCAAATATCTTACGGGTGACTGTATTGGTGTCGTGTGTTGACGGCACATAAAAAAATAGGGGTTATTTCCAAAGATCCACAGCTCTATCGTTTTCAAAAAACGTAAGTTTGATTCCCATCGAGTCCATGAGAATATTTGGTACAGTCCACAGTAAAAGCTGGGTAAAAGGATAGGAATTCAAATTATTTATTATAGAATAAAATAAAGTGACTAGATGAACAAGGAGTCTTTATTTTGTCAGACTATTCTCTTGCATTCTTTTTTAGTCTAAAAAATAATACAAGAAGAAGATGGTCGTCCTCTCTCCACTAATAGCCATTCTGCGATTGCCAACGCACTTTCTAAGAGTAGAGCTTACTCCAAAATCTTCCGTTTGTTCCGTCAAAATGATCCTGTGTCTAGTATATGATGACTGCATTGATCAAAGTAGGTAATATTGGAACGAAGTTCCTTATCGCGTGTTGCAAAAGGGGGCTAGACGGAAAACATTAAGACCAAAAGTTGTAACGACATTTTTTGCTATAGATGTAAGCCGTGCGGCGTGCGTGTGTTTCTCTGTCTGTCTCTCCCTTTCTCTCTCATAGAGAGATGATAGAGAGAGAGAGAGAGAAAGTTTATTTATTTAAAAATAAATTTAAAATAAAATGTAATTTTATTACAATTCCTTCACTAAAAAGGAACTTCGTTCCATCCGGGTGTCCCTTAACACCTCTCAAGTTTTTTTTCCTAAGAATAGACACGGTGTGACCGTGGATGATATTTAAGAGCTTACATACATACATACATATTATCACGCCTCCTTCCCAACGGGGTAGGCAGAGACCAAGGCCTTCCACTTACTACGATCATGGCATACATCTTTCGCTTCTTCCACATTCATCAATCTTTTCATGCATGCTCGTCGGTTTAGAGTACTCTTGACCTGAGATCTTACTCTACTTTAAATGTTCCTATTTTATTTTGTAGCCACCTTTGTATAGTTTTGAAGTTATAACATTGTTTTTTGACGATTGTCTTGATTCTGTAACTAGTAGCTAGTGACAGTCTTTAATCGTCCCTCTGCAGGGAAAACACTCCATCATTGAATTCAAGTTACCACAGCAATGATGGGTACCGGCATAAGCACCACGCTTGCCAAATGCGGGGTCCCGGGTTCGATGCCCGACCCGGGGATCGAACCCGGGACCCCGAGATCTTGGCCCGGTATTTAAACCACTAGACCAACGGGGCGTTATTTCTTATTGGCAACTTTTTCAATTTATACTGACATTCTGTTGAATATTTTAATTACATAAGATTAATTTACACTGTAAAATACGATAAAATCGAGATAATAATCAAATCCTAATGACATATTAGGCCATAATCCTGTGACACATATGATAGCTGTGTAACTGATTTATAGTAATTTACATGCACATTCGAGATGAGCACTGTAAGATGTTACAGCCATTTAAATTATTACGTATTACCATATTTGGTAGCTTCGTAGTTTCTCATTGATTACTCCAAGCGAACTAGTTCATTAATTTCCACGTATGACATTACGACAAACTAATAACCGCGATCCCATTGAAAATGTAGAGGCTTTACTCGTGTTCTGTGTTCGTGTGAAATCAAATTAAACTCATTCATTACACGTTCACTCAAATTACATCCGTCATGCCGCACATAAATTTAATTCCCATATTCTGAAGCAAAACCTCTGCAAATTGGTCTTAATTTACTTGAAACGTATAGTCTAATGGTGAACGTATAAGCAATATCACTTTAATACGTGTGGGAGGGGTAAGGGTTACTCCCAAATAACTTCACCCGTATAATATTATTTATTACAGTCTTCGAGACAATCCCTTGTGGTACAACGTGACACAGACATAAATACGAAAGGTAATGTTGAAATACTAATAAATTATAGTCATTTAGTTTACCCTTATGTACCCAATTCTACGTATTAGAACTTGTTTATGAAGCTTCTGCCGCGGCTTTAAGTTTGAAATTAATGCTGCTAATAAGATAGCGTATGTGTGCATTGTACTCCTGTACTCGACTACAATTATTATATACCGTTATATTATGTATTGACTTCGAAGACTTTGGACTCGAGTAAGATACTGTGTATTTGCTAATAATTATTTGTATGATGTTTGGATTTTTGAATAATAAATATACTTTTACTCGTGCTACATTTTGTATCAGCGGCCTTAGACAAGCGGCCTTCTAATATAGTTTACGCTTGACGAATAGATAACAAATGTATGAAATTGACATTAAAAAACGATCGAACAATCGTAAACTTATGCCATTTTCATACATTTGACATCTATTCGTCTAGCGTAAACGATATTAAAAAACCACTTGTTCGCTATGGCCGCTGGGCACCCTAGGGAAAAAACTAGAAAGAATTTACTTTGTGACATTACAAGTTATTGTTAAAAGATGTCTTAGTTATTTGAAGTAAATCTAACCTGTACAAGAATTTCTACGAACCTCTGGCCGCTACTATAAAGCTTAGTGTTTTGTAATTTTTAGAAAGAAATGCAGCTGCAATTTGTAATTTATTTAATACTTCACCTCTTTTCAAGAACTTAAAGGGTTCTTGGATTCTTCGCAAAGACACGTCTGGATTTTTAGAGTAATACTATTATTTGAAATGCAAGTTTTTTTTTAGTTTTAATACTGAACATCAAGATCACATGAAAACGTGTTGTAGGCTTTTTACATTTGGCAAGCGTTTGGATTATGCCTGTCTCATCATTGGAGGCATTTGCTCTGCAGTGATATGAATATATAAAGTTCACGTACTTTCCTTACTTTTGTTACATTTTAAACGTATTTTTAAGCTATTGCATAGCTTCTATGGCGGGCCTAGAGCGTGGAGACCGAATCCAGAAATAACGTAACGAAAATAACCTAACACCCCCCACTCCGACCGGCACAGCGGTGATACTTTTTAGTTTTATAATTGCATAAGTTGATAAAAAAATGCTATGCAATAGCTTTACCGCGGCAGTCTCCGAGTGCCACACGTCTTTTTTGTATCATATTAGTTTCAATAATAATAACTCGAGCGTGGTACGTTACTAACGGGCGTGTAATTAAATTCTACCATGCGTTGAATACAAAAAGTTGAGCATCTGTCAATCCGAGCAATCAATAGTACATACCATTAATGTGTAATTGGTGACTTGATCACTGCCAAGAAGTAAGGCGGCGTGATTTAGAGACAGTGTGAGGGATCATTAGCGAACTGGCGGGCCGTCCCGCATCAGTAGGACACAATAGCAATGACAAATGTCTTGGGCATCTCTAGGCGTCCACGCATCATAGTCTTAATTTAATTTGCGATGAGAGTGTGCGTTGCTAAGCCGTAACCCACACACATTCAGTTAGCTTCAACAGCGTTGCAATCAACAAGTTTTTAAATAGTGCATTACTTTGTTCACTGTACCTTTCATTACTCTATATGTTATGACAAAGTACAAATTTCCGTTATCAATTTTCAGCTTTAATTACTAGCTATTTGTGGAGTTGAACAAACATTTTGAATGTTATTATTTTAATAATCAATATGAAAGATTTTTGTTTTGATCAATTGCACGTAAAAGTAAAAGCTTGTAATGAACACTGTCGAACCGCACATACGCGCATGCAATTTCACCACGCATTCCGGGGCACGTCGTCCAGACCTTACTACATATTACATTCATTATTGGACGATATCGATGAAAACCCGCATCCAATCTGCCAGGATCGTGGGCGTCCGTATTCTTGTAATTTCTGAGGCATAATTTTATTTATTAGACGCCCTTGCAAACGCCGAGAACACCCCATTTGCCGCTTCATTGACTTACAACGGGACTCCATAACACTTCGCACATATTTCTGTAGCGCCTCTCGGATCCCCCGCACCTCATTATATTGCGGATGACATTTAATAAAACATTATGGGTATCTCACGAGCTTTTCGATAAGCGAGCTACCGCACGATCGGCAATTTGAAAATACATTCTGTTTGGTGTCAGATCAACATGAATTCATATTTTCTTTTGAACGCAGAATTACCGTTCATGTAAAGCGATAGATCAGGCCTCCGGTATAATATCTGGATATCCTGAATATCATTTGACTATTGCAATCTAATTTATTGTATAGTTGTCATCCGTTCCGATTTATTGATTAGGACTTATTAAATTTCTCCCGTAACAAAACTATTATTGTAATGAATTAACCAATGACATTTAATAATATGAAAGCTTAACTAAATTAAGACAAGGCTAAATTAAGACAATTGTAATTTTTAATTAGCACCTCTGCAGAGGCATAAACTATTTCGTATAAGAAACATTATTAGTAAGTTTTATGATACTACATTCCTCAAACCTTAAATACCCAAAGAAAAGAGGTGATGATAGTAGATTAACATTGTAGGTATTTCCCGCAAGCTCTTTCGTGATCGGAGGGCATGACTTATTAGATTTGATGGTGCTACTCCAGTAGTGGTTTGGATATCTATGATATACGTTTTATACCGAAATCTGGTTTATGTAGGTGAATGTATGGTAGTGAAGTTAATTAAAAGCATTTAGGTGGTGTTTCCTTTCTTTCACTGACGTGGAATCACAGACTAAAGTTACTCGGTGAGATACTTAAAAAATCTGAGAAATGAGTTTATCCAGAATGAGAGTTATCATAAAAGTTATTAAAAAGCAAATTGAATCGGTAGTCGCTGAATATTTGTTGGGAAACAAAGGAGATAATATGATGAACATCTAACAAAACATTCACTTTGATGAATGAGGTTTGGGCTCTATGACGTATATTACCTATATCTTCTATAACAGTTGATTGATATGAACGAATCCATCTAGATTAGCATTTATTTTAGTATATTTTAATATAGAACAAGCTTTACTTCTACATTAAAACCTATTGAGGTGCTAAACATTATTTTGGCCAGGCACCAAATTACAGCGCCCAGTCAACCAATATTTGCTTAAAACATTGCGGTGTTGGGCCCTGCTAGAACTAATTGTGTGATAAATCCCGAACACCGGCAATTTGTCAATGAGTGAGAGCTGATTACAAAACAAAAGTGTCGGTTAACCTTCCATTTTGAATGTGGACGTACAATTTATTCGTAGAAAACAAGATATTTATTGAATTCATTATTATCATTGCTCACGCCAATGAAATGGCAAGCATCTAACTCGTTTGGCATTAAAAAAAGACGTGTAGCACTCGGAGACTGCCGCGGTAAAGTTATTGCATAGCATTTTTTATCAACTTATGCAATTATAAAACTAAAAAGTATCACCGCTGTGCCGGTCGGAGTGGGGGGGGTGTTAGGTTATTTTCGTTACGGAATTTCTGGATTCGGTCTCCACGCTCAAGGCCCGCGATAGAAGCTATGCAATAGCTTAATTTTATAATTTTATGTATTTACTAATTTTGACTTTTGTAATTAAATTTTTCTGTTATTTTAGCAGATATGGTTACCATAGGCAACCGTACTGTCAAAATCCTCATTTTCTTCTAAATTCTTTTAAATTTCGGAAATTCAAAATTGTTCGTTCGTGCGTCGCCCCGAGAGTTAGGTTAGGTTATTTTCGTTTCGGAATTTCTGGATTCGGTCTCCACGCTCAAGGCCCGCGATAGAAGCTATGCAATAGCTTAAAAAAACTGTTTCTTAAGACATAATTTAAAAAGGTATATCTATAGCATCATATTTTACACAGAGAAATGCGGTCGATGACCAGCGTAACAAAGAAAGCATGCAAGCATGGAATGCTTTAAAATGATATTTCAGTGGCGATCGGAAAATATCATACCAATGTGGATGTTTTTCAGATAAGTACGCTAAAGATAATGATCAAAATTAAACTATCTACTGAGCTTGATATAATGAACGAGGGTTGAAGAAAAATAAGTGAAGCAAAAAATTACATGAACCAAGTTATGGGTTTATTACTTGGCATTCAGATGTATGGAATAATTTTTGTATAAATTAAATGATGACATTTTATTCACAATCCAGGTAATTTTCGATTAATTCAATGAAAAATCAATCGTTTTTCGACTACATTTTAACAACCAATATTATTTTAATCTCGTTGTTGGTTTGCTAAAAAGACGTTACCATTTGACTTGCGTAGAATATGGTTCACACGGCCATTTCTAATGACTGCTATACCTTCTAGCAATTTTAGAATGCATTAACCGTATACCTAGTAGCAATCTAAGTATTCCCCATTACTGAATCAGATAGAGATCGAAGCTTAGTAACTTCTAAGCTTGTAAACGAAATAATCAGTACTTTGATTATAATATCAGTATATAAACTTGAAAAATTTTGTCTCAGGCGGGACAGTGCAATTAAGTTGCTAAAAATATCAAATAAAGTATAGTACTTTGATTACTTAACTTTAATAAACATGTTCTATAAAAATCAAATGTAGCTATAATCACCACGTTTGGCGGGCAGGTTGGGGTACGACGAACTTACTGTAATCGCGAAAGTCGCTTCTTTAGACACTTAAAAGGACGAGAAGGATGGTGCTGTTCTACTAGGTGAGCACTATAAGAAGCTTAATGGTTTATTATAATAAATAAATACATAAATATATATGGAGAATATCATCAACAACATCAGATACCTACATTGATCTGATTTCAATTTGAATAACTATTTAAAGCACTCTTATTTTGGAAATCAGAAACAACGAAGGTATCACAAACACCAAGACCCGAGAAATTTTTTTTTGTACATTGACTACTCCGAGCAGGCGACATCTTGAAAACCGGTGTGTTCGCCAATCCGCCACGGAGGTCGTCAATAATTAAGGCGGTGTAGGTCTAAGAGGCAGCGTTTTTGAGTTTTTAAAATCCATTTTAAATCTAGATAACAGCGTTAAAAAAGTCTGAAAAAAAAATGTATTAGTTGAGAATCTATTCTAGTCACAGTCGCTAATGGTTACACGATTTGATTAACTTCGCCCGATAGAAAAAAATCACAAAGCTACCTATCTTCGAAATGTTTTTTTCAATTTTACGACTAAACTACGGACATTGTAAATAAATTTTTTATGCATGTTTAAAGCTGCTAAATATTTATAGACATATTCGCTGAGTTTGAATTCATGAAATGATATAATAGGGGTTAAAGTATGAAATTGCCGATTATTTTCCCACTTTTTATTTTGTTTATAGCTCTTAAGTATAGTCATATTATTGCGTAATTATTTTTGTATTGTATCAAAAACCAAATAAAGTAACTTTAGACTAAAAAAAATGCAATACTAGTGCCTATTACTTCAAAGGAAGTCGTTGAAAAGACCCCTTACAATGTGTCAGCTGACCTTCTTGCTTCAATTAAGTATATTTGTATTATATACTTTGATTTTCAGAAATTTAAATACTATAATGCGTAGCTTTATAACCGTCTAACTTTCACCTTTAATTGCATAGAAAACGGTTCAGGAGTTTTTAAAAAAACTAAAAAATTGTTAGTATGGAAAAATGACTTTTCTCGATATCGTCCATACAAAACGGCAATTTCATACTTTAACCCCTAATACTTAATTACTATGTTTAAATAACTCCAAAATACGTGAGCGCGGCGGCTCGTCAGGCCCGTATTGTCGCGCGCTGGCGCTTACGGTGCGCATAGGCGGTCCGTAATAGGCGATCGATGGATATCGATCCATAAATCACGAACCACTGGGCCTTAACAGATATTTAAAAACCTCCGTAACTCCAAGAGTTGGAACGATCAAAATAAATGTAATGCTAGTAACATACACAAAATAATATCGGATGAAAAAGATTATCAGAATAGGTAGGTATAGGTATGTACGAATATTTTTATCTTTTAAGTTTAGTTGAAGTTTATTTAACATATAAAATTAAATTTTAATTTAATAATTTTCATCAAAATTATATGATCATCAATTATATTATTCGACACTACTGCTCTATGCTTACTTACTGTGAAATACCGTCAAATCCAGTGTCCCAAAACAATGTACGTTAACGAATCGAGTATAAATAAATTAAATTAAATCCTATTATTTTGACCTCAATATTTCTGAATATCACAAAAGTCGTAAATGCCAATACTAACGTCACACAAAAATAGAAACGACGACGGAAGGTAAGTTAATTACAATTTCGCGGAATCGTTTATTCGTTTGTTTTCACATCAGTAACTATTTTCTCTTTAGATTTCAGTGATTCAATATGTTATTTAATTTAAGTTATTTACCGCTAATCGAATACATTGTTATAGGTATAGTACAATTCAAATGTCCATAATATTATTTTTATTTATTTCTCTGTGAATACACACACAAATATACATAATGTACACAAATATATAAATATATATTTTACAAAACCTATACATATACTATATGTATACCTTACTCCTATGCAAGCCTTAAATAGTTTACTACAACCTCGTCACGTCGTATGGTAGTCGCAAGAGGTGACCGTCCAAAGAAGCTGCGTCTTCTTTTCATTCGCCAACCTTCTATCGCTAACCAAATCGTCCTTTGAGAGAGGCAGTAAATAAAATAGATTCGGCAGTAGATATAAATAGCCTGGTGCTTAAATGACTCAAATCCATAATAAAAAACATAAAGCTTCTTTGCACTTAATGACTATTTGTATAAGGAAACAGTTACCTTTCCTCTTAGCTCATAAATTATTCGATACCAAATATTCTTACAGCGTATAATTTTCTCGCGTTGTGAAAGCTAACCAAACTGCGCGCTCATTCGTGAAATGAATGCTACAGTCGAGTCCGTCCTTAAAATATTTTCGCTTTTAAATAGTGGTTATCCCGACCGAATTTTGTTACATAAAACGCAACCATTTTCCTCGTCCTGTTCCTTTATCAGTAACATTTTCTCCACCTCCGATCTTGAGCGGCACATTACCATAGAATCTGTTTAATTTTCACCCGGAAACAACCGACTGCTTAGTGCAAATGAGATATTCATTTTTATTCTTTACAATTCTTACTGTATAATACCAACATTATCTTTCGCGGCACTCTTTGAATAAAATGATTAAATCGCGCCAATTTTTAGTCTCCCTTATTAATTCTTAAGAAACAAAAGGAATTCTTTTACAGCTGACTTGTATTTTAAACGGTGGAGTTACTATTTTCTTTTAAACAGCAATTTTATTTCTTGAAGTAGCGGACACAATAGACCTGAAGTTAGATTCGCACTATCGATAAAAAAAAGCATTCCGAGAAAGTAATTAAAGATTAGATTTTATTCTTGATACTACTTTTGTGCTCTATTAGCTTTCTTTTGCCATTAAACTAAGTAGCTAGAACGTAGAAACAACCTTTTACACTAAATCAGTATTAATTAAAAAGTCAAGTTTCAGCTTTGTCTCGTTATAACATAGCTAAATTGAAAACAATGTCTCCACATTCTACTTACCTGAAATCCGCTTATATTAGGATTGACTATATTTGTCTTGGAGGTTTTTTATTTACAAACAACTCAGCTATCTGTTATTTCTAATTTGCCATATGCTCCGATATGTTCCAATATATCCCTGATTCACCAAATTTCATTTAACCACAAAAACAAACAAGGAAACGTCAACAGTAGGTCAAGAAAAAAGTTCCTTGAATTTCTTGCGAGGGTTAGTTCGGCCAACATAAGTTGGCTTGCGGATTTTGATTTATATTTCTAATTTGGCGAACGCCGAGGTGCGCCAGACCGAGGGACCGGAGCCCTTGCTCTAAATTTAAATCCACTGTATTAAATAATTATTACATTGGTACGAAACGAACAGGACAGGATCGTGACTCGAATTTCCATCAAATAATCTAAACTACAGGACACGAAAATACTTATGTGTTGATTGCCTTTGAGCGTAAGGTCAGCTATCTACCTTTTACGTTGCTATGCTGCTGATACGTATGAAACTCAGCCATAAAACTTAGGCCACTCTTGAATACAATTCATTTGAAGCATAGCAGGGTAGAAGCCAAAAATATATTATTTCATTAAATAAAATTAGCTCTTGTTCATCTGCAGACTGAGTTCCGAATAATCGAGATTTCATTACTTTGATCATGCTCGAAGCAAAAACAAATATAAATTATGTAATTGGCAAATATAATAGATATACACATAATGTCAATACATTGGAATTTAAAAAAATATTTTTTCTATATTAGCAAATCTAAACTTTAATTATTCTCTTGATACAGGTGTTTTGATGGCTTTGAACTGCTGCTTAGTTGAACTAAAAAAAAGTTATAATATTAGTAAGATTTACCGCTTAAGCTTACAACAATGTTACTAGTTACTCCAACGAAGAAAATAAATTAATAAACCCAGCTATAAATTCGCCCAAATAACCTGACAAAGACAGATCTTATGGATAATGAAACTTTGTATCATTAGCTAAAGTCTGAAAACTTACTTAGGAAAGCAGTTTAATCGAATTTATTCTTCGTATTAGGCGCGCCAATAAATTTTCTTTCAATTTGTAATAGGGCAATAACTTGAGCAAACGGCGATAACTGCCAATAAGTTCGTAACGTACAAAATTAAAGTCACACCTCATTGCCATGGCTGAGCGAGTGAGTCTTCCATTGTGCCTAGGCACAACATTGAATGCAGCGGACGCTTAAGCGACAGCGACTTACATAGTATGTACACGTCATGTTTACCAAAATATCAGATACTTAAGCAGAGTCTACTTGTAAATTTGATACTAATGTAGGCCGGGTTGATTAGGATGAATACAATAGCAAATAATAGAATTGAATTTTAATGAAGTCTCGGAATTATAATAATAAAAACAAAAAATACAATAATGCATATGCGTATGTATCGTTTAGTGTACATGAGTATTTATGTATGATATTTGTACGTGTGATATAGATTTTCACTGTTATCAGTACCACTTCAGTCAGTATTAGGTCATGGGATATAATATAATATCATCAGGCTAACGATCTCAATAAAACGTATTTAATAAGTGTGACGTCACAAGTCTATTAGGGTTATGGGAATGGCCATCGTGCCCAGAACGTTGGGTCCGTGCTTGTGTTGTGGCTTGCGCCCGCGCCCGCTTTCGCACCGCTAAAGCGTTTAGGCTAGCGGGGAGGCCCCGCCATCAACTACGCCGTGACGTCGGCACCCCCGCGTCGACGCCGCCGCGCGCCCGCCTTCATTTGTTTTCTGGTGTCACTTCTTATCTCGTCTCGCAATTATTACAATTTGTCCGCTCCTCCCCTTATCTTAGCGAGTTCGCTACTTCAGCATAAAGGCAACCGACTTCAGCAGATTCGCAAGATCATATTTGAGGCGGATCCCCTTTTTTCTAATTTCCGCTTGTGAGAAATTTTTCAAAACTTTGAATAATGACAGAGCCGTAAATTGCAGAGGTGGCCGCGGCCGCAGACACCCGGTTGTTTGTTGTTTTGCTAAGTTCAGTTTTTCATCGCCGGCCGACGGCTGTTGTTTTGATAGGCCATTTCAGTCAACGTAGGATTTTTGTTTTCGTAATACTTCTCTAGACGGAGCCGCATAATGAAATCATAGTTTGTTTTTATTGAAAATTCTTTAGCCGCATAAGGGTAATGCATGGTCTATTTAATATGAGGATTAATTTTAAAAAAAATCTCTGATCCGAAATTACGATCTTTAAAAGTTTTTATTGATGGAGGAATTTATTTGAGGCAGTCTATTTTAGAAGTTTGTAATTTAGCTAAGTTTTTATTAGTAAAGATACACTTTAAATTACATTTCCGTAAATTGAAGTTATTCTAAAATGGCTGCCTAAAACTTTCTCAACCTTTACTGAACTTATTTTATAAATTTGTTGGTTTGGGATATTATCGCCATACTCGCAGCCACTGAAATACGTGCTCTATAGTCAAAAAATCCAGAAGGGTGCGTTCTAGCGTTCAAATTTCTACAGGTGTGTAAATATGTCGATCAGCTGGTCGTTAGCGCCCGCGCTTCTCCAAAACTTTGTCTTTATCTCCTGCGTCGTTGTCGCGACAAAATGTCCAATTTTAGATACAAATAAAAGAGGTCGGACGCAACGCATAGAATATTAACGGCGCACAATATGAACGCAGCATCCGGAATTCGCGTCAAAAGTGCCAAAACGTTGTTATTCTTTTCCGCGCGGAGGTAATAAGCGAGGCGGCCCAGCCGTGCCAGGGTTATGAAATCCAGAAATGTTTACGGCGCGCGATAATGGCACTCTCCGTATCCGATCGAGGTTTACGGATGAAAGCATCCACTCGTAATTAGAGTCCTTAAGGTCTTTTGTAATAGCGTAATTGTTTCCCGTTGTCGCCTTGGAGCATGCCGTTATCTCTATGAATGGAACAACTCCAATACAAAGAGGAAACTGCAACCGTGACGCGAGAGCTCTAGTTCGCTCGCGCATTTGTCACATTGTGTTTTATTGCACGCCTCTAGGGTTCAATTTTGAAACATAGCTCGCCGGGGCACACGTAAACGAAGCACGTGTCGTGTCGGAGAGTGATTGAGGGCCGTCAGATGCAGCTCGCAACTCGCATGCCTGCGCCGACCTGCGCCCCAGATCGCTCGCTAAACATCGTCACTTCTAATTGCATCCGTAATTTACTAATGCATCTTAATACAATGTTTCGGCTGGCGACCAGTAAAAAGCATTTCCCGCAGCTTTGTAATCGCGCCACTAAATTACGACCAGATTTACAACAATGACCCGGCACAAACCATCGCATTAATTGGATTCGCAGTGAATACAGCCAATAGGCTAATTGATCCTTTCAAGTAGCTTAATCATGTAGCAATACACGCGTTTATGTACTGCGGTACATATGTGTCGGGAACGCCTGAGTCGTAGAATACTAAAGTGCATATACCAGATACCTATGTGTTACACAAACACATGGAACGGTACACCGCAATAACCCCGAAGTCATGTTAACACGCTTGGAGCAGATTTGCCTATGAATCGTTCAACTCTGCAATTCGATTGAGCTATCGCCCGCAGAACCCTCACCAGTAGGTAAGGCAAATTGTTGTCTAATTGCCATGGCCGACTTATCAACTCGCCTTCCCTTACTCACTGTGCCCCACTTTTGTCCGAGGTAGGTACCCTACGGGGAGTGATATTCCGAAATTTTCGGGAGAATTTCTCCATAATGTCAAAGGTTCTTGGGTAAGGTCTCTTATTACAGTCCCAGTCGCTCTAACTGTGGCAGAACCTACTTCGGCTCAATACGTGAGTTCGGAGTGGTCCTTCAATAGACTCCTCTAATAATATTTGCATACAAAGACGATTCCGCCAGTGCTTTGCGCTTTGTACGCAAATTTGTAAATTTTCTCCAAACTGTTACTACCGAGCATAGTGTCTGCGAATCCACGCGCACTTGTGAGAAATGCTAACGTTTTATTAAGTTTGGGCGCGACGGTGTTGTGTTCCAGGTTGTTCTAATTCAAACAATTGTCGGCTAATACTTCCCACGTGAGAGATTAATTGCTGCAACTTTCGCTGAGCCAAAACCTAGGACTGTGGGCGTGCGAGAGAGAGCGCACGCCACGGGAGCGGAACAGAACGGATTAAATTGCAAGTGCGCTGATGTATTTATAGCTGGCCCGAAGACAAACGAGCGAGCGTGTGATGGACTCGCCTCGTTATGGGAATTAATCGAACTTGTAGCAAAATAGCACACCTGCACCGCACTGACTGAAATATGCTATGCTAAAACTAAAACTACTGCATAATCCACATGCTTCCCAAATCCCACTAAATGTTTACACATAAACTTATGAAGTAGATACTAACATTACTGCATTACCATGTTTTACGTCTACTAAACAAGGACAATATGCTTACCCAAAATTAAATAAGACACCCCATTCAGGCTAACAATGACTTTCTTGTCTTTACTCGGAAGTAAGACATTAATTTCCATTTCGGAAGAAAGTAAAACCAATTTAAAAAGACGAATACATAAGCAGAAATTTGCATTACAATTTGGACTTCCCTTAATTTTTCTACGTAAAAACTTTTGAGTAAAAGAAGTATTGTGTAGGCGCACTCATCTTATGGAAATCACTTAACAAATTTAAGACGATCTCTTTTCATCCAAATGAAATCACACTCACCTTGTTCACAATATGTAACATGAGATTTTCTCAAATAATAAGCTCTCATATAATTGGAGGTGACTGGGACTTTTTTTGTTGTGTACCAGGATAAAAAATAGTGTGATAAGAGAACGTTGTGGTGTGAAAAAAGATATTGTCACACGGATTGAGAAAGGGATGCTTAGATGGTTTGGGCATGTAGAGAGGATGAATGAGAGAAGAATGACTAGACAGATCTATAAGACGAGTGTGAAAGGGAACGTTGGAAGAGGAAGGCCTAGACGAACTTACCACGATCAAATCGGGGATGTTCTGAAGAAAGGTCAGGTCAAGAGTACTCTAAACCGACGAGCATGCATCAAAAGATTTATGAATGTGGAAGAAGCGAAAGATGTATGCCAGGATCGTAGTAAGTGGAAGGCCTTGGTCTCTGCCTACCCCGCTGGGAAGAAGGCGTGATAATATGTATGTATGTATGTATCAAACAGCTCAACCAGGCTGTAGCACACCCGCTCTTTATAGAGTCAAGTCAATTTATAATAGATAATTTCTAACATTGACTTGACCGGAAATCGAACCCCGGACAGAGTGGGCAGATTACCGCAAGACCGCAACTTACACCAACCGGGGATATCAAAAATATCACAACTATTTAAACGCCTGGAACGAGTATTGTAAAAAGATGTTATCCCGTTAGAGAAAAAATGAAATCGTTAACTAGTTAAACCAAATTTATTCAATGTCTGGCAATCATTAATTATGGCATTAAATTATTAACTTTGTGTTCCAAGTATGTCCATCAAATAAAATTAATAATTAAAAGAAGCCCTTTATTCTGAGACTTAGAGATAACAATACATTTTTAGATTGAAAACTTTTAAAATGTCTCTAATTTCACTGTGGCTCTTGGGATAGGCCTCCTCCAACAGTTTCCACTGGGTTTTGTCCTGACTCCTGAGTTACTAGTCTCCACTTTGGACCAGCAGTCATTTTGATGCCATCTTCCCATCTTAGACACTGTCCATCACATGATATAATCTTAAATTTTGATCTAAAATACACAAAAAGGATTAACGGATATCCTCTGCGATGAATAGACCTCAAAATATTGCATATTTGAAAATTTATAAATAATATTTATATATATTTAGTATAGGTCTGTTTGGAGATAAATCAGTAAATAAAAAAAGTGCTCAGGTGAAACATCTTTTGTTAATTTACTAGTATCAAAAAATTAATATGGTTTTTACGAGCACGCACAAACTTTCAAAGACACTTTGTGTAGTTTGTCTATTAAATACAAGGATATTGTTACAAACCTTATTTTAGTATTTTTTGGTTTGTATTCCTTTTTTAATTCATATTTAAAAAGTACAGATTTTGTTTAGTTTGTTATTATCATTGTCATTCTCGTGTTTGTGTTGAATCCTGTCACCAAATTACTTGCATACATTTCCCATTAGTTTTCTATTGTATCCACATATCATCTATTCATAATATATTATATTACATTTACGCCTATCATTTTATTATACAGTCCACCCTTTTCAGATATAAAAATTATATTCCATAGGCTTTTAACCCACTCGTAAATGCCACGATTTAATATCTTTTCTATTTAGCGTTATACTGTGACAATCATTGCAATTGCATAGTAAGTCAATCCAGCGTGCCTAACGTTTGCATCAAATGCCTCGTAAATCGTTTGTGCGTATCATCTCGAAGCAATCAACGCGCGGATACAAAATATCCGATCGGATTGTTCAATGTGATCACTGTAGTTGGCCACCTGCGCTCACAGCCTATATGAGCTAAAATAACCACGAAATCGCATTATTACCCCACCGCGACCGTTCAATACGCATGTTACGGTCAGTACGCGTGAATTGGATTTTGCGCCTATTAACCAGTCTGATCGCATATGGTCTGATTGGCGAATTGGCCCGGTGCTACGCCTTTAAGTTAAGTCCAAGGCCACGTGTAGACGGCTCAAGCTTACTTTACTGTGTGATACCAAAACAGATATGATAATCATCAATTACTGCATAGCGTTGTCCCTCTCTCCTATAGGTGTCGTAAGAAGCGACTAAAGGAGTAAAGAAGAGAGAAGAAAGGCAGCAGCATCACCTCTCCACTAATGTTCAAACTGCGATCACTAACCCCCGTCTGCCATGTGGGACGATTATGGCAACCTCTTTTTATAAGCCTCCCAATTATGTCTATCATTGGACTAAAATGGGCTAATGGATGATGGCTTCAAACCTTATTTTAAATTGTCCACATAATTAATCTGTTGTTGTTATAAGCATTATGTGAAGGTAATTCGAATCTATTATTCCACTGAAATGACGTTAAATGTTGCAGCAAAACTGAATATTATCATTTTTGTGCAATAAAATCCTGAATAACTGAAACTGTGCATTTAACGTCATTTCAATCATAATGAACGAATGAAAATGAATCATCATTAGGATTAAAATACCGAAACTAAAAATGTAACTTGCAAGATTAGTGCCTAACTTATTCCACCTTCATAGGTAAGAAGACGTATAAACGAAAATTGTGTAGTAACCGTAACACACACCGATTGGCATTCCGGCCGCTTGACCAAATACTGTTCGGGGGCACTGAATCAGTTATAATTGCTAAATAAAGTAGCTTATTGGATTGCTTTCGGCGGTAACTTGCTTTTGTTCGTAGTTTGTCAGCGAATTAACGTGGTACTTTAAACGTTTGTTTGTTTTAGCCAATTGTAGCTCGTTAAGAGACGCGTGGTCAGCAAAACAATAATTTGCGAGATAAGCTTTTTGTTGGGAAATCTTATTTTTCTTTCGATACATTTGACAATACCTGACTAGCGTATTAAATAGACAAATACGGCGAATAGTTGAAACCACAGAACATAAAAAAATATGTTCTGTGATTGAAACAATGAAGATAGTCGTACAATCATTTATTGTTTACGGACATATTTAAATTTTAACCTGAAAGCGCTGCAGTTCTGTTATTATACCGTAATTAGTTATGGTCTGTTGAGTAGTAACTTACTTTATACTTTATGTTGTGTAATTTATCCTACAGTTTTTATAGCAGATCGATATTTAGAAATTAATGCTGTTTTGAAATATTGCAAACCTATAATGCTCAAGTTATTGATACCCTGGAGTTGACCCCAATAAATATTACTTGGAAGAGATTGTGCTCGCTTTTGCACGAAATGCAACCGAAACTTTGCGATTGTACAGGTCATCTATCATTCAAATGTTGCATGCCAACATGAAGGATAGTATAGGATTGTTAATGAATGAGTGAACTGCTGGCTTCCGACTGTCTGAACTAAAATTGTATGTTTGGTTGATCTGTCCGTCTGTCTATGTATCGAATAAAAACATGAGGATTTTCGCAACTTTAAAATAATCCTTTTAGGGTCATCATACGTCTTCAGTTCTTAAACAGATACATTATAAAAATAAAGCTTATGGATGTATGGAACACATGATCACATGCTCAAAACTGTTACAATACAACAAAAGTTGTCAATTCATTTGAATACTCATCCACAAATTGTTTTCAATACCAACAACCAACGCAAATAAATTAATCTCATGTTCAAAGCTTACCTCGATAAACGGTCAGGTTTCGAAACGAGAAAATTCAAGTCAAATGTTAGCAACAATACAAAGGCTGCTTTGATTCCCTTACAATGCAGTCGGCGAGCCGTATTGTACCGCGTTCGCTACATCGAATATTTATAGCGTCTGCAAACAAAACTTGAAGAAGCTAAGTGGTCTAAGTTAGCGCTAATTTAAGAGATCGGCACCACCAGGCGAGTTCGCTCCGCCTCACTTTGTCATAACTTGCTCGGTTATTGCCGCCCCGCAGACACACACTGGTTTATTTAGCGTGGCTTTTGTTATTAGTAGCGGCGCCTAATCAAGACATACGTGCGGGGGGCTGCATATTTGTCTCATTGTGCACCCCCGCTCACCCTATTACGAGACTTCAGTTGGCCAATTATGAGAAACTTTGTGAGTTTGACTGTATCCAACACGACGAGGCATTTCGTTGCGTCACTTACCGATTTTTATCGATTACCCCTATATTCTCAATGAATCTGATCTACGTGGCTGCTCAAAGATTTAACTGCGCAAATAAATTGGTAAAAATACATCTCTGTTTTTAAACTTTTTTTACAATGTTATTTTAAAAAATTGATTGCAATGATAAAAACATACATTTTTACCTGTTCTTTATTATGGGGCTTATTATGCATGACTATAGAAAATTTTGTAAGTATAATAGCTCAAATAGTTGGTAATAATAAATGTATGCAATGGCAGTTAAAATGCTAATAGCTTCAGAACAATTCTCAAGAAATAATTAAGTTGAGGTAATAAATTCTACATATTTAGGAGATCGAACAGAACGTGCATGTCAAGACAATGTGGAGAAACATGCAATGTTTTCTTGCGAAATGAAATTTTAAGTCAAAAAAGCCATAACGAGTTCTGAATTAGCATAATTTGAAATTCAGAACGTATGAAATACTTGAGAGCGGAAAACACGCCACTGAAAAAAAGGGGCATTTTAATTCTTTCAACATCACTTTGCGAGTGGTTCAAGTCCTTGAGGAGCATGAGGTACGTTTTGACTTAAAAAATTGGCGTAAAAATAATAAATTGCGGTATAATGGCGATCTCCAAGCGAAAGATTAGCCACAAAAGCCAGCGGATTACCAGTATTTATAAGCGGCGCGCCGCGACCGGATCTCGGAATGGCACCGTCCGCGTCTTCACGAAAAGGAACGCGTTCTTCGTAAATTGTATTTACTTGCTTTCAGATTCTTTTTTTGGCAAAACAATTAGTTTTAAATCTCCTCCTGATTTGCGCAGTTAACTTTTAGCGGCTCACAATTTTTGGTGTATTTGAAGATACTTTTTAACGCGAGAGATTTTTTATGAAAACATTAATTAATAGTAATACAGTTTGGTTTTAAATGGATTTTATGCATCGTGCACGTCTTTCGTTGCGTTCGTTGCATCACCGCTTTATACCTACCCTACCTTTGATAATTAAAACAAACAAAACCATAAGCTGCTCCCATATTGCAATTCGCATAGTATAGTACGAGTATGTCGGTTTTATTTGAATGTTAACAGATGCAGCGTTAATGCAAGGCAATGCAATGCAAATGTGCACATGGCTTTCCGATAAGACAAAAAGAGCTACAAATGAAAACAATGGTTGAACATACCGTATTGCCGAAATTGGTTTGAAATATTGAGTTCTAAATCATTATCGATTTTTCGCATGCCACTAAGTCTTATTTCTATTATTTTTATTAATAAACAAAGGCAATAAGTCATGATTATTACTGAGTTACCTAACATTTCCGAAATCTCTGTATCTGCTTATTTTCTTATCAATAGATATACAATAAGGCTTTCTTCAAAGCTCTTCTATCAACGTTTGACATTACCGGATGCAACTTCGACACCCACCAGCAGATAATGAATTGCCCTGACAGGTGTAAATAAAAAACTTACGGATTAAAAAACATGGTCAATTCAAAGAATACTTCATACAACTGATACCTATTTTTATATCCAGCAACAAGCAAAATCGTCAAACGTAAACGAGTTAAGTTATAGAATCACACTGCAGAACTCTGCTTAATTTGCTTACTGTGGACCCTCAATTTGCTTGCTGGATACAATAACTAACTTGTCAGTTTAATTTATTAAGATATCTTTGCACTGTACACAGGGTAATATATCCTCGAGGTTAGAGCAATGATTGTTTGCTTCATGAAAATTCTATTTTATTCCTTTAACAAGTGTTGTGGATATCATTCTACCACTCGAATACAACAAAGTTTACAATAGGGCTCTTTTTATTCTAAATGATAAACAATACCTGTGATTTTCTGAAACCATCCATAATAGCTTGGCTCTATACGATAAACATGGGGAAGTGATTTTCTAGATAATGAAGCCACTGAAAAATTGCTGACAGTTTTTCAAAAATAGCCACATATCTACATCAATTTATTACTATACTTTTTTATAAGCTTATTGCCACAACTAACATGTCTCCCAGTGTTATTCTAACTGACATGTTACATGTACTTTACTTAGAAATCTACACATTAGAAGAGGGAACTAATGGTACAAAATCAGGAATCTCTAACAGTGGTTGGTTTTGCCTAGATGTCATGAAAATGTCTCTTTACGATCAAGATTCTTCCATTTTTAAATTAAAAACATTTGCAAGGATGTGGCGTACATCATAAACTTTGTCACGCAGATTGCAGTTTGCGGAATCAACTTTCTCTATCGTAAAAGCGAACTTATTACTAGGATAATCCCCAGACCCTTATCTATAGTACTAAAAAAGTACTGTCCAATTTAATTAATACAGGCCCATGTACATGAGGCTTATAATATGCAGATTTAGATGTTCATCGCATGGCAAAAGTATGAAAGAGCTACTGACTACTCAAACTAGTGATAAAACTGAACTAATTATGAATGGGTCATCATCTCAGTCAGACAACTCGTACTGCTAGTCCAATGTGTCCCTTAACGATTTCCACGACGTTCGGTGCTGCACCATTTGAATCTAGCAGCTTCCTGTGACCTTTACCAGATGGTCGGTCTACCTGGTGGAGGGATATAAATAGGTAACTAATAAAGTAGACCGAGTCGTTAAGCTGTCAGCTTCTAACTAAATAACACCACCCCATCTTGTTCTGCGGATGTCGAAAGCGACTAACGAAGTACTGCCAAAACGGGCACAATATTCTTCTCTCCTGCTTTGCCTTAACTGCGGTGACCTGCCTGCTAAGGGTTACGATTAAGTATGTCAGAATGCTTCTTTTGGAGAGGCTTATATCGAGCGTGGACTGATGGATATAATAAGCCTCTCCAAAGATGATGATGATAAAATAGATTTAAGAGCAGATAAAGTAAGTATAATTTGGAAATATAATAATTTGTTAAGAAAGTGCTAATTTTATAATCAGGGTCAATTACAACTAAAAGTATGTATGTATATAACTGTAGATTTTATAAGCCTGACTGGAACTTTGTAATTCTCCTTCTGAAGAAGCATTTGGTTACAAAATCGATTTAGAAAAGTCTGTCTCGGAACTGAGTGAACGGAAAGCTGACACTCCGGCAAAAAACACATACCTGCTGGTGTCTCAGAATACAGTTACAATCCTTACTCGATATCTGGCGAACGTAGCTCTGATATAAAATTTGTATTGATTTGAAGAGATACAAACATTGATCATTAAGTAAAGTACGAGTAGTTGTGCCTCTTTGGAATTTCTTATCACCTTGATGAAAACGAAATGTGTCATTAATAAACTAACAAAAAAAAAGGATAGCCGACTCGTACATTTTTACATGTTAACAGGTTACTAATATCTTGTTTTACTTCTACGTTTTTACGTCTATGTTTTCAGACGAGCTCAGTAAAATCTCAGTAAATTTACGCTTAGAGAGGTAAGTAATAAACTCTTAAGTTGTTTTTTATTTTTTCAAGTAATGATACTTTCCAAACGAACAAATCTTTCACTTTTTTAAAAGTAAATATATTTCTTGTCCTGTTGTGCTATTATCCTACACAAAAGCTTTATACTTTTATGTATAAACGTCTATTTTTATCTAGATTAGAACGTGGTTACCCTAATTAACATAATTTATCACAGTCATCAGTTAAATAGCAGCTACAGTTACAGATATTCCAACAATGCAGCTACTGATTGCTTCACATTCTAACCACACATACTCTGAACAGAAAGTCATACAAATGTGTAGTTCAGACGGTATACGGACGCGGGCGCCAACCGCAACTTCCAACACACCAAAATACACAGGCCAATTACGTCATCATGAGCCAACAAGAGCAATCTGTAGCGCTCGAGCCTTTTAAGTTTGCGGCGATTCGACACAAGCCAACTTATCCTGCAACTCGAGCTATAAATTGTCTTTATTATTTTTTCGTGGTCGCGATTTTCGACGCCCATTTTCTTAGATGCCAGTGCTTTAGGTACTGTTTTTGTTTGGTAGCATTTTACTAGGTATTTTCGTATCAAAACTTGTGTCGTTTCAGCGAAAGCAAACTTCTTTTGTAGTTTCACTTTTGTCCTGATCACATCGAATACGTAACTGGATTTTTTCTTGAAATTAGACAAATTATATCCTATGACATTTTTAAAATTTACAACGTCTAGACAACTCTCGTTTTAATATTTCAATGCTGTAAAATAGGTATTTGATACACTTGTAGAAGTTGCATAGAATGTTTACAGATTTCATTAAAAGACATTTGGATTAAAAGTGTATAATATTTCCTCTGTTTAAGTAGCTAACAGAATTTAAACGATATCAATAGACTACTCGTATGCTCTTGTCATTTTCAATCTTCGCAGTGTACCTAATCACGTGACATTTCGATGGATTGGTGACGGCAAAAAGCTTTTTTCTATAACCGGGTAGCTCGATATGATATAGCCGTATATTTTACTTCTCTATACAAACTGTAATAACGTTTACCATTTACACAACTGTGGTCCGCGTTAAATTAAAACGACGCGCCGAGAAGCAGTGATGCGTATCACCTGTTTATTTGTTTCTTGTTATGTCCTTGCTATTTTCGATTTTATCAAGCATATTTTTTTAAATTGTTTTTAACCGAACTGGGCCCCAATACCGCATCCTGCAGCATCCAGGGGGAGGCCATTTATACAATCTGCAGTCCACGTTAAATTAAAACGAAGCCAAGGAGTGGTATCCATCAAAACTATAAGTTACTTGTCATATCCCTTGCACTAGATATTTACAACACTAACCACAAATAAAACTTTAGTCCTACCCGATAACCCGTCTCGGCATCTCCTTCACTTATCAAGCCTAAGCTTGCTGGTTTCGATTTTAAAAAGAATATTTTTTTGAATTGTTTGTACCAAATTGGACCCCAATACCTCCACCTGCAGCATCCAGGTGGGCCATAAATACAAACTGCGGGCCGCTCGCTAAATTAAGGCGAAGCCGAGGAGCGCTCCGCATCAATGCTCCTCCGGGGAATCGTTAAATGGGAGAAACTATTTTTTTTTGGGAATATTAATTTCCACCGGGATTCCCTGACAGCTTGCCGTGTACGATTATAATAAATCTTAACGAGTTTTATATGCGGTTGGTGTATAAGCTGTAGATAACTCATGCATGATTTTTAAATCGGCGAAAAATGAGAAGGTAGAAAAAAATGTTATTCTTTAAAAGTATGAACAAAGACACCAAATGTAAGTCAGCACCAAACAAAAAATAACCCTCCAATTTGGTGACTAATATTGATTTTCATCAGTTTTTTTAAAGAGAGGTTTTAATTTAGTATCGAAACTTTAAATTACTAATATGTTTTACGAGTAATACTGTAATAATATAAAGAAGTCAGTCAAAACCTACTTATCGTTATTTTCTCATCAGTCACTAAATCATTTCGAAATCTTTTCAATCTTTAATTAAATAATTGAAAAATATTCTCGTTTACCGTTGAAATTACGTGTAGGTATTCTTTGATCGGTTACTAATAGCAATCCGTTTCGAAGAAACTACATTAAATATTAAAGTGACATAATGTGTTTTATGAAGTAGTGTCCCCAGCAATTTGCAATTACGTCTGTTCGTAGAAGAACGAATCGATAGGGGTCATCGGCACTATAGGCCCCGTGCAAGAGAAACCCTCTGGAGGGTGCCCGCCACACATTATGCCCTCCCCTGCCCTCAATCGGAATTCTAGGAAAACATTGCATTGCCTCTATTCTTTATTTCACCTGGGGTACAATAACAGATATAATTATTTACTAAGCTCGCTGTTTGCTCTGCTCTTCTGTAATGCATTTTATGTGGCAGGTTTTATCCATGTAAGTTAATTAATAACGCAATAACGCTTACCCTTTAAGTATATGAGACTTTAGTAAGTCGAAAGAGAAATACAATACTTGGGAAATCATTAGGCAAGTTGTTTGAGTGTAAGATAATAATAATTATGTACTTATAATGATTTAGGTAATTTTGAGGAATATAATATAGGATATAATAGAGGAATAGAATTCGACGACCTCCGTGGCGGAGAGGCGTACACACCGGTTTTCAAGGTGTCTCCTGCTTCGAGGTCCCGGGTTCGATTCCCGGACGGGTCAATGTAGAAAAAATATGTTTTTCTACATTTTCTCGGGTCTGGGTGTTTGTGGTACCTTCGTTGTTTCTGGTTTCCAAAATACGAATGCTTTAAATAGTTATTCAAATTGGGATCAAAACAATGTATGTGATGTTGTCCACATTTATTTATTATTTTATTTATTTATTTATAATAGTGGATTTCTGTTTTTAATTCTTGCGGGTATCAATATGATAAAGACAAAGTAAAGGTAGCATGATATTTCTATTCATTATTTTTATAACTCGGAAAAACTAATGGGACTTGGCCTAGTTAAATTATGTTTGATTAACTCCGTAAATGAAAGTTCAATAACTGAAAGAGTTATCTAAATCGTTACCTCCGACTTTAATGTCTTAATTCAATTCTTGTAATTTCTTGATTAAATCGTAACAAATATAAATTCAACTTTAAAATGCAGATAGCATTCGCAACGTTTAAATGAAGCCAGTCTAATTCGGTTTATCAAGACGCGTCGGAAAACTTGTTCCGATTCTCCCAAAACAGCTCCTTCCACTGCACAGACAGAGAAGCGAGCATGAAACTTCTTTTCCAATTTTCTCTCAATGGCCATTACGATGAGAAATGTAAAGTAGATCCTACAGAGAACAGAAACGTAAAAAAGTACCAAGTTTTAGCCAGGAGGTAAACGTAAATTATTTGTGAATACCCAAAAACTTCACGTGGAAAAAATTGTCTAATAGCTGCTAATTATTAGCAACAATAATTATTATTGACATCCTACTAAATGTTGTTGTGAAGTTCGCAAACAATAAAAAGAAGAACCAAACTTATTTGTGAACATATAAAATAAAATTGTAATAGTCCGATGTCTGTACAATATAGGTATTGTAGAAAAACGAACGTCCTTTGTTTATTACATGTCCGTCCGTCTGTATTTTTGTACAAGTATTACGCAAAAAACTGTTGCATGAAATTGAACTCCATTTTACTAATGAACTGATAGAGGTCTAATTTAAAATATAGGTTCCATTTTATGCTTTCAAATTCATTACGTACAAAGTCGTGGGAAATTTAGCTGGCTAGTTCTTATTTACAAGCTAACTGGTTTGTAAATAAGTACACTAAATCACTCATCATCATCATCATCATCTTCATCATCATATCAGCCGAACGACGCTCGCTGCTGGGCATAGGCCTCCCCCAAGGATCTCCACAACGATCGGTCCTGTGCTGTCCGCATCCAGCGGCTTCCCGCGACCTTGACCAGATCGTCGGTCCACCTTGTAGGGGGCCTGCCCACGGAACGTCGTCCGGTACGTGGTCGCCATTCGAGAACATTTCCGCCCCAACGGCCATCGTTTCTCCGCGCTATGTGTTCCGCCCACTGCCACTTCAACGATGCAATCCTTCAAACGATGTCGGTTTTTTTAGTTCTCCGGGTCTCATCATTTCTGAATCGATCGAGTAGGGAAATACCAAGCATCGCTCTCTCCATTGCTCGCTGGGTGATCTTGAGCCTTCTTATGAGACCCATAGTAAGCGACCACGTCTCACTCCCATAGGTCATTACAGGCAACACACACTGGTCAAAGACTTTCGTCTTGAGACACTGAGGTATTTCGGACGTGAATATATGCCGGAGCTTCCCGAACGCTGCCCATCCGAGCTGGATTTGACGAGAGATCTCTTTCTCGAAGTTGGACTTACCTAACTGGACTATCTGTCCCAGGTAAACATAGTGGTCAACAGCTTCGAGTGCAATGTTCCCAACGTTAACTGGAGCAGGGGCAACATGGGCATTTAACATGATTTTCGTCTTGTCTATGTTCATCTTAAGATCCACTCTTTGAGAAGCATTCCCGAGATCTTCGAGCATAATGTTCAGGTCTTCCAATGTCTCGGCCATAAGAACTACATCATCGGCAAATCGCAGGTGTGTTAGGTATTCGCCATTGATGTTGATCCAGTCCAGAAGCTTGAAAATATCCTCCAACGCAGTTGTAAACAGTTTCGGAGAAATAACGTCTCCCTGTCTCACGCCTCGCTGTAGTTGGATCGGATTAGAGCTATGGTTCTATAATCGGACCGACATGGTGGCGTTTTGGTATAAGTACTTTAACACCTCGATGTACCTGTAGTCTATTTGGCACCTTTGGAGACACTGCAGCACTGCCCAGATCTCAATCGAATCAAAGGCTTTCTCATAGTCCACGAACGCTAAGCAAAGTGGCAAGTTATACTCTTCGGTCTTCTGTACAACTTGCCGCAGCGTATGAATGTGGTCTATGGTACTTATAGCCTTTTCGGAACCCGGCTTGTTCGGGAGGTTGGAAGTCGTCGAACCTGCGAGTGAGACGATTCGTAATCACTCGATTGTGACAAAGTTGAACGACACTCGATCAAAATTGTAATCAGCAAAATAAAAGTGTCTAGTTATATTTATGAATTTTTGGAATCATTGTTACCTTAATTATATCTAATGTAACATTTAGTATCAACTGTAAAAAATTGCATTGAAGAGTTGACATTATATTTTATATTACGATGTTACATTGTTTTTGTTTATAAAGATAAAAAAAACAGCGGTCGCAAAAGGTTAATAGCTGTATAAAAGGAAAAGCTACTGTATTTAAAAAGGTAGGTTTGAAATTATGAGCTCTCTTGCTATTAACATAGTCATATTTTTGAACTTGCCCCGAATCACTGCCGTGCGTCTGGATTCCGTCGGAACCTAGATATGTGTTGCGAAAGAATGAAATTTCGAAGGCGTCTGCACCGCACCGGTAGCTGCAACGATGCAGACTTACCGAATTATTTGCATGTAACACGACTCTATGGTGCAGTTATCGTAGCAAAAGAAAATTGCATGCGATTCCAATTTGATAAGATTTCTCAATAGTTTACCTATTTGGTTCGAACTAAGATTGGAAGTGATTTCAGAAGATCAATTCGTACTCGTTAAAGTCATAGATCGTAAATATATTTATTTGTCACAACTCATAATTTTCATAATGTCTTTCATTTAAACAGTGGCAAGCAAAATTGCTCTTAAGTTTTCGGAATGTAAGTAGATAAGTTAAAGTGTTTACCAATTACACAGGGGAGAGAGATATTATGTTTCAAGTTTATATACTGATATTATGTTTAGGTTTCGCTGCCTCCTAGATAACAGAACAAGCTTGCGAAATCATTAGCTCCTACATAGACAGTAACATCTTAAGCCTCACAGAAGGCAAGGGCAAGGCATCTTTAGAACTTGAAGTAAGAATTACAGCTTAAACAACAACGCAAAGATAAGTTAACATGTATGTAGTTTATATTATCATTATAAATAACCCAATCGATGCATGTGATTGTCAGGTGAATTAGGTAGGTATATTTACTAATTTGGCTTGGGTTTGGAAGAAGTAGAACGTTTAGCCTTTGATACGTCTTCTGTCGCAGAAAAAAGTCGTAACAAAACAAAGACAAGTCACGATAGAAGCTTGTAATATTTGACTTGGAAAACTCTAGCACTGGATTTTAAACCCTTAAGGTAAAATAACATAAGTGAAAGTTGTCACCATGCTTCAAACAGCTCACATCAATCAAATGCTGGACCACTTTATCAGCTAATCTTTGTCGCCCATTGCTATTAGCTTTACTAAGACTCTATATATATATCAAGACTATTCCTAGTTGGATGACGACCCCGCCCTACCCCTACTTTGATGATCTTTAAAATTCAGAATCCTGCAATTAGGAATTTTACCAGTTTTCGCTACTTCAGCTTCAGTTATGTTATTAATGATTAAACGAACTTACCTTAAGTGAAGTTCTATCATAATTATACGAGGGCTTCATCCGAAGAGATTAGAACAACATGTAGTTTCACGTAACGACTCGCTAATCCACACTATAGTTAAAATATTTAAAAATCAAAATCATTTAAAATATAAACACCTGTTTTGTGCTGTTATCCCTACTTTCTATACAGATGCCATCTTTTATTAATCGTTACCTCATCCCAAAGTCTCATTTAGTTTAAAGACAACGTTTCGTACCATAAAAGAGCATATCTACATTCAAATAATGTATATTTCGAGGTAATGATGGGTTGTGTATTTGGGAGGGTGGGTTCTAATCTCTTCGGATGAAGCCCTCGTTTAATTATGATAGAACTTCACTTAAGGTAAGTTCGTTTAATCATTAATTATACTTTGTGCTTCATCCTCGAGATTAGAACAACATGTAGATCTTGAGAGATATAGAAATTATATTATTTGAATTAAATGTATCAACCATAGACTATATTCGTAAGTATTTTATCAAATCAAACAATAAAGAAATCTTTATAAAGAAATCTATATAAATATATGTAACAAGTTTTGCAAATATTTAAATAAGTGAATAGTACATTACCCAATATTTATTAAATTCATATCAACCAATCAGACCAATCAAACCAGATAGGGCAAAACCATTTGTACTTCCATTATCAATATTTCTATTACAATATTTTGTAAAAACATTCTATCTGCCACCTCATCCAGCAATACTTCTAATCAAATCAATGCTTACACCACGCCTGCTGGCAGCCAAGGTGCTAGCGTATCAGGAGGGGTGCGCAAAGAACAAGAAGTGTCAATTCCATTCTCATTTAAAAACACCTTAGATCCATTTACTAGGTACTTGTAACAGGTCTATCTGGGTTGATTTGAGTAATAAATAATTTTACTTAATTGCATCGTAATGGCTTAGTAATATTCATGTAGGTGACATATAGTTTTTATTTTTTTGAAATGATTAATTAATTTATCATAAAATCAAATAGGCAGGGTTTTATAACACCTCGCTAGATGTCTTCAATAAATCTGGTAATTTAATTGTGGTCATATTACCGCAATTTTTAACTTCACTTAATTAAATTAATGATAATGTTTGCACACGGTGAGCCGTGATTAGAGCTAAGAACTAGCTGTACTTTTTCACTTTTTGTTAACTGCTTCAATGGAAAAGTCAGAATACATTTGCTAGATAATCTAAAGCAATAAATGTGTCCCAGGTTATCGTGTAAGTACTTAGTAAAGGGCAAACGGAACCTGTAAAACCGCTTGATAAAAAAATAACTTATGATTCGATCATCGGATGTTACCCTTGGACCCAAAAATTAAAGATAGGGCAGTTTGATAACTGTTTAATGTACCTTATTGGTAAGGATATTAAAAGTTTTAAAAGTAATAGGTACCATGCCCGTGTGAGCCAATGAGGTACCTGCTACAAGAATTCCTTGTGCTTCATCAGTATTTATTTTTCTTATAACTTTTGCTATTATCGAAATACGAGAAAAAGCGTAAAAATAAATATTATTCCAGCTGTCGGTAAAGGCATTTACAGCACTTGTACCTGGATCTCTATCTATTTCTATTATGCCACGATGTATAATTTTGGCACTTTGCATTTAGCCTTGAGCAAACAGCGGTTGTTTTATACCGAAATGTCAACTATACGCTCAAAAACTTGCCCGTTAAGCTGAGCTGACCAAGGTGAGCTCTCCTGGACTCAGCGTCTGCTATTTTGTTATCAATCGAGCTAGCTATGTTAGCCCGATACATTTCGAAGCAAAAATATGTATTTATTCCGAATCTCGCAAAGCTTCCAAATATCTTTGGTTATGAAGATGTGGAAACCTAAATCCGCCCCTACGATTAATACACGATCAATCATTAGCAAAAATTTGCCTTGGGTTCCTTTTTGAGGCAAATATTTTGAGGCCAAAGAATGCTACTAACAATTCAAGGAAATTAATGTGTTTAAAGGCCTCTTCAGAGCTCCACCTGCCGCTTGTCCACATACGGGTAGACTTGCATCAGAAAATATCACCAAGGTGTTATTATCAGCTCTTATTGGATTCCTTGCTGTATTTATATTTTTCATTACAATCAAAGTTACAGCTATTGTAACCTTCGAATTGTAAAAGAGTAAGGTATTTACATCTTCCAAATTGTTTAGTATATAGCCAGCAGTACTCTATACCAGTGGAAAAGCTGAAGTGAGTAGGCCAATGACACGAGCGAAGTCACGTATAGACGAACGCTGGAGTCTTCTAAGTCGAATAAGTTATTTTTGAATAAATTTAAATTTTTCAAATTTTGTGTCAAATATAAATCCAAGATAAGTACAAATATTGGATGGCATGAGACAGCTTTTTTATTCATGTATAAAAAACCGGGTTATTATTTCATTGACCTTTACAATACATTCTTGGTACTTAGGAGCAGTACAACATACGTCATCCAGATATAATAATAAAATGAACATGAAGCCCATTAATCGTCATTGGCCATTGACTGGTTTAAGCAATTTCGTAAAAAACGAAAGAGGCTGTACTTATCTGTGGTTGTACTGAGGCCGAAAGGTAGCACATTAAATTCAAAGATTTTTCCTTAAAATTCAAACTACAGATATTTTCTGTAATGCTCGTTTATAGGCACTAAAAATATGCTCTAGAAGATTTTTTTTATTTTATTTTATTTATTGGTTTACCAACAATTATACAGTATTACTTTCTAGATACAGTTAATTAATAAACAAAGACTAACAGTACAATATATGCTTAGGTAAACACTGCATGCAAGTATTTATTAAAATTAACGCTTAAACACATATAAAATATAAACATTTGAAAGCACTTGTAGCCACAAGTGCTTGCAAATCATCCCATACGTAATAATGCTTATAATCGTAATAGGTATGTTAATGTTTAAAATATCTCACCAAGGATAAGCTAAGTTTTATTCGTATTTTACTAAGAGATTGATCTAAGTTGGTCGAAATAAATAAATAAATTTTATTGAATTAAAAGAGTGAGAACAACACAAAACCAAAGTACTAAATTACAGTAAATTTTGTGTTGTAGTGACAAATTAATTTGTCATTGAATATACTTGCCTCCTAAACCTTGCGAGTGTGGTGCCAAATAAATCAGTTTGAGTGCTGTACTTGTTGTAAATTTTACAAATTCTAGGAATTGGAGAGTTGGAACCTGATACAGTTTTACGAAGAGGGGGACTTAATAACTTTATGGGATGTCTAGGATATTTATATGGAATTTTAAAGTTAATTTTTGACAACAGATAAGGACAGTCTATAATAGAGTTAAGTACCTTGAATAGAAACAAAAGGTCATGCCCATCTCTACGTGAATCCAATGATTTAAGTTGGAACTTCTCGAGTCGCTTCGCGTAACTAGGGATCTTTTTGGCTATCCCTGTGGAATAGGCCAAATGATTCACCAACCGTTTTTGAACTCGTTCCAATCGTAATGTGTGAGTTGCATAGTGAGGACGCCAAACAACACCACAATACTCGATTATACTCCTAACAAGGCAATTATACAAGATAATTCTAGTTTTAGGTTTGCGAAATGATTTTGCACTCCTCAAAATAAAACCCAACATTTTAAAAGATTTCTTAATTACCTTATCTATATGAGGAACAAAAGTAAGTTTTCGATCAAGGAGTATACCGAGATCCTGTACAACATTAACCTTATTAAGATACACGCCATGTATGTTGTAGTTATGCTCAATAATATTATGTTTGCGAGTGAAAGTTATCTGAGAGCATTTTTTCACGTTGAGATGCATGTTGTTATGTGTGCACCAATCTACCAGTCGGTCAATATCGTTCTGGAGCAACACTGCATCCTTATCAGAACTCACAACTCGGGCTATCTTAAGATCTAGGGAAGCCCAAAAATAATAATTGCTGGAGGCTAGTTTCGATTTAGTTTTAGGGTTCTCTAATTTAAAATGTTCCGTTTTTATGAATTTATTAAATGCTCTTAGATTTAATATAAATCTGAACGAGACATCTTTCTTTTTTATAAGAAAAAACAATTAGAGAAAAAAACTGATCCTCACACTGATTAACCACTGATAGATAGATAGATAGATAATAGATCCAGGTATCAAAAAGTTCAGTTATGGCTTCCCTGTAGATATGTTTTGTCTCGGTGGCAGAAAGATTTAGTGTTTGTGAAATATACCTTTGTATTACGGGCTATAAAAGGGAATGCTGTACCCTTGGACCCATGACAATATAACTGAGTCTAAAGTTATTTTGGACCATTTATATTAAAATAGGACAAGTCTGCCCGAACAGTGTACCTTATCCAGCGGCGTTGATACGGTCGCTATCGCCTCTGCTGTGATGGCGGTTGTATCGCCGGATGTGAAAGCGGCGGCGGCGGCGGTGGCGGCGACGGCACCGGCGGCGCTAAATATTGCTGGATAACTGACGCTGTTGATGCTGTGCAGCATCGGATGTGCGATCGACGAATGTGTGTAATGAACAGGCTCTTGTCACCTCTTTATTGGTTGCCTGCTGGTCACCAATTAAGGCTTCGATCTCAGTTTCATAAAGTTTGACTTGTAACATCCTTTCTGACGAATGCACAAATAAGGCTTCGCCGTTTCATCGACTCGGAGAACCGAGGATCACAGAGCAGCTGAGCACCCTCCAGTGGAGGTTATATAAAGGTTGCATCTTTATGTTCCGAAATGAACATTTTTGTGAGAGCTTCGCTTATGATTATGCATATTTTTATCTTTGGATAAAGTAAAGACCTATAGTCATCCCACCACAGGGTAAAGGCCTCCATCGTTGAATTTTAGGTTCGGATGGCAATGATGGGTACAGGCATACTCACCACGCTTGCCAAATGCGGGTTGGTGATTAATCACAAACCCGAGCAATGTTCGAAAAAACGTTTTTTTTATTTTATTTTTTTATTATGTATTGATGGTGCGCCTAAAATCTCCATGATGTCATTATCCAATGCGCATTCCTCAAAATTAGTTGGAGCAGGGCTGAAACGCCCTGGGATTTGCTCCACAATATCCAGATCCACGTCAGTCAGACGAGGGTAGGCCAGGTTGATCATTACATATTAATTACTTTATATGATATTTTAGCAGCTAAATTGCAATTGTAATGTCAATATTAAAACTTTAAAAAATATGTCTCAGGCGTGGCCGAAACCGCATCTCATTATAAATTTGTTAATAACAGGCCGTCTGGATATGATATATGTGCATAAGATATTTATGATCTTATTATGTTGCACTGTGACATCCGACCCCGTTTGGAGTGGATATAAAGTTTATACAGCAAATTTATTCACAAAAGGACATACATGTCGCTAATTATTTGCTTAATTGGTAAACACAGAAGTTATTTTTGGAAAAAATTAATCATCTGGAAAGCAGTGCGTAAGATATTATCTTATTATATTGCACAGTGACATCCAACCCCGTTTGAAGTGGATATAAAGTTTACACAGCAAATTTATTTACAAAACGACATACCTATGTCGTAAGTATTTGCTTATTTCGTAAACACAGGAGGTAGTTTTAGAAAAAACGAAATAAGCAATCTGAAAGGCAGTGCGTAAGATAATTATTATCTTATTATATTGCACTGTGACATCCAACCCCGTTTGGAGTGGATATAAAGTTTACACAGCAAATTTATTTACAAAACGACAAATGCCGTTAAGTATTTGCTTATTTGGTAAACATAGGAGGTAGTTTTGCAAAAATTAAGTCATATTAGTATTAAGTGAATTAATAGCAACCAAAATTATTTACACGACACGGATGAGGAGCCACAGGGTGGTTCCCATGTATGTGCACTAGTATTTGATTGATTACTTTTTGCAGTATATAATAACTTTCAACATTATATCAGTAAACAGGCCGAATAAGGCACATGCATTAATTTTACATCATAATCAGCAACAACATTTTAAGAATTCCAACTACCTCCTTTTATTTAAAATTAAAAATACTTTAAAGACAAAGTATATACTTTGCTTACCTCCTGGTGACGAAGGCGCCAGAAAATTTTGGCTTGTCCTCAAATCACTATCGCTACTCGAAAAAATTCTTCGCGATTGCTCCTTGTTAAGTTTCCTTCCGATTTTATTAATTTGACGTCGTCTATATATATAAATTCGTCATAGTTCCCATCTTGCTTTCTTTTAAGCATGCTTATTGCTAAAAAAAATATACTTGCAGATGGATTTAAAAGTGTGAACTAGCGTAGCACTAAAACGCGAATGGGACTTTGCGATGAGGTAACGACTTATAAAAGATGGCATCTGTGTAGAAAGTAGGGATACCAGCACAAAAAAGATGTTTATATTTTAAATGATTTTGATTTTTAAATATTTTAACTATAGTGTGGATTAGCGAGTCGTTACGTGAAACTACATGTTGTTCTAATCTCGAGGATGAAGCACAAAGTATAATTTAAGAATTCCAACTACCTCCTTTTATTTAAAATTAAAAATACTTTAAAGACAAAGTATATACTTTGCTTACCTCCTGGTGACGAAGGCGCCAGAAAATTTTGGCTTGTCCTCAAATCACTATCGCTACTCGAAAAAATTCTTCGCGATTGCTCCTTGTTAAGTTTCCTTCCGATTTTATTAATTTGACGTCGTCTATATATATAAATTCGTCATAGTTCCCATCTTGCTTTCTTTTAAGCATGCTTATTGCTAAAAAAAATATACTTGCAGATGGATTTAAAAGTGTGAACTAGCGTAGCACTAAAACGCGAATGGGACTTTGCGATGAGGTAACGACTTATAAAAGATGGCATCTGTGTAGAAAGTAGGGATACCAGCACAAAAAAGATGTTTATATTTTAAATGATTTTGATTTTTAAATATTTTAACTATAGTGTGGATTAGCGAGTCGTTACGTGAAACTACATGTTGTTCTAATCTCGAGGATGAAGCACAAAGTATAATTTAAGAATTCCAACTACCTCCTTTTATTTAAAATTAAAAATACTTTAAAGACAAAGTATATACTTTGCTTACCTCCTGGTGACGAAGGCGCCAGAAAATTTTGGCTTGTCCTCAAATCACTATCGCTACTCGAAAAAATTCTTCGCGATTGCTCCTTGTTAAGTTTCCTTCCGATTTTATTAATTTGACGTCCAATAAATTCGTCATAGTTCCCATCTTGCTTTCTTTTAAGCATGCTTATTGCTGAAAAAAATATACTTGCAGATGGATTTAAAAGTGTGAACTAGCGTAGCACTAAAACGCGAATGAGACTTTGGGATGAGGTAACGACTAATAAAAGATGGCATCTGTGTAGAAAGTAGCCTAGGGATACCAGCACAAAAAAGGTGTTTATATTTTAAATGATTTTGATTTTTAAATATTTTAACTATAGTGTGGATTAGCGAGTCGTTACGTGAAACTACATGTTGTTCTAATCTCGAGGATGAAGCACAAAGTATAACTTTCATTAAGTACCTGATGGATGGCCTCGTTTCTAATTCTACCCTTGAAAGTAATTTGGAGCTTAGCTCTCTCGATAGTTCACTAAGCAAATGTATACATGTACCAGTCCCTGTGATTTAGTTGCAGTGAACGTAACGTAAATGAAAACAAAAAATAGTTCGTCAACGTATGATGACTTAAACATAGGCTAAATATAATAGGGTTTGTGGGGTTCGGGAATAGCGAGTGTTAAATGAGACGAGAGTTTATGTTAAAATAATTAAAGATGTATTAAAATGTTCCACAAAATGTTATAATGTTAATGTTAATGTTCTGAGCACACCCGGTCGCGATAGGTCCGTACAATGCACTAATTAGATGTTTTAGGTAAAATCGACGCATCGCAAACGGTTGCGTCAGAGTTCACGTGTTCGGTCCTATTACACCGAACATCTTGCCGAGGGCCAAAAGATGAAATAAGTAAATGTAAAACAATCAAAATTATAGAAAACTTAAAAGTCAATTAAAATGTTCGTTACAAGTCATCACTAAATGCAATTTTTCGTAACACTGGGGTTGTACCCTTTTCTTTATAATCGCGCACATTCACTGATACACTCTCACTACACTTTTCACTTGACGTATTGCGAGGGTTTGCCGTTGGGCCTGCGCTAGGCCCGGCTGCGCCCGCGCCTGCGCCCACGCCCGCCTCTTCTGTTGTCGCTGCTGCTGGCTCTGTTGGCGCCGACTGGCGCTGCCGAGGGCAACAATAGCCTCGGCGTCGACACACTACTACTATGGCTACGATAGCTAGTATCACCCATAGTCCCCATATTGAAGAATAGTGGTGAATATCATGAGTGGATATTTTGTTCAATAGCGGTTCATTTTCTTTCATAATCTTTATGCTCTGTTCTATATCTCGATGTTGTTGATCTGTGGTTGTTACTTCAGTTACAGTTGGTTCTTCGTCATTTTTTATTGTTATGTTCAAAACATAGTTCAGTGGAGCGATTACAGGGACATCGATATCGGAAGATAACTCCAACCGGTTGCTTTGTTGTTTATGAGTGTAAATAGTGAAGTTTTCTGTTTTCACTATACAGTTGTTCTCTATATTTATCACGCTGGCTCGGGTTAGCTTGTGTGCTGTAACTTGACCGTTACAAATCGTTCGCAACTGACAGATATCGCAGCAAAAATACAGGTATTGGTTAACTTTAGTCAAACTTATCCATTTATTTTGACAAACAGTGGTGATGGTTCTACAGTGGTCAGTTTCATCCTTAACACAAAAATCCTTATCCGTTCTCATCTTGTAAACTGGTGTCTTCAATTGACATAAGTATGTTGTTACGTCACGTCGCACGCAATGCTCTAGTTCGAATGACGTAACAGGTAGGTATGAGTCTTTTTGTAAATTCATGGCTACGTACTTTTCAATAGGGATTAGGGTAACCATATTTTTTCTTACTTGATGTGGGACACTTTGAATGTTATACAACTCGTAATTGTCTCTGCTGGTTAAAGGTATTCTTATCTCCAATATTAAGTATTGATTTGTCACTTTGGCTTTTACTTGCAGCAACTGGTAAATACTATGCAAATTTGTTTGTATGTTATCGATCGGTAAAGTGAGATCCTTCAACTGACTTGAAATAATGCTCAGCTGATTTTGTAATTGCTGCGGATCGATCAGGTGGATATTGATTTTGCCGTGGAACACACTTGTTACTGTATCCAATAACGTATCTTGAATGTCTTTTATGTGTCTAAGCAAGTTGTTAGCCGCCATAGCGGATAATGTGAATTCGATCATATATTCGACTCCGTCCACTTTCTTTTCCAAAATGTTGGTGGTACTATCTAAGGTTATCAAATGTTGATTAATGATTTTGTGTTGTTTTTGCATCATATTCTCAGTCCTTTTCAACAAATTGTATTCAGCCTCTACTACCGATGTCTGATTTTTCCATAGTAGCGCCAGGTGTTTCTCATTATCTTTAATAGCCTCAATGTCCATTTGATACTGTTCGGCGAATCGGTCATCTAATACTCCGAATAGGTTGTTGGCCAGATACCCGACACCGTTAAAGAAACCGCGGCGCCTACGGGCACGCGCGCTTATCTGTTGATTCAGTAGAATGCGATTGTTATGTTTTATTTCACTGTAGGCATGATCTAATTGCAGTAACAGAATATTACAATGAGTAGTTTTATTTACAAGTTTACAAATTGAACTAACATGTTGATAATATTTTTCGTAGGCCAATGTTCCTTCCCAATAAGGGTTCATGTCGTAATAAGCCACTATCTTCCACTCATCCCTGACTAATTGCATGTTTCCAATCTTATCAAAATACAGACCCTGTCTGTCATTCAATGACGTCACTTGTAGGCATAGGCCCGACACAAACATGTTTAGAATAGCTATAAACGTAAATATTATAGTAGCTAGGTTCGATTTAAAACAACGTCGTTTTTTAATTTCTGCTTTGTTTTCTTGGGTTTCAAGTTTGGATGTTTCCGGCTGATGTTTTAAAGGAAGTAGTGATAATTTTACGATCGGTCTTTTAAGGGTTCCATTCTTAGTTTTTACAGTCACTACTCTGACATAACCATCTGCCCCGGGGTGGACTTCTACCACTCTTCCCATAGCCCATTTTCCCACTGGCAGGTTATCTTCGTGTATGACTACCATATCTCCAACTTCCATGTTTTGTTGAGGTTCTTGCCACTTTCGCCTTGCTGATAGTTGACTCAGGTATTCGGTTTTCCACCTCTTCCAGATATCCTGAGCCAGTTTTTGTGTTAAATTCCATCGTGTTCGCGCATCTTCGTCTGTTTCCATTATTGTTACACCTGGTCTTCCTGTTAAAAAGTGTGCTGGTGTTAGAAAATCTAAGTCTTCAATATTCTCTGTTAGAGGACAGAGTGGCCTCGAATTGAGACAAGCTTCAATCTGTGTTAGAATGGTACTGTACTCCTCGAAAGTCAGCTTCTGTTCTCCTACTACCCTTCTCAAATGCTGTTTTAGACTGCGGACGTTCCTCTCCCAAAGTCCTCCAGCACTTGCCCAGGTTGGAGCATTGAAGTGCCAGACTATTTTCATTTCCGATACTTCTGTCAGGAAACTGTCATTGAAGATCTGTTGTAGTTGTTGCCATTGGTCTTGTAGGATTCTGTTAGCACCAACAAAGTTAGTACCGTTGTCACTATAAATGTGACACGGGGCTCCTCTGCGGGCTGCCATACGACGTAATGCTGCCAGGAACGCTGAAGTACTCAGTTCTGTTACCAGCTCCAAGTGGACAGCCTTTGTGACCATACAGATGAAAATAGCCACATAACCCTTTGATGTTCTCGCCGCTCTTCCCTTGTTGATCTTCACATCTACAAAACCAGTATAATCTATGCCTGTGTAGTAGAATGGTTTCGCGATGTTAACTCGAGCAGCGGGTAAATCGCCCATCAATTGTTCTTGTTTCTTTCCATCTTGTTTTCGACAAGTTATACATTTCCTTAAATGCTTCTTAACTGTATTGTTCCCACCAGTAATCCAGTACTCTTGCCTCAACGTAGCTAAGGTAAGCCTTGGACCACCATGGAATGTTAACTTGTGTGCCTGATCAATCAATAGACAGGCCAGTCGTGATTCACTCGGTATAATTGCTGGATGTTTCATCTCGTAGCTGATAGATGCTTGTGATAGACGACCACCGACACGTAAGATGTTGTTGTGATCAATGAACGGATTCAATGATAACAATTTACTTTTCGCCTCAACTTTGCCGTGTTTGCGTATATAATTTATTTCCGCTGAATATTCCGTTGCTTGTATATTTTTAATAATTGTTAATTTTGCATTTCGCAGTTCTTGTAATGTAATATAGCTTGGCTTGTATTTTTGTTTACGAGTGAATGCCCTCTGTATCCATGCCACAATACGAGTTATTTTGTTGAACGAGCTATGTTTTATTAATAAATTATTAATAACGTTTTCTTTTTCCAGATGTTGTATAATGTGAGCTTTACCTACTTTCTGTTCTTCGTTTGTTTCGAACGACTGTTTTACATGTTTTTGAGGTTCAAAGCTCGAAAGCCAGGCGGGAGCTGTCCACCATAATGTATGACTTTTAAGTTGATTTGGAAAAAGACCTCGACTAGCCGAATCTGCCGGGTTTTCTTCTGATTTTACATAACTCCAATTTTGTTCGGGCATTACATTTGTTATTTTTTGTACTCTGTTTGCCACGAAGGGTTTCCATCTGTTTGGTTCCCCTCTTAACCAACCTAAAACGACTTGGGAATCAGTCCATCCGTAGGTTTCAATGTTATGTTGTCGTAAAGCCTCTTTTACTTTAAGTATTAATTTGACTAATAAATGAGCGCCGCACAACTCTAGTTTCGGCAATGTTAATGTCTTTTTGATTGGCACAACCTTTGCTTTAGCAGCAACTAGGATAACTTGGTTTCGATTTTTCATGTGAGCGTAAATAACACACCCATATGCTTCCATCGAGGCGTCACAGAACCCATGCAATTCTATGACGTCACCTTCGCTACTTTGTATCCATCGTGGAATTTTAAAGTCTTTTAACACTTCGTTTAAGTCTCCGCGTAATTTGGACCATTCTTTGTTTATATCTTGTGACACCTCTTGATCCCAACTAGTGCTTGTTTTCCAGACCTTTTGGAATAATAATTTTATCTTTGTTGTGATAGGTACAAGCCAACCCAATGGGTCAAAAATCTTTGAAATTTCAGAAAGAAGTAAACGCTTAGTCATCTTTGTTTTTTGTTGAGGTAATGCATATTTGAATGTAAATTGATCTTCTATAGGATTCCAGCACAAACCAAGCGTCTTGGCCGTGTTTTCTGATTTAAAGTTAAAAATAAAGTTATTGTTGTCACTGTTTTGTTTATCAGAAATACTTGCCAAAATTTCAGGATTGTTTGTAGCCCACTTCCTCAAGTTAAAACCACCTGTTTTAAGAAGTTTATCGAGATCGTCAACTACTTTTTGACCGGCTTTTATGGAGTGAGTCCCGTGCACAAGGTCATCCATGTAAAACGACTCTTCTAAGACCTGTGAAGCCTCAGGGAACCGGTTACGTTCATCTGCTGCTAATTGTCTTAACGTCATCATGGCCAAAAACGGAGCTGCTTTGGTGCCATATGTCCAACTTCCTGTAGAATTTTTTGATGATGCATTGAATACGACTCTGTACTTCGTCGTTGTGGATTCAGCACGTTCTATGCCGTGATGAGGCAAATAGCATTCGACTGATGTTCTATTGTTGTCAACTTTCATGTGATTTAATTCGTGATATTCCTTCATAAATGTTTTGTAAGCTATGGCTAATTTTTCTTGTCGTTTGAATTTATTTTCCAAGTTATGAAATTGAGCTAGAGCTTTTTGTTTAGAGGCACCTAGTTGTTCTTCGAAAGTTGGTTTCATCGGTATACGCACCACATAATTGCCTTGTTTGTTTCGTGTTGTTGTTTTTTGAAAGTAATCCATGCAGAAAATGTCTTCTGATGACATATCTACATCCTCTGTTATCTCTTCCATCTCCCAAATCTGTTGTATATCCTCTATGTTGTTAATTATGACGTTGCATTGGAATGTTTGGGCGCTACCGCATAGAAGCCAACCTAATAATGTTTGTTGAGCCATCGGTTGTTTTCTGTCTGTTCCTTTAATGATTCCTCCTAAAAGTATGTTGGTATAGATGTCTGCCCCCAGAAGAAGATCAACCGGGCGACTTTGAAAAAATTGAGGATCAGCCAAATCAAGATTCTCGATGTTCGACCAGGACGGTTTCGCAAATGACTTGTTAGGTAGATTTTTTATGAGGTTGTTCATAATAAACACGTCGGTGTTAAATGTGTAATTATTGTAAAATGATGCGCATGTTATGTTAATCTTGCCTTTGCAGTTACTTTCTCTTTGACCTACTCCGAAGACCACACCCTTACACTTCATTCGTTTAAGGCCTAAGGTTTGGGCGGCGTTCTCAGTTATGATGGATATTTGAGAGCCTTGGTCGATCAACGCCCTCATGTTATAGTATGTTCCGTCAGCTTTCTGTACTTTAATTTGAGCCGTTGCTAATAAAACTTCCGAATAGTCATCCTGAGAAGGATTTGAGCTGGAAGTAATGTTGTTAGATGTTGTTGCTGCTGACCCCGATTTAGATTGTTCGATTGCATCATGTATCAGAGTATTGTGTTTATCGGGACATTTGCGACATGTTTTCATCGAATTACATTTTTTGCCGTTGTGCGAAAATAAACAATTTACGCAAATACCTAGCTTGTTTATCGTCGTAAGCTTCTTTTCGTTCGACATTTGCAGAAATGACCTACAATTATAAATGCCGTGTTCATTTTTGCATAGCGGACACGTGAAACCCGAAACATGAAATGATTTCGCAACTGGGTTTCCGCTGTTTGTTCGATAGGTATTGAAATGTTGTTTTTTCGTGTTGGATGACGTAAAATGTTGAGAATTAGATTGTAGATTGTTTAATTTTTGAGTAGATATTTCTTGTTTACGCCGAGATGATGTTTCGAGTATAGTGAATTTACTCTCTAGAAAGTCTAGTAGTTCTTGTAAGACAGGCAAAACTCGAGGATTTTTAACCGACTCTATGTAATCAGCATAAGTTTCTGTATCAAGTTTTTGGGTCAAAATATGGACTATTATTGGATCCCATGTAGTTGTATCCACACCGAGGTTTTTGATGGCATGCAACGTTTCGATTGTAACATCGTGAATCTTCTTCGTTTGAGCTAATGATGATTGTTGCATCGTCGGAAGGTTAAATAAAACATTGATGTGTGACGTAAAAATAACTCGTTCGTTATTATAACGATGGTTTAAAATATTCCAAGATGTTAGGTAGTTGTCTGAAGATATTGACAAGTGTTGAATTAACCTCTCGGCCTCACCTCGTAGTTTACTTTTTAAAAACTGCATTTTTTGAGCTTGCGAAAGTGTTGGATTTTCGTGAATAGCTTCTTTGAAAAGATCCTTGAAAGACACCCACTGCGTGTAACTGCCACTGAACACGGGAATGTCTAAAGTTGGGGTTGATTTTTCTCTGTGAGATACGGACCACAGCTTTTTATTAATTTCCTTCTTCATCATGTTATACTGTTTCTCATTCTTGGTAAACTTGGCTTCGTAGTCTAAGTCTTTACCATCTAACTCACTGTCTATTTCCCAATGTAAACTGTCTATTGCTGCCCAGCGTATTTCTAACAATTTTAGTGCGTCCTCAAACTCCCATTTATCTGTTAATTGCTCTATGTTTATGTTAGATACTGTTCTAGAAAATGCTTTAAAGTTTCCGATCTGCCTGCGTAATGTTTCGTCTAACTTACTGTATGACCCTTGGTCACCCTTTTGTTGTAATGACCCAGAATTATCCTTCATTTCCACCGTCTTAATGCTAGATGGTTGAAGTTTTTGATAATCACTATTTATGTGATTTTTAAATTGCGTATAAACCGCCATTGTAGCTTCATAATGCTTCTGTTCGAAATATGGGTCTGATTGACTAATGTTCTCTCGTAGTTGATCGTGGTTGAATTGATATTCATTCCACAATTCCTCCAGTTTATTCCACCGCCTCTTCAATAACTCTGGGCTGCTTTTTCTTTCAGCGCCATCCTTTTTATAATTTTGGTAGTCGCGTTTGATGTCGTCAGAAAGTTGGTACTGTGCCTCGACAGTCACCATGTTTGATGTTGTTGATCAGAGTAGAGAGTAGAGAAATAAAATGGAAAGATCTTACAGTTGTTGTTTCAGCTTACGGGCTAGCCAGCCGCTGATGTTGCTCCAATCCTGATGTTCTTGTAAATTAACACTGCAATCCTGAACTCAATGTTCTGCTAGTTCGTTGTCACCTCACTTTATCGTCACTAAAACTTTTATTTTATTACCGATACGCGAGATCCGGCTCGAAGGACCAAAATGTGGGGTTCGGGAATAGCGAGTGTTAAATGAGACGAGAGTTTATGTTAAAATAATTAAAGATGTATTAAAATGTTCCACAAAATGTTATAATGTTAATGTTAATGTTCTGAGCACACCCGGTCGCGATAGGTCCGTACAATGCACTAATTAGATGTTTTAGGTAAAATCGACGCATCGCAAACGGTTGCGTCAGAGTTCACGTGTTCGGTCCTATTACACCGAACAGGGTTAAAATATGAAATTGCCGTTTTATTGTAATAGGTTCTTTGAATTGACATAGAATCTTCATGGTTTGAGGTTTTCGAATGAAACTTTTTTCACATGGTTTCTATGATGTTCTTCTTTTAAAAAATGTGAAACATTTGAATATCGACTTTCAATTGTTTTTGTTATTTAACTTGGACAAGAAAGATGGATACTGCGAAAATTCGAGTGATTTATGAATACGAGTTCCGACGCGGAAGTAACGCGGCAGAAACAGCCCGCAATATACATGTTGCGTTTGGAGAGGGATCTGCTAATAAACGCACCGTGCGATTTTGGTTTAAACGCTTTCGTGATGGAAACTTCGACTTGAAGAACGAGCCACGAGGAAGACCGCCCACACAGGTGATTAACGATGAATTAAGAGAGATGGTGGAAGCCGATCCTAGTCAAACTACCCAGGAATTAGCGGCATGGTTTAACGTAACCTTACCCACAATATTGACTCATTTGCGTCAAATCAATAAAATAAAAAAATACGAAAAATGTGTGCCTCATGATTTGACTGATGTGCAGAAAGAAACGCGTGTTGAAACTTGTGTTGCCTTGTTGAATCGGTACAGAAATGAAGGAATATTAAATCGAATTGTGACATGTGATGAAAAGTGGTCTCTTTATGATAAACGTAAAAGAAAAATGCAATGGCTGACCCCAGGTCAAACGCCACAACAGTGTCCTAAAGCAAAACTTACCAATAAAAAGGTAATGGTAACTGTTTGGTGGTCTCAGCATGGTGTTATTCACTATAGTTTTCTCCGATCTGGTCAATCAATAACAGCAGATGTCTATTGTGCCGAACTCCGAACAATGTTGGCCAAACTAGCAGTAAAACAGCCCCGACTCATGAATCGATTTTCATCATTATTGCTGCATGACAACGCGAGACCTCATAGTGAAATCGTTTTGACCCTTCAGGAACTGCAATTAGAAACCATTCGACATCCTCCGTATTCGCCAGACCTTGCTCCAACGGACTACCATTTTTTTCGTGATTTGGACAATTATCTACGTGACAAGAAGTTTTCTTCCCAGGAGGCAGTACAAAATGCTTTCACACAGTTTGTGCAGTTTAGATCCTCAGAGTTCTATCACAAAGGCATAAATGACCTTCCTATTAGATGGCAGCAATGTATAGATAATAATGGTAACTATTTTGATTTTCAGTACAAATCGGCAATTTCATACTTTAATTAATCCCTATTATTAAAAAAATGCATGGCTCGACGACAAAAGTTGATCACTTAAGTACCGTCAGGTCCTCAACGGTCGGTGCATAGAAGAAAGTTTATTTGTGGATAACACCATATTTATTTGTAACTTATTTGTAACTATGACTCAAAAATTTATAGTAACTCAACAAGATTCAATCTATACTAATTTGGATAGTTACCTATATCAAACAGGATGCAGGAACTTAAATTCACTGTTTATTCATATTTCAGAATAAAATATTCACTGTCAGAAGGAGGATTATGTTTTTCACAAATATATAATGAGAAAAGAAATTCATCTTAAATTTCAAAACATGTATATGAAATAAGCAAAATATTTTGAATCACAGTATTGTTTTGGTCTCTAAGTTCGTACGCATCCTTGCTTTGTATACTGCTACGGAAATGCAACGGTTATGTTAGCATGAAGTATAATGAGTGCCCAAGTTGTGTACAAAGCAAACAGGCCTCTGAAGGCATGACTTAACACAGTGTCAACAGGTTACTTGAGTCGAGTTGACAGTCTGTAATTTAGCTGGACCAACTTGCGGCCGCTCTTATTTGCTGCCCCGCAAGTAACTTCAAATGGGTCGCTAAATTGTGTTGCAGCATGTTTTAAGAATTAGCTCTGCCTCACATATTTTTTGGGATTTGTTAAAGCGGCAACATTTTCATTTTGTAATCGGCTTAGTTGTGATTAATAAACGACTGGTGTTGAAGATGACATATTTATTGCTAACAATATTCTTTTGTACATTCATGCCCTGCGATTAAACACTTAGATGTTTAATCTAAGTGTTTAATCGTCAGGTCTTTTACTTTGTGCTGACTAGTCAGTTTTGAGAATTTATTATAGGAAGTAATTTCGGTAATAAAACATTGTTTGATAGAGTCATTTAATTCGGGATTTATACCATGTACCTTATTTATTATGAGTTTCCGATATTTCGGCACTGTTGCAAGCGCCATGATCACGGGAGAACTGTGGCGCTTGCAACAGTGCCGAAATATCGGTCCATGGTATAAATCCCGAATTAAATAACTCCAGTGATAGTGACCATTAAAGTTTAAATCAGTATATTGTTTGATAGCTAACCAACTTATTCTAAGCTATGACAAAGACATTATGATGGTAATATTCAAGATCTACATAAACATTTGTTAAGAATGAATCGTTTTCTTCAAGAAAATTCTATTTGCAAGGATTTCAGCAATTACAAGAGTAATTAAAATTAATAGCTTGCAGCTAACTATGCCAGCAGAATCTCTGTACCTCGTAAGCTTTATGGCACGAGCGACCAGACTAATGCAAATTAAATGGACGATTCTTTGTAGTAAGCCATATTTTCATATTAAGCGCAAGGACCCCTGCCGGCAAACACAATTTCTCCTTAGAAAGGCGGGTAGAGTGGGGTGCAGTAGCCGGTGCATTTTTAACCGGCGTCACCCACGTCCGACCAAGATGTTGCATCGGCTGTGACGACCTTAATTAGCGGTTGCACGTTCCAACTTACCTATTTTTTATCTTATTTTCTTAGATAAATTTAAGTAACGAGTCTAGGAAACCATTTATCATTTAAAAATTTTGTTGGTTTACTTTCGCTGCTTCTTCGAGTAAAATGTTCATACAGTTGTTTACTCTCTCGCTTACTAATTTTAGATGGTTGAAGGTTCTTATTCTACGTAAAAGTTAATTAAAGATAGATCCGTAAAATAAGAGAGACAAACAATTCACAAAGTTTCATAAAACGAGACTTAAAACTAACTCGGAATGAAAAGAAGATCTTAAAAAAAAATTGATCAATTTAATAATTTGGATAAAATCTTTGTTAAATCAAAACTCGACATAGGACAGGTTCTGGTTGCTCTTGCTAATACTTACAGACATCGACGTTATTTCGCTAACGTCTAACAATTAAAGTAAACTGAAACCTAACTAATCAATAAGTAAATGTAAATCAATCATTAAGACAAGCCACGGCTCTAATAGTTCAAAGAGTTCTCATTTTAAAGTAAAAGTTCATAAATTCAAACACTCACGGACGCTTCGCACAGAGCGCTATATAATTTGCTCTGCATACCTAAAAGAACCGCTCCATTCAGGTATGCGTTTGTTCAGCTCTCGGAGTGATGAAAAATTTGATATAATATGTTACAACAATATTACTGGAGGATTTTTATTACTTTTGTTGGATGCATGCTGAAAGAATCTTATTTAACCATCGACTAGCCTAGCCTGTATATTGCATGACGGTGCGTCATGCAATAGCAAAATAATAATCATGCAAAACATTTACTCTAGTAAATTAATACATAATAATAGGTAAGTACCATGGTAGTTACTGGTTTTTTGTCCCTAAAGCAAAATAAACAAAACATGGTGTACACTATACAAGCTCCCTTTTTCTCATATTCTAGTCATTATAGTAATGTGATATTCTAAATAGTGCAAAACTCCTCAAAAACTGATTTTGGTAGGTAACCATTAAAAAAACATTCAACGGAAATCTCAAATCAAATTAGACTAGCGTATCGCTGTTTGGTCATCAAGTGCGGGGAAGTACGAGTATTTATAATTAATAAAAATTTCATTTAACAATTATTAAACACAAATCTAAAACAAAGTAACTAACACGTAGTTACACCATTCTAAACTTAAGAATGTCTCAGCAGATTCGAAATACCATCTATTGAATAATGTGATTCCTTAGATAAATCTTGTATATTGTCATTTTATACCATATTAACTTAATACTTACTTATAAGGTACTTTGTTCGACTATTTCTTATGAATTACTACTATAGGTATTCCAACATTTTAATGAATTTCTTACTAGGAACGTTATACTTCACCGAGAGTAAAAAGTGCCATCTTCATATTTTCCTCGTTCCATGGCAAGAAGTAGTGAGTTTTCCTGAGCTGAGAATCCCCTCACCCAACTTTAGTTAGGAATTCCGTACACCTATCTTCGTATCGAGCCAAATATCTTGTGTAGGCGTAAGAAGGGGAAACACTCTTTTTCCTCGTGAAAATTTCTTGTAATCTTTTTATTAAGGTTAGAGAAAACACAAATTATGTTATGATATCTTCAACATGGTTATTGTTTTTCATACGATAAACCTCTCTTCAATAATACTTTACCGAGAATAATAGGCAATATAATAATTGTAGTAAATTTCGCAAAATTAGAGAAATACTTATTTCATTGTTTTGCGGACTAAATTGGAATTCGTTTCGTATTTTTTCTTAAATGTGTCAGGTAAATAAATAATAATAGGGGTTAAAGTATGAAATTGCCGATTTACTGAAAATCAAAATTGTTTATTTTTTAATTCTTAACAAATTTATTTAATCAAAATAGTTACCATTATTATCTATACATTGCTGCCATCTAATAGGAAGGTCATTTATGCCTTTGTGATAGAACTTTGAGGATCTAGACTGTGTGAAAGCATTTTGTACTGCCTCCTGGGAAGAAAACTTCTTGTCACGTAGATAATTGTCCAAATCACGAAAAAAATAGTAGTCCGTTGGAGCAAGGTCTGGCGAATACGGAGGATGTCGAATGGTTTCTAATTGCAGTTCCTGAAGGGTTAAAACGGTTTCTCGTGCTGTATGAGGTCTCGCGTTGTCATGGAGCAATAATGGTGAAGATCGATTCATGAGTCGGGGTTGTTTTACTGCTAGTTTTGCCAACATTGTTCGGAGTTCGGCACAATAGACATCTGCCGTTATTGATTGACCAGATCGGAGAAAACTATAGTGAATAACACAATGCTGAGACCACCAAACAGTTACCATTACCTTTTTATTGGTAAGTTTTGCTTTAGGACACTGTTGTGGCGTTTGACCTGGGGTCAGCAATTGCATTTTTCTTTTACGGTTATCATAAAGAATCCACTTTTCATCACATGTCACAATTCGATTTAATATTCCTTCATTTCTGTGCCGATTCAACAAGGCAACACAAGTTTCAACACGCGTTTCTTTCTGCACATCAGTCAAATCATGAGGCACCCATTTTTCATATTTTTTTATTTTATTGATTTGACGCAAATGAGTCAATATTGTGGGTAAGGTTACGTTAAACCATGCCGCTAATTCCTGGATAGTTTGACTAGGATCGGCTTCCACCATTTCTCTTAATTCATCATCATCAGCCTACGGCAGTCCACTGTTGGACATAGGCCTCTCCCAAGGCACGCCACTTTTCTAGGTCTTGAGCTTTGAGCATCCAGTTGCTTCCAGCCACCTTGCGCAGATCGTCGCTCCATCTAGCAGGGAGGCGTCCAACTCTACGTTTGCCCATGCGCGGTCTCCACTGCAGAACTCGATTACTCCATCGTTCATCAGTTCTGCGACAGATGTGACCAGCCCACTGCCACTTCAGCTTGCTTATCCGAGTAGCTATGTCGGTAACTTTGGTTCTCTGTCGAATTACTTCATTTCGGATTTTATCCCTTAGAGATACTCCAAGCATAGCTCTCTCCATAGCTCGCTGAGCGACTTTTAGCTTGCGGACCAGCCCCATGGTCAGTTTCCACGTTTCGGCTCCGTATGTCACCACGGGTAAGACGCACTGGTCAAAAACTTTTGTTTTTAGGCTTTGGGGTATGAGCGACTCTTAATTCATCGTTAATCATCTGTGTGGGCGTCTTCCTCGTGGCTCGTTCTTCAAGTCGAAGTTTCCATCACGAAAGCGTTTAAACCAAAATCGCACAGTGCGTTCATTAGCAGATCCCTCTCCAAACGCAACATTGATATTGCGGGCTGTTTCTGCCGCGTTACTTCCGCGTAGAAACTCGTATTCAAAAATCACTCGAATTTTCGCAGTATCCATCTTTCTTGTCTAAGTTAAATAACAAAAACAATTGAAAGTCGACATTTAAATGTTTCACATTTTTTAAAAGAAGAACATCATAGAAACCATGTGAAAAAAGTCTCATTCGAAAACCTCAAACCATGAAGATTCTATGTCAATTCAAAGAACCTATTACAATAAAACGGCAATTTCATATTTTAACCCCTAATATTACAAGCAGAAGCTAGCCTACGTAATATATGCGTATAAATACTATATGGTGAAGACATAATTTTGTTTTAACCATTTTTATAATAAATGTTTTCAGACAAAAAAAAATAGAATTTATTAGTAAATATGGAAATCAAAACTTTTAAAATTTTGGATTGTTTTTATTTTTCATTCCGCTGTTGAAGGTACTCATAATTATGCATGTTAAAAAAGGGTAGTTGCTGCTTGTACCATCATTATCTGACACCCTGTATGTGTAAGGTTGAAATGAAGTAATGAACTACGTAATACAAAAATAAGAAGTCCAGTAACGACCTAATTAAAATTTAACTTACGCTAAGCGTAGGAAATACAACTTCAAGTTTTATCCGAGCCATGCTACTAAATTACGCAGGCCGAGCGTAACGTGCGATGTATGTGTGCAGCGTAAACAAATTTCCGAGGGTAGCGTACGTCGCGAATACCTCTCCGGTGTAATATTGGGAAAAAGTTGCGGAGCGGATAGTTGCGGGGGTCAACTTAATGATATCGCCGCCATTTGCGGACGAGTCCCCGCTCTGAATTGCGCCAGGGCACGTTAATGGGCTCAGCTACAGCGCTCTGAATATTTTAAAGGACATTCGCCGAAATTACTACAAAAATAATGTCGCTTTGCTTGTACCGAATTACCCGAGAAACGGTTTAGAGACCGGCAATAAATATGCACGGAATCCTCTTTCTATTGCCTCTTTGGAGATTGCTTTTTCGGATTAAACGTTTCCTGTCTGAGAAGTCTAGTATAAACTTCTAAGTCTAAGCTTCGGAGTCCAAAAGTGTTCGGTACTGACGAATCTAGTACTATCGATCTATATCATAAAGTCGAGGCAAAGAGTGAGTTTTACGTGTAGTCGAGTAGGTTCAAGTACAGTGAGCCGTTAAATAATAAATGAGGTTCAGTGATAAAAGAGCGCGCCGCGGCGGCAGAATAGTGGGCGGCCGCGCCGCGCCCGCGCCGCGTGCAGACAGCGCGCTACGTGCGCCGAATACTGCACCGCCCCGTGCAAAATTCACAACTACCCTCCAGCAAAATAAATTTGCCCGAGCTATCTTATTTGCTCTAATTCGCGTTTTGAAAACTCTAACCATTTGTAACTTTGTTCGCCGTTGCGTAATGACCAACCGGCACTGAACACGAATTAGACGAGCGTTGTGTTCCTTTCGAATTTAATAATGCCGGTGCAAGGAAAAATCGCTAAATTCTTAAGAACTGTCGAGTCCCAAGCTGAATGTTTCGAACTTCTTATGCATTTTGCAAAGTGCAAAAGTTTTCTACACACGGCGGTGTGCCGGGGCATGCGATGCATGCGAACGCGAAACGACCTCCCCTAACTTTTTCGCTTTGAAAAATCTTCATTTAAATAATGTTTCCTCAAATAAACGCGTATCGTGTAATTTCTTGTTCGACAACTCTCGATTTGATTCTGACGGATTTTCTTATTTCTTTTGCGATAACTTTATACTCATCTACATTTTATTTCTGTTTCTTTAGTTTGAATATTAGTTGTGATGTTTTTGAAAAACAAGTAGTAAGGTAAAAAGGGACATTTAAAGTTGGGATTTATGGACGAAAATATCGCTTAGTACGACAACAACGGTAGAAGTAGTTCGCTTAATTCTTTACCGAAGTTGGTGTTTATTCGGAAAGTTCATAAATACCGATAGACGGGCACCTGGCCCGCCTTCTCCTTTCAGGATTATTTTCTTGGACGATTTGTGAAACAAAGCGAGATGTAATTTAGGGAAATCGGTGGGCTGCGGCCCATCTCTGGTTCCCTTCCTCGCTTCACCCCTTTTGAAAACATTGCTCCGTTTATTAGATTTAAATAAAGTCGAGACCTTTTGTCGTGTGTCCCCTCGCGGGTCTAAGTCGATGCGTAATGCAGTTATGGATAATTTTATAGACGATGCGTCAACGTTTTGTTGTTGCAGTTTGATAATTCTCTTTAACTTGAAATGTAAAAGTCTTATTTCATCGTTTAACCTCTTTTAAGGGGAGGATTCTACTATTTGAGTACAATGACTTTCATTATAGGGACCTAGATATCAAAATCTTACAAGAAACGTCGATTTCACATTTAATCTGTGTCGTCTTATTAGCTATACAGGGTGAATCTATGAGTCAAAAACAAATAACGTATTTTTTCTTTTGGTATAGCCCAGTACAAAAATGTCAAAATAAAGCACAATAGAAAATGTCCGCATAAAATCTAAAATTTTGATAGGGCTACCTAGCAACTCTCTTTTTAGGTACGCGATTCGTATCTTATTCATTCATTACGATACTATTCATAAGTTCTTGATTTTCCCTTTTATCAGGCCTAGGACGGCAAAAATTTAAAACTATATTGCTAAAAATATATTCGGGTGAAAGTTTGATTTACATTTTTTACTTCTTAAATAGGCTCTAAATACGATACTGAACGCCCATACAAATTTGGAAAGTATTTAAAATTTCATTCTGTATAGATATTTAAGTCTTAATGAAAAACGGGAGCATTGAAATTATCTAAATGAACCTAATTTGATATTGTATATAGAATCCATATCTAATAAAAACTTTAACGCTAAATTTGTCTGTTACAATTAGGCCTGCCATGTTTAGGTTAGGAGTAGAACTGATTAAACTGTGTTCTGGGTTTCACGAGCTCAAACCGATGACTTAAGTTTGCGTTGCTTAGCCTGGTAACTCAGAAACTGCCATTGTAAAATGAGCGATTGCCTAATAGACCCGTACTACCTGATGCTCAGCCTGAAACTTTATTCGTATAGTATCAAATATAATCTAAGTTAATGCAACCATAAGACATCGTTCAGAATCTGTTTTGATAAACAATCCTTTATCATTAAATTACGGATTTAACTTGCGTTTATTACGCTTTAAAGTCACGCTAACGGGTAGAGTCTACCCATGACCACGAACCTTCAAGTGTTATAAAAGTGCCTTAAAACGTCATAAGCTCTTAAAAAACAGTATGCCATAATGGCGATCGGCCCATCCTATCAGGTTCTCTATTAGTTGTCTCTTGTAGTGGGACCTGTGGTGAAGTGAAGACCTCAATTTCGCCCACATTTGAGACTAATTTAAACTTTCATGGTACTATCACTAGAGTTAATTTAGATTAACGAGATTAAGAACTGGAAGAAGTCATAAAAACTAAGGTAAGTACATGGTATAAACCCCGTATTAATGAACTCTAGGCATACTTGAGATAATGCCTGTGCCCAGATGTGAAAATTTTACCTGTGGAATGGCTAGTAGTGCCTTTTTGACTGATATTATTATTTTATAATAAATAAAAAAATAAAATAGGTAATAACTTTAATTTGAAAATAATTTATTTGGCGACTTACCTGTAGAAATTATTTCAACTAGGTAATAACCAAACAAAACCTCTTAGCATCCATGGATTCACAAGCGGGTGCCGGGATACTCGGGGCAGTGCCTGGGTCTTGCTTCCAAGGTGTAGGTTAAGGAAGGCCCTTCACTGCCCTAGTAACCATCCCTGCCTAACCATATTTAGATCGAACCTACCAAAGCCGTTCATTCATTTTAAACCCCATTTCGATCTCAATCCGGATTTCACTCAGCTCATCACAAATATCTACGGGCATTTGTTATAAACTGCATCTATCTATACCATAAACTACAAATACGAATAATATATAATAAGATATATGTATTGTCAGATGAATGGACAAGAAACGCAAACATTTTGTTGTTTAAATTAAAAAATTGTATTAGTAAGTGATTATTTTATCTCATTGTAAATGAACATCATGTTTTTATGAGAATAAATGTCTTTAAACCTAAACCTAAACCTAAACATTTTTTTGATCGATTTAATAATTAAAGTATAAAAAAACTCTATAACGGCAAAGATAGAATGAGCTCGGTTTACAAATATCACCATTATACGGCACATAATAAACCATCCTTTACTATCCGCAGCGTTAGCACTTCTGTTGCCCCTATTGTGGGTTTGTTTGTTTGTAATGGTCTCTTAGTGAAGGCAAGTTTGCAAAATTACGGGATGGTCGTTTAACAAATCACACATCTTTCAGCTATATGAGACACCACATTCTCTGAATTATTTGAGAGAACAGGTTTTTTCATTTCCGCTTAACATTAATAGACTGTGACATTAAAACCAAAATGCCCGCTTAATATTTATTTTCAAAATATAATTCTGAACATAAAATGTATTCATTTATGATTTTTACTTATAAATTATCAGGTTTCTGTTAAAGAATCGATGCAAAAATAGATTATTTGAACACAGAAATAAAGATCGATACTATGGTTGGGACGTCCCACTTCCATGCTTTCAAAACAGTTTTCCTCTCTATCTCTTTACTGCAAATAATTTATCAACAATGTCTGTGGTGTACCTACACTAAAATTATTTCCTTTTGTACTCTAATAGCTGTGCTGAAAACGGAATTACTTAGTTATGTTGTATTAACTTTTTAGACCCTCTTCACATGAACAATATGACTACGAGAAAAAGTTTACTTGAAATATCGACATTAATTTAAAAACTCACTAGTAAGAAAATCATATCCAACAATATATCGTCTTCAGAAGATAGGCTTATTTAATTATTCGGCCGTATTTCTTATTTAAATAACGTTTATTGCAATTGCAATTCATTTGGTTTTCACAGATATTGAAGCAGTCAAATATCTGTTCAAGGAAATATAGTAATAATTTAGGTTTTTTTTCACAAGTTTTAATTGGTATCTCTTTATAAATTTCCTAATAAACAAAACGAATATCATCATCGATCAGTTCATATTCTGGCTGAGCTTAGAATAATAATAATTTATCTATTATCTAAATATTATAAAATATAGAAAAACAAAATGATAACCTCCTTTTTTAAATCGGTCGATAAGGAGTTTATTACCTCATAAACATTAAACATACAACTTTTCGGTTTGTTGATACAAATGATTAATTCTAATAAAAAATAAATATGATCAAATCAATGAAGTCACGTTTGCGGTTTGATAAATTAACTGGTAAAAAGATATGTCAGCTAGTTCTTAGTAAGCACTTTCCTTATCGGTACTAGGAAAGCTAGTAGGTAGGTGAGTAGGTAGATAGTTTGCTTAGTTGTAATATCCTTTACTGAAAAGGAACCGAAAAATAAATTTAGTTTTGTTTGCTATAGGACATAAGAATTTTGTAGCAAAGAAGCACCTATTTTATTTACATAAGTTATGGTGATAAGAGTGTTTAGCTTGATATGCTGAGTTCGTACAATCCCCAAATTAAGATTACCTCTCCCCCTGCCACACAAAAGCTAGCATCTGTGCATTAAATGCTAATAATTCGGTCTCACGCTGACAAAAATCGACCATCACTAAATTGTCGGTGTATCTGGATGGGGCATTCTCGGTGTGTGTCCCTTAGCTTGAAAAGGATAATTCCTTTTTCATCTTCTCTCTTAAAGGTCATTAGTTCTTTTCGCTGTGCCCTCTTTACTGCCACTGCAGCTGAACAATCCTACGAGCCATGTCGGTGACCATTGTTCACGTAGACGAACGTGTTCCCTTAATTCTGGTCCTTCAGGGAAATACTGAGCACCGTTCACCATACCAGCTTTGCTACCTTGAGATATTGATTTACCAACACCATTCATTACATTTTTACATTATTTTCATAAAAAAAAATGTGATGATGTTTATTTTCATCGAGAATGCACATGAAACACAAGTATACGTTGGAATTTACCACCATCCATTTAGGTAGTATACAATAGGTCGCATGAAATATTTATGAACTCCACAATGGTCAATTACGACTGTAATTGGATTTATTCAGATTCCAGCCTCTTCAGTCGGCGTGCCCTTCCCTCATGCGCTTGTGAGTCGTGTGTCAGTCAAATCGTACGGAACAGTTTTTGTAACTTAATACGCAGCGATTTATCAAGTGACAGTGTGGTATAGAAGACGTCATATCCTTAATTTTTTTCTTTGATATTCTTTTAAGTAATCTGAACTGCGCCTGTTGGATAAAAAATACTTATAAGATTCCTGTTAAGTCTATACAGTTAATGTTACCAGTCCTACATAAGTTTTAAATGTGTACTAAATTAGATATTAGACGATTAAAAAACATAACTTTGGGTTTTTATCAATTTCAGCCCACCTATGGCTTATTCCCTGTTAGTATAAAGGTGGGCCAAAATTGAATTACTGTACCTTCTACTGTAACAAACCCCTTTTACCTCAAATTTAAACTTTGAAATAACCCCATTGAATAATCATTGAATTCAATTAAATAATTTGGCAGTGTGATCGTCTAGATATAGTAGCAGGACCGTACGTTGTGTTGAGAGTAGAAAACCTGATTCTTTTAGAGGTACGTAGATGTTCAATTAATTAATATCCTTCAAAAGTTTAATCTGAATTGTTATGCAACCCGGCATCGACTGAGCCTATAGACATTTAATATAATTATTTGGTGTTATTTAATTTTACAACTTAATGAATAATCCACCAAAGTAGATAACTACTAGATTAAGCTAAAATGCTTGCGTTGGGCCCTTCTGAAAATGTTTTAAATCATACTCCGACAGTAAAACAAAACTAATCCGAAAATACCGACGACTTCTTTAAATCAGCCCGCATTAGATGGGTTTCAATTAATTTAAATAAATTCAGTCTGAACGAACCGGAATGAATTAATTGAACATTGTTTCAAATTCAAACCCTGTATTGATTCAAACTAATCCAAAAATACCGAACACTCCTTTAAAGGTCCATAATGAAATCAGTGGTCGACCTTAAAAGCCCTCGGCATTATCACATCAGCCTAGATCAAGAGGATTTGATTAATTGAAACAAACTCAATATCCTACAGTAATACAAACAAATCCGAAAATACCGAACACTCCTTTAAAGGTCCATAATGAAATCAGTGGTACGACCTTAAAAACCCTCGGCATTATCACATCAGTCTGGATTAAGAGGATTTAATTAAACGGGAAAATTCAGGATCCTAATGTAATTTGAACTAATCCGAAAATACCGAACACTCCTTTAAAGGTCTATAATGAAAACAGTGGTACGACCTTACAAGCCCTCGGCATTATCACATCAGTCCAAATTAAGAGGATTTTAACAAAGTTGAACAAAACCATACTGAACCAATCAGAAGGAATTTACATAAATATAACTATTTTAAAATTAGATCCTACAGTAATTCAAACTAATCCGAAAATACCGAACACTCCTTTAAAGGTCCATAATGAAATCAGTGGTACGACCTCTAAAGCCCTCGGCATTATCACATCAGCTCGGATTAGGAGGATTTTAATTAAATAATAAAATTTAGAAGGAACCCATCGGAAGTAATTTAAAGAAGTTCTATTCCAAACTTAGATCCTATAGTAATTCAAACTAATCTGAAAATACCGAACACTCCTTTAAAGGTCCATAATGAAATCAGTGGTACGACCTTAAAAGCCCTCGGCATCATCACATCAGCTCGGATTAGGAGGAATTTAATTAAATAACAAAATTAACAATAAAATAAACTTTGGTAGTCTATTCAAAATTATCCGGCATGAAATTTAATAAGTATTTTATAAAATGTTAACATAATTAATAAACAAAATCACACTAAATTCCAGTCTCAGTCTTTTGATTAAATGGTATAATAAGATCTAATAACCTAATGATAGATGTCTAAAAATAGCTCAATTAATAACCTTTAATTAGGCCAATTTGACAAATTTAAATTAATGAAAATAACTTTCAGAGTGAGGGAAACTATATACTTCTAGGATTCTATGAGCTTGGTTCTCCATCTTATAGCCTAATAAATTTATTGAAAAGTAATTAAAATCAAGAAACACTTAATTTCTGAACTACGTTGACAAACTCATATTCTGGTAAATTTGAGACAATCATACATGAGTATGTAACCTGTTATTAGACTATCAATCTTCAAATTACATACTTCTCATAAGAAATATAAAATAAATCATTTGGAATAGGTTTATATCTGGTACAAATTGGAATAATTGAATTGAACTACATAATTCATACAAAATATAATTAGCAGTCAAGCTATACGTGCTTTACTTGTATTCTGGTTAAGCTAAGATAGGAAGGTATTCAATCTGAAATAAAATTCTTGGAAATATTGAATAATTTACAACTAATAAACAATTGAAATCAAATTACTATATTTCACATAAAATCTGAATAGCGGATAAGATAACTTTACTTGTATTTTGTTAAGCCTAAGACAGGCATGTATCTAATCTGTTATATTAAATGCTGAGCAAGTTCTGGATACAAGGGCGCACCGCGGTGTCGGTATTGATACAGACCACTTCCTGGTGATGTCCAGGATAAGTGGTCTTTTCAAACGATGGCGACATAGGACAGCGGAACCCAGAACTAATCTAGAACGCGTGAAAGTAGAAAATTTGCAAGAGGAGAGAGTGAAAGAAGAATACGTTAAAAGGTTGAAAGAACGATTTGTTATTTTGGATAAGGAATGTGAGATAGAACGTTTTTGGAAGTCTTTTAAGGAAGGTGTAGTGAATGTTGCAATTGATGTATGTGGTGTCTGTAAAAGAAGAAAAGGAAGAATGCAGAAGAAAGAATGGGTGGATAAGGAAGTGCAAAAGGTTGTAGGTAATAAGAAGAAAGCATGGCTGGATTGGTTAGCAACCAAGGCTAACCAAAGAGTACAAAAGGCGACATTAGAGGATGTGGATAAGGCAAGAAAGGTTTATAAAAATATGAAAGGGCTAGTGAAAAATGTGATCAGTACGAAGAAAGAAGAGCAAAAGGATGAGTTTGATAGAAGACTCTCTGATAATTTCCAAGACAATATTAAATTGTTTTGGAAATCGATTAGATTAGCTCGAGGGAAAACATCAAACTCGGAGCTATCTAAAATCAGAAGTAAGGATGGGAATATTATAAAAGGAGAAGAATGTGTGCTAAGGAGATGGAAGGAATATTTTGAAAGTCTTTTTGAAAGAGAAGAGGGCCTAGCACAAATGCAAGCACCTCCTCTTGAAGTGAACGAAAGTGAGCATGAAAGCGAGATTAGTATGGAAGAGATCATGAAAGCATTGAAAATTATGAAATCAGGTAAAGCTGCGGGATATGACAGGGTTTCCTTTGAAATGCTGAAGGCTGGACAGGGAGTGGTAGCAAGTCAGTTGTACTGCCTTTTCAACTTGTGTGGAGGAACGGTCGGGTACCGGGAGACTGGTGCAAGGCTGTGATCATGGCGTTGTACAAGGGAAAAGGGTCACAACAAGACTGTATAAATTACTGCGGAATAAGCCTCCTCAGTGTTGTCGGCAAACTGTATGCTAAAGTGATGATTAATAGAGTAATGTTAGAAACAGATGACAGAATATGGGATGTACATGCGGGATTTAGGAAGGGAATGGGATGTACGGATCAGGTCTTTTCCCTACGATGCATTACGGAAAGATATTTGGCAACAAACCAAAAAGTATTTTATGCATTCGTAGATTTGGAAAAGGCCTATGATAAAGTGGTGAGGAATGTGTTGTGGTCGGCATTAGCTGCGCATGGGGTGGGCAGTAGGCTGATACGGGCATTGAATTACCTCTATGAGGATTTTAGTGCTTGTGTCAGGATAAACGGAGCGTACACTGATTGGTTTAATATCCAAAAGGGTGTTAGGCAGGGATGTGTAGCGTCTCCGTGGCTGTTCAACATTTTCATGGATAATTGTCTGACAAATCTGAAAGAGAGTGATTTTGGTCTAAGAATGATCGCCGATGATCAAGTGTTACTTGCATCGACGGCTAAGGATTTGCAAGCGATGATGACTATTATGAATGAAGCTTTGAAAAGAAAGGGAATGAAAGTGAATACAAAAAAGACGAAAGTTATGGTGTTTGAAAAGGAAGAGAGCATGATAGAAGTATGTATTCGTGGTGATGAACTGGAGCAAGTGAATGAGTTTGTATACTTGGGGTCGATGTTTACTAGGGACGGAAAGTATGAAAGTGATATTGAAAGGAGAGTAAATGATGGTAACAGAGTAAATAGTGCGCTGGGCGCCTTTATGAATAGCCAGAGGATTTCTACGAAAGCTCGTCTGGCTGTGCATAGAGGGGTGTTGGTTCCAACACTCATGTACGGAAGTGAAAGTTGGGTATGGCAGAAAAAGCATGAAAGTAGAATAAATGCAGTAGAAATGAGAGCGCTTAGAAGTATGTTAGGAGTGAAATTGAGTGACAGGATAAGAAATAGTGTGATAAGAGAACGTTGTGGTGTGAAAGAAGATATTGTCACACGGATTGAGAAAGGGATGCTTAGATGGTTTGGGCTTGTAGAGAGGATGAGTGAGAGAAGAATGACTAGACAGATCTATAAGACGAGTGTGAAGGGGAACGTTGGAAGAGGAAGGCCTAGACGAACTTACCACGATCAAATCGGGGATGTTCTGAAGAAAGGTCAGGTCAAGAGTACTCTAAACCGACGAGCATGCATGAAGAGATTGATGAATGTGGAAGAAGCGAAAGTTGTATGCCAGGATCGTAGTAAGTGGAAGGCCTTGGTCTCTGCCTACCCCGTTGGGAAGGAGGCGTGATAATATGTATGTATGTATGTATGCAATTTTATCAGAAAAGACCTACTTCCCAATAAATTAACGATTGAGATCAATTAATATATCCCATATAAGATATGAGTAGCGGTTAAGATAACTTTACTTGTGTTTTCCCAAGTCTAAACCAAATAAGTATGCAATCTATTATACATCTCAGTCAAACTGCTAATTGCCTATTATCAGAAAATAACTCAAAGTTCTTAAAAAATCTGTTTTTGTTTTGCAATCAGAGCTGCTTTAATTAGTAAGCATGTTCATTGATAGTTGCTTTAAAGTTTGTGAAAGTTTAGTTTAAAGCTTTTTTACCTGTAGTATAAAACACAGGATAATAACTATAATTTAAGCCATAACTAAACATATTATAATATCAAACTTTATATGTCTTCTTGACTCCGACTATTTCAAAATAAACAGAATGTTTAAGTAAATAGATAAACTTTAAATAACTAAACAGGAATGGTAAGATAATTGCATATTATTTAGAGTCAGATTACATTTGAGTAAGTGGTTTAATTGTTATAAATTGTCTAAAAAAGTTTAAGTATATTGACATATGTTTGAATATGTAATGGGTCCATAGATTTTAATAGAAATAAGATCAACCTCACAGGTCTTGATTGAGAGCAACTTTGCAAAAGTTTCAGAGAAACCTTGCATCAACTTTTGGCTTTGAATTGATATTCTTAAAATTGTACTAAAATCACTCACCATTAATATCCTGGCATACCTTTTACTTAAGCATCGCTGTCTCTTATGTACTTTCTAACCAGGACTTCTTTTACACTTCTTAAACTAGGAAAGTACGCGAGGCCATTCCAATTCTATGCTAGCTTGCATATAACAACTATAAAATTATGATTCAAGGTTGCAGAAACCTTTTACTAGCCGTGTAATTGATCAAAAATCATATCGCACTTATTATTACAATATCTCAAACAATTTATCCTGACTCAACAATCACATAGTTTTCTGATTTTCTCACAAAGAAATTGCGCCAAAAGTGGCTGGGAGGAAGTTTGTCACAAACTTCCTTCCAAGTCCCAGCCACTTTTGGCGCAATTTCTTTAAATCCTAGCGCGTCCCTTCTAAACGTCAAATCTATCAAACCATTGTTGTAGTTGTTTTTTGTCACCCATACTAGGTAGGCAAAGGGTACTATGTCCATACAGCCAAGTCTTCAGTAAACTTTTTTTATTGATCTTAGTTTATTGATCTTAGTTTAGTATTTTTTTTCTTATTCTACTGCATTATTATTTTCTAAAATAGGATCCATGAGTGAACTGTGGCAAATGTACTAGATGGAGATGCATTTATTTATTACGTTAGTTATAAAAGAAAACATCTACTAGTAACAATTTTTTTTTATATCACCATTTTCATATCAGAAAAGGTTGGGTTGTTACACTACTCCTGCCCTCCTTTTTTAATAAAGCAATACTGCAAAATGTCGAAAGAGTTAAAAAGGATAGATAAAACATTTCCAATATGAGTTCAGATATCTTAACTCAAAGACAATAAGTACGTAAATCCAAGCTCTACCTCACTCTTCCTAGATAACCCCGAAAAATTCGCGAAAATTTTCAACATAACAATTTTCAGAGGTGTGCGACCGTCTAAGTATGTACATACCTCGTATAAAGCTAAAGTAGGCTCTGTCTGCCCTGCTTCTTATTAACGTGCATAAATATCAGCCCCCACTGCCTCCCCCCATTTAGTGCACGGGGCGTCGTTCGGAACAAATCAACCTGCTTCCATATACGAAATTTACATTGTTTATCACAGATTTTTCATCGTTTTATCACAGCTTTTACATGAATAGCTCAATTATTCACATTTGTTATAATTTGCCTTGATAAAGTTAATTATTTGGAGGAGTTGGCAACGATATTGAAATTGCAAAAAACTTCGACCATTCGGAGTTCATTTTATTTCCCGTGGAGAATAACAGTCAATACCAAGGACAATACACAAAAAAGTGAGTCAAGTAAAATGTTTTTAACCAGTGTATATAGCAAGAGAGGATATGAAACCCAAAAAAACAGCACGAAAGATTTTAACGTAAACACCACGCATGGAGTTAGTTATTGCAAATGGCCGAAGGTGGAGAAAAGGCGCTACTGTCCCTCTTCTTCTGTCTTTTTTTCTCTAGTCGCCTCTAACGAAATTTTTAGGACGAAAAATTATGGTGCTGCATAACATGGAAATTTATATATGCAAACTTACAAACTCGTACTTGTATTTAGCATCACAAAAGAAAAAAAAAGTAGAGCAGAACAAAAAGTAGGTACAGATCACGCTATGCCGGTTTTTTTAAATGATGATGTTTTAATATTATTATTCATTCCAGCTATCAATCATAATCTGCCTTCTCCAGTCCACAGCTGGACATAAGCCTCTCCTGAAATAACGCTACTAAATCAAATTGTTTAGCTATTGAGGAAACAGTATTTAATTTGTAGAGTCACACCTTCATACGGCTTTCTTGATTTAATCAATTCCTTTTTTTTATTTGTTTAAAGAAACATACAGACTAATGTTACCTTTGAAATAAAGGAATGTTATTAACACATTAGCCAAAACAAATCATATGAGAGGTCTTAGAATTCAAACTAATACAAAGAAAAAAAAGACTTAATTTGGAAGAACAAGGAAGATTATTAAGTAAAAAAAACACCACTAAGACAACATGGTAACAATTCCACATAAGCGTGATCAACCTTCCCAACACCTGAAATGTAAGTAAGAGTAATTCCGGTTTTACAGTAGAAAGGTTATCTCCCTGCAAGCTAATAAATTCCCTCTAAAAAATTACGGTTGAGGACATAAAAACTGTACTTACCTAGCATTGATTTTTTAAATCTCTGTTGTTTTATTTTATGAACGCGACCTTCACACAGACAAGATAGGCAACTTTTTACATGTACTATCCATAAAAAACAAAAACAATATTTTTTTTTTGTTATATGTATGTTGTGCAACGTTTTCAAATAATACATGACAAACATAATTGTGTTTAGTTTAGTACATAGTCAACCTGTGATTAATCCCTCGATCGTGAGTTATTCCCATAGATTTAATACAGTATATTAAATCTATGGTTATTCCAGACACAATTGAAATCAATTGTTATCGTGGCACCCGAGTGCCTCCTGGGGGTTGAGGGATTAAACATTACCTTTATCTTTTTAGACCGCATTTTCAGTCATAAAAATAAAGCTTTAATAACAACATTGTGCTTTTCAGGCCAACTTGCATGATATTTCTTCTGTTCAAAACGCAGTACAAAGTATGAAACAAAATTTCAAATACTATTTCACTAGATTTTATTATCCGAAACGGGTAATTTCCCCTGAACAAACACTCGGCACTGTTCATTGGAGAGCCCCTGAGCGCGCTAAATTTGAATTCATGTTACGAACGAGCAACATAAACCAATTACTGAGCAGAGCCAATGGCGGGCGGCGGCACGCGGAGAATCGATAACTCACAATATGCCCGCTAGAGGGCAACGGCGGCGTCGCCGGTGCGCGCCCACACCACTCCTCCACGTTGCGCATCAACGCAACTAACCTTGCCATGGGGTCCTTTTTTTAGTTTGTGCCTTTTTGGTGATTTCGAAGAAAATAAATGGGTGTTAATTTAAAAAAAAAACATCTTTGAATTCGTTCATATTTTATTTTGTACATTAGGACTTGTTCATCAATTTTGTTTGATTAAAAATGCTTATTTCGTTAATTTTTAGAAGTTTATTAATGGGTTACAATGAATAGACGAATTTGTACAGTATCTTTCCTTCAAACTGTTTTCATGTTTAACGCGTTCACAAACAAGTTTTCGTAAAAAGAGTATTTTATCTCTTACAAATGACGCGAGTGCAAAGCCACATCTGTCAGTCGTTCGTAGTCAGCTGCTACTTAGCTTGCCGTTTCGTGTCGCGCTTCTTATCCGCTTTCAATGTTTTCCGTTTTATTTTGTTATTTCTGTGATGCAAACGTATTATTTTACTAATATTTATATTATTGCAATAGTGTGAATTCAACTGTGCGGTATTACAGTGATATTGCCTCCGGATTGCAGACGACACGAGGTAAACGCCTTAATATTTTTGTTTGTCTGTGAACATAACCTCTCTGACATCACGTACGATGCTCAATTTCAGTCTTTTAGCTTGTTATTTAAATTGTAGTGGTAGATAAGAGTCTATAGAGCAAGGTAGGATCATCTGAGTTATATTGCTTTCATAAATTCCGATTATGGACTAAGAGAATGCCATGTTTTTTGTAGAGACATTTCTGATAAGATTTTCACTATCCATTTCGAGTTTATCTCCATATTTACGTCCATATAAACACAAATGGCCATGAAACACGTGTTTTCTACTGTTAGAAGTTTGAACTGTTGCTACTTCGATGTTATTGAGGTGAAATTTCGATTTTCTCCCCAACAGTGATTAAATTGTTGACAGAAATGAATCACCATGACAATGCCCGCTTTTTTACAACAATGGTTCACATTCGATGTCCATAGGGGGCGGTAGTTAGCAAATAACCAATGTTACTACTCAAAAAGTTTTGATTACTCCTGATACTACTTATCTGTATCTTTATTTTTCTTGTTAAAATACTATTCTGTTGGTCAGTGTTATTATGTATACCTATTTACCGACTTCAAAAAAGAGGTGGTTCTGTCTTTGGTGCGTTGTTTTTCTTGAGGCCCTTGATATTTTGCCCCTGTACAGTAATCCGTTGATATTTCTTGGCTATGTAGGTACTTATTGTTTTTTATTTCACCTTTAAACTTTAGTCGTTGATTATTACTTAACCTTTTTCTGTAATCTCTCATTCTTACTACGTATTTTTTTTACAATAATAGATTAATAAACACGTGTTGTTTTTAACAATTAACCCGTTTCCACACTTTCTTTTGAGCGAATAGTTAGTTAGGGTAGGTCCCTACCTACTTCCCTACTGTCTTTATTACATACTTACATGCATGTGTTTTTTAAATAAAAATTTAATTAAAATGAAATTAAAAAGTATTTTTTATGTAAGCTTGTACCTATTTTATTTGTAAGTCTAATAAACTAAATAAAAGTAGCTTTATAATTTGTTGACGACCAGTTGGATCAGTGGTAGAAAACTCTGCATTTGAGTTCGCGGGTTCGATGCCGGCACAGTACAAATATTTGTGTACATGAACATGTCTGTTTGTACTGTTCTGGTTGCTTTTCTATGTATAATAAGTATATAATTACAAAAAAAATATATAAGCAAGTTTATCGATTATTAATACTCATAACCCAAGCTACTTAATACTCGTAGTAGCTTAATTTGGGACTTAAAAATATTATTGTTGTTGTATTTTTGATTTTCACTAGCAGTTTGACCGCACGAAAACAAACATAAAAAAATGCTATTACGATGACGTCTCTAGAAACTCTTGATAAAGCGTAAATTACCAAAATCCTTCTCCCTATACTTACTTTTAAAATTTTCGCTTCGTCATTATAATAAATTTTTGACACTAGTAAATTGAAATTAATAAGTAATAAAAATAAATGTGCACAATATTACTGTTAAGTAAAGTAAATTCAAATTCAAATCATTTATTTCAGACTCGCATTATTTCCATTATTTACATTATTAGGTACATTAAAAACACGAAATAAATTATATTTAAAAAATAAAAATAACCTAATTAAAGTAAAGTCACAACCCATTTCGCTTACTCTTAAGCACTGGTCTCTCTCCTTTTTTATGGTGAGGGCTTGGCAATATTACAGACACGACATTTATAAAATATATACAACGTGTTCCTTTTGATATTCCATAACTCTTAAGGTTATGTTCTATAGGTAAAAATAATATAAAACGCCCTAGAACATGTGGTTCAAAAATCAATAGTTTCGAATATAACATCAACTTTAGTTAAATTTGTTAAAAAATTTAACCAATATGGCGAATCCTTATTTTTGCGAGAAATTGGCAAACTTACACTAAAGCGTAGTAGTAAAGTAGCGAAAGAGCGTAACTTGTAAAAAACATTGACGTGTGTTTCATTGATAAGTAGGTACGAGTAAATTGTTTACATTCAAAAGTTCATTCATAACAAGGTAAGGGTGTTTTACATAAACTGTCGTCGTGACTTTTTAGTATTATTTTGTATGAAAAAATTGAACAAAAAAAATAATTCATATACAATTTGATACTTTACCATAATCTGTTTAGTACCCTAGAGTTATGGGATATAAAAAGTAACACGTTGTATATATAAAATACACATAAAAATATTAAATTAGGTAAAATTTTGCTGAAAAACAGGTTAGTAATTAATTACAGACTTTTTTTAAACCAATACTACCAATATTATTAAAAAGCATATCTTTTGATTACTTTCTACAGAAAAATGGCCTTTAAATCGAACAATTCCTTCATAAAAACCGTGAATTATCGGTGCCAACGATGTCCCGCGGTATCCTGATAATTTTTCGACAGTGACTCATTCGGCTAAAGTAGGAAAAAAATTACATTTCATGACTAGAAACTAAATTTTCTTAGCAGATACGAGTACAATATAGTTCAAAGTAAATAGGCGTGGATAGTTCAAGAAACAAACGTAATTGGCCATCAATAACAAAGGCCTAAAAAATTGATGGCTAAAATGACAAAGGAACGGAACGAAAATATTTTTAATACCCTGTAAAAATACTATGAGTCATTGTGTTCGACGCTCCACTTACGAAAGTCTCTCTGCTAAGCGAGTACCGATCGAAATCGATCTTCTGTAAACTTTTATTTAGTCTGAATCTTCTTATTATGTCCGTATCCGTATGATTATCCCTAAGGGTAATCTGGTGGCACAGTTTTTCATGTCGCCTATTACAGGCCTCTGACGTGGTTTGTTTTTACGACTTCTATCTTACAGACAAAATATCGGATTAACGCCTCAACGTGGTCGTTTCGTTATATTATTAACTCTACCACTAATCGAACCATCGATGACAAGAGGCATTAATGATTTAGTTAACATATAAATGTCTATTACATGTCTATACCTACATGTATAAGAACTGTTGGTTTGAATTTGCGGATGATTTAATAGCTTTTGATAATATGAGAACTGATAGTATCTACTATCTAGACAAACCTAACATAGGGTTAAAGATACTACTAACCAAAAGCATGTCAAATAATAAGTGTTTTGAATAAATGAGAAAATGAGAATGAGAACCAGGGACTCTTATCAAGTAGGTGGACCACTACACTATTACACCAACCGGGTCACCAATATTTGGATAATATGCAGATGAAGTACCTCTTATTCAAAATTTTCCCATATATCTCTGTAAGTATTGCATGCCAAACAAAGTCATAAGAGTCGTTGTATACAATATGAGTGGTCTCATCTATATAACAGGATGATTCAAACGTTGACGTCCAAAAATTTTTTTAGGATTCCTTACATCCAGGGCTATCCAAATATACCCTATATAATATGGTAAGTACCCGATTTTTCTTAGATTTCGAGATTTAATTTTTTTTCATAAATTTTCAATTTTTTTTTTTTTTAATTTAAACTTTATTGCACAAACACTAAAATGAAGTACAACAGGTGGACTTACTACCTTAAGGCATTCTCTCCCAGTCGGTTTTCGGTGTAAACAGTTTTAAAAAATGGTTTCTCTACTTTTTATTATGTTATGTCAGATTTTTTTTTTGTAGTAAGTATGATCCTTATAAATTAAACTTACTTAGATAAAATTATCAGCTAGATAAGCCTAACCAAAGTTTCCGAAAAATTTACCGAAAGTCAATAGTTTCCGTTCAAGCTAGTCAGAGCTTAATTTTGAACTGTGAATTGAAAAAAATCAGTGGTTTCACAGTTTCTTAGATCATTTCAAAAACTTCCCGAAATTCTTAGCTTTTAAAATGATAAATTTTAAAATTAAGCTCTGACTCTAATTTTCCGCTCAATTTCCTTCTTTTTTCTTTTATAAGAACCTTCTCCTATCAATAACAAAAAAAAAAAAAAAGCGATCTATCGAAGTCGGTCCAGCCATTCACGCGTCCCTATTTCCCTTGGTCACGAACTCACGACACCAAGGGAAATAGGGATTAATTTTTATATACATATATATAGATATTTTATATTATAGGTTTTTATATACATAGACGTGCGGTACTATTTAAAATTTTCGTGTAGTTTGGTTTATCCCGACGTTTATAACACTTTACAAGTGCAGCGTTTAATGTACCTACTTGTTGCGATATTTGAAACGTTGGGATAAACCAAAGTACATGCGAATTTAAAATTCATAAACATATCTTTCATTTCCATGTATAGCTTCGCGTAAACTCAAGAAAACAGTATAAAAATAACGTTAATTTCGTGGTAGTTTGTTACTTTTTTGTTTCTCTTGTTAAATCCGAAATGTTTTCTCATGAAGTCATTTTCATGCCTCTAAAACAAGGTGATAACATTTTTGTTTGTTTCTTTGCGCCTGTGTCATTATTACTTTTGGGATAGTTAATATCATAGATTTAGGATTACGTTTATGGTTAATATTATAGTTAATACTGTCACTTCTAAAAAAAGACAAGACATCTCCATTATGTCTGTTTTTGTTAGTCTGAGTCAGCTACATGAAAATAGTGCATTCAAACAACAATCATTTAATAAGGCATTATGACATTGACATTTAGTTGATAGGACTCTCCATCGCGGCCAAATGTAAAGGTTGAGCCATCATCGTCATAATTATGTCGACATTTTCAGAGACGCAATGGTAGGAATAGATATTGCTGATTTATCTTTATCAAATCGCCATAGGAACTTCTCTGTAAAAGTTGGTGTAAAAAGCCGCTGGCTTACAGCGTAAAAAGCCTTGAATAAATTTGTCGTCACAAGCGATTATTATTATTAGTTATTTAGTACTAATCTGGTCGAATCTAAAGTGGATTCAAGTCTCACCTAAAACAGTCGAATAATATATTTTTAAGAAAGTATATTTTCACTAAGATAGTATTTGTAATATGGTTATGAAAGTAATGAACTTAAGTCTACAATAATCAGCCGCTCACCTAAAGTTGTTAATCACTTCTGTACTACAGTTTTAGAGCGCAATAAAATATGACGACAATACTCGTAACTCGCGCAGCGTAGCGCACTCGAATAATAATAAAAATCGCTCATTAGGTACGTACCGAACACCGAACTTAATGAATCTCGTACGTGTAAAACATTGGTTAGTAACGGTGACAACACAATTTTGGCTATTAAAATAATAGTAACGCAAGAATCGCCAAATTCGTAAGTCAAATTTTCATGCTACGAACTCAGCTATGATACGAGTAAATGCCCTATTACAGAGTTATGTCAGATGGCAATCCAATCCTAGATCATGATCAAGTAAAGGAAGTGACATTTTGAGATCCTGGTTATTATGACGGGTAGAATTTTAGAAAACCTGATAGTCTAAGATCCCACCATACAACTACCTTCACCGAGCTGTTTATTGGATGAAAAGTTTTTTATATACAAATAAATATGCCAAAAAATATATTGCAAATGGATTGACTAAAAAAATCAGGCCAGAGTATGATTAATTTTTTTTTTTTATATTTTAATTTAATTTTTTTTTTCTGGTTTGGTTAATAGACAAATTTCATACCAATCGAAAATATGAATCCCAAAAAATATGCAAACGTTAGGTTGACTATTTTGTTCCCGTCACAACTCTTTAGTAGGCAGATATAAACAGGTAAATCGAACTAGTAGTAACTTGCACCGGTCTGGTTAATTAAATAAAGTTAAATACAAATAAATATTATTCATTTATGAACACGGTGGTATACGGTTTAATGCAAAAAAAAAAGTCATGAAAATCGGTTGTCAAATTTTAAAAATTCTACTCTGGACTGAAATTTTTTAGGCATCCCATTTGCAATATATTTTTTGGCATATTTAATTGTATATAAAAAACTTTTTATCCAATAAAAAGCTCGGTGAAAGTCGTTGTATGGTGGGATCTTATACTATGATGATTATGCCAGGTGACATTGACGTGTAGTAATTAATTACTGAATTTTGATTATGGTTATGTTGGTCTGGTCATAACTAACTGACCGGAAAAAAAGAACCTCTGTCAGGCTTCAAACAATACCTATATTATGACAAAAGTAAAGTAATTGGTCCAGTCGTTTTCGAATTTTTCGCTTTGCAACAAATTTAGCCATTTATGTAGGATTAAATAAAAGAGAAATATGGCATTCTGCTTTTGAAAGTAGGTTCCCGAACTTGTTTAGCCCCGAGTAAAAGCTCAATCTTTTACCTGCTATTTTTTCCTTTGTTTGATAAGGAATAAGCCCAGCAGTTACTTTTGGCGTACATTACGAACGCTTTATAAGTGGCATATTATATAACGTTTGGTTAAATAAGAGCCGGCGTAAAAGATTTTATTTGTTTTCTACATTTCTTTACTGATTACGAAACAATCCAAATTAATATTATTAATGCGAAAGTGCTACCATTTTCCGTTTCAATCGTTTAACCGATTTAGGTTAAAATTGGCATGGAGATAGTTTAATACCATGGCAAGGCAAAGAGTAGTTTTTGTCTAGGAAATCATCACCTAAAGGAATAAACAGAAGGTTGGGGTTTAATAATTTCTCAATTTAGTGTTAAAGATAGCGCTTGTGAAAACTTTTCAGTATCTCTAACATGCGCGATATATTTAACCTAATTGTAAGCGAATCAAGTCGCGGGCGGCTCCAGTCGTTATTTTGTGTATGCTCTCTTTTGTGATATTTTTTCCTGTTCCTCCTACTTAAACATAAAATCATATGAGGTTACAATATTTTATTAGGAATATTATAACATACTTTGAAAGCTTATTTCCAGTGTAAGTACCTACCACATTTAATGGATACATTCCAAATTAAAAGTGGCAAAGTTAATATCATAATTCACTAAATCGATACTATTTCAGTACTATAACAAGTAAATAATAATCGAAATATATTATCATTAAACGATGTATTCTTTAGAATCACTTCGATCGACCAAAATATTATGTTAACAGATCACCTACTTGGCCTTGAAATCAGCATTGCCACTACCACTTTTGACTGCTGTGTTTGCGTAGGTACACTTAAATAACAAAAATACGTAAATCTCAGTATATTCATGTGGTTCAGGCTATAATCTCTTATCAACCTTCCTTTTTATGTAACGATGTTGAAGATACTTGCTGTTATACTTAGTGAATGCCAAAAATATGCCTACCGGTCTATTATTAGTAGCCAAACGGAAAAACACTCAGATATTTAACCTCACAATCAGATATAATATACTCGTACCTACATATTTGATATCTGATTGTGAGGTGTGCTACATTCCAGAAGTTAAGTTTATGACTTTATGACTTTATAGATATGTCACGGATAAACCACATGACGTCAACATCAGTGCTAAAAATTACATTATTTAGGAGAAAAAGAGGTGGTGGAATCACATGAAAGCAATAGACTGTAAAAGAATAGAGCCGGAAGGTACAGTGATAGGAAAGAAAGAGATGTCTTTGCCCAGCAGGGAATTTCGTGGGTTTGAAAAGGTTACGAAGAAATCCCTGCACCTAAATTGCTGCGGTCTAGTCGGATATTCGAAAACGCTGTTAAATACAGATGAGTGGCTGCATAACGTTTGCAAATGTCGACTTTTGTCGAAAATGTCCGTCTCGTCGGCCATATTCCGTTTAATGTCGCAATATTGTGAGCGTCGGCGGGGGCCGCGGCCGGTCGCATGCATTTACATACATTAACGCGGACGCCGCACATGCATGCGCCGAATGTGTGTGCGCTGCGAATTAACTGTAATTGAGCCATTCGGACAGCGGCGAGCCGCGCTCCACTGCCTCGCAGTTTACCTATTCGCACAACACTTGCAACGCCTACGCTCTTAGCTGGCTGCCACTAGTGCAATATACAAATTCAAGTTTGCACATTAAACTTGTTTCTAAATCTTCAATACTCTGCTGCGCGTGATTCGAAAGACATCTGCTTGTTGCTTTCTCAATTCATTGAGAAAGTCAGTCAGAATTGAATTGGGAGCTGCCGACTTTGTGCTGAGATAAAGTAAACGATCGTAGATCAAAACATGCGGCCTGAAACAGATACACGTGACGAGTAAGGCGACTACTAGAGCTAAGCGATGCCCCCAATTAATTTCATTTTATTACTTCTAAACAATATCAATTCTCAAAAAACTAGAACTGTATCATTTTAGCAAATTACTTACCTCTAGTATTTATGGAATCACAGTAAACTTTTCTTTTACTTGTTTATGAAGTCGAATTGGTCGCTAACGCCAAAAGTAGCAAATTTATGTCTGAAAAAATATTATTATATTTTATAATGTACAATACGAAAGCATGCCAGAATGAAAAGCAGTTAACATTGATTTAATAAATACTAGAGGTAATTTGCTAAATGATACTGTTGAAATTTTTTGAGAATTGATTTTAATTAGAAGTAATAAAATTAACTGAAACTACAAATAAAACTTGTTTAAACAAATGGTGACATATGACACAAGACCACTAGGTATTTGACCATTTAACAAATAAAGTTCTCGCAGTCGCCGGTTCAAAACCCACATAACCTTGGCTTTTGTTACATCTCAGCTAAACTGAAGCAACAAAAAATAATTATAGTTTCACTACATCTCCACGTGTAGGTATCTGTTTATATACTCGTATATCGTAGCTGCGGAGTAATCCACTCTTTTTTGTTGCAATGATTGATATGAACTTCATCTTAGCAGATATAATTGCATGGTTTGTCTAAATGTTTAAGATATTTTCAACTACAAATACTAACAGGTTTTGTGACATGGCACCATAGGGACATTATTTTAAAAAGCATGCAGATCATATGAGTCAGTATTAGATTCTGCCAGCCCTCGATATTGCAAAACCACCTAGATGACAGTACACTTAGATGAAACCACAAATGTAACACAATTAGTAAAATATATTTTTTACATCTGAATTTAAACTTGCTACATTGGTTACATACTGAAATTTTTTTTCAGTTACTCAAGCGGCCATCAAGGCATTTAAAATGAATTAATGTTTCAATTACCATTCAATAAATTAATGTAGATTCCATTAATGTAACTGCTCATACTGCGTAAGCGTGTTGCAGCATATTTATCGTAAATAACAATCTGAAAGCTTTTGGGAATACTTACTAAAGTATCGAAATAATGGACGGAATGAATGACGAATTTGTTTTTAATTCCTGTATATAAAAGAATGAAAAGCGGTTAGTACCCATAGGTAATAAGCATAGTGTTTTCAATTATGTTGGAAGATTGAAATAATTGCGGAAAAGACACGAATTTTACAGCAGGTATTCTGACCAGATTTAACGATATCTTTTAAACCGGACAATAACAAGTCAACGTAAATAAAACGGTCTTAATTGTTTTCGAGATTCTCTCGCAAGATTAAAACATTCGTCGTTTTTCGCGACGAGCAAGCCGATGGAAAAGCACTGGGATATTCATCTTCACCCCTTTCCGGAGAAACAAACAGAGGCGTCGGAATTTTGTTATTAGCGTTACTGAGGGGGCTCGGTGCCGCCGTCGCGCACCTGACTGATTGATAGCACTTCTTTCCACCTCGGGTCGAGCTTGTAATCGAGCCATTAATAAACTTTACTGCCTCCAAGTTTATTCTGTGGACTCGTTATTTGCTTAATGGGCTGGCAAACGGCTCGGGCAAGAGACACCTGTGCTGGTTCGCTTTGCTCATTGTGAACTAATTGACATATTGATGAAAATGTTCCGGGTTGCGAAACTCCGCTAGGTCTTGCACGTAAACGCTCTCATCTCATAGCACGCATCTCATAGGCGAATTGCAAGTCTTCTTAGCTTCATTATAATATGAGAATCACAATGAACGCTAGAATCGTGCAGCTCACCATCATTGCTAATATAATATTGCATTACTTATGTCACTTCAACTCGCAACAATGTTTCGTTCATTAGACTTCTTGTGTTTGATTTAGGCCAGTTTGTAATAGCAGAATTAGAAGATTTTTTTTATGTATTAAACAGAACATTCAGATTTTAACGTATCAGAACTATGTAGCGCCTGTTAAAAAATAACCAGAGCAAATATAGGTAGATCAGTTACCTATTATTTCACGATTTTACAGTACTGCCAATCATCATCATCAGTCCGCATCAATCATGCTGTACATAGACCACTCCAAGAGGATGATTTTGCAGTTTGCGATGCATAATCACCACGCAGTCTTCTGGCCAATGGATGAGAGAAGACGCAGCTATCCGTCTTATTCTGGAAGTTGTTCTTACGACCTCACATACGGCGAGTAGGAGTTCTGCTTTAGGCCGGCATCACACAGCATTCTTAGGGTCAATAATCAGCATTGGCAAACGACAGTAGTGGCTCAAACTCTACATACCAGAATACACCAGGTGATTAGGTATTAGTATATGGAACTGTTTAACATTTCATGGATCATTTTGTTTAAGTAAATTGGAAGCAATCGTCAAAGGAACGTTTTAAGCCTTTGTCATTTCAATGATTTGATAAATTTTAATCGTTCCTAAATAGACACTTCAATAGTATAGTGACAAATTCGTGGAATAAATAGAGTCTGCTATAATTTTATTTGGACTCCAAATTATCTGACAGCGGGTCGAGCTAATGTCACTCGACGCTTGACAAAGCGATTGTTGGCACGGAGAGGCTTTACCCGGAAGCTAAGTAAACAAAGAGGGCAAAAGGTTTGAAACAAAAAGTAATAAAAGTTTTATTTATGTTCCTGCTTATACTTTAAAGAGGAAATTACAACTTCAATAACAACGGTGTTACTTATTAACGTCGCTTTTATTTTATTCTTTCATTGCATTAGCAGTTTTTAATATTTCTAGGAAATGAAAATTTGCAAACAATGTCGTAAGTGTTAATAAACTTGTTACCCCTGAGTAATTTATTTGAAATTGTTTGGCTGAAAAGTGATAATTCAATAGTCATTACGATCGTCCACGATTCAGTCGCAAGTTAAGTGTATTAATGTCAACCGCAGAAGGGAGAATGTCGCTACTTTGTCAGGGCGCACTCGGCGCCGAGAGGCTTAACTTGACAGAATGTAAACGACAAGGAGACAAGGGAGGCGCGGCCTCGTAAAAAAGGGCAAAGCAATAATTGCGGTGTTGTGCGGTATCGCTGGGGTTGCCGCCGCATCGCTCGAGCCGGCCGCTTCCTTCCGCCCGCCCCGTGATTGAAAGTTGACATTGAACGGCGCAGGGTGGCGCCAGGTACGGCCCTCGCTATTTTTGACCCCGCGACCTATCGCGCCGGCGATCGGCCTCGCCAGAAACTTGCTGCTTTAATCGCGTGAATGTGCCGCACCATTTCGCAAATGCGCACAACCTTTCGTGCTCCGCCGCAAATTAGCGTCTCGCTTGTTTCTTCAGTGCAATTAAAAATGAACGCTTCGCATCCGAGCATACGGTTTGAATATTTGAGTCCCCTGAAATGGGGTCACAGTTCGGAATCCGATTGTATGACAAGCTTGCACAAAGTTAAACGAAAGGGTTGAAGGTCAGGTGAATTGATCGGTAGTCTGTCGCCATCGGCATTCGAATCATTTGTCTGAAGACGGCGTGAACACGGTAGCGGGCGAGCGCCGCGCCGCTCGAATTGGGTCAACGCCTACCGACAAAAGGTGCGGCGTCAGATAAGCGACATTTCCCGCCGTCCAGCTGCCGCCCGGCCCTCCTAAAACAAAGAACAATGAAATATATCTCATTTATTTACGTTTCTTTTTTACCGTGCTCTAAATGTATAAGAGAGACAATGATTAGGCGTCGTTTGCACGGCGCCCTTTAATGTGTTTGCATGCTCGACAATTTGATACCGCGCCTGTTTGCATTGTTGCCGTTTTGCCTTCCCGATTAGGGTCGCATTCGAGCTCCATATTTATTAGAGCGTAGGACTCGCGACACGACTTTCATTTTATACAGATCCGACGCGTCGCTATATTACAAAATATATGAAGGCGGTTTGCTTTCCCTTTCAAGGGATTAATGGTAATACGAGAACAATGATGGTACGAAGGAGAGAAAATATGTGTGCGTTATTTAATGAAAGTCCAAATACTGGCTGTCCCTTTGTCATAGAGGCTGTCTTGCTCTTTATGTATTGTCTGACATCGAAATGATTTTACGAATTTGATTTGTTTCGAGGAATTTTGTAAGAGATTTCGTAGAAGGTCCGACAGTGTAGCGTAAACACGACGTAACTGGATAGTGTTGGTGGTGGGAACGCTATAGAAAGCGTCGGCGGAAGGACGTGTCACTCACGGCGCGCTGACGTCTGCTGCCTTCAGCGAGCGTCGGGGAAGCTTCCGACTTGCCCTCTGACGCGGGCGCTGTACCCGCACCGCGTGTAGCAATTGCAACGCAGCAATTAAATGAATAAGTTGACGACATTCTACTTTTGATGTCATGACTGATGACGTATTAAGGTGATATTTATTTATAAAATGTTATGACGCAGGTATCCAACTTAGAATTGATTCAGTGTTTTTCTATAATTTTCCATTGATTTTGATAAAATCTAAAACTGAATGTTACTGAAATGAAAAAAATGCTTGTTGACTCTTTATTTAAAAGCGAGCGATGTGAACAAACTCCTAAAGCCATAAATTTTCCGATGTTTTCCTTGTTCAATCAAACTCCACCACAACTAAGCTAACCGATAAGAAAGAATAAGTGAGAAATTGTTAGTACCCGTCCCTTTGTATAGTAAACACAATGTCGGCAAATGATGTTTATGATTTAAAATACAAGTAGCACAACAGTATGGACCGGGTGGAAACAATAAAAGCGAGTATTTGATGGGTACCTCCGCAGGGAGATCTCAGTAATTATTAAAATGTTGTGACATGGGACGATAAGTCTCAGGCCTTCGTTTGTGACGTTATCTTTTATGAAATTTTGGTATGATTCATGTTCAATAACCAAATACAAAATACAAACAGTTCAGTTAATACAAACAAAATACAAACAGTTCAGTTAATACAAACATTTTTTTTTCTGGACAAACTCGATCTACCTTAGTATTGTGATGTAGATAGAGTTTAGATCTACTTATTTTACGTTCGTTTACGTTACGTTTTTAACTTTCTACTAAGCAACTGCACTATTAACATATTATGAGTAGGTATTATCATATACTTCGGTGTACTTATAACTTTAAAAACTTACCCTGTGTGTTGTAAATTAACGACCTAACCAAATCACACTTTTAGGTTTTTTATGGTAATACAAACTTTAATCTAGGAATCATATCAACTATACGAGGTAGTTTGTTACCTGCGAAGTGAGCCGAACGATCCTATCTAGAAGCCAAAAAGTTGCAAAGATGTTGATCTGATATTACAAAGTGGCCGCCTAAGGCTTACCCCGGTATTGCTTAACATCTTTTCTTACCCTTGGGAGTCGTGTTAAACACGCTATTCGTAGGTATATGAAGTTTTTAATGCAAAGCTGGTTATCTGACTCCAAAAAAAGTACTGATTTTTTGAAAATATGCACAACAATGTTTTTTATTAGACAGGGAAAATAATAATACCAATTCTGGTCGCGTAAAATTAATTGATGAAGTGGCAAAGTCAATAAGAAAATAGCGCAAACTTATATTGTTTATATTGTCCCAGCTGCAACTGCTTGCTTTCGTAGCCTGGATTATAAAAACAACTAAGGCGGTCGAATGCCGAATGCACAGTTAGAAGATGATCGTATTTTTTAAAGATCAATAAGATTGATGATTATTCTTTCCAGCTGATATCGACCACAGCGAGCACTTTGAGTGCTGAAAGAAACAAAATTAAATCATATTAATTAACTATTCACGTATTATCCCAATTATTATTACATTATTTTGGGGGAAAATAGATCGTTCCTGTGTTTGCCGGTATTCTACAAATGGGCACTTTAATCGTAAAATTTTTGCCGACTATTCTAAATTTTACTTAAAATAAACCACATGTTTCTTACATAATCAGTTTTCTCTTTTCATTAATTTTGTATTATTCGGCTATCCGGATTACGTCGTATTGTTGTGTCATATTCCGTAGCGTAACGTGTAGGCAGCATATTCTTTATATGATATTTTTATCAATTTAATTGCAATTACGAGTATAATATTAGTATATAAACTTGAAAAATTATGTCTCAGGCGGGACTCGAACCCTTATCCGCATACCGGGCGCGGCGCTTTACTATTTAGCCTGCGCCCGGTATGCGAGGAGATGCGGGTTCGAGTCCCGCCTGAGACATAATTTTTCAAGTTCATATACTGGTGTAGCATATTGCTGTATAATAGTTTGATAGTCGGAGATCTAGGTTAGGTTTTTGGTAGGAATGCATTAAAATATCTCTTCTTTCTCTTTAACATCTCCTGTGCCTTACACGGTGTCGTACCTGGATAACAACAAGGGTATATAAGGCAGTTTATCACGTGCGAAGCAGGTCGGCCGACACGGCCCTCGCCTGACGTGCGCGCCGCCATAATGTGCCCCATCACGCGACACCGACACGCCATTTGAGAAATTTATTTCTTTCTATAATTTTGTTAGCTTAACTTTAAAACGCGCATTCGAATTGCTGTATCGATGTGCAAGTGAGACAAATTTTAAGGAACAATTTACAGGACGTTGTAGTCGAATTGTAATTACTATCTAAGGTTGCAGAAATGCCAAATATGTATTTCGTACCATAGATGTTAGCAGGAAACTAGAGCAGTCGAGGTGGAATCTAACAATAATAAACTCAGTTCAGACCCTTTCAGCGGAGAAAGTGTTGCGTTCTACAGAACATACCGTAAACTCCTTCACTTTGTAAACCTTGTTTATATTGACTTAGCACACGTATAATCTATTACCGTCTTCTGTAAGTACTCGCTGTTGGCTCAGTATTTACGCTAACGTTTAAGGTGTAATCAATGAGCAAGAAACTTTTTCGTACGTTGAACATAACATACTTCTTTTTCGCTATCCAGAAATTATTGGAGGATTCTTAGAAAAAGCTGATCCCCCACCTAATCCTTTTCCTCATCGGCTTTGCCATAAGTTTTGTTACTAGGTAGGTAAACCTTATAAGTAAATGTAATGTGGCCAAAGGGTACCCAAACATTAATTTATTACTTTTCTTATCACGTTAATAAATCTAAGTTTTAAGGTTATGGTTGTCTCTCTGTCTTTGTTTCCGTGGTAAATAAAAGTATGAAGAATATCTGTCTTATTATTTTTATAATATGTTGACACTAATTTTGGTCCTGCAAAGAACTTGAAATTCTGTATAATAAGTTAAAATTTTGCAGTTATAAGTTCTCCATAATCATTGTTACTTTACCTTGGTTAGTGATTTGAGATTCATCTTAGCTCTATTGTCAACTGTAACAATATGCAGTGTGTTGGGATTCAGTTTACATACAACGTTGTAATAACTGTTATTTAGTATTTCACGAGCTAACCGCTCATTGTTGTCGCAGTAAAGTCTTTATTCCCCATAAAACTGTCTAATGCTTTCATGATACTGTAAATCTCTAACTTAGTTTAACGTAAATCACTGTAACCGTTTGTAAATAACAGCGCACTCAGAATTAACTTCTTGTTTCAGGTAATTCATGAGATACTGCTTTAATGGTGTGTGGTGAGTCGAAGAAGCAATCATTTGTTAAGTAATGACCATAACATTTATATGTAATTACTTTTAAATCAAAAACTAATTCCAGTTACGTACCTAAGTTATTTTTATTTCTTTATGTTCTTAATCCGATAAAATTTACATACTAAATCATGACACTTCTCGAAATTGAATTTCATCTTCAATTGGATACCACCGATTTACTATAGCATCGGGTACAGATTTCATTTTCAACGCAATATCTGTTTCGTTCCCGTGTGTGTTTTGAAAAGTTTTTGTGCGACGTATATTCGGGCAAATAGTTTTATGTTGGCCATTTTGACTTTTATTTTATTTTTCGTTTATTTTCCCTTGCGCGGCCGTAAAACGTACCTGGGCGCTCGCGGGGATAACAGAGCGGGCTTACGAAAAATTTATTATTGAAACCTTTTCGCCCGGCTCCATCGACAGACATTGCGAAGGCGAAAGTTATGAATGACACATGTTTTGAAATATTACCTGCAGTGAACTGCTTCCTGAGAAGAAATTTCATAGGATGAGAAGTTTATTTGTCGTGAAATATGTGGGAGTTTTATGTGAATGGGACTTTTACAATGCTACGGATCAAGCAATTTTCTTACTTTTCGGTCTATATTGCCGAGTAATAAGGCTGAAAGGCGTATTCAAGAAAATAAAAGTATGAGGTGCGACAAATTGGATGAGAAAAGTTTCGTATCCAGTCCTTGAACACCTATTTACTTCGTAGCCAACGAGAGTTTTTGTGCAAATAAAAAGGTATTGGTAACACAACTGGATCATAGTCAAGAAATAGTTAACACACACCTTTTTGAAGGATGGAAAAAGCAAACACATTTGAAATACTGTAATGTATGAATACTTACAATTAAAGAATTTTTTTTATGTCATTTAACGTCATGATAAAAGAATGAGAAGAGGAGAATGAAAATTGCTCCACTAACTAGAGCAAAGCTCTTAAATTTTGGATAAATACTGAATCCCTTAACCTTTCGTCCATTAATTGTGAAATGATTATACATATTTTCCTCGTGTAAGTATATCGATGTAACTATTTTCTTCAGCTTGCTTACCACATGAATCCTCCATAAAATATTACTACAAAAACATTTCTGCCAAACAGGCAACCGGTCAAATCTGTATTAGTAATTTAAATTTTAGCTGTCCATTAATTAATAATTCTGAACTTATACCGACAAATTGAGGTGTCTGGCTGAAGGAAAGCGTAAGGAGTCGCGTAATGAAACATCAGTTTGATTGATACCTGAAGTTGATGCGACATTGCAAATTGAAACGCCTTCTGTAATACACTTTAAAACGTCGGGCAACGCCGGCGTCATTCAAACTCTGTAGAATCAAAATGGTCGAATTCACTTTAAGCTCTGAGCTATAAAGATCCAGACTAATAGATAATACGAGTAAAACACGTACATAATTTAAAAATATCACATATATTACATAACTTTAAATAGACAAAAACTTTTTAGATTTTATATCTTAAGTATACCAAATCTAAACAAGCAGACTGTATATTTCGCTACAATGACCATAGTTATCCTGACTCCGACATGTGTCGAACACATGGAATCTGTCATGACGTCTATTAGCATGACTCGTCGCCAATCTGCCCTCATAACGATACATTGATAAACCTAATTTGATTACATGGAAACGTCTACTGTGTATTCACAGAAAACAATTTATCAGAGAATGTCGCAAAGCGCCGGGGGTGTATGTACAACTCTGTCATCGCTTGGCCGCCAATTCGTTGTCGCTCGAAATTAGCGCTGACTCGGCCGTCCCGAGCCTCTGTTTTATTCAGAACCTTGGGAGTTCCGCCACAATGAAAAAAATGTTGTATGGAATGCTGACTTTTTTTCGCCAATTATGGAAATACGTGGGCAACGAGCGCCACCTGGCGTGCGGCGTCCCGCTCGCCACTCTCCGGAGACCGCTACCTTCACACTTTGTTCCTATTTCGCAGGCTAGAGAAAGTTACTAATTTCACTTTTGCCTTGACCGTCTCAGGCAACGTATCCACACTTACGTTTTATACAGCCAAGGTTTTTCTTTCTTATGATGGCTTTGTGCACATGTTTGTCTATAAATTTACTGCTGTGCATTATCTCTAAACATCAATTGCCTTGTCTTCACATTAAATCCAAAATTTGAAATGAATATTTCCTGACTAATCAGCGAAGCACTACTTATTTCTGGCATACGAGAAATCAATAACTATTCATTTAAACTCTTACCATAAAATCGCCTTTTGTAAATCTTGGTAAACTCAACCTGCAGCAAAGCGGATCTTCGAGTCGGTAGTAATTGGATGAAATGGACTTACATCAGCATAATACTCCTCCGCAACAAGTGTATGTCAATTTGCAAATACAAAAGAAACTTGTATCGTTTAATATATATTTTTTTGCTATTTCAGACTTAATGGGCCTTACTTAATCGTAGGATATCAAGAGAAATGAACTTTTCGTAATGAACGTTGCTCACGAACCCTTTCGTTCCGTGCTTTAAACCCGCAAAAAGTCATCGGTCGCAATTTTATATAGGGTAATTTCTCATCGATCGATGGTGCAGTGCAAGGAAAGCAATCATATAGGATCGAAAGCTGTTATCGAGTGGGGAAATTGGTATTTCCCGGCGCCAGCGTTCTGAGTCACGGTAGTTCGCGGAACCGCTCAACCCTTCGGGGGGGTGCGTTTGCTAATGACCCCCAGACAATGACCACGTCCGAAATGCACCGGACGTTCGCGCAAATCTGCACTCTCCAAACCTCAGCTGTAAACTCCAAAACCGCAAACCTACCACGACCATTCTGCAATTCAGTGCGTGTTTATATGCAGCCTTTCAATCGGCAACGTTATTTTGATAAATATGCATGAAGTAGCGAAACCAGCGGCGCGGGTAACATAAAACGCCATCGTGAAAATTTAATGACATTTCCTGGTAGCCGCGTAATGACTCATATCCGTCGAAGGGTTAATTTTAACGCGATATCGCAACTTTAAATCATCAATTTCCTAACACTCTTTGAACGCTGAAAGGGTTGAAGAACCTGTTACATTAATACAAAGAGTTGAACGTACAAAAATGCTAAAAACAAACAAACAAATTATTTTACAAAAATGATTACGTTCATTACATTCGACTAATTAGATGAGTAAATACATTTTCGCAAACCAGACGCCGTCAAAGTTAATGTTAGTTTAAATATACTTTTTGTGCTTTAATCTGATTAATATCATTTCCATCATTTATATCATTATCTTTAATGGGAATAATAGAGTTATAAATTGTTGTGTTCTCGCGTTCTCTTAATTGCCGGCTAGCTTTATTATGCGCAGCCGCATGTGTTCTGAATTTCTGATACGCCCGAACGGCTAGATCTGCCGGTAGACAGGACCGAATTAGGGTCCAAAATCCTGAGCTTTTGAGGTCATACAATGACATTTATATTTTTGCTGTAAAATAATTAGTTGACTGATATATTGCTCTCAGTTCTGCTTATGTTCTTTTCGTTAGTCGTCAGTTACAATTTTGATGTTTTAGCGATGCTATAACTGGTTAAACATCTGCCATCAGTCTTTTGACACTTACACTCGAGACTACCCAACTAAAATTAGATCAACTACGACAGTACGTGCAATGCGCATCTATACCATATTATAAATTGTTAGTACAATATTAGACTAATTTAATAGTCAATCTTAAAAAAATAATACGATCAAGAATTTATAGTTAAAAACAATGTTCGACCCTCAAAAATTGCCAAACTAATCAAACCAATTTGATTGACAATTTTCAACAGTATTCTTAGGCGCCTATGACGTCGTTTCATATCAACACTAGATGTTGCCCTAGACTTCGTACGCGTCAATTTCCGTTATTATGAACGCGATTATTTTTGCAACATTTTTCAAAAGCCTTTCTCGATAAATGGACTATCAAACACAAAAATATTTTTTAAATAAAATTCGAACCAGTATTTCCTGAGATAAGCGCGTTCAAACAAACAAACAAATAATATCAGTAGATAAAACGACATTATAGCGCCTTGATACTTTTAGTCACCTAAGCCTCATTCCACCCCTGGCTGGCATTGTGTTGTGCTCAAGTTCACTGATTGTCTGCTCGTCCGTCACAGAGTTCGACGCGTACTTATATTTTCGAGTTTTATATTTTAAATAGCGTAATGATTAAATTAAAATATGTTATTATTAGCTTGTTTGGCAATCACTCGCAAACAAAAGTTATCAGTTTGAAGGAAAAAAAAAACGTAACGTTTTCATAATACTAAATTCTGCACTGATTCTGAAAACTGTTAATTTACTTTTTAAATTACAGATAATTAAGATACTCACACACACAAGGCCCCGTTGTCGTAGTGGTTTAAGTACCGGGCCATGGTCTTGGGGTCGTAGGTTCGATTCTTGAGTCGGGCAACAAGAGTTTCGAATTAACATTTCATTTCATTGCTCCGATTTGTGATCAGTAATCACAAACCGGCTAACCGGTAAAATATAGTTTGCTAGGTAAGTCCCGTTTACAGAGCTACTATCATTAATAATTACATCGTTTAATCACATACAAACACTGCAGTTTTATTTATTGGTAAAGGTTTTCATACTCACTTTTAGTGGTCAAGCGTTTCGACTTTGATAGACATTAATTATATCTAAGTTAATTATAATATATTAGTCCAAAATTAATGTACAGAATCTGATATCGTTGTTATGGATTTAATTGTTATACTAAATTATGATTAGCCGTTGTAGAGATCTTTTTTTTTTATAAATAGGTAATGGGCTTGCTCTTGACTTCATACTTAACTGTACGGTTAAGAAGAAGCCTAAGATGGAGCGAGCTTACCCAGAGGTACTGGCTCTCCCACACACCAGCGGAACACAGAAAAACTGTTTGGCGCTGGACTCTGGCAGGAGAGGGTGGTAGCATCCAGGCGGCCTCTTACGAAGCCTACCACCGCAGAGGGATCTGTTAGCCGTCATCATTGGTTAGAAAACCAAAGATGCCTTTGCCCAGGGTGGACCACTAGGAGGTAGATCCCACCACCCCAAATCAATCGAGACGTTTATGATTGTGAAAGATTAATTGATGTTATAATATCGTTCCCCGTTGTCCGAGTCCTATGTCCAGCAGTGGACAGATATTGGCTATTTATTATGATATTTTTACAATCCAATGTATGGCCAGCTGTATGCGTTAGTCGTCATTCGCTCTAGCGAGCAAAGAACAGTATGTATATTGTATGTGATCTAATTCTCTTAAGCCATATAATAACTAATAGTACTAGAACTTATGCCTCAAATGTAACCACCAAACCATTCTATTTTTCATAAGAATATAAACCAATTTTGAGTCAGTGCTAAAGGAAATATCACTGATAAATTATCAACCTCCGACTAAACATTGTAGGTTAATCGGTAAATTTTTGTTGAAAAGTTTATTGACTAAAAATATTATGATGGATTTCATCAAGACATGTGAAACTATCAAATATTTTAGGGTATAGGATGTGTCTTTTTTCCATGTTTAAATTTAGACGATTCACGGCTACATGCTTGATAACAATTAAAATTTCACTGTAGAAAAGTGTTTGCATATGATATTTATTTACTGAAAATGAATAAATAATGCATATAGATGTTATATCAACAACAAGCATACATAGCTTTGGATTTAATCCATAAACAACTCGAATACAATTTAAATAAATTGTTCTCGATGCTCTTGCAGAACAATAAAAAAATGTGATACAGAAGTGGTAGTATACCATCGGATATAATAATATTATGTTCCAAAAGTTGATGTTATTTCTAGGATTTCAGACTTCCGCGCTGCATCATACATAACTAATAACTATCTATACTAATATTATAAAGCTGAAGAGTTTGTTTGTTTGTTTGAATGCGCTAATCTCAGGAAGTACTGGTTCGAATTGAAAAAATATTTTTGTGTTGGATAGTCCATTTATCGAGGAAGGCTTTAGGCCATATATCAACACGCTGTGACCAATAGAAGCGATGCATCAGTGAAAAATGTTGCGAAAACGGGGAAAATTATTCAAATTTGAAATTCACGCTGTCTAAGTCGCGGGCAACAGCTAGTTATTTATAAATACGGGGCAAAACGCGATATGAATTGCATACATGGTGCACTACCACTTATTTCTTTGAAGTTCGGTCGCTTCAATACCACGGCCGGCGTTTAAAACGACGAAGATGTTGTTGTGATGTGTTACCATATTCCCATACTGTATTTAATTTAATTCAACAGCGTTTACTTCTTCGATTTGATTCGAGACGTATTCACCAGATCTGAACACAACAGTGCGAATAACACGTAGCTAGCGAATGCATTAGAATATTGAGTTCATACAAGCTGTGGCAATTTGTTGAAAATACGAATGCAATATTCCCATGAACGATTTTCTGATTTTGCGCGATCCGAAACCTGGAACGGCTTGTAAACTTATGTGTTGTATGAGTCACTTTTCTTTGAAAACAAATAAAGATTTTTATGCAAATATAGTACCTACAGCAGTTCACATTTGATATACTTAATAATACCTACAATAATCTCGAATTTTACATTCACTTACCAAGCACCTTGGCCCACGCAAGGTGATTCAGTGATATTATAACGCCGTATCCGCCAATGACGGATTCGAAAGTAGGTACACATTATTTACCAGCCTCTGGTTTGGTAATGCTGATTTTTTTTCACCAAAGTATTGTGATTAAATTCACTATAAAAAACGGAATAAGTACGTATCGGACCGCGCGCAGTGTGATGCCGACTTATTTCATTTTGTTTTTTAACATCTATCAGCAATCAGGATCTATGGAATCGATGCCACCAAATTCCGATCAAGCAAGAAATTGTACATCGGAAGTGGATAGGCCACAACCTCCGAAGACCAGAGGATAACATTGCCAGGGCCGCGTTTACATGGAGGCCGCGCGGGAGCAGGCGGCGGGGCTGGCCGGCGCACACATGGCAGCGCACCGTCGACGCCGAGCTGCGTGCGGCCGGGCTGACTTGGAGGGACGACTAACTTGACGCGTAGCGAGAGGCGCAGGATAGCAGCGGATGGAGACGTCTCACGAAGGCCCTCTGTACCACTGGGATACCATAGTACGACAACAAAAACAACATTTTAACATGGTTCCTAAATTTTGTATTATCAATTTATCAGGACTATCTAGTAAAATCTATACTAATAATATTATAAAGCTGAAGAGTTTGTTTGTTTGTTTGTTTGTTTGTTTGTTTGTTTGAACGCGCTAATCTCAGGAAGTACTGGTCCGATTTAAAAAAATATTTTTGTGTTGGATAGTCCATTTATCAAGGAAGGCTTTAGGCTATAACATCACGCTGTGACCAATAGAAGCGAAGCATGAGTGAAAAATGTTGCAAAAATAATCGCGATCATAATAACGGAAATTGACGCGGACGAAGTCGTGGGGAACAGCTAGTCAGAAATAAATAAACGGCACTTGGGGCAAAAAGGCAGCTTGCCTATGCTAAAATGTAGGTACATTTCGATGGTTAAAATAAATAAATTCATCATATTAAATTAAATTTATTATATTCTATGATTATGGGTGACTAGTGCAGATAATATAATACGAGCCATGTTCAAATATGGAACATAAAAACGTACTAACAACACTCTAACAAAATTTCAATTATATTAGTACTTTTTTTAATGATCCAGGTATACTTCATCGGTTGTTTAACAACCTTTAACTTAACTTGCAAATCCTACTTAGCCTTAATAGCTTTCCTTTTAACTTGTAAAACTGATATTGCTGCGGTTTTTTTTTTCACGTATCCATCAAAAGCCATTTCCTGGCTTATTCCCCAAGTGAAACTTGAGTTACTCATACAAATTAGTAATTTAAAACTTAATAAGTACTTCATAAAAAAAGGATCTAACTTTTTTTTAAACAAAACATATTTTTAAACGATATGATACATAAGAAAGAAAAAAAAGATTTTCATTATCAAATGTAGCCTTTTAACCTTTTTAGCTTAAAAGGTAATAAATAAATTCGTCAATACAAACAATGTCTGGGTTAGCACAATGGTTAGAGTATCTGATTAAGCTTGCTCTTAAGTTGTGAGTTCGAGTCCCACCCAAGCCTGCCTTTTTTTCAAGTAATTCTATTTTCAAGTGCGAATTACTTATTTTAGATACTTATAATAGTGCATAACTAAAATAACACTTACGGCCGGTCCCAATAACCTATCTATCTTCAGTTTTGGTATATCGGAGATAGGAAACAGTTTCTATCTCTGTTTTTGCCGTCCAGAGAAACAAAGACAGAAGTTGTTTTCTATCTCCGATATGCCAAAACTGAAGATAGATAGGTTATTAGGACCGGCCGTAATAGCAGGTTCACTGTCCAGAAGATAAAACCCTCATTGGTTTTCTGAAATAACACTCACTAGGCGGCAGCACTGAGAAGTCAGGTCCAGAAACCTGTCAAAAGTGTCACAGCGACTATACTTATATTCGTTTCAGATTTTTTGTATTTTTAAAATTTTGTTAAAATTTATATTAGTATCATTTAGCCTGAAACATCAAAACATAATCAAGTTGTAATTTTGCAAAAATAAACAGGGGAAAATCTGTAAATGATACCTTTAATAAGTTTTTCCTTGGTGCCTGTTACTTTTGCACCTCTTCTTTTAAGCTCAAGTTTAACTCGGCAATCTTTTTTTTTACATATGCACGTGAATTATCCAGTTTTAATATAGGAGTAGGTTTTAAAATCAAAAACTCAAATACTATAAACTTGACGCTTTTGACAGCGCGGATTATTGGGATGGGACCTCTCGCCATAGTGGCGCCAACTAGTGACGTAAATTTTCGTGAAAACCTTCATTGAAAATCAATTGTTATGATGATGAATTAAAATTAAATATGATTCATGAACAGCGAATCGGTTAGTACAGTAATGCTTCATCATCAGCCCATCTCGGTTTACAGCTGGACATAGGCATCTCCAAAAGGAGGATCATTTTATAATCTCCACGCTTTTTAGGTCAATTGGCGATCGCAATTTGGCCAGTGGTAATAGAGAAAACGCTGCCTCCTCCTTTAGTAGTTTCTTACGACACCCATAGGACGAGAATTGATGGTGCTATTCTTCACTGTGCCGGCACCACACAGCACTTATACAAATTCGCTTCGTTAATACAAATTCATTCAGTAAATTAAACCGATTAGTTGTACAATTAACCAAATTATATCTAAAGTTCAATGGGATTTAATCCTATTAAACCCTATTCCTTTAAGAGCAAAGCGATTAAAATTTAAACAAGATTAATGAGCAAACAACTTGTAACAATATCCTTAACTCAGTTAGAGGTGGAACAAGTTCCATTACTCTCCGTTCCCGAAACCGGATAAAACTTGAAAAATTATAAAAAAAGAACGTCCCGCCGACGTTGGCATTGCGACTTGCGAGCTCATTTCCTGCAACATAAAACGACGTCACAGCGAATAGAGCAATGAGACAGCCCGCGCCACATCACATGCACAAAACTGGTTCTCTTGCGAAACAATACCCCGTCTGCCTATTCGGTATTTATAAACCACTAGCGACAGCCCGCGGCTGTTCTTCGCATTTATATGTATTTAGTTTTTATCTCTAAACTGTCACCCCGTAACCATTTTGCCTTTGTTTTCAACTGGAAAAGATTATAATAGCAACTTACTGAGTTAAAACTATAATTAAATTATTGGTGTAGGATATGTATTTACTAAAATAAGTTAACAATGCTGATTTAGACAATTAATATTTGTTTAGGCAAACTCTATCTGAAAGGTGGTATCTTAAAAATTAGTTGTGAACCCATTGATATAAAGTACGCTCAACAAACTAAAAATTTTCATGTTAATAAAGTAGTTAAGCGCCACTTTGTGTTACATTCTGAACAACTAAAAAAGCTCCGCCTTGTAAAAACATCTTCAAATGTTACTCCGCCGAAATCTTTTCAACTTACAAAGTCCTTTGCGTGAATGCCGTTGATTTACCGTAAGTATTGACCTCTTTGCCTAGCCTTTTCATGTTCAAATTCGCATAATACGTCTTGTCTGAAGAACTGATTGGGAATCGTCCTCATTCTATTTTACGATTGTTCAGTTTTATGTTGGCAAATAATTTGGCTGTACTTGCGAAAATTTTTATTAGTGTCTGTGGTATTTTGTAACGTCGTTTTAGTAAAAACTTGCCATAAATTTTATCTTATCGATCGAAGCCGATTACACAACATAATTTTCCTCCTACGCGAAAAATGTTATGCAAACATTTATAATCTTGCAAACTTTCCTAATCTGTGAGCTGAATGCATCATGCGCCACAGATGACCCGCGTAATAGAGCGGCCCTTCGGCGCCGGCTAGGGTTGTGACATTTATTTGTCTTACCCATCCGAAGATCAATTGAAACTGTAGTAATTATTGCATTTCTTTTTCAAAAAAGATCATTGCCAAATTGGTTGACTGCACTAGACATGGCTACTTTTGGAAATGTATAGAAGACTATACAGATTTGAAAAGGCTAACAATTCACTCCAAAAAATTAATGTAGCCACTGAAATAATTATTTTGTGTTTTGTGATCCAATGTGTTCGTTTCGTTTTCGTCAACACAATCAGCCCACATCAGTCCACAGCTGGACTTATCATCATCATATCAGCCGAACGACGCCCACTGCTGAGCATAGGCCTCCCCCAAGGATCTCCACAACGATCGGTCCTGTGCTGTCCACATCCAGCGGCTTCCCGCGACCTTGACCAGATCGTCGGTCCACCTTGTAGGGGGCCTGCCCACGGAACGTCGTCCGGTACGCGGTCGCCATTTGAGAACCTTTCCGCCCCAACGGCCATCGGTTCGCCGCGCTATGTGTACCGCCCACTGCCACTTCAACGATGCAATCCTTCGAGCGATGTCGGTTGTTTTAGTTCTCCTGCGGATCTCATCATTTCTGATTCGATCGAGTAGGGAAATACCAAGCATCGCTCTCTCCATTGCTCGCTGGGTGATCTTGAGCCTTCTTATGAGACCCATAGTAAACGACCACGTCTCACTCCCATAGGTCATTACTGGCAACACACACTGGTTAAAGACTTTCGTCTTGAGACACAGGTATTTCGGACGCGAATATATGCCGGAGCTTCCTGAACGCTGCCCATCCGAGCTGGATTTGACGAGAGATCTCTTTCTCGAAGTTGGACTTACCTAACTGGACCATCTGTCCCAGGTAAACATAGTGGTCAAAAACTTCGAGAGCAATGTTCCCAACGTTAACTGGAGCGGGTGCAACATGGGCATTTAACATGATTTTTATCTTGTCCATGTTCATCCTAAGACCCACTCTTTGAGAAGCATTACCAAGATCTTTGAGCATAATGTTCAGGTCTTCCAAGGTCTCAGCCATAAGAACTACATCATCGGCAAATCGCAGGTGTGTTAGGTATTCGCCATTGATGTTGATGCCGCGTCCTTTCCACTCCAGAAGCTTGAAAATATCCTCCAACGCAGCTGTGAACAGTTTCGGAGAAATAACGTCTCCCTGTCTCACGCCTCGCTGTAGTTGGATCGGATTAGGGCTCTGGTTCTGTAATTGGACCGACATGGTAGCGTTTTGGTATAAGTACCTTAGCACCTCGATGTACCTGTAGTCTATTTGGCACCTTTGGAGAGACTGCACCACTGCCCAGGTCTCAATCGAATCAAAGGCTTTCTCATAGTCCACGAACGCTAAGCAAAGTGGCAAGTTATAGCTGGACTTAGGCCTTTCCAAAACTAGGTTGTAAACATAATCGCTACTCTTGCCAGACGAGTTGGCTCTCACAGTTCGGGCAGAATCCCTTTAGTAGCAATTATCTCACCAACCAATAGGACAAAAAAGAGTAGTGCTACTCTATGTTAAGCACCATACGGCGAATTTTATTTAATTATAAGATTTAGCTATCCTGCATTTTAAAATAAATTACCACAATATTTTTAACGCTTTTGATTCTGAGTTTCTTATTTCATTTATCAAAGAACATTGCAAGTTCAAAACGAGTTGACAGCTACATTACGTCTTACATATTATGGTATAACATTAACGTCTGCGATTTGTCGGATGTCGATTTACCATCGAATTACTGAATCTAGGGCCTGATCACCTTAGAGACTGGATCGGTGCATCCCTAGTGCCGACGGAGTTCGACAAAGGGCCCTCTTGCAAACTGGTTTCTGAGTGCCGGCCGACGCCCCCGCTCGCTGTTCTGCACACTTAAGGCTACGTCGCTGAAAGAATAACTCGGAGGTAGGCGTAAGATGCGATTTATCGCCCGTCTACTTTCTATCTTGACAAGGATCGTTTTATAGGATTAATTTTAGTAATTGTAAACGCCTGTAATCTCTTGACACAAAAGACTTAAATTTAAAATAACTAGGCATATGTATGTATGTAACCTGGAATCCAAGCGCAAAATTAAGTTGCATTCTTGTACTTATATTTTGCTAAGATTGAGATGTGTTTCGCCTCCCAGCAGTGCGGGTTTTAATAAGGAGTAGTGTATTAGAAAACTTTGTCAAGTTCACGATGTTTCACACACATTATTACATATATTACTATTTATTTATTTTTGTTAATGTTAATATAACGCTTCATAAATATTTTTTTGATTTTATATAGAAACGTTCGTGGCGTGTATTTGATTTTAATTGTAAAACGTCAACATGTTACATGAGCATCTTTACCATTACCCACGTTTCGTTTATTTTTTGGCCTATGGCACCATGGTGACTTAAATTTATTTGACATTCGTTTCTCTGCATATAGATCAAGTTGCACAAACTCAATCGATCGGTATCTATGGCTTTTATTACACAAAACGTTTTTAAGATAACCTAAAGCTATATTGAGCTCATTAACAAATAAAATGCAATATAAGTTGTCAGTTAAAGATAAAAAATGTTTTTCTTGAAATATGATAAGATGAACCTACAGTTCAGATCAACATACATTGTTATAGTAATATTTTGCGACTACTTACTAGTAAGCATACCAGACTGAAGAATTTTGCCAAATTTATCTTAAAGTATTTCCCTTAAATAACTTGTTTTTATTGGTTTCGTATTTGACTCTTGCGCAGGAATACCTGTGATCTGTGTCAAGTTTCATAATTGCGTTTATTTTGTGTAGTACGCCAGCGTTTCCCATTTGCTGGGTCTCGACCCGGTACCGGGCCATCAAAATAAAGTACCGGGTCGCAACATTCCCGCCTTGTTTTAAAAATAATACCTATCGATCGACGCATCGTGATAAATCTTCTATCGTCATTTTGGATTCTTCAACTTGGATTCTTTAGTAAGTAAAAAATAAGCAGCAGCTCCATGCTTTGCACTAAAATTTAGTTACTAAATAGTGTATAATAATATTTTTACTATTGATAAATGTATATTATTTACCTAATGGAACCAGCTTTGGTTTAAAAGTATTAAGTGGGTCACAAACGGGCAATGTGACAATTACCGGGCCATGTCAGAACAATGTTTGGGAAACACTGTAGTACGCCATTGTTGTATAGATTTTTCATGGTTAAGTGTTAGTATTAACTTTATAAAAACAGATTCTTGACAAACAATGTGACCTTTTTATGACACCTAAAAACTACTAAAAAGTCAGTCTAAAATCATAAATTCTTTAGAAAAGTCGCGTATTACCTAAATGTCGTGCATAAGCTTTAATCTAGTCGTCGGAGCGTAGTGCATGACTAATATAACATTGTCGCTTTGCTGTTCCGCAAATTGGATAATAAGGCGGGTAAAAGGGTAAAGAGCGAGCAGATGGGTCCGAGTGGGCTCACCCGCCTTTTAGCAGACAATATGATTTGCGACAACGCGTCCGACGCGTGCGCAACGTTGTTCTGACGAGAGAAAGTGCATTGCCGTTCTACTTTCTACTTAAGGCATACGTAATGCCGAATACTGTTATTATATTTCCCTCCAGACATAATAAATCAACGCTTTAGTGTTTTCTATTGTAGTTAAGTGTCAGAGAAATATATTATGATTCACTTAGACGGCACGCGAAGTTCGTTTATTTTGAATATATCTACTAGTAAATGCTAAACTCTGTGACTTTTACGCTATCACGTCAGTAGAAAAAACATTCATTAAGACTCGTTCAGCCGTTATTGCGTGATTGAGTAAAAAATCACACACAGGCATACAAACTATCGTATTTATAATATGAGTAAAATCGAAACGTCAGACAAAATATAAGGTATGATCACGTTTAATTTTCAGGTAACGTTCGAATAATTAATTATGCAAAGCGAAAGTTTTAAAGTATTTAAGATTGGTAAGATTTATTATTCTCTGATATTATTATCTGTCCATGTGAAATATGATATAATATATTGTTTTGTCACTGGATACCGCAGCCGTATCAGTTACCAAGCAAAGTTGAACTCCTTGGTTCTGGTCTGATAACCACTCTAATACTGGCTGACTTCATTGCATATTTGCTTTGCAGTAAACGTTTTTTTTTGTATGAACAGTATTCATGCTTCATTATTTAATACGCCCGTTTGATTATATCTAAGTTCACGAATCTGTGACGACGGTGATCTTTAATGATGATTACGTCCTAGCGTGTGATAGGGAACTAAAATTGGTATTAAATTGAAGTCTCCAACCATTTTAGTAGGTAAATACATAGCATTTTTCCATTAATCTCGACATATTCTGTTATGTAATCACATTTTACATTGGTACGACTTCACCTACGTAAATTGAAAATCGGTATCATAGTAAAAATCTTAATGTATTGTTTTAAAAACCATGTAGGTTGAAACCATGAAAGTCTAGATAAAGTCGCGCGTCATTTAGTTATCAAATAATAAAACATTCCGCAAAATTAAGCCCATCCATAAAGAACAATGGAGGACCTAGACTCGCAGTAATCTAGATGCGTATGGCGCCTAAAGTCTGCCGCGTAGGCGAGACGGGGATATTTAGCTCTCCAGGGCTGCCAATTTTGGGGATTCCTTTGTATTCGAGAAATATTTTCTTATCGTAGGTAATTTTATTTTTTTAATCAATGTATATATTTCAGTAATTTATGGAAGCCGTTGGTTTCCATATACCTATTTATATAACTATCCATTCAAGTGATAATTTTAAACTGTTTTTTATTTGCTAATAAAAGGCAAACTTTCTGTTTTGTACAATATATATTTGATTTTAATTTCAAATACCTATTGCAAAAAATTTGTCATTTTGCTGTTCTTCTTTTAAATTGCCATCCTTGTCTGCCACTAGTTTTATTACTTCCATGCATTTCCTTTATACATAATAATAATATGTTACACATAAATTCTTTTAGGTAACTTTGCACCGACATAATAATTTAACATTCCAATACTGTTTAATGCACCCTTAATGCTTCAGAATTCACTTCGATTCCAGTCATCCAGGTTCGGTGTGATAAAAGTTTTCTACTATTGCTGCTTTAAGAACAACTTTTAGTAAACGAAAAATTTTCAATTTGTAAATTTTCAAACCAAAAGTACGTGGCAGATAAAGTAGAATTGCTTCAAGACTTAATTTATTTTACTCAGTCTTACAATTAAACTGATTAATAAAATATGGATTGAATTGAATTTATTGTAAAATACACATTAGTTACCAGAGTTTTGTGGACTTCCGTTTACTAAAGTATGCTAATATGGTTCTTGTATAGTATAAAACTTATCGCATTAACATCTTTGTAATGTATTTACGTTTTGGTTTATTTAAAAAATATGGTCAATCAAAGGAAAAATTTCAAGGAATAATAGGGGTTAAAGTATGAAATTGCCGATTATTTTCCCACTTTTTATTTTGTTTATAGCTCTTAAGTATAGTCATATTATTGCGTAATTCTTTTTGTATTGTATCAAAAACTAAATAAAGTAACTTTTGACTAAAAAAAAAAATGTAATACTAGTGCCTATTACTTCAAAGGAAGTCGTTGAAAAGACCCTTTACAATGTGTCAGCTGACCTTCTTGCTTCAATTAAGTATTTTGTATTATATACATTGATTTTCAGAAATTTAAATACGAGTACTATAATGCGTAGCTTTATAACCATCTAACTTTCACCTTTAATTGCATCGAAAACGGTTCAGGTGTTTTTAAAAAAACTGAAAAATTGTTAGTATGGAAAAATAACTTTTCTCGATTTCGTCCATACAAAACGGCAATTTCATACTTTAACCCCTAATATACATAATATAGTCTGCTATTTACGTATACAAAATTGTCGAAGAAATCTATTGATATTTTTAATATTTCTATAATTACTAGTGACTCATCACATAAATCTTAAAACCAGTACAATATAGCCCATACCTATAACGTTACGCTATGGAATGCGTGGGCCTTACATCAGTTTGTACCCCGTTATAAATGACCCTTGACTCTAAATGATGATTAATTGCGACATCCTTTTCTCTCGCTGCATAAACCCATTTAGTTTAATCATCACTGACATCTTTAATACTATTAAACAGTGTCATGAGCTCACTTTAAATATCATAATTACTCTCTAAAAATACGAATTATGCATTCCAAAGAGACACAGTTAAATTTAAATAGCGCGATCCGCAGTGGATTAGAGCGCCGCAGGAACGGGTTAATTCTATATTTGGATAACATTCGTTAGTTGAATCAGACAGAAACAACCAACTGTTCCGGATTCAAAACTAGAACAAGCTTGGATTCCCCGAATACAATTACATGTGATACCCAATATACTCGCATTTGCAGCGAGCGTTATTGCGTATTAAAACTTGGATTTCGTAGTGCAAAACAATTTAATGTTTGTTTTAACTGCGAAACCGGTGATAATGTCCACAGAGAAAACATTCCAGCGTCAAACACAACCGGCACACATGATGTTTGAAAAATAAACGAAGAATGAGTTGCATGTGATAAAAAAGTAAAAAAATCCCAACCCACATCATTGTGTGAAGCTATCGAGGCTGCTAAATTGGGATGCGATGCATCGGTAAGGATAAAAAAAGTTCACAAATACGTACGTCTCAGTCATATCATGGTTGCACTTATGAACTTAAATGAAAACATTTTTAGCATTTCCAACGCTACTGTTGCGCTAAGAGGATGTTTTACTTAAAGAAGCATTTTACACTGCCTCAGGTGAGATTTAAATTCACGACCTTTCGCTCTCCGGGAGGTTGAAATAGAATCAATCCTGGCTACAAAGATGTGCAAATCATATAAAACTATTAATTTAACACATCCCAAGTGTTAAGTCGCGATATGTAACCGGGGGTCGTGAGCTGCGTCGATTTTAATCTTCCCTGGCATGCCCGGGCCATGGCACTCGCCAATGGAGCCATTTGCATGCGGCTCGTGGGCGAGGTCCGTCTACCCACGGTTACACTGATCGTAAATTTTGTCCTTTTACTTCTAAGGAGGGATTTTTTCCAGTGGAGCAGATGTCCATTTTTCCGTAAAGGGCTAATTTATTACATGTTGCGGCAAAAGCTATAAAAGTCTGCAAATTAAGACACGCCCCTAAATGTGAACGTTGACTTCTTTCTGAAGTGCAAAAGTTCAGTTTTTATTTGATCGGCCACCTTTCTGTTCTCTTTCTTAATAGCAATGTTAGCTCAACTTATTTCAACTTCGCAGATTCATAGAGTTACATCTGTTTTATTTTCTGATCTACTTATACAGTTTTTCTGTACGTCTTGGAATCTTTTGATTGTATTGCTCGTCTAATAAACCTTATACTTACTAATTCCTTCTAGCTTATATATGAAAAAATACAAACTTTACATTTGATGAATAGAATTTATGATTTCTTAAAATGATAAGACACTGCGCAATTGATGGTTGAAGTAATAAAATTACCCTATTGTGATTGAGAGAATAATGAATGGGGTAACGAACCCGAGATCGATACGATCAGAAAGACCATTCGTGGCTCCAGCTCGATTCACTTTCTAGTTAGCGGGCGCCATTGTTAGCGGCTCTAATTTATCTAATGTAAAAGTCATTCCCGTCGAAAATACTAGCTTATCTGCGAATGGAAATGTCAGGGGAAATTCAGACGTTAATGAGCGCAATAACATCTTTTTAGAACCTTTTAACTAAATTAGTATGAGGAAGTTGGGTTGGATACTAAAACTATTTACTCTTGTGACTTGTTCGGTTTCAAGAAAGGCCACTGCCTGTTTACTGTGGCTACTGGTGTGTTGTAATAACCGCACTGAGTCATACTTTAAGCTATTAAGAACTGAAGGCCAATTGAATCGTAATGCATTTCGAGCCAAATCAACTTATTATTGCGAAGCACAACCTAATTTTTTTACCAAGGTTTTATTTTTTTAAGATTTTATTCATATTTTGCGTGGATTTTTAGGTAGATTTTTTTTTTAATTTAAAAGTGACAAATTTTGAGCCACATCTAACGAAAATGATCAAAATCGGCTTACTTGGTAAAAATTTATCGTAAAAAATATATATTATAGGTACGTGTTAAATTGAAAATAAACTCTTTTTTCTCGTCGAACGAAAAAGAGAGGTTTTGCTCGAGTGCTTTTTTAAAAGTTTTCCTTAATACGCGAGTAATACTCGTAATGATATTATTGTCTTGATACTTTATATTTTACTAGCAGTTGCCCGCGACTTCATTCGCGTCAATTTCTGTTATTATGATCGCGATTATTTTTGCAACCTTTTTACTGATGCTTCGCTCCTATTGGTCGCAGCGTGATGTTATATAGCCTAAAGCCTTTCTCGATTAATGGACTATCCAACACAAAAATAATTTTTCAATTCGAACCAGTACTTCCTGAGATTAGAGCGTTCAAACAAACAAACAAACAAACTCTTCAGCTTTATAATATTAGCATAGATTTAAGCAATTATATTGCAATTACATATATTATTACATATAGTATCAGTATTTAAACTGAAAACCCGGACTCCTCGCATGCCGGGCGCGAGTCCCGCCTGAGACTTAATATTGTCTTGAGTTGCAACCAGTTGGCATCTTAAAGCTCGTGCACCACGTGGTTTGTGCCTTATCTTAAACTCATAAGCAATGTTGTTTTTACGCCCAACTATATTATATAAAAAACAAAAAAAGCAAATGATTGTGCTCTATGAAATGGCATCAAGTCAGGCATCAAAGGGACATTAACGGAAAAGTCCTAATTTTATGATCAAAAGAGACAGCCTTGCCACAACGATACGGGCATAACGGGCTAATGCAATATAGGGCTGGTCGAATTGCTTCCACTGCAATCGCTCTAGTGATCTAGTCCATTAGACAAATCTGATTGTTCCGTTTACACGTAGGCGTCCTCAATAGGACATTTGCACGATCCATCAAGTCTTTGTTTCTAATCTAAGTGATTGATAGGACAGTCACTCGTAATTCGACATGACCCTTCGATAAATGAATAATTAATAGCGTTTAGAAATCAACAACTTGTTTTAAATTAAGCTACAATAAAACCGGACAAATACAAATTACAATGGAACTTGAATAGTGATTCAGTGACTTAGATGCGAACAAAAAATGGCGCCCATAAAACGAAATCATCGAGCGAAACGTCTAGCAGACTCACCCGATTACTCAGCATGTAATTTCGTCCTACCGAGTAGCTGGGGGCTGAGCCTGAGAAATAAATCTATCAATAAATATTTACAGAAACATTGTCAGACGATACGCAACGTTGCCCACAATAAGGCAGTAAATTATTACAGACGTATTCATTGGCATAATGATTGCATATCAAAGCTCTACAGTAGCTTCAACTAGTTCAGAAGGCATTTTTTTTAGTAGGTATGTTTTTTTAAGATAGCACAACTCTAGCGTGTCATTGTTTATGCAATTGTTTTCTTAGATTTTTGTCAAAAAAAACAACAGCAAGTTACATCTACGTGCGAAAAGGTGGTTGGTTGTGTTTATTTCATTTGTAAATGAAAGCAACTCTAACAAATAATTACCCCTTGTGCTGCGAGAGTCTTAAGGCAATATTTGCATTATTTTAACGAGTTGTTGGCGTTCTGCTTTAAAGTGCATACTAAATATTTAGAAACAACAACAACGGGAAGATGTACCTTTAAGCGAATGCCGAACGTCACGAATCAAAGGGTTTTGTTGAGGATAAGTCCTCGGGAAAGTTATTTTTTTAAATATCAATCATATTTTCCGCTTTCTGAGCTTGGATATCATTAAAGCGTTGCATTGTAATGCTTATTTTAGAAACATGTTCATGCAATGGTATTCGAATACACTGTACACTATAATTATTTAGTTCAGCCATAACTGCGTTCCATCAAATACCTAACCAAATAATCAATACACAAATTGCACTCATACATATAATCTAATCAACGTTTACCCTAATACTAGTGAAATAAGCCAAACATTATCAAAGTTAAATGAAACATCAGAAGTTTCTTGATTAAAATTACATTTTGCTCATTTACCTGTAATTCTATTTGGTTCCGAACCAGTTTGGTTTTGTTTGAAAAGATTCAGTGTTTCTAATTAATTAAAGACCTTTTCTAGATTAGTAAATTTGTATTTCCCTTTTAGCCAAGGTTTTATTTTGACCAGCTGTGATAGGTATCAGCTCAGAGTTTGGTTCGGGTTTCGGGTAAATGTTATCCCCTTTTCGTCTGATGATGTCATCGAGTGCAGTGGCCGATCAGCGATGCACGACGCTGCACTCGAGTCGTGATCGTGACGTCATCTTAATTTCTGCAATGACCACTTCTTAATTCAATCAATGCCTTAACAAATCGACGCGGTTAATGTTTACATTGCGTGCTGTACCAGTTCAAGGTTGATAGCAAAATTGAAGTTGGTACGTAGCCACTCTAATTGTGAATGTTAGATGCCAGACCGTTGTATGAAAAAAACAGCGTAATGGCTTATTAAAAAAAACTCAGATTTTGTTTCACGTACATTTCTGCTAACGAACATTCGAGGCACTAATTTGTTCTGATCTACTGATTGACAGGAATTATCTAAAGTTACATTAATTAAGAGACAAGAATAAAGAATTTTTTTTAATACAATTGCGACGTTTTTGGACTACATTTACAGTCCTGCAGATTCTTGTACTGCAATAACATACATATTCAATTTCATAGTGTTGTCTTTTTTTAATAACTCTACAATTAAGAAAGAAGAAAGTCTCAAAATTATGTTTTGAGTTTTACAAATTCACTGACCTACGGATTGCAAAATCACCATCAGAAAGCTGACTATGATGATCTTATAGAGATCGTAACTGCCATAGGGCAGTAGTAGTAGTGCTTGTATCATTATGTATTGAGTTTGATGTAACAACAACATTTTAACGCACTGTTTATTTTTCATGGCAGAGTCTAAATTTTTTCTATGTCAAATTACCACTTGACTCGTTTCTCGGTGAGATTAGCATGTTTCACGCTCTGCCGACACCCGTGAGTCACAAGTCTCGGTTTCGAATGCATATTAGCCGCCGTATTTTAATGGGCAAAAATGTTAATACAATGCGTTTACAATGCAAACAGATTAATTGCCGTGCAATTAGTGCGAGGTTGCGGCGCGCGTTAAGTGCCGCTCGACGGATTACGGGTCCGTGTGTGCCGCACTGGACGCGGCCGGCCCGCTCTAATGCGCCCAGCGACGATCTTTGAATCATTGATTGGGCAAATCCAGCGACGCCCATTTAGCAAACTGGTCTCAAAAGTTCACCAGTCTACGATTAGTCTCGAAAATTAACTAGGTGACCTGACAAAGTGCCTTTTCTCAAACTGACAATGCGGTTGTTAGTTGAAACAATAAGCTTTTGTTCTTTTTCGACGTTTGTAACGAAATTTATAAACGCGATGCACATAACTTATTGAAATAAACTAGTTTTAGTTCCATGTGACTATAAGAAAACAGTTTATTCAATACCATTTCATTTCCGACTTAATATAAGGATCCTAACTTCGAGCTAAACAAAGAATGGCGGAGATAAAATCTGAACCACATATCTAGTTAATTAGTACTTCAAGCAGACTTGTTTTCCTGCACTAGGTCAAACATATTCTATCTCCGACATATCCGATGACTCATCCATAGAAGATACGTGTACATTGTACATAATAGGCAGTCGCGTCGTGCGCGTCTGTCTGTGGCATGTGATAAAAACTCCTTTCAATAGTTGAGTTGAGCTTAACGACATTCGTAAGTAACGTTGTCAGAAGAGTATTCTTAACAGGATGTCCCGATTTTAAAGATTGAAGTTCTGTTGATATATTTGTAATTGTACTTAAAATTTGGAGACGGTAATATCAGAATGAATGCCATTGCCACAAAGATCTAAAGACGTACTAAATCAATAATATAACTTTATGTTTATTCATTTTGTCCTGTCCAGAGATGCAAAATATTTAAGCACACGTGATAAATGCTCTAGTGGGGAAATCGCCATATTTTACATTCAACGCCAATGACGATCCGTATGAGTAATTAGTATTTTAATATGGCTAATGATCCTAAACCTCGAGATCGAGGTCATCCATCAAGCTTCTTCAGGAGCAGATCCTAAGTTTCAGCGACAAAAGGCACAAATGAAACATGTGCAAAGTAAGGTACCTGCGGGACAAACCTGCACATCAATACATCACTGGTCGACTCATTACCTACATGGCAATACAAGTCATAATTAAAAGCGAAGTCAATCACCTTGCGTGGTTGCACGTGGGCAATTGCTATTGAACTAGAGGATCATCCACCCTGCTACGAGAGATATTATAAATATTCATATTATTCAGCGCGATAGTCACACAGAAGATAAAATAATGACGTGATGTAATAGTTATGGTGAGACAATCCAGTTTTTTAGTGGGTATACACATTATACTTAGAGCATGAACTTAAATTATATATTATGGTACTAGTAATGCAAGGCAAGTACTGAAAAAGGCTATTAAACTATTATTGGTTGCATAAATGATAAAAATGTATGGCATTTAGTCGTCCTAGCTCACACTGGCATATATATTTTCGTAAACATAATTTTCCAAAAAGAGACTGACAATAGTGAACGAGTTTCTTTCGCTGCTTCTCCACGGCACTAGCCCGCTCTTTTTCGAATCAGTGTTAGTTCAAAATATTGGGATATGTAAAAGCTCCTCTAGGGGAATATTTGTATAGAAATAAAGCTGATTTACTAATTACTAAATTAATGAGTCAATCACCAATATGGCTGTACCAGTTGTCATCAAAAAGAGCGCGGTGTCAGTCACCTTGCGTAGTGGCACGTGGGCGATCGCCAATGAACTTGAGGCTGTCGCGATGTCGCCGCGCATGCTAATCCTGCGCCGACGTGTGGGGCATGCAGGACTTCTGACCTGCTCCAATTTCATTGTCATCGTCTCGGTACGATTCTTCATTAAAGGATTTTTTTAAATATTACAGCTTTAATACGCAAAACACCAAGTTTGTGAAAGTGTGCGAAATTAACAATGAAGGCCTAAAATATGTCTACCTACGTACATATAAATAATGTTTATATACAGGATGAAATTTTAACCACTTTCCAAAAGGTTCCACATTGCGTCACAAGTTCATTATTACTAAAAATAATGTTTTATTTTTCTGTTTAATATATTGATTTTTTGTCGTCTTTTTTAATCGCGTTACAAAATATCATTAAAATGTTAATAAATGATTGACAATTACCTACTTCCGCAAACAAAATTAATTTCATAAAATATTTTCGTTCCGATTACAATGGTCACCAATTTTTAAAAACTGACGATGAACATAAAAATCTTGTTCACCGAGTTAGCTTTAGCTGCTGTCTCGGTTAACAGGATTACATAGTGGAAATTTATTAAAATACTAAACAGAATTTATATTTAATAAGTTTGTTTTATTTCACAATTATTTATGAAATAAATATTGCTTATTTTAGCAACTCAAAACACTTTTGAGATGCGTTTCGGAACACCAAATTATAAAACTATCAGTGTCAATCAATGTCAATAAGGTTATGGCGTGGCATGGATGTTTGTTTGTCATGTTGTCCAATATTTATAATTATTTTTTAATAAGTAAAAGATCATCATCATCTTGTAACAAACTTAAGGTCTTGTTCTCCAGCGTAGGAATAGGTAGAGCATGAATATACAATACTTGATGATTTATTTGCGTAATAAGTTGAGGCTTGAGCGCGTAACAATATAGGCGAGAGTGGCATACAAGCTGGTAAGCACGAGTACGAGTCTCATATTATCGCGAACGAGTAGTATATTTATTAAATGCAATGCACTTCTCAGAAATGCTGCCTAAAACGTATACCTATGAGAAATAAATTATAGCAATCACGACGAATAAAGAAAAATTTCTAAAAAATATTTAGTAAAAAATGTTTAGTTAGTAAGTAAAAAGTTAAATAAAAACTAGTCTCTTTTGTAAGAAAATTTGGTTTGACGCAAGTTTGGTACGAATCGCCATAGTAAAATGGGCATTCGCCTTTTTGTATTTGTTCAGTATCGTAATTAAAGCTCATTTATGCAGTAAAAAATGTAAATCAAGTTTTTACCCGAAAATATTTTTTGCATTATAGTATTTAATTTTTACGGCCTGTTAAGGCTTAAAGAGAAATCATAAACTTATGATAAGTATCATAATGAATGAATGAGATGCGCATCGCGTAAAAAAGTGTTGCTAGGCGGCTGTATCAAATATTTTAGATTTTTGGCGGACATTTTCTAAGTGCTTTATCTTGACATTTTTGTACAGGGCTATACCAAAAGAAAAAATACGTCAATCGTTTTTTGTCTCGTAGATATATTAGAATTTGGAAGGTGGTTAAAATTTCATCCTGTATACACCGTGCTTTTTGAACCACCTGGAAAACGAAGCCCATGTTATTGGACCATTATATACAACATCATGGCAGTGTTATTAATTTTTTGTTTAGAAATATTTTTTGAAAAATATAAAATTATGATTCACACTTTTAATTTTATAACACGTTGTGACGCACACAGACGTGTTATTTTGCTGCGGCGGGGTCTCAGTTGAAAGGACCTTACACAACTACATCATGCGCATTATTTATTTATTTATTTATTATTTATTTATCATGGTTACATAAAGTGAGCTTCGTTTTACAGATGGTTAAAAATTCACCGTGTATATATTAATTTTATTAATTTCTAAACATCTAACTCGCCAATGACAGCTTCGATTTTAGACAATCAAATTAAAGCCAATTATACGACGACATAATATTATACCAACTTAACAACAATTATTATTTACCGATGACACATCATCCGTATTCTTGTATAGTTACTCGTACTCTTATCTGTCTGAGAGCTAATAGCGGTTCCAGTTTAAAAACATTTCTCTTAATTAAGGTAATAACTAAGATCCGTAGGCTCGTAGTTATAACAATTCTGCATCCTACACTGAAAATACAACCAACTGACAATCCGTATTTCAAGCTTACCTTTTGGCATTAAGGAGCTTACGGTGAACAACCAACCAGAAGCAGCATTCCTTTTTTAATTATTGCCATGATCTTGGGCAAAATATTATAAAACCAACACTTTATGTTACATAGTTACTTAAAATATCATTTATTTATTTATTTATTAAAACTTACGAACTATCATTACAGGTTACCCTATTGCGATAATGAAGTAACTATTGACATAAACAAAAAACTTAGTAACAAAACTTAATAACATGCATATGAAAACCTTAAATACTATGCTTACAACGAGCTTGAACATGAACTTAGAGATGCCAACAAGACCATAATTGATTTGGAAGATGAAAAACAAGAAAAGGACTGTGCACTGACATTAAACCTCTATGAGGAATTAGTAGGCACCCCCGGTGAATTAGCTTTCTCTCCAAAATTAAATTATTCAAACAAAACTAATGTCAAAGTTAATAGTAAAATTAGATTAAACAGTAGAAATAACATTAAAAAATATATCAAATTAAATAAATACATTATAAAAACAAATAAACTTGTTAAAAAGCAGAAATGCTTTTATAAAAATGTACAGTTGAGAAAGCAACGTATTGATTTAGTTGATAGCCTGGAAATATATAGTCAAAAATTACAAGAAAGTAGGTTGAAACATGACTCTGACATATTACAATTGCAGGATGACATCTCGAAGTTGCATAAGTCACTGGAATCCATGACACTGTTATACAACTCTGCTCAGGACCAAATTAATGAACACATCCTGGCTGCAAACCAATTACTTGATCTTGGCAATGCTAATGCTAGTTGTAAATTATTACCTAATATTATGATAAATTCAACTCAGTGCACTTACCAACAGAGAGTCGAAAATCCACAGTTGTCTTGTCTAAATTTAAGTAATGAGATTCAGGCAACATATAAAGAGGAGTCAAATGAGGTCATTTTATATTCAGATAGGCTAGGAATTGGTTATGGCTCTATACTAAACAATAAATTAAATTGCAATGTAATAAATAATTGCATGCCGGATGCATCGTTTGATGAAATAATTAAAACAATAGAAAATACTCAAACATGTTCAACCTCAAGTACCATTATTTTAATGCTAGGTAATAGTCAAAAAATTACCAAAAATAATATTATAAAATCATTTTCTATTTTAGATAAATTATGTGTTAAAAAAATATTCCTTTGTGCCTTTCCATTTTGTAAAAATAATTTAAATAATATTAATGCAAGTATTCACTTAATGAATACTTTATTATATAACCTATGTCAAAGACATAGTGACAAGTTTGTGTTTTTTGACACAAATAAATTTATTAACAATAGTTTTATTTTGACAGGCGGCTCTGTACACCTGCCTCATAAAATAAAAAAACAAATTGCTACTTTGTTAGCATATAATATTAATATTAACTGTCTTGCTAAAAATAGCAAAAGTATAATTTATGAACATGTTAGTACTTGTACTAATTTAAATATTGTGCCATTGACAACCTCTGAGGCTTTAAACTGAGAGGAAAGACAAAAGCTAGGCCTGATATGTATTTCAATATTGTTCATCAAAACATACAAGGCCTGGCCGGCAAAGAGTTAGGTTTAGGGTTATTTCTTCAAGATTATAACGTTCATGTCATATGCCTTACAGAACATTGGATTAAAAAACACCAACTAATGTTAAACATTGAAAATTATAAAGTCGCTAGTTCGCTCATAAGGGAGTCTGCACCAAGAGGGGGGTCACTTATTCTTGTTAAAAATGAATTAAAATGTAAAGAACGCAAAGACATTGTGTCGCTCACGGTTGAACGAACTATTGAACTAGCGTGTGCTGAGCTGGAACAATATATCATAATTAGCGTGTATAGCCCCCCCAAAGCTAATTACCACGTTTTTGAATCTGTTATGGATGAGGCTCTGAAAAAGCTCTCAAAATCGAATAAGAAAGTAGTGGTATGTGGGGATTTCAACGTTAATATATTAGAAGAAACGCAGTTGTCCACCCGATTTCTTAATCTCTTTAAGTCTTATAATCTAATTAATCTTTTTAATGAACCCACCAGGGTGACGCCCACGTCAGCTACTTGCTTAGATAATATTTTTTGTGATGGTAAAGTGTTAAAAAAAACGATTTTAAATTGTCTTATTTCGGACCACAGTGGACAAGAAACATCGTTCGAGCACCATTATGTCTCTAACAAAGTAGATTCTGTGTATAGGCAATTCACTTTTAATAAAATAGAAAAGTTTAAGAAAAAAATTAAAGAGGGTGTGAATTTGCTAAAGCCTAATGATCAGAATGTTGATGAATTATATGAGAATCTTTTTGGTTTAGTTAAAAAGGAATTTGATAAACATTTTAAACAGAAAAAAGTAAAAATAAACAAACAGAAGTGTAAGTTTAATGAATGGGCTACACCTGGTATTTATAAAAGCAGAAAAACATTATATGATTTATATAGTTTAAAGGCAGATTCTCAAAACCCACATATTATAGAACATGTTAAAAAATACTCTAAATTATTTAAATTAGTATGTGCCAAAGCGAAGTCAATATATCTTTATAATTTAATTTCGGCTTCCAAAAATAAGGCAAAAACCACTTGGAATATTATTAATAAAGAGACATGTAGAGTAAAACCAAATAATCCTACTTACTCTCTCAAGTTAGGGGATAAGCTAATAAACACGAACACGGAGGTTGCAAACACATTTGAGACATTTTTTTCGAATATAGCTCCCTCTACTACTGAAGGGCTAGCTTCTTCTGCTGATCTAGCTGAATCCCTTCTCAAGTCTGTTGTCGAAGAGTGCAATTCTTCATTTAATTTTAGACATATAAACCCTGATATAATTACAAAAACTTTTAGAGAATTTAATATGAAAAAAACAGAGGATCTTTGGGGAATTTCTGTCAATATTATCAATACAATCATAAGTTCATTAGCCCCTCAACTCGCTATTATTTTTAACAAATGTATTGATGATAGACAGTTTCCAACTTTAATGAAGTTTAGCAAAATCATTCCTTTGTTTAAGTCTGGCGAAAAATGTGACCCCTCTAATTTTCGACCTATATCTATATTGCCAGGGCTAAGTAAAATTTTCGAGAAAATAATGTTTAATCAGCTTTTATCTCACTTTAGTGAAAATAAATTATTAAATAGCAACCAATATGGCTTCAGAAAAGGTAGAAATACTACCGATGCTGGAGTTGCTCTCCTACAACATGTGTTTAAGGCTTGGGAGAGTAAGCTAGATGCCTTAGGTGTATTTTGTGACCTTTCAAAGGCCTTCGATTGTGTAGACCATGAAATATTACTTAAAAAACTTAAACATTATGGTGCATCGAATGATTCCTTGGATCTAATAAGTTCTTACCTTAAAGGCAGAATACAAAAGGTTTGCATAAATGGAGCTGAGTCTTCAGGGTCGGCCCTTGTTATGGGTGTCCCACAGGGATCAGTATTAGGACCCCTGCTATTTTTAGTTTATATAAATGACCTTCCCTGTTACTTACATAATCTTTGTGAGATGGTATTGTTTGCAGATGATACATCCATGATTTTTAAAACCAAGAGGGGCAAATCTTCATTTGACGATGTTAACAATACCCTCTCTAAATTATTGCATTGGTTTACAACAAATAATCTCTTACTGAATGCAAATAAAACAAAATGTGTTAAATTTACGATGCCAAACGTAAGGTTAGCTGCCCCTAATATAATTGTTAAAGATGAACCACTAAACTCTGTAGATTTTACTACCTTTTTGGGTATAACTGTAGACTCTCATTTGCAATGGGGTGCTCATATTAGGGGGCTGTCTGGAAGACTTAGTTCTGCTGCTTATGCTGTGAGAAAGATAAGGCAGTTGACTGATGTTGGAACGGCAAGATTAGTATATTTTAGCTACTTTCATAGCATAATGTCATACGGAATTCTGTTGTGGGGCTCAGCGGCAGATATTGAGTCAATTTTTATATTACAAAAACGTGCTGTACGGGCTATTTACGGCCTTCGACCCCGTGACTCGCTGAAAGAGCTCTTCAAAGAGATTAATATACTTACAGTGTCTTCTCAATACATTCTCGAGAATATTGTTTACGTTCGTAAGAACATACATTTATTTCTTAAGAAAAGTAACGTACACAATTTCAATACTAGAAATAAAGATAAACTTGCCGTTCCAGGCTTCAGACTGCGAAAAGTAGGAAAATCGTTTATGGGAAATTGTATCCGTATTTTCAACAAATTACCAAAGGATATTGCTGAACTCCCTGTACATAAACTTAAATCGTATGTTAAAGTTATTTTAATGAAAAAGGGCTATTACACTGTTAATGATTATTTAAATGATAGAAATGTATGGCATTAAGTTGTCCCAGCTCGTACTTGCTTAAACCTTGTAAAAATTACCTTACCTTGTAAAAATTTATTTAAAAAGAGGCTGACAATAGTGACCGAGTTTCTTGCGCTGCTTCTTCTCGGCACTAGCCCAGACTTGTCCCGAAGCAGTGGTAGGTTTAAATATTGGGACGTGTAAAAGCGCCTCCTGGGGCCTATTTGCAGAAATAAAACTGATTTTAACTGATTTTAACTGATTTTATTCATACTACCCTAATTTTAACCTTAATGTCAAAATATAACCTGCTATGATATTATGTGATAATAAGTTAAAAAAGGAACACCGCATCCGTACCTACGCATCAATTCCGACGGCACGCACGTTTATGGCTGTTGCGAACACGCACTCATATATAGTAAATGTGAAATTATTAAAATTAAGGTTCTTTATGAACCTGCGACTTGGGGCGGATTATGAAAATTTGAAAAGTTTTCGCATACATGATGTGTTTATTTTACTCGATTCGTTTTTTGAATTAATGTAACTAGCACCTTGCAGTACTAATTTTAATTGACGAAAAAATTGTCGATGTTCTTAAATCGATTCTATTATTGTTATAATTTTTATAATATCTTAATTTTTACTAGTATTATCGGGTCAGGTAGTTTAGAGATAAGAATTTAACAGTAACTGCATTTATCCTGCCAACTAAGACGGGCTACAGTAGTTATACAAACACGCCTAACTTTTTGACTTATTTTGATATATTTTCTAGTTCAGTTATGATTTTACAAAAATTAGTTGTGCTTTTCGTATGTTCGAATTTTTGGAATTCATTTTATTCAAGTTAGCTCATGACTATCGTAATAAATTGGATAGTAGGATAAACGTTTAATTGATTCAATAGATTGATCATCCATTCGATTTGTATAATTTAACGGTCTCTGAAACTTTCAATCCATTGACTTTTAGATTCATTGGGTCGAACATGATAGGTATTTTGATCCACATGCATCACTGACAGAGTTGCCTATACGTAGATTGGTTAATTGTTTGTTTGGACTGAGGATATAATTAAAAAAAAAAAGTTAATTTACCCCAAAACAACTAACCTAGCGTGTTCTGACGGCATCGTTATTGAATTGCATATACTTCGACCTTGATGTTTCCTTAGCCATTCGGCCGTCGATTGGAGATTTTTATGGAGTCATGACCAAACTGGAAGACAAGTTAATGACTTGGCGTGGGTGCGGGCGATTTGACGATTCGGCTATTCATCCATTCCGTCTTGTTTATCGATTAGTCAAGAATCCGCGCCCATGGGCCAACTTATGTCATTTGGCCGGGAGTCAAGGACGAAGCCGCTCGGCTCGACGGTGCCGCGCCGGCCTTATTTGGCGATTGGTGGGCGCCAGTTTTACGACTTGGCCTTTTTTCCTACGCCCTCTTTTCATCTTGGCCACACTATAGAGATAATACAAGTTCATTTGTGTGCTGTACGCATACGAAGCATTGACCTTTCTCGGTCCTGTCCTGTTCATATCGTCTCAAGGACGGTAATATTAGAACTTTTAATTTAAGTTAACTTAATGGCTCCATTTTCCTTTTAATATAATAGCAACGCACAAATACTAAACGTAAACGTAACATAATGAAAACATGTTTTTACCCCTATGCGTCGTCTTGTACGCATAGGGGTAAATAAGGGAATCCGTGACAATCGGAAGCATTAACCGTTCGGGTCGGTGACGGGCTCTGTTGGCTGGAAAAATGGAACGTGACATTTTAAATTTGGCGCAAAGCTCGCGACATTAATCTGGCGCGTCGCCGCCCTCGCCGTGCGTGGCCTAATCCGCCGCTCCCCGAACGACCCGGGAAGATGGAAAAATCTCGAAAGACTCACATCAAATTACCAGCTTTAAAGCGTAGTGAATTCCCTCGGGGCCCGAGACGACACACCTTGCCTTTCAGAAGCGCCCCTAAATAACGTCGCAGTGTCCTTCGGGAACTTTGGAAGGTTCGGGCGCACGTGCTTTTGTCATAGTCATACTTTCGACGAGTTTTACGTACGACGTGCCGCGCACTTCGATTGAGTTTTGAAAGCGCGTGCTTATACAAGTTTGCTAATTCTTGTTTTAAAGTTTTTACGAGAATACAAAAGTTTTCCGCTTCCCCACCTACGCTTGGATGCTAGGCACCCGTAGTTTATGCCAGCGTACTTGTTTCTCCGAAATATCGATACAAAATGAAAAGTTTAGTGCATGCACGGTAGAGTGTTCATGGTATTTGATATACGCGTGTGAACGAATTAGAATTTGTGTAAGGAAATATCAAAAGCTGTTAGTTAGGTACCGTAAAATCCGGGTTAAATCATCAAACAACTTTGTGCCTCGAATAGGAACTGCGAAATAAAACAGATAAGGTTAATTCCAGCTTTGGTGTAGCCGTAGTGTAAAGTTTCCTATTGTAGTCTGCGCGGAGTGGCGCTGATCTCGTGATATCTCCGGGCATAGCTCACGTGTCACACGAACAGACCAAACTTCATGAGCTGGCACGCTTGCAGGTATTTACCCGGGGACTGGAGAAGCGGACTTATTTCAGTACAACATAGCTACTTGAACCATGTTCAATTAATTTGAGGCAAAGCATTGAATATGTTTGTTAATTTTGCAAATATGTAACCAAATACAGCACAATAACCTCATTTTTAGTAACGAAACGTTATTAATAATGATCCTGTATAGTCTTTTACAAATCGGCGGCCTTGATAAGTTCTTATAGTAGTAGTAGTTGTTGCTGTAGACAATAGAAGGTACTGAACTACTGCAGTCGACATTTTGATTCAAGGAATAGTATTTCCAACAATACTGAAGCTTAGCAAATACTTAACTTAGTAAAAATCTGTGGGCATATTTTTGTATGATCCATAAATGAAAGGAAGGACATAAACCTACAATTTTAAAGCACCGTAAACTTCAATAGATAAGTAAACAGAAACATAGTAAAGAAGTAAAATAAGTATCAACAAATTTGGAAAATATATGTGAACGTGACGAGCCAACGTTCTATGTAAAGACACGCTATGCAAGATATTTGATTAAACGTCATATTTGTGAACGGCCCGAGCCGTAACGTCAACCTAAGAATAAAATATGCTATTGTTCTAGCAATTGCATCTTTGCACGTCTAGCGTCTTTGTCTAAACACACGACGGGCCGCGTGAAACTGGCTCGCTTTTGAATTCTCTCTCGGGCCGTCTCGCTGATTCAGCCTCAGCCGCCTGGCTGCTGAAAAGACGTTCGCGACACCGCGCCACGAGCGGGAAAGTAGCTCGCTCTCACGGCACCTTTCGTGACTCTGAAAGCTAACTTGAAACTATCCGGGGCCACTTCAGAAGCATTAAACGCAAACTTAATTAATTGCAACTAACATTTCATATTCAAAACGAAGTAAGTATACGAAAAGCTGAGATTTAAGAACAATAAAAGTTACTCTCCTACAATTGACGGCTTTGAATTTGGTCTCATTTACGACGCGAACTAACATTAACCTATTTGACGCCCCCTCCAAAGCGGGTTCTATTCCGTGAACCGTGTTTTGGGCCAATAGAATCCATACAATTGTTATCTAGCGGATTATTTGAGTACAAACAAAAGGCGAATTGAAATAAGATTTAAATTCGTAAACTGAATAGCAGCAATTGTTTCTAAAAGCTCCCCATTTCCAGAAAGCAGAAATATCCAGACTAATGTAGTGGTGGTACGTACGGAATCCAATCTTGCACACGTCACCGTTTCGTAATGAATTCAACAATAATTAGAGTTGCCGCGGGAGAGCGCCCGGAGCTTACCGGCGGATGTCACAAATCCTAGCCAAGAGCCGCCCGGCCGGGGCGTGTAATGCAAATAACCGTGTTTACCTGGGACTCGAGCCGCGCGACCGCGCCATCCTCGCGATTCATAATAACGGCTTTTATTTCCGTAACTAGCTACGCGACGCTCTCATTTTGTAGGTTAACGCGTATTGTGTCGCGGGCGGCGAAACGAATGCCGCCCAGTAATGGACTTTTTAAGCGCAGCTTTTTCGCACCGCTCTGCAAAAGCGAATTATGTAACTATAATAGCGACGTGATTGCACAGAAAACACTAATGCGGATACACGTTTATTGTTTCAAATTGCTAGTTCGGTTGAACGTAAACAAAACTCAGAAACTTGAAAGCGTCGTTACATAAATTTATGAAAGTCGTAGTTATTACATCTCAAGTTCCTAATGAATTCCAACATTAGGGGCTTATGGCGATTATTTACTATGCCATTTTACTCTAGGAGAGGACTAGTGGTCGGATGACGAGCGAATCACGACACCCTCGAAATAAACGACTATAACCTTGAAACAGGTAGGGTTGTTAGCGATAAGAGGGTTTTAGAGTAAATATATTTTGCTTATATTGTACCCTAGAACGTCGTTACAGATAATGAATTTGTTCGTTGTATTAAAGGAAAATACTTGGTACTTTGTATTACATATTTGTTATTTCGACGTTTTCGTAGTAAATAGTAATTTAACGTATTATATTATCAGTACAGATTATCCTTTTAATATTATAAACGCGAAAGTTTGTAACAATGTATGTATGTTTGTTACTTTTTCACGCTAAAACGATCCAACGGATCTGAATGAAATTTGGCACGGTGTTAGTTTATTAGCTAGAATAACATATAGGCTACTTTTCATCCCGGGAAAAGGTACGGTTCCCGTGGGATCAATATACTATAAAGAAATTCAAAATTCCTCGCGTACAAAGTCGCAGGCAACAGCTAATGTAAAATAAATAAAAGACATATATTTACATTGTGTACCTATTCATATTTTAATAATAATTCCAGGGTCGATAATATTTGATACCAAAAAAAATTATAGTAGGATGAAACCCATTGGAAGAGGTAGAGAATATAATAAAAACGAAAGGAAATATAAATTACGGGCGATCTGAGGTCAGGAAGGGGGAGGGGGTAAGCTTTTAAGGGTAAAAAACGGTTAATCTCGCTTTCCGGTAAAACTGCAAGTCTTATGAAAAAAGTTTAATGGCAAAGTTGTAGGTAATAAAAAGATCTACAACTTTTGTATCGACACTTTTTTCACATAACCTCAAAATTAATGTGAAAAATTCAAATAACCGAGTTTTTGGTTTTTTATTTTTATCTTTTGCAAAAAAAAAAATATTTTTTCACGAAATTTGGTGAAATTTTACCTATGTATGTTCCAAACATACAGTAATTTTTTTGATTGAAAATATTCATTTTTTCACCTTATTTTGACTTAATATCGAAAAAGCACCCTAATTTTCAATCGAAAATTCTAACGACAAAATATCTTCTTTTTTAAAAACGTTGGTGTGTTTTTGTTCGTTGAAATCTCTACTTTCTGATGGTATAAAAAAAATACATTACTATGGTAAATGTTCTCAGAAAATGCAAATAATGAAGAAAACTCGAAACCGAATTTTTTTTTTGAATCATTATGTATAATTTTGAGCTATTTATTAAAATTTGCACTTTAATTACTAGAAAAACGTAAGATTTTATGTTATATTGATAAACAAAAAAATTGCAAATCCATAAAACATCAAAAATGCAAAAACATGCGAAAAATGCAGATTTTTTTATTTCATAGACTTGGTTATCATCTGCGTTATTGCAGATTATAGAAACAGATTCATCCATATATGATAATCTGAAAAGACAAAATCAAATTAATAAAGCCTTTACAGTTTTATCATGAGTATAACTAAATTTGTTTGTGCAAGATAAACGAAATTATTATTAAACGAAATATTCTACTACAACATCATTCCATTTTAATTTTTTAGTTTATGTTAGGTTAGGTTAGTTACAACAACAACAACAACAGGTTAACAACTTTGCCATTTAACTTTTTTCATAAGACTTGCAGTTTTACCGGAAATCGAGATTAACCGTTTTTTACCCTTAAAAGCTCACCCCCTCCCCCTTCTCGACCTCAGATCGCCCGTAATTTATTTTTCCTTTCGTTTTTGTTATATTCTCTACCTCTTCTAATGGGTTTCATCCTACTATAATTTTTTTTCACTTTTTACCGTTTTTAAAATTATTGACCCTGGTCTATTACTCGTAAATGTAGTAGCACTTATTTTCTAGGACTTAATTTTTTTACATCTAAATTAAACTACCAACAATAATTAATTGGTTAATTAATTATCCAAAAACTTTACTGAATAACTTATCCATCAACGTACAGTTCAAACCACAAGAAAAAACCGGCACAAATATATTTTATTTGCTTCTTCATTATTTGGCATCAATAAAACTTATTATAAAAATTCGGAAGCTAAGAGGGGTATAATAAGGATTAAAAATGTGACGTACCTATATACATATATATGGTATTTAAGCTTAGTGTCATGACGCATACTAATAAAAAAGAAAGCAAAGCGCGAACAAGGCCGTGTCTATAAGCTAGTGTTTTATAAATGTGTTGGTATGGCACACTCAATTTAACAAAACCGTGCACCATTTCACATTCTTCAGGCATCGCAAGACAAAGTATATTTAGAAATGTTTACGCATTTTCTTGGATTTTTCTCGCGTTTGGTGCACCAATTGAGCGAGTCGCAACTCCAATTTGCGGAAAACTTACAAGAAGCCACGTCGGATTGGAGGCTATTGCAAGTTTAACATTGGTATAATTCGAGAAGCATACTGGAAAACTTGTAATTGGTTTAGTTTTATATTCGCACAGAAATATGTGAAGCGAATATACTCCACAATACCACTGATATATTTTGATTGATCTTCCGCCTCGTCATGCAAAAATGTTTGATAATTGAATGCACAACATGTAACAAAACATAACATAGCGAATCGGGTTATACTTGCCTCTCTCAGATCTAAACTAAAAGTTATATATCTACTTACTCTGATTTTTGTCATTTCAGTGCAAATGCCTTAACTGTATTAAACATTACGCTATTGTACCATTTTACAATACACGTAGAACTAACATTAAAATATAATCTTAATAATTTCTCCTACTTACTGATTGTTTACTTTTCTTTGTTTCAGATTTTGGCCCGGAGTCATATATCATTGTAAAGAAGCTCACTTAAAAGTAAGTGTGGCATTTTTAAGAACGTTAAGTACAGACAACAGCACGTCAACCTACCACAAAACGGCAAATTAAAAGTTGAAAATCAACTCAATGACCTTTATTTTTTTGGGTAGGTTGACCTGCCGTTGTCTATACTCACATCTTTAAAAAAAACCTTAGCAACACTTACATTATAAATTAAACTCCAATCCAAATCGACTTCACCTCTACTCGTCCCGTTTATCGTCGCGGTGGATCGCTTTAAATTTATTTTGTATTTTAATATTGCGCGAGTGTAGTTGTGTCGTACTTTTTATGATGACTCTCTTGGCACAACACCAAAATCTTAGTCGCTTATCTTTCGTAACTTTGCTCAGAAAAATAGCTCAATATTTCTAGATACTTGTTCCCTAAAAATTCAAGATATAATACATATTTCCTTGGGATTACTTCACTTTGTAAGTTATATAGATATAATATGCATTATTATAATTCACATCAAAATGATCTTGAAGCGTAATTACATTCCATTATAATTTAAACGTAGCATTTCAGTAAGTTGGTTTGCCTAGTTTCTATGATCTGCCTGGCTATAAAATATACTCATGACTTACTTTCACTTGCCTGATCAACATGTTATGTGATCACAGACTTCATAGACTTAGCTACACCAACTTAGTATGTTCCCGAAAATCGATTTCTAACGTTTGAACAAGTTTGCATAACTGGCTCCATTGTTTTTTGATAGAAACAAGGCACTGATTCTAAATTTACCTTATGCGGAAACTACCTGACCTTGAGACACATGGCCTTACCTCGCGAAGCGTGCCTTTGTCCTGTTACTTGCCAAAACTCGTTCTGCGGACTTGTAGACTAACAACACTGTCCAACTCCAATTGTAGCTGTTTAGATATTTATGAAAGAAGATGTGTGCGTTGTTGTTTTGTTTATTTGTACCTTCTGAATTACTTATGCAGGGCGTCATTTACCTAAGGTTTGCGTACGTGGACGCGGCCCCGGTTCAGCATAGCGCGAAACAATTGCGGGGAAACATGAGCCATTGTCCGGGTTTGCTGAGGCGATCCACATTAATAAATGCCAGATTGCCTCTCCAAGAAATTCAGGAATGTACCTGGCTATACTTTCTGACAATTTAAAGAAACTCGGTTTCAGTGCTATTCGAAATCGTACAGAACTGATCGAAACAAAGACCCTTCTAACAATATAGACGGGAATGATATCTTCAGCATGAACTGGTATCTTATTCATTGTTTCGATTCACGAGCTAAACTGAAAAATACTTTTCATATATCGACCTTTATCGACACAAAGCTATGACATCGTCAAAACTTCGTCAATTTACGTTGTGAACGCAAAGCCCCTTGCCAGCTCTTGTCCGCACTTGGTACAAAAGTGGAGGTAACATCAAGAGAACTTTCCACTCGGAGTACATTCGTACTTACCTTGTCTAGAAAGGGATCAAACTGCGGTGCATTCGCCGCAATGTATTATGCAGTCCCCGAGCGAGGTACCTGTGTAAGCGGCTCGGAATCACTCCCGCTACCCGACGTGGAACACAGCTATTCCTTGAAAATTTCCTATTTCAAAAGTTCGGAGGAGCCATATCGTCTCGAATAACTTTCGTAAATTACTCGCTACCGATCCGATGATTGTAAGTTACTGGACTGTTTACGCTTGCTACTGCATTATTTGGAGCGATGCAACCACCTTACTGAAAGTTCATCTACTCTCCTATCCCCTTTCTAGGGTTAAGGCCCCCAATACCTTTATTGATATCGGTCTAAATAAGAATGCTAGAACCAAATGATCACGTAACATTTTATGCTCTTAAATATGCTCTTGCAGATGTAGTTAGATAGATTATAGTGGTTGAGTTGTTACCTACGGAATATATGCTGGGTAAGCTAAGCTAATCGCATCTCATTTCCTACGTGTCGCTCGTTCTAGTGGGAAGCACAAATGAGATTGTGGGCTGACGTGTCGTTCCGGAGTCTGTCGCACTCGACACCCAAACTAGACCACGCCATCCGACATTCCATACTTTATTTCGGTCAATACCGTTGTATATAACCTTTTCCCTGCTATTACCTAATCGTTACCATAAATATGTAGATCCAATAAATATATTTTACGCCGCACTTTATGAAAGCAATCTATTTCCGTTTATTGTTTTCATACCTGTCTCAAAATCTTTTCCTTGCTGTTCACTTGATTGATTGTCGCCTCTCTGGGCAGAATAAGGTACATACACACCACCATCTATTGTACTCTTGATTTATATATCCAAATTAGTAAAGTCATAAAGTCTATAAATATCACCGATCGAATCAATAAGCTATATCAATTAAACCTAGTAAATTCCATTATAACAATGCATACGCTCTCACTTTAGGGAAGTTTACAACAGACGAAAGTCAGTTTAGTTAAATCGCAATGAACGGCTTTCCGAACGAACACAGAGGTCCTTTATCGCATTTCACGCAAGTTTCCTCGGGCTGCTCTCTACTTACACGATTAATTTGAGTCGATAAATCCGCATTAAAAGCGGAGCAGGGGCAGCCGACCGCGCCGCTCTGTGTAAGTAGCCGCCATTCCGACCTTTTTGTTCTCGATTCGTTCGGTTCTTTCTAAACTCTTTAATCTAATATACGTAACGGTGTGACAGCACATGGCCGTTTATGGATTGATCGGAAATTTCGGCCCGACGTCACCGCGGAGCAGACAGGCGGGCAGCGCGCGCGGCGCCTACGAAACCATTAGATGTCTGCCCGATGTGGAACGCTCGATAAACTTGTAAAAACGCCTTCTACCCATTTAATTTTATACCCTCGCTTAAGCTTTGCTATTGGCAGATTTCTTCCTCCTTTTTATAGGTCCGTCATTAACTGTATCGCGCGTTTATTATTGCGCGTTTGTTTTTAAGCTCAATCGCCTCGTTAATTCCTTGATGCCGCTTCAAATACAGGCATTGCCAGTAAATTGCAATGCTACTATTTGGCTGTTTACTCGCTTCGAAACACTTGAATGTCGGTCGGTTTTCCCTAAATATACTAAGTTTTCCTCCCGTACTTGGAAGGTTATCTAAGCAACAGTTGAATTAAATACTAACTATGCTACACGTTAAAATAAAGTTGTTTGCTGTCTCTTACGAGCTAATGTAATGTATCCACCTATATCACGTAGAAAATAAATCTCTCTTAGGTTCACACATTACAAAGCAGCGTTTCGTGTCGATGGTACACTCGCATTTATTAAATGCGTTTCAATAAAACAATAATATCTAAGAACTGTTATCGTTTAAGTTAAATTTTAACACATCAATTCGACTACGCAGTCTTTTATTAACGTTCTCGTTCAAAAACCATACGATGCGCCCCAGGCAGAAAACGAAACGATATTGATACAGAATATTTATGACTTAAAGTGATAAACTTTATGTTGCGGTAAGAGTTTTATTCGTCTCGTGAAATAGCTATATATTTTTAAGGTATAAATAGAAGACATATTGACCAATAAAACGAGTGTTTCGTACACCTTACAGAGGGTAAGACGCCATTCGGGGGTGTTATGTCCCTTATATAAGAATTTTATTAAGAAAAATAGTACAAAACGTGACACGATGTAAATGAATATCAGACCACAAATACATTTATGGTAGGATATTTGTTCCTGTTTGTAATGTATATGTTACTGTAATGTATATGTTACTGTAATGTATATGTATACAATGTTCCTAAAAAGTTACAAACCAGTTAAGAAATTTTTTGTAAGTAATTTGTATTAAAATTATAAAATGGCTCCAGTCTCCAGATCTGTCATATGAGCGAATAATAAAGTAAGTAACTTTGCGAAGTAGATCCTAAAGAGCGATATATACACGACGATTAAACGCTTCTAAACTCCTAATTAGAATGTAAAGGAAAGTTCAATGATACTTTGCCAGTTGTCAGGGCACGTACGCAAACTTTTATTCAGCGAATTTGGTTACGTAATTCGTTAGAAATATTCAAGTTTACCCTTCGACGCAGCGTTATCGCTGCGGCCCTTTCAACGCGGAGCTATGCGGTCTGATGCGGTGTGTGGTACTCACAAGGACAGCAGAACAGTCGATGAAGAACAGCAGGCCCACTTGCTACCAACCTTACTTTAATTTTTTATTATTTTTGCTATCATTCAGAATCTAAATTCGCAGAAATTTGTAAACCTAACTGTTAGTAAGTTGTTCTACTACATTGACAGTGTTACTTACTAGGCTCACACCTTTTGCCGAGATAAGAACCTCCGTTGCCAAGATTTACGACCATCCGAACACAGCTCCTCCTCCGGAACCATTCGGAACTTACGAACCTGTTTTTATAGTGTTGTTACCACACCAGGTAAAGCACTAAAGAAAATAGTAACCAATGAGTATTTTATGTCGATATGAACAACGGAAATCAAATTGGTTCTCATCACAGTTTGGTTTATTATGTTTTCTATTGTTGCTTTCTGTTGATGTTATTAATCTATTCTCATCTATCAGATAAGACAAGTGTCTTCTTGTACATGTACTATCGTTTCTATTTCTTTGATGTGGCTGTTGTAACCGAGCAGTTCCGGGCGCGGCTCCGCACAGGGACTTAATTTGTTGCTCTCCTGGCACCCGCGCCGCGTCTCACTTTCAAGCGTAACGCGACCTTACCACTTCCCTGCCTTGTCGACGTCGTGTTCACGCCTACGGAAACACTCGGTGGGCTCATTAACTTGGCGATGATGGACTGAAAAGTTTGGCGATAGTGGTAGTTGAACATGGAAAGTCGCACGTTTTTCTCGTTTTAATATTTCTTCAGTGCATTTACTGTAGTGTGTTTCTTGCTAACAAGTTATTTTCGTGTGTCTGTGTCACGAATACTTAGAAATTAAGACTAGTTTTACGAATCTTCTATCACTGTGGACATAAGCATTGAAATATTTTGTAGATATAATACATTATGTCATGTTTTTACCTAGATTTATAACTTTTTGTTACAAATTCGAGATAAAACCGATAACAGGCAAACACTGCTTTCCGAATCTGATCTTTCATTAAAAAGCTATGCATCAACAACGATAAAACCGGTTCAATAGTTTCAAATCACTAACCAAAATCCAAATATCCAAATCTGAGAGCGTAAATCTCTAAAGAACAATTCCAAACAAAAGTCGCTGCACATCGAACTAGATATCCGTTTCTTTTATAGCACCATAAAACTCATATTTTTAAAATGATCGTATACGCAAAATAGACGGCACACGGTTGCCTTATTGAAAGTTTGATACGGGATCGATGCTCGTGGCGCTAGGTGGGCGACAATCTAATCACAATACCATAAAGGAGTGTACCGTAAAATATTTATGACCCGGGAGCGGGCGCGCCCGTTACCGCGACCGACGTTGCCTGATTCAGTTTCTTGAATTTTCAAGTGCACTTCTACAATACAAGAAGCCATTGTTGTATCCTAGACTACAAGAACGTTCGCGTTCCAATTATAAATGATACGCTTCTTGCTTTATTTGCTTAAGTGAGGCCATAACCACTAAATGTAAAAGTAAAAGTGTAGCATCTATAAACTGCAAGCAAGCTTACAGTACCATCACAATATTTGTACTACTTTAGGTTGGAAGTGTTTTGGGCCAACATTCTTTCTCTCGCGTAACCCTCATACAGAGGAACCAGATATTTTTTGGTCCCCGGTTACATTTAAAGAGCCGTCCGAATATGCTGGTTTTCTCAAGATGTTATCTTCCACTACACAACAAGTGTCTGATATAAATCCAAATGCAGATTCCAGCAAATCCAAAATAGTGAAGTTATTTGAACTTACAAAACACAGATGATGAGAGGAGATGCGGACGACCGCTGACCTGCCACTGATTTCTTATAGTAATTAAAAATATAATCTATCCTAATTCAATCATGGTGATCCATGATGCCTGCATGAGAGCCGAGTTTCAATCAAATCCGGCTTGCCATTTCACCGAGAAGAAGTAACAGACATACACACTGACAAACTTTCGCGTTTATAATATTTATTCCATACCGCATGTTTTGGTTTTTCATTTCTATTCGTTTTACTATACCTAACGAAATTTTCGTTTGACATTCGAACTATGTAAAATGTATTGAGTCATTATTTCTTTGAGTAAATTAGCAGCATAAATTAATTATGTTACTAAAATAGCTAATAAGAATTAAATGTTTCTGTTTGAATAAATTATGTTACGCGCTATGTACGCCATTTAAATAACAGTTTCGTACAAGAAGTTTAATTAGATTTAACTTTTTACACGAACGGAATCAACAAAGTTTTTATTTCGCGTTTTGCTTGTGCTTAGCCTTCTTAAATATTAACATACTGAATGTGAATCACATGTCGGCTAAATTGCGTAAGGCACCCTACATGTGGATAAGTGGTAACCAGATAAGTTTTGAATGTAAATCTGAGATAGGTGAATACCTTTTATTTACCGCTGGTAATCTGTATTCAGTACCCTACTAAAAATAAAAGACCTGGATCTACAAAGGACTGCAATGAGTCCTTTTCTAAAACGAATGTTGAATGTAGCACCAGAGGATCGTACTAAATATGATCTAAGTTCATTTAGCAGTACGATTAGTCGGGCCTTCAATGTAGACGTTGACGCTTGTCAAAAGGAGGGCTACCTAAACCTACACCTGGGTCATAATTCTTAGACCCCAGATACCTTTTTCGGCAAAGTGATGGACCCAGGACCGCACGGTAAGCCATGGGTGCCAAGAAGAATCGTTTCATTTCTTTTACTAAATTCAATAAACTCGTATATGAATATTTATTCGAAAAAGTATTTATTCTTTGTATTACTTATTTAATCTACAATGGACTTTCAAACTTCCTTTGCATACTTTACTCGTACACTATATTAGAATTAGAAAAAAGAATGAATCGTACTGTATGGATAAAAATTACAACTTTCTGATCACAGAGAAAACTCCTCTTTTTTTCATGTAAACTTGTTTACTATACTCCATAGGAAAATCCGATAAGTATGCGTGTACACTTACGACTAAAACAGCTTAGCGTAGTCTATTAGGAGTATCATAAATACGAGTACCACTGTAATTTACTTAAAATAGCTATATTCACCTGAAATGAACACTGAACTTTACTGTAATAACATAATCTGAATTAGCCCTAGATTAGCGAAAAGCCTTAACCGCGGCCACAGGCATTGTAAAATGTCGTTTTTGTAAAGCTGGTTTTAACACATATTTGGTACAGTAAATAACGTCATTCCAAAACATGAGCAGTCTCAATATTAAACCTAAATAAAAAGAATAAATAATATTATATACGGGTGTCTTCGTTCCTATTTTGTATTTTCAATAGTATAGTTTAAAATAAAAAACAGGATTTTCTTGTTTTTTTCTGCACCCAAAACTTTTGATAAAGACATATTCAACATTCCGCGAAAGGAAGAAGTGTTCAATCAACCAAGAATTTAATAGCAGTTTGTAAGGATGATTCAAATCTGATTCATTCTTGGGTGCCTTTTACTGTGTTACTATGTTTTTAGAACGTTCAGGGAGAAGATAAACGTATGCTTTTTTTTTCTAATAACTGTAAACTCAATTTTTTACTCCTCTGGGTGATTTTTTTCTAATTTAAATGGTACGGTGTGTAGTATCACAGATAAGATAACATAGAAGTATTAATTTATATTATGTAGTATGGCCCTGATACTTTGTTACTTCCAATAAATGAAGGCCCTTTTTGGTGTCACTTTATTTAAGTTATAATTAATTCTAGTCTTGTTTCAAGGTCGGCTAATAGATATCAAGTTTTATTCTTTATTATTAAAAAGTGTAGCAATCTATTGACATTTAAACTAATAAAGAACCTTGAGCGAGACGGATGATGTCGTACCACCGCCTGTCTCCGCGAATCTTTGATACATCTCCGATTCTTTATGATGATTTATGATTTAGTTCTGCTTAGACCGGTTCCTTTGCTCTGATTTAGAACGACAATCTTTGAGTTTGATTAATGTTTTTTGCTATTTTGTAGGAACTTTAAATTTGGCATCTATACTGTTTTTATTGCACATACATACATACATACATATACTCACGTCTTTTTCCTGGAGGGGTAGGCAGAGACCACATCTTTCCACTTGCTACGATCCTTACAGACTACTTTCGCTTCATCCACATTCATTAATCTTTTCATACACGTTTGCCGGTTTAGGGTACTCTTGACCTGACCTTTCTTTAGAACTTCCCCGATTTGATCAAGATAAGTTCGTCGAGGCCTTCCCCTTCCAACATTTCCATTCATACTCGCCATATATATATTTTTAGTCAACCTGCTTTCATTCATCCTCTCAACATGTCCAAACCATTTAAGCATTCCTTTTTCAATACTGGTCACTACATCCTCTTTTACACCACATCAATCCCTTATCACACTATTTTTAATCTTGTCACTCAGATTGACTCCAATCATACTTCTTAACGCTCTCATTTCTACTGCATTTACTTTGCTTTCATGTTTTCTCTGCCACACCCAACTTTTACTCCCATACATCAGTGTTGGAACCAACACCCCTCCATGCACAGCCAGGCGGGCCTTTACGGACAACTTCTGACTGCTCATAAAAGCGTGCAACGCTCCATTCACCATGTTGCCGGCATTAACTCTCCTTTCAATATCACTATTACACCTTCCATCTGCTGTAAACATTGATCCCAAATAAACAAACTCCTTCACTTGCTCCACTTTTTCATCTCCTATCAAAATGTTACACTCTGTCATGCTGTCCTCCTTTTCAAAAACCATAGCTTTTGTCTTACTTACATTAACTTTCATTCCTTTCTTGTTCAAATCTTCATGCACAATATTTACTATCTCCTGCAACTCCTCTGCCGACGATGCGAGTACGAGGGCGGGTCAATAAGTCCGTGACTTTTGGAATAAAACACAGATTTTTTGATAAACAAATCATTTTATTTTTCAACGTAGTCTCCCTTGAGCTCTATACACTTTGTCCAATGCTTCTCCAATTTTTTTATCCCTTCCAAAAAATATGATTTGTCGAGGTCCTCAAAATAGGCCTTTGTTTGCGAGATGACTTCATCATTGGAGTCAAATCTTTTTCCACCAAGCCATTTCTTCAGGTTTGGGAACAAAAAGTAGTCATTCGGAGCCAAATCTGGAGAATAGGGTGGATAAGGGGGCAATTCATAGCCCGATTCATGGATTTTTGCCATGGCAACTGCACATGTGTGCACCCTTGCATTGTCTTGGTGGAAAAGAACTTTTTTCTTGGCCAAATGAGGTCGGTTTTTTTTCAAATCGTCATTGAAGCGGTCCAATAAGTTGGCATAATATTCCCCATTGATTGTTCTTCCCTTTTGAAGGTAGTCAATGTGGATTATCCCACGTGCATCCCAAAAAACAGTCGCCATAACTTTATTGGCTGACAAACCCACCTTGGCCTTCCTTTGGCCTCGATTCACCCTTAGAAACCCACTGTTTTGACTGTTGTTTGGTCTCTGGTGTGATGTGATGGATCCATGTTTTGTCCACGGTTACAAAACGGCGCAAAAACTCCTCCATATTGCAATTAAACAACGCTAAACCTTCCTGTGAAGTTGTTACACGATTGCGTTTGTGGTCGACTGTGAGCAAACGCGGCACCCATCTTGCGGAAAGCTTTCTCATGCCCAATTGATCTTTTAAAATTGAAACCACTGAGCCATGCGAGATCCCTACGGCTTCCACAATCTCTTGCACTTTCAATCTTCGGTCGGCCAACACCATATCGTGAATTTTTTCGATTGTTTCGGGTGTAGAGACCTCAACTGGGCGTCCAGGACGTTCGGCATCTTCAGTGCTTTTACGGCCACAACGAAATTCAGTAAACCACTTTTTTACCATTGAAATCGATGGTGCAGAGTCCCCATAGTATTTATCAAGCTTAGCCTTGGTCTCGGTAATGGTTTTTTTTCGCAAAAAATAATGCTTAATAAGCACACGAAATTCACCTTTTTCCATTTTTTCCTCAAATGACTGGGTAGTCTGATAAAAATAGCTGTCAAACACAAACTAACTGACGCAGCAAGTTCAAATTTTGATAGGAATCAACTGACAGATACCTGTTAACAGGAGTAGTGTTGCTTTTTCAGTAAAGAGGTCAGAAATTCAAAAAGTCACGGACTTATTGACCCGCCCTCGTAAGACATTTGACGATCAAATCGTTCATTCTAAATCCCCGTTCACTTTCTTTCAAATTTTTCAAGCAACTATCCATGAATAAGTTAAACAGCCATGGTGACGCTACACATCCTTGTCTAACACCTTTTTCGATGCTAAACAATTCAGTATACGCCCCGTTGATCCTGACACAAGCACTAGAATCCTTGTATAGGGATTTCAGTGCTTGTATCAAAATACTGTTCACCCCATACATGGATAGTGCTGACCATAATTCATCCATCCCTCACCACTCTATCATAGGCCTTTTCCAAATCCACGAATGCGCAATAGACTTTCTGGTTTTAGCCAAAGATTTTTTAGCTATGCACCGCAAGGAAAAGACCAGATCCGTACATCCCATTCCCTTTTATTGCACATAACTAAGTTAATTTATTTTCTGTATTTGGCATTGGCACGTAAGTTTGTGGTGTTTGTGGCGCATAAACAACTAGCACACGTGCGCGTCTGACCGCTAATCGATTGATTTCACTTAAAATGCATAGTTTTGAGCGTCGACGTTGATCAGCGCCGCCAAATTTTCCGCTGCGGGCGCTTGGCAACCGCACCACGCGGCACACCACAATCACCCATACAAATTGGGAGGTTTACGTGTCCTACCGACGTATACTGATAAACTTAAAGAGTATTAGCATTCCCCCTATCACAGTTCCATATTAATCATCGCATTGAAAAAAAACTGATTTTTGTACCTCTTCTTGTCGACGATTTTGTGTTGTAGAATAATCTCGTGACATAGTTTTCAATCCTCTACTACATGTATCTGTGACCTGAGTGGTTTTTCGAATGTCTTGCGCTGAAAGAGCATTGCATGGTATTTCCCTGCGTGAAAGAATCGGAGATGAGGAAATCCGTGTTCGAACTGAGATAACGGCGGACATCGCTTGAAGAATTGCGGAGCTGGACTGAAGCAGTGGTAGGGATACATAGTAAGAAGAACCGAAGGCATCTAGGGCGGAAAGATTCTTGAATGGCGACCGCACACCGGACGACGAATTGGGGCCCCCCACCAGTAGGAACGACCATCTGGCAAAGGTCGCGGGAAACCGCTGGCTGAATGCGGTGCGGGCAGTGACGTTCACACTATACACGCCAATAAGCACTGGACACCCTGCCTTCTACGTCTAACTAAATACAATACCGATGCCTGCATTACTCCTATAGTTAGGTTTTTTGAAACTTAGATATTGCATACCCTACTCAGAATTGCTGTGCACGCCCCTGGGTGCGGGACCGCTCGTTGTGGAGATCCATAGGCTTTCGGTCAGCAATGAACGTCGTTTGGCTATGATGATCTTACGATAGGAGGCAAGCGCAACGTTTAGCGTGCCTTTAGAAGCACGACTTTTACTCAGCACTCTCACCACTTCCCTTCCAGACTCATGCCATTGAAAGTATCGTTTCCCAAATTTTTGCGGGACTCTTGCGTAAAAGTAATCATCCGCGCCACTATACCAAACAGCTAGTACATAAAACGTATGTTATTTTAAAATTTATTTGATTGTGATCACAGTAAAGAGCTTTTTCTGTAGCATTACAAAAAGCTATTTTTTTTTAATAAATAGATAAAGCTATTAAAAAAATCGCTTTATGGAAATGGGCTATATGACCTGTGGACAACTTACAACTTAACTGTAAATTATTAACATCTTTTCATCACAGTTTTGTAAAATACAGATAAAACATTGATGCCAGATAAGTGATGCTCATTTTAAATATGGTGTTTTTTTTCTACTACCCGCTATAGGGCGAACGAAAGACCGTCTGGCATTCTAGGTAAGGCAGACGCGTGCCCTACGGCGAAAAGTGCTGCGGTAAATTGTGTTTGTGGTACCAGATCAAACAATTTCAGAATACATGTTACAGACGATAGAAAAATCACAAAACCGTATCTATATGTCCCGAAACCGAATCCAAGTCCAAGCTCTTCGTGAGTTCTACGGTGATAGGCATTTTGGCAAGTTGTTACATAGACACTCAAGTTTTTTAAGGTTCCGTACCCAAAGGGTAAAAACGGGAACCTATTACTAAGACTTCGCTGTCTGTCCGTCTGTCTGTCTGTCCGTCTGGCCGTCTGGCCGTCTGGCCGTCTGTCCGATTGTCCGTCTGTCCGTCTGTCCGTCGCTCTGTCACCAGGCTGTATCTCAAGATCCGCGATAGCTAGACAGTTGAAATTTTTACAAATTATGTATTTCTGTTACCGCAATAACAACAAATACTAAAAACAAAATAAAATTAATATTTAAGGGGGGCTCCCATACAACAAACCCGTTTTTTTGGCCATTTTGGTACGGAACCCTTCGTGCGCGAGTCCGACTTGCACTTAGCCAGTTTTATTTGTATTCTAATGATAATAACAAATAGTAACTTAATGCAAATAATTTCAACTAATTGGTTAAGCTGGCTTTTTTAAAGCCAATGTTGGACATACTCGGTTGTTACTGTATACAAATTTAATCATAAGAAATAGCTAAAAAAATTATTATTAAATGTTTTCATTTGAATTTTGTTAGTGAACCAAATAAATACATAATAATATAATCGGTGTGATAAATCGCTTGTCATAAAACTTGATGTGGACTTTTTTACATGACTGTCTGCCTGCCTTAAAACATATATTTTTTTCTGTCGTGTCGCTATCACAACCCTCAAACTAAACGCTATCCATTTTAATTGCAACAGGGTTTTTAAAGGATAAAAACGGAATGATACCGTTTGTTAGTTATTTGTTTTACAATATTACGATACACATTGGCTATAAGTTGGATCGCGGCCATGTATCGGCAACTCATAATCATTGCGAGTGCAATCGACCACTGAAAGCTTTTTGAAAGCTCGCAGCGACGCACGTTGAAAGCGGCGTGATTCCGACCGAGTCATTGCGACCCGTCGGGCAAAAGTGACAGTGTTTTTTTTCTCTTCCATTACGTTAAGGTAACGCTTTCTAAATAAACTTATTTGATCGTCGTATCTTGATGTCAGTATTATAGTAAAGTAAAATAGAGGCTATGATTATTAGAATTTTTTAAGGCTTTGGCTTAAAATGCAGGCCACGTTTGAAAATAAGACCGCAATTTAGTTTCGACTATTTTATGCTACTACTTTATGTATTACTTTTAGCGAAATTAATTCTAATTTATTTACAAGTCTAGATAACATCCCCAATACTAACACCGGTAAGTACTAAATTGTTGCAAGATTGTAACGGATTTATTAGATTTATTTTATGATGCATAGTTCTCATTTGACGTTCCACTCCAAAACCATTCTGTTAAGCCCAATGGTGAACTGTCGAAGGCGTAAAGTCCACTTTATTTGAATTAAGCTTTAAATTTGTTTTAGGAAGGTACAATTTAAGAAATGTTTTGCTACTCACTAGAATTCTAAAGTTATTAAAAAAATATTGTAAAGCAGCTGGAATATGTACACAGAGCTTCTCATATTCCTTTAGCTATCGGATACTTGATAAATCGCTAAATAATGTGCCCTCTGTCGTTCCTTCGGCGGCACCCCTAATGTCTTCTTAATGCTGCATGGAGTTGTCACATTGCACATTCACAACTAACATTTGCCCTTTTCGCTTTTCCGCGCTCACTGCGCAAGAAAATTGTCTCGAAACTAGAAAAGTATATTGATATTCATTGACAAATTAAATATGTATAAGTATTCGGCACGTAATGGTTATTAAAGTGACACCGTCGCTGCAGAAACGTTCCATAGCACTCTATAAGAGCAGAGAGTTTGTTAAGTATGAAAAGCTCCATTTAAACGTAAGCTTTTTTAGCTCGTTTTGCCTCCGCCGCTCGGCGAGCGCTCCTTTTGTTCCAGGAACGTGATCTGGCCGAGATAAAGCCGACCGACGTTATTGCTCCGTTCCTCACTTCAATCGAGTTTGTTTCTGCTCGTCACACTTTTGCTGCTTTGCGTATTATCATAGCTGAATCATTTTCTGCCTCGCCGTAGACGATTTTCACTTGCCAAATGCGAAAGATTTCCGCACCCATTTGTTTCCGTGACGTATAAGACATAAGCGCATTACATTATTGTAGCATTCCCTTCGCCTCCATATCTCATGGTTCCATAAGGCTTCGCTTCCAATATAACGCCTCGCATGACAAACGGTATACAGTCAAATGTGACGTAAATATTTCTAAAACACAATTTTAAATCGTGGAGCAACGCGCTCTTTTGAATACTCGTTCATAGTGTATTAAATGTTTATTTTAAATAGATCTTTACTTTTTCCGGAGATCACACTTGAGTCATGTCTTAAGAACTTTTTCTGGGCTTAGAATACTTTTTCTTCGTTTCTGATTTTGAGCCGCCCCGCCCGTCCTTATCATAAATTACCCCTGCAAAAACTTTTAAAGCTATTATAACTCTGTTCTGTAGATATAAATCGTAAGTAGCTATTGTCGGCCATTCATTTTACTGTATTTCGTATGTTTTCTGTATTAGTACGGTTAGCTATATCAGTCTTATTTTAATGTTTTCGGTTTACTACACTTTCTAATTAAAGCAAGAGATCCCCACTTATCAAACAAAACAAGTCTTTAACACCCACTCAAAAGCCAATGGGATAAATTTATCCGAGTAATTAAGCCGCGTATTTGTGACACGCACTCTCATGTCACCGCGGCGCCGCGCTCAGAGGGCGCTGTCGGCGATACCACGCTTTTGGAGCAGTTATCTCGGTATCGGCTGACTACGCCCGTTCTGACCGCCATGTTTATTTTTAGTCTCGTGTGTACATTCACTATTGCGATGAAATTTACAGCGATCACCGCGGCTCGCGCGCCGACCGCCAGCGTCCGATACCGATTCTACAAATGACAAGCTACCGCTATTTCAAAAATGTCTGCTATTTTACGCTACAATTCCCGCTTGGCCATCGATGAGCAATAATTCTTTTGTTCAGTGGGCAAGTTTCAAATTCTACTTTTATTACACGAGATTAGGAGCGATTCCTCATATTTTAGAAATGACTGCAAAGTGTTCACCTTGTTTATGTGGCAAGTTATTTAATAAACAGTGACCTTCAAGATCCGCTGTCACCTTAACTTAAGCCGTATTATTGTTGCCTTCAGCTTATAAGGACAAACAAAACACGATAGTGTAATACGCAGGGTCATCCCGGCTTCTCCAAAGGGTTAGAATCGGCATTTTTAGGGATAACCCGCATGTCGTTGTGCCTAATACCCTTGTTCGTCAAAACGCCATTACCCACATGGCGTGGGTCCCCCTGTCAGGCTGAGATTTGGCGTAACTTAGTGACTGATTAGCAATTGCTTTGAACCGGCGGGTGCGACAGGTGGTCGCCGGCGGGGGCCGGGAGACGAGGCTGACCCGCGGCTCTTGGCTGATTGATGGCCAAGCTCGCTCCCGTTCTTACTTGTCTGCACTTTGCCGGCTACTTAATGCTCCACTTTGTAAAATAATATTTTCATACGATAAATTACACCGCAAGATTAATTTCAAGTCTCTTCATGATTTAGACTACCGGTCAGACGACTTACATCAATCAACGCATCTGACAAAATCTTGAGGAACGGGGCAAGATCGAGGAAATGTCAAATGTCGATTGTCTAGACGCGGACTTGTCCCACGCTCCGCGGCCGCGGTCTAATAACCCGAGGTCGGTCTCGGCTCATGCATATTCACGGCTCAGCCGGCGGCTCATCTGTAACGGTCCTACGACCGGTTGTATAGGCCCATTGTTACATGTGCCCACACGAGGGCGCGCTGTCACCCGGTGACCTGGGCCACTCTCGTTGCAACCCGTTGGGATAACGTGCTGTTTAAAAATTAAACGTCACATCTTTAAGACCGAGCATGCGTCACATCACATGTGCATTGGGCACGACTGCTCCATGATCCCTTTTCAAGACCTAAAGAAGCAAAATTGAATTTGTGTTGAATTAAATTCAACCTAAACCAGCATGACGTTTCTTTTTGAAACGTGACTTCTCGCACTAATAAGCCAATGCACTCGGTAACAACAAGATGTAAAAAAATCACTAACCCTAGACGAACGTAGGTTTTGTCATCTAATTTACATGTACCGAACGCCAAACGCGGCAATAATCGCCGATGTTGGCGTCGCTGCATTCGCGCTACTTTACCCCCCTTTTGCCTTTTGCAACATTTTGCCAAATTCACATTGCATCGCCTTAATTACATCGGGTTATTAAGATTACAAAGGCTGGGTCAGTTGTTAAACGCTGCCGGTAGATATTTATATTCTAATTAAGTGCCAGCGACAGCGACCCGTGAGGGTGCATGCGTAATTCGAAAATACGTTTTTCTTACCATGGAATATTATGACATTATTTTAATGAACTAAACAGTGTAGCGTAGGCGACAAAACGGTCGTTTTTAGCGCGACATAATTTTGTACGCTCATGTTTATGCAAAGACTCATAATAGATTAGTGTATGTTTTTTGTGCTTTTATTTTCAATTATTCCTATGATATCAAAATGATGAATGATTTCATAAATTTTAATAATACAAAAACAGGCAAACATCAGATTTGGCAATCTGTTTTCATAAAAATCATAAAAATGAAGTTTGTCTGTTTCACGGAGGTAACAGGTCTGCTTTAAAAGTGATGCAATCTGCAAATAGGAGGCGCTTGCACACGTCCCAATATTTAAACCTACCACTGCTTCGGGACAAGTCTGGGCTAGTGCCGAGAAGAAGCAGCGCAAGAAACTCGGTCACTATTGTCAGCCTCTTTGTAAATAAAATTTAAAAGGTAAGGTAATTTTACAAGGTTTAAGCACTGATAATATAATACTAAGCAAGTACGAGCTGGGACAATTTAATGCCATACATTTCTATGATTTAAATAATCATTAACAGTGTAATAGCCCTTTTTCATTAAAATTACTTTGACATACGATTTAAGATTATGTACAGGGAGTTCAGCAATATACATTGTATAATGATAAAAGAAAAGAAAATATGTTAAGCACTGTTACTTTCCAAATACAAGTAGTTCATTCAATAACGACATTATTGCACGCTAAATAGCTACGCACAGCATAGTATTTATGTACCTAGCTAGAATCAGATGTTGCGTACTTAGAGCATTAATAAAAGGTTGCGTAAGATCTGTTTAGAAGGTTATTTCGCAACTATTAGTGCGTCTTTGTCAAATCAAAATGTAATCTATTTTTCTTTCATCTATACAGATGTCATTTGACTATAAAATTGTGATTGGTCATGTTTTTATAATTCAGCCATGTCTGCATATCGAATCGGCTCAATGTCGATTTAGAACCGGAACAAAATCGCCGCCGCCGGCCAGACGAACTGATTCAGTGTTACGTCTATTTCAGGCCATTTGTTCGAATTTATTTGTAATGGTGGTTGCATTTTTTGTGTGGAACGTCACTTTTTTTTCGAACATTTTAGCACGCAATAATATTTGGAATAGGATTGGATTGTTGTTGTAAAAATGTTTCAATTGTGCCGCCTTTTGCTACGCAAGAATGTTTTATTAACGAAATAACTGTTATTAAGTCACATTACATTGCATAGTTATTTTTGGATAATAATTTCATTTTTTTAGTAGTTCAAACAGAAGAGTTCCCTAAGTTTGAACTTCGCTAATCCCATCAAGCTATACTAAACCAATACACGCAATTTAAAAACTCTACACAATTATCGGACAAAAAGTTAAAAAATGAAAATAAAAATAAATTCATTACATTTTGTACATTATATTTTATTTAAAAATATGTTACTATAAAGTAATAGTTTAAACGAGACCACCATAAAAATCTACAAGATATATTTAATGTGATTCAGAGCACGGCACGTACTCTTTGCGATCTTCCGTCTTATAGCGGATAGTAAAATAAAGATGGTGCAGTAATGCATTTTACATTTTGAAGGATCATTAAATTGCACATTACACGGACAGGCCCCGTCAAGTGGCAATTAAAAAAGAACTGTTAAGACGCCGCTCGTAAAACTCGAGTCGTGTTCTCGACTGATTAAAAAGTCTGCTCTAATCTTTAATGAAGTTCAAACGTTGCTGATTATCCAAGATAAGTATTTATGTTAAAAGTTCGTACATGTGCACCGTGAACGTAGACGGGACGTTTCCACAGTGCCTGCTCTGTTGAAATTTCACGCACTAATCGAAACACAAACACGCGCTCTTCAGAACGGTAAGGAATTAGAACCATTTGATATGATGTGAGAAAAACTCATATTGATGATTCCAAAAATACACTCAACCTGTAGAAATATCAATGACGTGACTCTACAACCTCGCCTCCGCCAATAACGCATGCCGATGATATCAAACGTCGTTGCACCGCTCTAGATACTGTATTTTACTGGTTTTATATTAGGTGCACGATTTACGCTCTTGTTACGCAGTAGTAAAGAAAAATGCGACGTTATGTCTTTAAATGCGTCGGTGGATTGATAAATAGTAAAATATCTCATTTTATATAAATGTACAAGAAGTCGTGTGTATGATTCGTGTCAGTAAACAATAAATAAAACTTTGCGGAATAGTTACATTGTTTCGAATATAATTTAGGGCAGTGTTCCTCTGTCAAGATCTATCAATTAACACGCAAACTCTATCCGCTTTCAGGTAAATGTCAATTAATGTCAAATCGGAGTGCCCTCGCCTCTGAGATCTCAGCCAACCTCTCGAGAGCGCGATCGCTAGGGACTATGCCACAGTGCTCGCTGTCTAACGCCCTGTTGTATTAAATAAGCAATCTAAATGTGTGGAAATCCAGTAATCGTTAGCATCGGACGTGGGGTTGCCAGTTGTCGCCAATTTCTTGCAATGTTCATGCAGTTTCAAGGAGAAAATATTAATTTACATTGTTTTGAAATTTATCTTATCGGCGATTGTAATTCAGGATATAAAAGTCAATTAGCTGAAGGCAAGCTCTGTAATCGGTTTAGAAAAACATGATTGTTTTAATTTTAAGGTAAACTAATAATATGAAAGTTGTATACATGTCCGGTGCTTGTTCTCATTACAAGTTTTTTAGAAATGTATTTTTAGTTATCCTATAAATTTCACTATTAAAATAATAGTGACATACGATGAAAGAAAATGTATTATGCAGTTATACCGTTTTTTCGCCAATAATCTATGATTGGAGTCCATATTCTGTATTACTGAACGAATAGAAATTAGGTATACAATTTAACGTTATAAACTTACATTGTAATGGAAGTTGAATAATAGTTGATAAGCGAATCGAGTCAGAAAGTACGGCCTACATTCTTTTGATGTGGCAAACAATGTTTTAGTAGGGACACTGGCGATTTCCGTCAGGTCCGCCAGACAAACTAAATACACCTGCCCGAGTGCCACCCCTTGTCCCTTTTCTAAGATAAGTGCGTAGAGCTGGCTGAAAATATTTCATACCAAAAGTAGGAAAGTAAAATAAAAAGGGTTGCTTTTTAATTGATTTTTTTTTATTATATTTTAACAAACAGTAAGATATCATATTTGTAATTTATTCAATGATTGATATTGCACAATAATTGTAATTAAAGACTAGAAATACATAATGTGTTAGTAATTAACTACCTACATACTTACCTACTGTTTGATAGATTGTACATTTCTTTTTGAAATTCCAAGTCGTTTGATTAGATTAGGAAGTGGTTATCCCTGAAATAGTTACTATTTTCATATGTTAGGTTGTGCTTACTACTCTGGTACTTGCCACTTGTAGGAAGAAATAAAAATAAAAAATATTATGGAAAGCACCTACATGATGTATTGTATTCGAAGTATTTTTTATATCGAATATGACACTTGGATCAAACATAGCGTTATATTCATGTAATTTTTTACAAATATTTTGAATATTCTGATTAAAGTCGTGTTAGTTGCACCACTTATATTTCAAAAATAGTAGGACCGATTGTTATGCCGTATAGGATTTATTTTATTTGTCTCCGCCCCGAATATCAGAATATCTAAGAATTAAAACATAGGAAACATACCCTTTTCCTATGCGAGTAAGGTTGGTCGTTTCGTTAAATCAATTTAAGCAATGTTAACAAAATTAATTATTCTGAGGCGGTAGGGAATTCGCCGGGTCATCTAGTTATTTTATAAATTATAGGTTCAATCTCACTAGGACGCGAACGGACAGACGGCTGAAAAAATCTTAATAAAATTACTGCAATTGGTACAAAAACATTTGTCTTTGTACCATCGTACATATAAGTACAATGGAGTAATAGTTTTTCTTTGCAAGTCAAGGTTTTTTCATGTTTTTTACGACCCAGTAGGTTGGTTGTTTTGAGGTCAGAAAATACATGGTTACTTTAAGATAGCACAACAATTGTAACAGTCAGCTCACACTCTTACACATGAGAAATTTCACGTGAACGAAGTCTAGAAGTACTTTAGTTTATTTAGTCTCCATACTCACCAAAACCATACCCATATCTACAGTGTTACAATAAGTCAATTAAGGTTCCCAGCACTTTGATTCATTATTCTATGGCGGCGCTCGTATTAGCCAGCTCCGCTCAGGTTTCGGTCGAATGAAACATTCATATCGCCTACCGACATGTTCGCAGACAAGTTGCAGGGTTGCAAACTTTAGGGTATTCTCCCCAGATTGAAGGATAAATCATTGAATTTGTTTTCTTTGTAAGAAAATTATAATAAGCTAGCTTAATGATTGATTAACTGATAAATTAAATGATAGTAGAGGCCTTACTTACTTGTTACTTACACCTACAGTGGGATCATTAAAGGCCGTTACTTTTTATATAGGTTTGGTTTGAAATAGGTAATAACTGATTTATGCGAATATATTATTTATAAAAAATGTTTAGATCTACTTTCATTGCCTATTTAAAAGGTATTTAATCCCTAAGACCAAGCTATTTAGACATCAAATGTTAGTTATAAAGTATCTACTAGAAAAGGCGTGTCAGAAATCAATTATCAATGGTACTCATGCAGACACACGTAAGACTGCCGATAGAGCTCTTTGATTTGTGTACGTAGCGTAATGTATTGCTTTCAAATTTCAATCCTAGTAAACATGTCACTCAAGGTGATTGACGTCAGGGCAGCTGATGTTCCTGTTAATTTAAATAGTATGAAATTTAGTCATTAGGTATTATGTTTTCAAGTTTGTATCGCTTAAATAAATATACTTGTCTAATTCTACCCACGTCGAACACTGAACTGACCGTGTCCCTATTCCGCGAGATAGCCACGATTAGTGTGTAACTGTGCATAGGTATACTATAATATTTTGCGGTATATTTTGATGAATTTTCCCTTTAAACGTATTGATTGAATCGGTATTCCAGTCAGCCTGTGACCATGGCCGGTAAAACCTGATCGAATTTATTACCAGTTAACGTTGAAATAATAATTATGCAACGCGATAGTTTATAAGTAGTTAAAGGCAAGGCATATTTCGAATACAAAAACCGTTAAGATAAATAAAACTAAACATAATTTTTGAAAGAGTTAGTTATTTCGAGATTTCTACCATGTACCTTGTTTTTTATAAGTTTCCTATATAAAAAAAAGGTACAAGGTACATGGTAGAAATAACGAAATAACTAACTCTTACGATAGTGACCATGAAAGTTTAAAACAGTATATAATTTTTGAAGTTTTTTAGCGAGGAACTTAGCCTAATTTTTGTTTGGTTAGTAGGTAATAAAAGTATAATAGGATTAATTATTTACTCCGAGATAGTAAAACGGTGAACACAATATGAAGTATATACCGACTTTAATTGGATTAGGAGCAGTTTCGGATAGTTCTCAGGAGAAAGCTTTTTGGAGTTGGCATCACTGACAAGTCGATTCCTTGCGAAATTCGTGCGGTCACAATGATATCGCTTTGTACATATTTAGAAACCTGCACAGGTCGGTGCAGTTATTCAATCCGCGACCTATTTGCGGTCAAGCAGTCTCAGCCGGCGTAGACCACGATACCGAGCCCTTGTTTACATCGGCTATACATTAATTAACTTGCTAGCTACGTTGTTGGTAACGATTTTACTATACCTACTTGAAACTCTGTCAGACTACTAGTACTAATCATCCATGAAGACATGATGATAATCCAGCCTTTCCGAATTTGAAATAATGTTTTCTTTTCTAGATTTTTTATAAGTAGTACCTGCTTAAGCAAAAATTATCATCTCTTTGTTCTAATTTAATGTAAGTAAATCTTAATTAAAAATTATAATTAGCAATCATTATTTTTATCGTTTCTCCCGTCACGGTCGCTGCCTTAATTTGTACATAGTTTCATAATAAAACCACATTCGGTTACTTATAATACGATGAATATACACGATAAACACGGAAACGTATTTATAATATCGCTTTTCAATCATATATTTTAACCAACCGACAAAGTCACGATTATAAAAACTTTCTTTTTACAAAGACAAAATTCATTCGTGGCGTTCTAGCTTTCAAAACATTGACATAAACTACAGTACGAGTAAATACTGAAACACTTCTTCATTTCCACACTTTTCCGGCTAACGAGGACGCGTGTGACGAGCCTAATAAGTGGGTCAAGTAACCCTTTGGCGTGTAGAGGAGTGAGCAATCACACGCGCCGCCCGCCTAATTGAAGTCCAATGTCGCACCGCCCGCCCACGGTGATTGATACCGCCCGCCGCACAGAGCCCATTTCTAATTCGATTGTGATATTGTTTGGACGCGCACCGACGTCACTGTACGCAGCCAGATGATGTCACCGGGAGACACTGATCGCCCGATTCGCCGAGTGCTCGAGCGAGATACGCCCGCGAGATTTATGAACGGCCGTCACAGCGCGGTCGTGTTGTATCGCCGGCAGGGAAAAAACGCTCGGGTAGGATAGCGAAAGGTGGCAGGGGGCTAATTAGTCGCGCCATCGCCATCAATATCCATTAGTGGCGCCACACGCGACGCCCGGCGTCCGCGTCGCGTCGCGCCGCCGCCGTCGCCCGTCGTGTTCGACGATTACCGATAGCCAGCACATCCAACTCCCTAATAAGTGTTTGCACTTCCATGGCTACTGCGAGTCCCTGAATTCGAGGAAACAATCCACCCGCCCGGCCAACATGTCGCCGTCAAACTCAACGCTAATAACCGCTTTCATTCACATTCTAACAATAGAAGCACTGCCTCTATCGAGTAACCCGTAATAAGTTCGTTACTTTACTAAAGCTATATTCGTACGCAATACAAAGGGTGACCGATTTTATTAAAATATTAAATTGTTTGAGCGTGCATCGAGCCCTGGGGTGATCCGATTTAATTTGAAACTTCTTCACCTCGCCGCGCGTCTACTAGTCAAAGGGTTACCCTCTGTCCTAATCTTTGAACTACGACTTGACCGTTAATACGCATTTATAATTTGCCGTTCAATTATTTAGTACGTCGGAATGGACGCCGAGATACGAATAAATTAGTTTCGTGTTTGGGAACAAAGCTGGCCAAAGTTTTGAGTAACGGTCGCAGGATCGTTGTAAGAGTTGAACTTATTCCACTATCCGTTCGATTGTTGTTTATTGGAGTCTCTTGTTTATTTAGTTCGGGTGAGTGCTACCTCAGTTTAGCATGATGAAAATCTCAACTGTAGTTTACTTTGTCAAAACAAACGTTACGGTTGACGAAGGTACATTTTGTCATTTAAGAACTTGTTTAGAAAATACAAGACAGATTTAAAAGAAAGTATTGACAAGGTAAACAGTGAACATAACACCTATAAATATATATATATTTTTTAAAAAGCATTTTATATCAGAACATTACATCATTCTTAAACAGGGCATTTAAAAATAAAATCTCAAACACCAAATGCGTCGTCATACAAAACAAGGTCAAAGGCGCGCTTGAACTATGACCGGAGATCGGTCATGAGCGCGCCCCACCGATGGCCGGTGGGTCCCGCAGGTGTATACCCGACCTTAGGCGAACGAAAGCTCGACGCAGCTTCCACACTTCATTTACATGACGCCGGTATCTTATGCACTCCGTGTGCACTCACTTCTCACTTTATAATTCAAATGACCCGCGCGAATGCAGGGCGAACTCGAGAAAATGTGAGAATTTGTAACGGAATATTTAGCGGCTGCTTAAAGTAAGAACACTATTTTCTTGTCTAACGAACTGGAAGAGCCTTTTGTAATGTTGGTATAAAATGCACATTTTGTGTGAAGATGCAGAATAGACTATAGACATGGGTAATACTTGTTTAAGAAGTTATGTTTATGATTTTGTGTTGCAGTAGGTTTTATGCACACCTATAAATATATTTAAATTCTTTAGACTTTAGATCATCAATATTATGTAATAAAAATAATAAGTACTAAACAGGTAAAAGTAGAACGAAACTGAATTGTTTTCTTTACCCTCACGTTGAATGATCATAAAATTGATAAAATTAATTCTCGTTAGTTGAAACCGGCTTCGATTTATGATAACGACATTTGTAATATGCGCTGAAAAAGCAACTGTATTTTAAGAAATACTTTTCAAAGCTTATGCTCTTACAAAAACAACAATCAGAGCCAAAATAAACATCTAAAGAATGTCTGTTTACATTTACGAAGGCAAACAATCAACGCGTGTATTTCTATCTACCGTGGTTAGTTTGACTTTAATGAACATTTGACGGCCATTTAACGTAAAAGCGGGACGAGCATCGCATTGTTTCACCTTACCTAAGTAAACGCTTTGTTGTCAGATTAATTTTGATTCGACGAAACATCCGAGAGAAAACTTGCTACTTTACTCGCTACCTTGGTGTTTTGACATTTTCACGCACACACGTTTTAGTTTTTTTATTAGTAAATATTTCGTTTTAGCACACAATTTTATTTTTCCCTATAATAATATCAATTTAATAGAAAATTTAGGATATCTGAAATCCGTTTTTAATCCGCAAGACCCTTTTAGGCATGTCCCCATAATTCTGTCTTTAGCGGCTTAGGCTGTGCGTTATCCGTCAGTCATTCTGTCACAAAACTTTTACATGTACAGATTTAACTTCCGCAGAAACAGACACCAACAGATTAAACAATGTAATTGGCGGAACAAATCTCCGCCATATCGTTCGACATGACCTCACTGGTTGGAAGGCCTTTGTGAAAGTTTGAGTTGTAAACTCTTTGAAGTCCTGCACAGTCGTGATAATGAACTTTGGCCATTTTATTCAGATTGATTTTATCACACGTTATGCTTAAAGGGGTTGGTTGAAATTAGCTATACGGTGACGTGTGTGGTGCTGCGGTGCTAACCACACGAACCTTACCTTGCCCCGATGTAATTAAATTAGATGCGTGGCGTTATTTTTACCACTCTGCTAATTAATGTGGATGGAGATCAGAACCACCAATCCTATTTAAAATTTGAAATAAAATTTTTAACCTTCTGCAATATTTAGATAGATTGGCGAGAATGCGATTTTATTTTATTATAATTACGAGTAATCTTGTAAAAAAGAAAATACGAAATTTAAACGGTAGAGGTAGAGTACGTACGAATCAGTTACAGACAAAATTATTAGTGTGTGTAGATAATGTCTATAAGCAAGACTGTTAACTGCTCGACACTTTTAGCAACGACAACAGATTTTTACCACAGTACAAGATCAATTTTCATTATAATTACGTGATGTTGCCAGTAGACTCGTGTTACGAGTAACAGCAAAAGCATAGTACTATAATTTTCAGTTTAGTTTGCAGCTATTATGTTAATTTAGGTAACTTAAACCGACTTGCTAGCAGCTATGTTGACCCAAAGCAATACATTCCCAAAGTTATGATGATGGTCTCAGCAAAGCGTAGGCTGAGTTCAGACAAGTGGCGACTTCCTCCATGACATCACTGCAGCACTGGTCTGATTCACCCGGTTTGCTTCATTCTGTAAGGCGTAGTTTGGAAGTGTTTAGGCACTGAATCGGATCTCTCGTAGGCGACCTCGCGCGCTCGTCCTTGTCACTCATCACGGCACACATCGACGCCTGTACTATGGATGTTTGTTTTGTGTATGATAAATGATGCTACGTTCTGTTTATACCCACCAACTAGCTTATCGCTCGGCCATTCGTCACGCTAATCTTTAAATAGACATTCCATTTTTTGTTCTCGAGCAAAAATGTATCTTTCTGTTTAATAGAATTATCGTGAACCTCAGCCACTATTGTACAAACAAAGTTGATCGCAACAGAATATGAAACATAAATCCAGCTCGGAACAATATTACGATTACGTCATTCATAAAGTAAATGCATTTTATGTTGGTCGCGCGCGACCGCGAGGCAGCATCTTTGTACGGTTCCACTGCAATCCGCTGCTTCTGATTTGAAAAGCAGTAACTAAGTATTTCGTGAAATAAATAATAGTAAGCAGCTTGAACGACTCTTCGTGGGTGAAGAAAGAAACAAGTGCAATTCATGGCACCAACCAGCAAGCTTACCATAGTTAGCATATGTCAGCCCTTGACGTAGGTATACGGATTGCATGAATATACATAAAACTTATTAGTATCGTCTTATTATTAATATTATATTATTTAGTTTTCCAATTGTGGTTTACTAGGTAATTAGTGTGTTTTTTTAAAGCAAAATGCGGCATAATTTCTTAAATCTTATTCATTATCCCTTTCACTGGTTTATCTCCAAACTCCTTTCGCGAGAGGTTGAAATTCCGCACACAATTCAAGCAACATGATACCCTAAGTAAGTGTTCCCAGACGGCTAATGAAACTTTGCAAAGCCAACACGAGACCGCGCTTATTTAGAAACGGCGATGTCTCGCAGATGACGCTCAAACAAATCTCAATATCTGGCATATGGTATGAATATTTAGAGCGGGAGAACGCATCGAGCGTTTCTCTGCACGACGGTTGTAAGACATCGAAAATAGATTGTGCGAACGGGGTTAGGCGCACCTGTTATTTGGGCTTATGGGCGAGTGCGGACCGGGCGGGTGGGGGGCGGCAGATTCATTAATAATGGCTCGCAATGAGACGCCCTTATTTACGAGCTGCGGGTACCGAGTCAAACCGCACCGCACATAACGGCTACAGACGCTCGTTCATTACCTATGCATCACGTCCCTAGCAAAAACCACCGATAAATGATTGCTAACAAACGCTAGTTTTTATGAAACCCAAATTTGGCGTAATTCAATAAGGTTATCTGTACAATGGATTACCTAATTGGCTAGTTTCGGATTTCCTTTGTGAGTTGCACTTATAAGGCAACTCGTGTTCAGATTTAGGCAGCAAACAAGTTCAACACACTTTATTATTTGAAGCCTATAAGTCGTGAGTCTTGCGCAAACAAAAAGCCTTTACTACCTATATTAGTAAACCTGCTGTGGTCGCGACTTCGTAAGGGATTATTTTGATTTTGATTTGAACCGGTCTCTAGAGAACCCAACATTCGAAATTTAAAAAAAAGAACGGATGTGTTTCCAGCATAATAATCTATCCTCAGTGCAACTCAAATTTCAACCAAATCCGTTTGATTAAGTAAACAACATCCATATAAACCTTCAAATCTATAGGTACTAATACTAGCTGACCCTGCGAATTTTGTATCGCCTCAGAATAATATAATTGGATTTTGACGTTATAAGTTACACAATGTCATTGGCATCAAATATAGAGTTTACCTTACCATGTTAAACAGAATATTTGCAATAAAATAATATTGCGACTATAAATTGAGATGTACATACATACATACATATTATCACGCCTTCTTCCCAACGGGGTAGACAGAGACCAAGGCCTTCCACTTACTACGATCCTGGCATACATCTTTCGCTTTTTCCACATTCAACAATCTTTTCATGCATGCTCGTCGGTTTAGAGTACTCTTGACCTGACCTTTCTTCAGAACATCCCCCATTTTATCGTGGTAAGTTCGTCTAGGCCTTCCTCTTCCAACGTTCCCTTTCACACTCGTCTTATAGATCTGTCTAGTCATTCTTCTCTCATTCATCCTCCATTGAGATGTAAGCTATCCTATCTTTCAAGTTGGATCAAACTGCACACGGTGTTTGTTTGTTTGAACGCGCTAATATCAGGAAGTACTGGTTCAAATTGAAAAAATATTTTTGTGTTGGATAGTCCATTTATCGAAGAAGCTTTAGGCTATATAACATCACGCTGCGACGACGGGAGCGAAGCATCAGTGAAAAATGTTGCAAAAATAATCGCGATCATAATAACAGAAATTGACGTGGACGAAGTCGCAGGCACGAAGCTAGTTTATAATATAAGTAAGATTAAATTAAAATCAGTTAAGAAGAAGCTTAATAAGAAATACGGATTTAAAGAGACATTTCTATTATGACTACACAATTACACATACCTAACTTTTTACTTTTTTATTAGTTTTTATTGGAGTTAATTAGACTGCCCGATTTAGATTTTTCTACAATAGGTTTAAATTTGCCCCCATTTAAATAAGAAAATAAAACACCTCAAAAGGTAGGAAAATAGAGTTCACAGCTTGCAATAATAAAACTTTTCTCACCAAAAAATTCAACCGAAGAAAAGCGTGGAATAAGGCACCAATATTGAGTCAGTTGACAATACCTTGAGCATTTGCTAATAGTGTACGTTTTCTAAATATTTTATAATTGTAGAATCCATTTTAACCCTTTTAATGCATCTGAAATAGCCAAAAATTTTTTGTAATGAGTAACCGCAAGAGCTGGTGAGCGTGACTTCATTTTTGATTTCACGCTGGCGTGCTATGATTCACTAAGTATGCGACTATGCTTTTCTAGAGATATAATATTATGTTGTTCACTTACATTATAAGAAGGCGCAGTGATCAGCGTGTTTGAGTTCGACTTTTTGCCTCTAATGCTATATGGCTATGACGAAATCTCTTTGATTATTCTGCCTAAGCATTAGATGATCAGTCATTACTAATGTAACCAATTTAACTAATTCTTATTTTTATTCTTGTTATTCCTACTTCATATCTTTTGAATGTTTGGATGGATGTTTGTGTGTTCATCAATAACTCCAAAACGGGTAAAGATTTCTTAATGAAAGTGAAGTACAATTCTCATGGGATAGTACTCGTATCAATCCACGCATACAAATTCCTGGAAAATAGTTAGAAAGTATACCTATCATAAATATATGGAATGGAAGTGTTTAACAAAAGTGTAAAAAATTTTGACACATTATATTGCATGAATGTTTCCAAATAACATAATACTTTAAATTGAAAATTTTATCAGACAAAGAGGTGTACTGAATCGAGTATGAGTAGAGTAGCCTCTGAGGTGAGGTAAGCGACCTTGGGAGGCACTTAGCACACCGCGCTTCTCTGGCCCTCGCTGCGTTTCTTATTACTTTGGGAGTAATTCGGTTAATAACAGCGTCGTTTAGAGCGATCTTAACACCGGCCGCGGCATTCAGACTCCACAGCTCCCTGCAGACTAACACAGAATAGACAGTAATGCGCAATGGAGCACTGCACAATTATGCAGCCAACCATGCTGAGGCTAGCCTCAGCATAGTGTTAAGTATTATGATTTCAAAGTATGATTAAAGTTTATAAATGTAACTGGGCTGTTGAATGGTACTAATTAACGTTCATGAATTTGATAATGGCCACGTTTATGGGCATCCATAAATCTCCATTATTTAGTCAATTAAAGAAATTATAAAAACTAATAAAGCTCTCGTTTATAAGTTCTCATATTTAATATTGTATATTTTAGGCTCATAACCTTGATTTATCAATATAAAGATGTCTCAAGGAGAACACAGTATTTTTATTTAACAACGGTACGGCTAAAACCTTTTCGCGCGGATAACAACAGAAGATATCAATGGATGCCAATAGAAGTCTTTCATTTCCGCGCCCACGTCACGGATCCGGAACCTATTTCAGCACGTGGATCAACCGAAAATGGGCAGAGATACATTTGGACTGAAATACGGAAATGTATACATTGCGCGTTCGACAATGTTTTCTTTATCTCGATTTTTATAATGTAGAGTATTGACTTGTGTATTGAGGTAATTAATGTCTCAAAACGAGCGTGATGATTTGCCAAATAGTTTAGTAGGGGTGGTAGAGTCGTTGAAGTAAATCCCTGCGGGTTGCAGTAGCGCAATGTTATGTTAGCGTCAAGCCAGATAGAGCGGGTTAATTACCTTTATGCACAGTCATCAAAGAGAGGCGCGGGCGCGTCGCCTGGCAGACCCCAAGCTGAGCAGCCGGCTGGACCCAGAGACTTCGCCTCGCACTTTAATTAAATGGGAGTCCGGGACCTCCACAATTGCGCCAACCACTCATCTAACATTTTCCTAGAAAGCATATTTTACCCTAAAAACAACATTTTTTTATCAGATACGCTCGGGCGACACATTTGAAATGGTTACTATATCATGCTGAGATTTCTACTAGCACCACGTTCTTTACCATATAAACATTGTGAAAGTCGAAATTAACGAACACTATCATCATGAAATCCGCGATAATTGCCTAGATAATTAACCGGCCACTGTATACTGTCTAATTGCAAACCAATAAAATATTATTGAGGTGTAATGTTGGCCTAACTTTAAGAAAAAATAAAGCTATAAATATAATAAGACAGGCGTAGCCTCCGTGCTCCCGCTCGGGTTAGCCAATTACAGCGTTGCGCTTCAAGGAAGCTAACCAGTTTCTAAATTCTTCGTATATTTAATTTAGCTTAATTGGTGTGTAGATACGCGACGGCAAGCAGTCGACCGAGAATCTGAGCCTCTTTGTTGGCGAAATCGCGTTTAAAACGGTACCCTCGCGAATTACCAAGAACGCATTCTCCTTTGTTATCATAACTTACGTGGTACTTCTGTAGCCAGCTTAACTTTTTTTTGTTCAACGAAAATTATTCTAAGGTAGGTAGGATAATATAATCGGAAGCCACAAATTAATTTTTTGGTGATCATCACCGCTCTGATTCGTTGGTGCCGAAGGAGTCTCTTAATCTTTTAACTAATTGTAGAACTTAAGAAGCTTAATCTTGATTTGGAAGTATTTTTTACACTATAATTTTATAGTCGACACAACCAATATATGTATGAGACTTCCAAATGCTGCCTACGGCTAGCCTCAAATGTTGGTTAAAAATACAAATGAGTCAGTTCAGTTCTAAAGTGATTTCCATGCAGTTAATTAATGACATACTATGTTTTTGAGATAAATTATATCATCGCAATATGAAAAGGACAGACTGTTGAAACTGTAGTCATTTGCATGTTACAGGAAGTAGAGCGCGTGCGCGGTAAACTGATGTGGAGATGAGCCGCGTGGGCGCAATCCCGCCGCTCATTTGTTTAGCAATTGGCTACTCAAATGTTTAAGTGCGACACCTACTTGCACAATCGAAGATTCACTGACGCGTGCAGCGCTATAAGTAAATCAAATCAAATAGGTCAAATGTACATGATACATACGTACTACTGGGCCGCAAGCTCTTAGCAGAAGGTCAGATCTGCCAGGGTTATTTATTGGAACTACCTCACTAAAACATGCTGGCAATAAACATTGTTCTCGAATCGTTCTCCGGTATCCGAACAAGGAGAGAGGTGAGGTGTACGGTTACATGTGCGGCGATTGGTAACAGTGTTCTTGGTATGTGTTTCAACCGCGCACAGAGCAATCCTACACGTGTGTGGGTATTGCGTTTGGCGTGGGACGGGGCAGTGCATTTTTTGCGGGCGCGAGATGAACGGCAGGTTGTTGACCCCCCCAACGTCTCGGCACCGAATTTCGCCAACGGAGCGCATCTTCCATCCAGTCTTTTTATATTGAGGTGCATTTTGATTGGATAGAGTACAGTCGTCGACACAATTTTTACCCGCCTCGCTAACACAAACTGCCTACAAAACGTCACAATGGCGCTTTCGTGCTGTACAACTTCTAACACTTCATGTTCATTAGCTTTACATTAGAGTTAAGCTTGACCGGTGACCTACTCTCGTAACTTTGATCGATAAACTTTTAACGGCTGGCTCATCTATTTTGGGGCAAAAGAGAAAGGTTTTTTTTTTAAAGATTTGTACGTAACTTATTTCGGCGGGCATTGTCTGTGGCAACAGCGAGTTGCGTGTGCCGCGGAGCCGCCGCGAACCGGCACGCATTGTGAGCAGGCGGGCGGGCGGCACGAAGAAACAGCTGTCGGTATCATTGCCTTTAGTTAGACACTGAAAAAAACCGCTCAAAAACGATTAATTAGCACCGTTCCGTGCCCATTCCACGTCTTTCATTCGGGAAGAATGTGTGCTTTATGAATTTATGAAGCGCAATAATCTCGTCGGCTGGCATTGTATGGCTAAGCGCAGACCGTCATAGACCAAGATAATGTGTAATATAAATTCAGAACGGTGCTTTCGTTCAAACGCAATATAGGATAGCCGAGCAACGGTAACGTTATTACTAACTGCTAATTCTCATTATAATGTATGCCCACCAACAAACTCCCCTGTAATCTTGGTACAGGTGGCAATTAAGGATTTAATAGATAAAACTGAATGACAATCACTCACATTATTTCGAACACAACAGTCTCGTTGCGCTTATTATCAACGGAGACTGTTCATTGCTCGCAGACAACGCTATTGATGTGAACGAATTCGGAAAAAAATATAAAACTAGTTTGAATAATACGCCTAAGTACGATCTATCAATCTCATCTAAGTCTATAATAGGTTTTTGGTTTGAAGGTAACAATAAATTGGCCTTGTCTCGGGCATTGACACTGTTACAACAAATGATTTGCTGGTCTGCATTATTAAGATGATAGGTGTTCATAAAAACGGCTAGGTATTTTAGTGAAACGTGTATAAGAAGCGGATAAACGAGCTTTTAGAGTCACGGTTGGCGGCGCGGCGGCTCGCAAAAAGGCGCGCACGCGCGTCGTGACCAGCGCGAGCGCCGCTGCACGCCCCGATGGATGCAACGCATTTGGTTATATCCACCACTTCCACCACTCTTACCCAAAACAATGTTATTTTAATTAGCCAACACAGGATCTAGACATAAGAATAACTCACAAATATCAGATGCTCTATGTTATTATTTATTCTTATTCAATAACCTAACTTCCGTTTGGTGAGGTAGGAGTTCCTGAGGTAGCTAACTGTACTACGTGTCATTCCATCTTCATCTTCTCAAAGTCCATATACCTAACAGGTTTTACTTTGACAACAACGAAAATTATGTGTTAGTGACGTGACCTCTGATTTAAAGTAAAAAGAAATCGAAGATCTGTTACGCATTGTTTTAGAATTTCAGAACTGATAAAATGATGTTTCTGATATGATATAATTTTTCTCTATAAACTATTTTATTTCACGGAGCAGGCCATCTATTATGTAGTGTAATTTCTTCTTTAAAGTCACTAATCGCTACACATTTTACGATCGACGATTATTGACTGACTTTGTTCTCTACTAGTCCACGTACTTACCTAGTTTGGTATTTCTTTTTTACGCATAGCAAGTTCTCCTTTATCGCTCTGTCGGTACCTACCTACTCTGCTTTTTGTTGAAAGTGTAATTTCTTAACTAATGGCTTTGATTCCTGTGAAAACCAGTACAGTCTTGGACCTAAAGCTGCTGCCAATGATAAGCTTTGTCGCTATCACGTCTCACAATAGAAACTTGTCATAATAACTACTTCGTTTTGATACAAACACATTTGGCCGTCGAATCTGGCTGGATACCGGTTTGAGAGGCAAGTTACAGTAGAGTGCATATTGCAGAGTGGTCCGCGTGTCCTCGGCAGGTCACGCGCCGCATTCAAACTCGTTTCGCGGCGCACTTTCGCCGCTCGAGCGCTCTTCGGCTGCGCCCGCGCCGCCTGTTGCCTGCTCGCTTACACCCAACCCTCGCCTCCGACCCCCTCACCCCCCGCCTGCCCCATCGATCGACCGACCTGCTCGCAACCGGGGTTATTAAACCGGCTCTTGCAAATTTCGTAACAACCAACCCTATTCAAAAAACAATACTTATCATTGTTTTTAATTTCGATTGGCTCACTTGTTTTGCTCCAGTCTTCAAATTATTAAATAAAATTAGGTATCTACTCTATAAACCTTTAACGTTAGTAATAATATCAGTCCGCAACAGATTTGCAATTTTATTTCTCCATTCTCTCTTAAGTCATATTCGCGGGAGAGATGGACCGCAGAGTGCGGACCTAACCAGTTTATTTACTTGCTGATACGCTGCGACGAGTGATGTCATCTTTAAACGGAAAAATTAAAAACACTATGAAAAAACAAAAGCCTCGTGTCTTTTGCTCAAGAAGTGGAAATAATCGGTGCAACACATTGACCGGCTAAAACTCGACACAATCGACGGGGCGGGCGGAAGTGTGGCAGTGGCGAAAAGCTCGCAACTGCATGAGGAGAAAGGAAGCGGCGCGCCGCGCGGTGTGATAAGGCGGCCGGCTGGCGTCAGACGCGGGGCGCGGGCGCGGGGTGCGGGGCGGGCGCGGGGTGCGCGCGCACCGCAGCCCCCGCGCCGCGCCATTCGCCTGCCGTCAGTCAGTCGCCCGCCGACTCCGCTTGAGCTTGTGTGACTCGCGCCGCTCCGTGCACCGCACACTCGTGTCCCGATCACGACGCGCGCCTCCCCGCTGTGGCCGCGAACGCGACCTCTACGCTACCGGCGAAACGTTTCTCCTAACTTACGTGCAACTTCCTATGTTTTAACTTTCGGACTGTTACGACCTTACCCGGCTTTTTTACCTCTTATCATGTAAGTGTTACAATTCTATTTAGCGACTCGTCGAATTCGGAACTCGCGTCGCAGTGTTCGTGAAACTTTGTGAATTAAAAAAGTACTGGTGAATTTTTTGGGTGTTAAATTTTAGTGGTCGTTGTTAGTGGACGGAGTCGAATCGCCGGCGATTTCCGAAATTCGATGGTAAAAATAATGAGGATAAGGGTGATTGGTTTGCTCTTAACTCGGTGTGATCGGTCGGACCCCTCGCTATCGCTGCCCCAGTAGCGCTGTAGACCCTAGTGCCAGCTGCAATGTGCTATCGGCTGTGTGCTCGCTACACACGCGATACGAGCTTTCATCGATATTGCCTATAATGTAAAAGTTGCTCTAAGTAGAACTCTTCCCCTAATCCCCTGACGAAACTTTCCTTCCTCATTACTCAACTCCGTCTTATATTGCGATCGTAGTTTGTTGTGTCTCGGCAATATTCCCGACTCGTCCAGGAGTTGTTTTTACTAGGCAGAATATAAAAATACGACTTCCTGTGTGTCCAACATTCATTTCGTTCTGATTCCGATGTCATTTGAATTTGTCGCTGTTTTTTTTTTAACTAACTAATTACTTAGTATTACTAAGTTCCCTGTCCGTCTTGCAAGTGGTAACCTATAGCTGAAATTGCATTACCTAGTCTATTCATTAGACAATTACTTCTTATTTCGAAAATGTCCGTTGGAAAATAATACATACATTGGAACATTTGAAATTAATTCAATTGAGAAAGGTGTCACTAAGTTAGTAGAAAAATACTTTCACTGATCTGTTTTGCGTGGCTCATTATTATCATGCTAAAATTACAAATAGTACCTATGTAACTTAAATTTGACAATCGTAGGAATACCTAGTAACATCCGAATAAAGTAATTTAAGCACACGTAAGTATGACAATTGCAATTTATAAAAAAAATTACTAAAAGTGTCTTAGTAGGTACCACGTGTGAACAAGGATCGAAAAAGAATTGAGAAAAATTATTATTCACTCGGTGAACCTGCGCATGATGTCATTATTGTATGTGTTGATGATGGAGTTCTTAGTGTACGTAATTACGAAATGATAACGCCTCTGGCCATGAGACTCAGTCAAGTTGACGTACAAAATTAAATATCAAATCCGAATTTTGGTAAGTTAATTTACTTTGTTACTATGCACTATTCAAATTGTAGTAAAATGCTTAATACTTAACTATCTACCTACTCAAAATACCACACATTTAATCCACAAAATATTTGAATTTGTAGATGACTGAAGAGTGTTACGAAGTACAAATATGTTTTAACTCTATCCAAGGTACTAAGGTCGACAATGCCATGGGCTAAGCATATCTGCTAGGGTGGCAGCTGGCTCACTACCTGCTCCCGACAATGCATGATTGTCAATACGAAATACGCTACGTATTATTATTAGAACAATGTTTTATTTCGTGCTCAGACTTAACCGAAGTTTGAATCGTTAACTTTTAACCAAACCAAATGTTCCAACAAAAATGTTGAATTCAGTGTCAGTATATTTTATTATAAACTAAAATACTTAAGACAGATATTGTAGGTATAAAAGCATTGTAGGTACAACATTAATGAATGAGACAGTAACACCTAGGTATTACGTTATTTTAAGAATATGACACTGTAGTACCTACTAAATGAGTACAATTCTAGGTACCTACCTACCCAATATAGGTAATGTCTGCCTACTTCCGAAGATAAACCTTTCAGTAGTCCTGGTTAATGGTCAAAGAATACCTACCTAATGCTGCACTTAATATCTACCATCATACGGACCACAAAGATGACATTAGCTATCAATAAAATAATTTCATACCTATAATGACAAAAATAAAACATTCTCTATCTTTCTGAATTACCTAAGTTCTTCTTTTTGGCTATAATGCAAAATTGGTGTAAATTTAGTAATATTTAATTTTAATTAACCAAATTGTCATTACTTTTCTATTTTTTTACCCATCCTAATTTCTAAATATTTATGATGACGTCGAAGCTAGCGGATATTTACCTACACATACATATGTATACAAAAAAAAAGGTAAATGGAAGCTAGTCCCTCGGCAGCTTAAGGCTTAAAGTCCCTGTAGGTTAAAAACCTCCATCCCCTTTAGGTACTTACACAATCACACTCCTCAAAATTTCGATGTACTGGACTGTAAATTATGTAACTTTACACATGAAAGTCACATGTACAAATATCAAAGTAACAGCCTATAATCTTCCCGCTGCAGGGAAAAGGCCTCCATCATTGAATTCAAGTTACCACTGCAATGATGGGTACTAACTAACATAATCACCACGCTTTACAATATCATATTTTCGGTAAATTTTGCATTACAATTTACATGTCTGTCATATTACATTTATTTACCTAAGGTGGTTATAAAACTCCGCATGGAACTAATTAAGAGAGATATTGTGCAGAGTGTAATGTGCCGTGCGATGGAATGTTTAATTTGCACGAAAAATACGAACTGCACTAAAATCGTAACATTTTTGTGGCATTATCAAAATTATCTTATCAGTGAATGAAAATTAAATGGATGTGCCATAGTTATCAAGTCACTTTCAGAATATGTAACCAAATTAATCATTGATAAGGACTCGCGTCTACAAATATTCCATGTGCGTGCACTTAATATTTGGAAGCTTGTAAACATTTTCAGACGATACGGGCAATGATAACCTCTTTATGGCAAGAAAGAAAAGTATGAATAGTCCATATTACCGTCTACTCCGCAAAGTTAACACAATGCGGTTTATAATGTCAACATTTCGGTGCCTCCGGCGCGCGTCGCCATATTCAGTATTGTATTTTTGTACGTTTTGTCGATGCGATCAGTTTAATGTCGGGGCTCCCTGCCCATGTTCGATAAGGCGTGCACATTAACGAGCAGTGCAGCGATAGCGCCGGAATCGTGTAATTTGCGCCTCGTAAATTTAAGCCGTCGCAAATTTTTCGCCTCTCCTGCTAATTACCAGTCCACCGTCGTCCCCTGAGACTGCTAAATGTGCCTCGCGCATGTCCCGAATGCAAGAGAACCTTACTTGAACCAGTACCGCATAAATTGAACAATAGCCTTTGTTTTGGCTATGGAGCTGACCTACACGCAAAGTCATCGCGTTCACTCTATAGTTTCGGTAGATGGACCATGACATATTATTATTATTAACTAAATGTTACGTCACATCTTTGTTATCCCAAATACCTAGTCGTGGGCTCGACCATTATTATGTACGTAACTAGTGATATATCTACCTTTATATTTTTTTTTATGGTTTCGAAACTTATTTGGACTAAAAATTATAGTCATTCCATACTTGTACATATTTGAGGAAAATGTGTTATAATATCAATACGCCATATGCCCATATCACAAATAAGCAAAAATTATTTCATTTAAATTTTCCCTAAGGCCAGTGAGTCGAGTCTCGCCCCGTGACCAACAAATGTAAAATCGCGCGTAGAATAACAAACGGTGACATCACTTCGCCTCTGCTAACTCCGCATGCGAAATGAAACGCATAAATGTTCAATTTTCAGCCATCACCCAAGATTTATGACTGACGATGCGCCGCCGGTAGCAACCTATCTAAAATATGTCCCTGAACGCAAACAAATTACAAAACATGACTCAGATCGATGGATATATTTTTGGTCTGATTTACCGTCTCGGAATGTTTTTAGGGTTTTAATATCATAACATTGGAAATTGCAGTCCTATGATACTTTGAAGTGAGACTTATAATTCCCAAGTACTAATTCAGAAGAATATTCTAGCTTTAGCAAAGGAACTCGTACGAAGAACCATAGAACAAACAACAATCATACTTCTCTTAGGTAGGTATACTTTTCAGATAAGACGATGAAGGTAGAATAATAGGGGTTAAAGTATGAAATTGCCGATTATTTTCCCACTTTTTATTTTGTTTATAGCTCTTAAGTATAGTCATATTATTGCGTAATTCTTTTTGTATTGCATCAAAAACTAAATAAAGTAACTTTTGACTAAAAAAAAAATGCAGTACTAGTGCCTATTACTTCAAAGGAAGTCGTTAAAAAGACCCCTTACAATGTGTCAGCTGACCTTCTTGTTCAATTAAGTATATTTGTATTATATAATTTGATTTTCAGAAATTTAAATACTATAATGCGTAGCTTTATAACCATCTAACTTTCACCTTTAATTGCATCGAAAACGGTTCAGGCGTTTTTAAAAAACTAAAAAAATGTTAGCATGGACAAATGACTTTTCTCGATTTCGTCCATACAAAACGGCAATTTCATACTTTAACCCCTAATATTATACATAGTAGGATATCGCATTAGCAACATTCAAACACTTCAGATTCGATGAAGCGTGGCGAAGGTAAACGTGGCAGTGGTTCTGCGTCGTGCCTATCTGCAGCGGACCGCGACCCAAGGTCTTCCTGGCTCGCGTCTCCTCGCTTTCCATCTGCCTCTCCATTGTGCGGTGACCTTGTCGCTCCAGCACTTTTTATCATCGCCCACCTAGCAGCTCTGTTTTATTACCGCAATCTCCGGCAGCGATAAGCCTAGTCAGCACTGATAACGAAAGAGGACAAGCTCGACCGCTGTTCATTTATAGCGTCAACTGAACGCTATTTATCACTGTAATTTGTTGGACTGTACAGTTAGCTTCTTGTTAACTGAAGTACTGCTGATTGGAATAATACTCAAAATTAATTAATTACTTTACTATCGAAACAAAAGCATGTTTTGGCAACTATGTTGAAATGTTTCAATAGAATTTAAGTGTCTGTAGTTGCTCAACTCAACAAAAGCAAATGTCAAATTATAAAGTGACAGGCAAAATGATCGGTGAAGGTAACTCAGGCTGCAACACAACGGCTCCTTTCGAACGACCACGTGCACGACCTTACCCCGATTTCAGCCGAAGTCAATTTTATCAGATATGGCCACCTAACATTCAAGCGGTGACGCGTTTAACCTTTCAGTCCATTTTAAATTACAAGTCATATTGCTTGGAAGTTTGCGCAAAATAATTTAAACTTAAGGTTATATACTAAAAAAAATATAACGGTCTACATAAAAAAATTCGTAACAGTAATTCACTTTCAAATTACGAATTGCCGTTAAGTGCGGTTGAGTGATACCTATACCTAATTAAGTTCGTTTTTGTTTGTTAATATTTTGATTTTGTAAAAATAATTCATTAAGTGCAGTTAGGCTCAGTCATCACACTCCGATTGTCTTGATAGCTCAGCGGTAAGAGCGCCCTCCTCGCCGGTGGGAGACCCAGGTTCGAGTCCCGGTCAAGACCGTGGATGTTGACGGGCCTACAAAACTTTACCAATGATTCGGGTGTTTCGTAACTTTTACGCACTCAACCGCTCTTCCCAAGAGTATCAATAGAATTGACATGATAAATTTTTCGATGGTAACTTGATCGAATCTGCGATCTCACAAAGGCCCCGCGCTCAACTGTTTTTCTGTCTCCCTACTCCCCACTTTCACCCCCGACCGCTCTCACGAGATTCTTATTTAGATTCGCTTCCGTCTGATTGCTCTTGGTAATCTTTTTCACTAGGTTATTGAATGTCTTCCCCGTGCGTGTCGAACACTGAAAGAATTTCAAGCCGTCGATGCCGCCATGAAAGGAATAACTTCCTTTTGAAGACACCATTTCAATTTCTCGTTTAATGCTTTAAATAAACTTTGTCCATTTGTTTTAAGTTAGCCCTCTGCTAATCATCCTTTGGATAAGTACTACCTTCATTTTGATCAATTTAAATCTAGCTAATATGATCTCGACCAGCTACCCTAGCTAGCCTAAAATAGCATTAATAACCTAAGCTAGCTAAGTAATGAACACGTTCAGAGAAATATCCGAAAAAATGTATGCAACTTTATTAATAAAAAAATAAATCCGTAGCTTTTAGCTTTAAAAATGACGACAGTCCATACAACCTTTCGACCCCTCTTTCGACCCTTTACAACACTTTTTTCGCATTAAAAAGTAGTCTATGTCCGTCCTTTCTCAGACTCTGGTATCTTTGTACCAAATTTCATTTGAATCGGTTAGGTAGGTAGTTTTAGAGTGAAAGCGTAACAGACAGACAGACAGAGTTTCTTACTTTCGCAATTATATGTAGTATTAGTAAGGATATAGATAAGGATATTATTCTTTACACGACACTGTACTCTACATTTAGTACATATTTACCTTCTGATTGGGTGTTTTTCTTATAATTTTAACTACCTACCTTATTTCGTTGTATAAAAGTAATGTATTCAAAATGCATGGTTACATTGTAACGTTGTCTTTACGGTTGCATTACAATGAAGTAAACCTTGAACAAGTACAAACGAACACAATTTTAGGTTCTCTTAGGTCTAAAACAATAATAATGTTGGTTTACCAATCTTGTCATCTATTTTTAATCGATTGCTTACTGCACCAAACTAACATAAAACATCAATCTATTTTACGGCAAGTGCCGACAGACGCTGTATTCTGTTCTTGCTGTATCATTGATTATATAAAAGTCATCTCCTCAGACTAGAGTAAAAAAAATTGGAACGAAAACTAGATTCGTTGTTTTCCACTCGAAGCAATGACGTCTGAAGCGAGGGGCACTCCGCCGACCGCGATAAAAACACCGTTGCATCCATGTCGAAAATAAAATTTAAAGATTTATGCACGATGGTGAGCGCGACGTTGCGTTGCCGCACACCGAGCTATTTTCAACCGAGTTATGCTTTAAATAGCGCATTACGATAGGATTTGGTTTCACGAGTTTTTTCCTCTTCTCGGTCCCAGACTGCCACGTTTGAACAGATCGCCCACACAGAGAATTCTTCCACAAGATGAGCTCCAACACTTATTGGGTAGAGTGGATCTCTGCTGAAATAGTTACTCGTTTTTTTTTAGGATTGATTCAGGGTGTTTTTATTGTTTGCATCAGTTATTAGTTTTACATTTATTAATATTGTTTATAAAGAGGAGATGCGGGTTCGAGTCCCGCCTGAGACATAATTTTTCAAGTTTATATACTGATATTATAATTGCAATTTAATTGCTAAAATATCAAATAAAGTATGTTTATAAGAAGTTTGTTGCAAATGATTGTTACGCCTCGGAAAATTCGTTGGAAATTCGACTCATGGATGAAATATTTGAGATAGATGCACATTATACGAAATACGTCATATCTCAGTGCGTCGTCAAAATAAACAAAAGCTAGTTAGTTTACTTAACCATTTAGGTATGTAGTCATGCAGGGCACTGGAAAAATAACAATACAAAGTTATTTCCTACTAGCTTGTGTTATGTCGGCCTAATATTTTGTTAGTCACCTAACCACTTGTTAAAAACACCTTTAAAATTTGGAGTCAGGTGAAGTCGTTATGGACTCAATAAATTGTTTCTGATTATATGAACGACCTATGTAGGTAATATTGTTTCTAGTAAAATAAGATAACAGGGCAGCAGGTTCCAGGCGAGGATCTCCAATCATAAAGGTATCATAAGCCAGCATCCGATTTAAAAAGTTAACTGCTATTTTTTCTTGCGCACCTATCATAGTTTACGCTGCATTTCTTGCTGGCAAATAACAAACGGAATCGTTAATTGAACCTAATGCCTACAATCTGCTGCCTGATGCGTGCGCGCAGCACGCGCCTAGCGCGGACCTGAGAGCGGCAGCCGCGCACGCTTGCTAACCCGGTAGCCGCTTGTGCTTGGCTCCGGGGCGGAACGCCCGGAGAGTAACCAGTGTGTTTTGTTGTTCGCAGAGTTGAGCCCGCACCGCACCGGCTTGTTCGCTGACCGCCGAGCCGCTAATCTCGCTTTTTTCGCGCCCCACCGTCGCCTGCCCAGACCTGCACCGGCCGCCGCCATGCTCGCGCACCAAGCACCGCTCGCCCTCTACTAAACTCTACCGTCAACATCGACAAGAACGCGTGTGATAATAATAATTTAATACTTGCCTAAATAAGCTTGCAACGTCGGTGTCTTTAATTCTAACTTAATTGTAAGCTAAAATTAATAATATTATAAGCGATAGTCGTCGAGAGCGCGAAAAGCGGTGCCGCGTGTACGTGCGCGTGTGTAGTAGTGTGTGGTAGTGAAGGGTGCGCGGACGCCGACAGTGCCCGCCGCAGCACGTGACCGGCCAGTGAGAGAGAAGTGCATGCACAGAGCGCGCGGGCGCGCTCGCCCCACGCGGCCTATGCGCCGCACTCGCTCTGCGTAACTGCGCGCAACTACCGCCCCCGACTACAGTGCCAACGATGGCCACCATGGTGAACATGAATAGCCTACTGAACGGCAAGGACTCACGCTGGCTCCAGCTCGAAGTGTGCCGCGAATTCCAACGGAATAAGTGCTCGCGGCCAGACACCGAATGCAAGTTCGCGCATCCCCCGGCCAACGTTGAGGTCCAAAATGGAAGAGTCACCGCCTGCTACGATAGCATCAAGGTAAGTCTCTTTGTTACAAATCTTATTTTCATGCTGTTTTTAGGATCCTTGGTTAAGTAACCGATTGTGTGAAAGAAATCAAGAGTAACCACTTGAACTTATTTGAAAAACTACTTATTCCGTTACGATTTTCCGGGTGAACAGAAACAACCCCTCAAGGCGACATTTCGCCGCCGCCATTCCGCTCGCCGACCTCAATCCCAAGGCTAGCTTGGAATTGGTGACGTCACCCAAACCGCCGCCGCCGTCTACTATTGTATGTGAGTTGGCATCGTGCTAACATAATGAGCAGGACGATGACTCGCAGCTTCAACCTGTTGTTATTATACTTCATATCTCATATTTTGACGATAATGCCCTCGCTCTCCTACACCAGTGGGCTTTTCAGGCACTTTAATAAATCCACGTATAATCCAATAAATGTTAGCCACGACTGCCATGAGCTATTTCATTAATAAGTTGACGATTTCCGATTCCGTTATCTGCGTATTGAAAACGTTATGAACATTCTCTTAAATGAGCAATGAGGGTAGAATAAAAAAACCTATATCTGCATCAAGTATAGATCTTCAGTATTAGAAAAAAAGGGAATAGATAGTTGATTACGTAAACATATATTCGTGACTCGTAAATTGGAGATGCCATCGCTTATTCAAAAAATCATATTTAAATACACTGCATGGTTGGTTTGCTAGCGCGCTATTGGTTTAGGCATTTCGGACGAACAGCAGGACACGTGATAAAAAATAAAAGTGGTATTTAACCACGTAGTACCGTAGCTCGTCCCGGTCCCATCTACCACGATCACTGCGCTGTGTCCGCGTAGCAACTGATTATCAAATCGCCCACAACCATCAGAAACCGTTCATTGAACTTAAACACACTATCCAATTTTCGGTAAAACGACAGTGAAATGTTTAATCAATTTCATTTTAATCAATGTCCTTAATTCCTCCTCAGAATTCCACAACAGGACAAATCGTTGACTAAACAAAGGAATTGGGATAAATAAAAGGCACTTTCCTAATTTTTCTTTCATATTTTCCTTTGATGCTTGACTGAATAACGCGATCAAGAGATAAAACGCACTGAGATCGGGCCCGTGCCCGTTCGCTCGGTAAAGATTTCGTGGCCGTCTCTCATCCGCTATTCAATACACCGAGGCTTTGGACTTACCTCTGGCGATGTCGTCGGCGACTCCGTTTCATTGCGGTGGGTGGCGGATGACACATTACCGGCCCGATGGCTGTCGAAACTAGTATCGCGTAAATAATATTTTTAACAACTCCTACAGAGTCGGCCATAACTCACTACTATTGCTGTTTTTCTTTTCATATTGTCATTGGCAACAGTCCACGCCTGCAACGTGTTCGGCGATCAAAATACTTGTCAGAGAAAGAATCTCGAATCTCGCAACTCCGTAACGTAGAGGCCATCGGTGGGCGTGCAGTCTTTCACGATAACGGGGGGATGTATGCTAGGCGAGGATCAATGTGGTAATTCGCTTAGCGAAGCATCGTGTATTCGGAGATGCTAAACAATGGTCGAGCGTACATTGTGCGGGCTTTGTGCATCGTGCTATCGCTCCATCGCGCTGGCACATTCCGTATAATGTTGTCCACGCGTCCAACATAACCACGCCAATGACGGCTTATCTCATGTGCTAGTTTTCCTCCTTTATTACCCATCCTGAAGAAAATAAAGTAACTAAGCTAAGCTTCTAAAGGAAGAGTATATCTGTGAACGTATTTAACATTATAAAGTAAGAATAGACTGCACTTGAGTCTACACAGTTTACATAAACGCGCTCTAAAGTCGTCTGCCTGCCACTAAAGCCTGCCAATAGAACCGCACACAAACGGGCGGCTCGAGAAAACTTTAAATAATCCCCCAGAGAATGTGCGATAGTGCAGCGCACGTCGTGTCTCTGCAGCATTAATCTGCACTATAAAAAGTATCCGAGCGGGTAGACGCTGCTCATACTGTTGACCATCGATGGAGCGTCCAGATATTTAACTGCGAGAACGAAAAAGTAAACAAGGACTTTGTGCGGAACTGAGCCATCTCTTTGAGGGATGACGGCGCAGCGGGCCCGTCCGCCTAATCGTGTAAAGCGTAGAATCCGTTCTTTCACTTTGAAACTCGTATCGTTCCTTATTTACAATTTTCTTTAACAAATCGTTAATTTAGGCTATTAAGTCGTGTCCAGGTTGTTGAGGCTTGTTTTTTCGTTCGGATGTTATTTTATGATGTTGTTAAAATAAGTATTCGTATATCGATTTCTATATAATTTCTGTCTTAAAATAAATCCAGATTTAAGATAGAGAAGGCTTGAAAAAATTGATCACGTTTTTAAGGATTATTACTATCTTAACTTTATCGAAATACTTCCAACAAGGTAACCTATCAATTTAGATTGAAAAAATCATTTCTTAGTGGGATTAACTTTGTCGCTATTTATAATGATACAGTGGATAACTTCAGTCTATCACGATAGTCATGTCAAATCCTCTAATGCATCCAAAATTTTTTTTGCTTTGTATGTTCTTCAGGCAGACGCAGTTGTAAAATACGATTATAATTACTCAGCAAAGCGATGTAGAGTTAATTAGATACGTGTGTTGATTCCCTAAAGTTGAAATACATTAATAGACCACATTTCTAATAATCGACTAGAGATCAACAGTCCAACATGCGTAGTTTTTAGTAGGTACAGTATGGTAAATGATAAGTAATATAAAATGACAATGGGCTGTTCACCTGTTGATGATGTAGATTATTGTTCTGAACTGAAAACCGGGAATCGCAGATAGAATGAAAATTGGGATGGCAAGCCTTGATGAAACAAAGCTTCTGCAAGCAGATGGTATAAGATATTCTAAGATTATGCGCAGTCGCATACAACCTACCGTCAATTCTAAAAGCTTAATAGCGTGTTATTGAATTTTACCCATGCAAAATTGTATAATTTCATTCGTTGAAACATCTCTTGAAAGTCAATCAATCTGACAACCTTTGAAGCAAACACGTAAATCCCGTTCATCGTGCTCTTGTCGCGCGGCGATGTTAGCAGCAACCCACGCGAAACTTGTCTGTCACCGGTGTAATCGAGGTCTGATCAAACAAACCCGCGAATCGCCGTTACCCGCACCCCTAGCTCCCCGCCGTCGCGCCGCGCGAACGTCTCCCATGATTAAGCCTTCAATTACGCGATATGACGAGGGGGTCATATTTGATTAGACTACGTGTTGTGTTGATTAAACCGAGCTTATTGCCTTATTCACTTACCTCACCCACACGCGACTTATCCACCAATCAACGACAACGCGAAACCGGATTTTGGCGTATCTTTCTGTCTATTCTGACCTATCAATTTTAACTGACATTAAAATGACTATAATTCACTTGACCGCGTGGATATGCAGCAAAACTTAGTAGACATTCACACCTCCGCAGTATGTAGAAGATTGGTAATTTTTTTTTTAAAGCAGACAACCTAGATGAAGCAATTTCCATTTTTATAAAACAGTAGGTGGACTAGAACAAGACTGCATCAATTTGCACAATGAACCGCGGTGATTATGTCATGTATTTGACACGGTCTCGACTTGAGCTCGACTAAACTTGTAAAATCAAGCGGATGACATGATGTCAGCCAGGCCGCCATGTTTATTTGGTCATTTTCGGTTAATCGCGGCTACGTTGCTTTGGCTTACTGGACGTGATGATAACTGCGATAAGAAACTACACAATCATACAAAATAAAATTAAATAATGTGCACATGTTTTGACTTGTTTGAGTACAAACTTGATTGAGTATAAATTGTGTAGTTAACAATTTATACTCAATCAAGTTTCTTAAAAATTGCTAAGACTGTTTTTTTTTATTTTATTAGATGACTTCTTAATACATTAATGGCCAAAATAGTAACTTGATCTTATTTAAAACAGGTTTTTTCGTTAGGTTTTGACAGCGACAAGTCTGGTAAGTAATACGGTAACTTCACACATCTGCGTGAAGTTTAAACCTAGTTTATCCGATATAAACCCAGACACGAAAACACGATCTCACTAAGTTACGATATGTATCAGTCAAACATCAGCCTCGGATCCCTCTTTGTTTAATAATACAGCTGAGAGTACACGTACCTATCTATGTCCTGATACAGGATGGCCAAATCCCAACCTGTATAAAATTTAAAGGTTTCAATAAATACTAGAGATAATTCGCTAAAATTATACTGTTCTAGTTTTTTGAGAATTGATTTTGTTTAGAAGCAATAAAATAAAATTAATTGGGGGCAGCACTTAGCTCTGTAGTAGTCCTCTTAAAAAACTTGTTTGCTGTCGTGGAATTGAAGAATTCCTGGTCTTACCTGAAATTATAAATAAGATTTATAATAAGCTGAAGCTGGCATGGAACTCACACAAATTGACAAAAACATCTAAATGAAATAGTTTTAAAAATATCTCAAAAAAGATAGGAGTGCCATACATTTTTGTCAATAATTTAACAGACTGTTTAGGTAGCGATTGAACCTATTAACTGATCTGTTTACTGAGGTGGCTGCTAGTCGTCTACATGTCAAAATATTTGCCACTGTGCTTCAATTTATATTTATTTACAATTGGTAGAAAATATTTATACTAACATAATTTCTAGCGAAAGCATTTGTAATAAAATACATAGGTCCAAATTTAAATATTTAACTTTGCACACAAAATAATATTAAACCAAAATGTTTCTCTGGCGTCGTTCAAAAATCGCTTTATACCAAAAATTATGCAAATAGTATGCATAAATTTATATTAAATACCCAAGAGTGGATGCTAATCTGTTATTGGATTATAATTTCAAGCAGTTTACAACCACATCATGTTACAGGTTTTCCTTATTCTAATTACATTTTCAATAAGATGCAATTTGCACATTACGTACGTATGTGTTGTGTTTGTTCATGATTAGGCAATAATATTTATTTATTTATTTGTTAATTTTATATCGATCCAACCAAATCGGACGCATAAATCGAGTAAGAATATGCAATGCCATGAACAAAAATACTTAAAGTACAATAAAGTTTTTTATAATAAATTGAATCGACATGAAGCGTACGAAATATGAGCCACAATTTTTGTGTCTATGGATTATGATTGCCTGTAATTTCTTGTTTGGCACAGACTCAAAATTGTAGGTTATTTCACGCTTTTTGTAGGATCATAAAAAAGTTTAGTTTAGTTTAGTAGTTTCTACTCTTCAGGGTGCATTTTTTTTTTCAAATAAAAATAAGGATAACTTAAGGAAGAAGTTATAACCTTATTGAACAAAGAAGAACTAACGAAATCGGTCTACTTGGTAAAAGTTATGCGTGTCATGCATACATAAATAAATTCATAATATGCGTAAAATTCATAACTTCTCCTTTTAGTCGGTTAAAAAGGGAAGGTATTGTTATGTAATATGTTTTATTTTAATCAAATCGTTTCTCGTCCGTGTGAAAGGCACGGCGTATAATAATATGTAAGTGCGTTGCTACTTTTTTTCTAAATTTATCGTCTCGTATCGTCCACCAAATAAACAAATACGACATGAACCCAATATTATCGCGTCGGATTTAATTAAATCCCTAAGCTACAAATTAAATTGCATTTGAATTTTCAATAAATAATGTGCATGCACACACCCACACACACACACACACACACACACACACACACACACACACACACACACAATCTCACACTCACACTTGTACTCTGTATCTGTGTTCGGTAATGTATAACCTTTACTTACCTTACAATTTCATTTGATTAAGTTCACCTACAGTGTTGTAAATCTAACTTGAAATATACTAGGAAGAGCGAGGCTTTCCCAACACAAGTATCATTCGATTACATTCTGGGAAGCCCCGGCAATATATTTGTAAAAGATTTACTGAAATAAATACATTTTTATTATTTTATTATTATTTATAATGTATTCATTTTGTTAAAGCTTTATGCAAGCAGTTTCGAAGTGAAAGTGCCCCGGTAGGTATATCGGTTCGCAATCTCAGAACGTGGGCAGTGCAGTGCAGTGATAGATGCCGTCTGCCCGCGCCGAGCAACAAATAGAAATAGGGACCGCAGCATCAACCCGTCCACCCACTCATTCACTTTCATCGTGTCGCAAACTTTACTACCGACTCGCCCGCCGAACAAAACAACACAAACCTTGTCGACTTTATTAGAGCGGAGAATACATAGTCCGATAAATTTAATCCCAATGTGAAAGGATTTTTGTTTATTCTATGCTTAAGCCAAAGTTCACAGTCAAGAAATACAAATAAGTCGTTACGTAACGAGCACAATCCAGAATTAGCCACCAAAGTGGCACGCCGCCATCCCTGCTTCTTGGAAAGTATAAATTGCTTCCAGCAATTCTCTCCTCACTCGATATTGCTAAAGTTTTCTGTTTTATTCTATAAATATTTTAAAAAAAAACAATTCTTTTTCTGTCGTGGAGTCGGTCTCGGTACACAGAGAAAGAAAATTAATTTGCTTTATTCGTTCAAAAATGAAAACAAAAATCCTTTGACGAACTCCGATCGGCCAAACTCGGTCGGTTCGCTCGCAAATGAGCAAAACTACCGGAGGCAAAGGCTATTGCTTTAGTTCCTCATAAAGGGTTTTCAAAACCCGTCCACCAAGCGTTGAACTGCGGAACATTGTTGGAAAGGTTTGAACGCTAACATCTCGCGATTTATCCACTAATTCAGTTTGTATAAATCTTAGTCTTGCAGACATCGTTTCTCTACTGTAATAATGAATATTTTTTCTTTGGTTTGGTAGGCCACACCACTTTTAATTAGTTCAAATAATTTATTTTAAAATCAGTTTTATAACAGCAAATAGGCCCTAGGCCACTTTTACACGTCCCAATATTTTAATCTACCACCATTGCTTCCGGACAAGACGTGTGGGTGTGGGCTAGTACCGAGAAGAAGCAGTGATGATAGTGCCCGAGTTTAATAAAACAAACAAATCATCACTGCTTCATCAAATGGCATCACTGTATCAAATACCAGCAACGAGATTGTAGTAATTCGTTAAAAATGCGAAGACAATTTCCGAATATTCTACTTAATATACATTCTGAAACCTGGAACAGCAACTTTAACTTTATGCCTAATACTGAAATTGCTTACGTCACTATTCTTTAGACATAAATGTAGGTTTTTTCAGGCGTTTATCATATCTAAAAAACTTGTTCTACCATAAACCAACTGTAAAATTTATGTTGTCTGTGAGCAATTACGCACTTTGTAGACGCGTTCTAGACGTTCGAATAGCATGGTAACGTTACATGTCTTGCTCGTAATACCTACGCGAACTGTCTGTACAACCGGATCTGTTTTGGATTCAAATAGATGAAGGTCGTGCAAAATTTCAATTCGCTTTTTACTCTCATCGCTGATTATCCTTTGAGGATGATTCAGGTTGATACTGATTAAATAACCTACATTAGTAGGTAATATTAAAATGAAGTTAAATTCTACAATTCCCTAATAAATTGTACTAGACCCCCTGTAAAAATAGATGTAAGCTTAGAAATAAACAAATAAATAAAATCGTGCGTAAAACTTATCAGAGCGAGAAAAATTTAATTATTAGGTAGTAAACAACTAAAAAATTGTATATCTTGAAAATACAAAGCAATAGTTGTTTTTTTTTCAAATATGTACATGTTATACTCGTACATACATAGCAGGTAATTTATCTTATACCACTGTTTACACTGGTGTTGCGGTTTAATTTCGTCTAAAAGCCAATATACATTCAGGGTGTTTTTTGTTGGCAAGCATTATTTTGTAAAGCATATCGTAAGTCAATTTTAATTATTCGTTTAATTTCCACTGTTTGAACTATTAGTTTCTCAATACTTTTAGAACTTTCCAAATTCCATTTTACATTTTGAAATGGAATTTGCAATGTACTTAATGTATTATCTTTTTTGAAAAGGTAACTAGGTGCCTTAGTTGTTTTTATTTATTTATTTTTATCATTCATTATACCTCATCAAAACCTTAAACTATCTGACAAAATAACGATTCGTTTTTTAAAAATCTACTCGAGTCCGATATTCGGGAGTCAGCACATCACTACATCGCGTGATATCGTTTGCATTAGTTTTAAAAATCACTTAATCTGACCCAGATTGAACGCCAGCCTGCCTCAAGTAATTGCTGCATAAATTGTCGTTCTCCGTTTTAATTGTGCCAGCTATTTGGTTTCGTTCGACATTTTTGATAGCCATTGTTATTTTATTCCTCCTATACTGCTCGAGTTGTTTGTTGACGACAGAATTTCCATGGCTGGATTTCAAACATTTTGATTTTTCATTTTGAAGTTCATGCCTTTCGAACAGTTTTTTCACAACCATCTTCAATCTCAAACTCAATTTACTTCCCGCGGTCTCATTTAATAAGATTCACAACCCCACGTCCAAATTCTTTACGTAGTTATAAATAACAGAATTTAATAAGATGTCCAACTTTCACATTGCGTGATAAGTGGGGTGTCACGTTCCGTTCGCTCTCGGATTTCGCCATTCGCCGTTCAAATTGCACTCCCGACCGGCGTTCATGCGCAGTCTCGCACTGTTTCTGCACTAACAGATAAGTCGACAGCTACGGCGAAATAACTTATAATCAGTTAATTATTATAACACTTCAGCACGAACTTACGCAAAATGTTTCTGTTCCACTTCTGTATAATACTCCAGATCCAGAAGCTATATTCCACAGGTAAAAAATATTTGCCGTGAGTTCACTGAAATCTTGATTTCTAAAAACGGCCGTCTCAATTTTAATCTTTCCACCGAGCGCAAAGCGCGGTTTGAAAAATATTGTCGTGCGTGGCATGTCCATTAGGCAAAATATATTTTTAGGTAGTGCTCTCAATTTATAAACTATCATTCCAAGTTAAAGATCTAGAATTTTCGTTCTGTATTGCCGGTGCCACCGCCGCGTAGTAGTTAATACAAAAATTTCATAAATCGATTCAGAAGGCATTACATTTGATGCGGTCGGTCAACCGTGTGGTTAATTATTTACATGTCCTGTGATAGTAGAATGGAAATCGGATGTCTATTTCTACTATAGCGTTTCTAGAGTCGTCAATAAAAAATACCACGAATCGTTCGCGAATGAAGAGGGGCGGCGTGCGGCGCATTCCTACATGCCGCGCATTTCCATCCGATATTGCGCCGCCATTATGCCCTGCTCCTCGTTCCCCCCCTCTTTAGGCCCCAACCCGCCGCCCTTTAATTAAACGGTGAGGCCCGAGAGACACGTCTCCACCGGCAACGTGGAAAATCACGTAAATAGCTCCAAAGTTTCTCCGCGTGCTATGGTCCACTCCATTGATAAGAAATCTACCCGAATCCTGCTTTTATTTAAAATTTCTTGAAACCCTAAGTTCCCAGCTTTGATATTCCCAGCTAGATTTGATACCACCGCGTTTCAAAACTCTACCAAACAGTAAGTTTTCCTATGATGCCAATCATTGTTGCCATGGCAATGCCGGATTAAACAATGCGTGTAATTTAACGACATTAACCTCGTTTCTCAACACATCCGCATAATAAAATAAAGACGACTCCAGCGGGGCTCATAATGGCGCTGGCGAGGCCCCGGCGCTGGGTATCGGCGTAATGAGCGCGACTTATCTGCGCTCATTTGCATGCGGAGTGTATCGGCCTCGACCTTGGCACCTTGCATCATGATGCCATACGCGCTAAATTCGACGCCGAAACGCGTCATATTGACGTCACTGGTAGAACTATACCATTATCCGATAGCGAAAGTTCTAACTCCCTAACGACCTAGTCATCGAGCGAGACGTTAGAAGACTTTCCCTTGTTTTAACACATCAAATAGTGAGAAGTACATGTTCTGCGTATAATTAAACGGCGGCCATGTAAAATAACGATGGTAAACACACGTCGCCCTGAATAATGACGCATAAATGAAAAGCCTTTCTTCTCGGCTTCAACTTTTACTCAGATGTTATCGGCGAACACCCGTTACACTCTCGGAGCTGATCGTTATCCGCACTTAGGTCGCCGCTCTGCCGTCTCGCTGAATAACTCAGATCGACAGGCAATCGCTTTCGCAAAAGTGCATTTTCAGCCAGAGGCGATGCCCGGGCCCGACGTGCCACGCTTTAGCCCCGTCGACGCTTTACATGACAATTGCGATGTCCCTGGGGCGGGAGACGCGACTCAGCTGCTCCACTGCCATAGCTATCTTACAGTTTCACTGCCTTAGCGATATCGAACAAAAATATTGCTAGCTCCATACGCATTATAGTACATGTAGTTTTTTGTTTGATAAGTGAAAGTTATCATGCAAGACAAACGTATAAGTTCAGTGAAAGATCTGAAAGTTCACTAACCAAACTACCAAACACTATGTAACGTAAATTATTTATTGCGTTGGGTTCTGCTGTAAAAGCATTCTGGGAATAGCGGTCAATAACTGGAAAAAGGCGAGCTTTGAAAGTTCTTTCGCGACTCAGTTTGCATAATTGAATACGTTCACTAGTCGCGTCACGCGCGCCTCCTCCCGACTTAGCATCCTTAATTGGCCTACGTATTATTTGCCAATTAAAGTGAATTCTCATCGCGGACGTGACACGAAACCTGTACGATTCCGCGCCAAAGAGATTCTCTCCCCAGACACTGAAATTATTACTTACAAACAAACCCGTCTTCTAATCACGATATTGAGTAGTCATGAGACTATCATGTAAAAAAGGACTTGGCATAGATTAAACCAATAATTGATGTTTGCCAGTTAACAAACCATCCAAATTATGTTACATATAGTACAATAGTGGATAACGAACGAACATATTATAAAAACTGCTCTCCCATTCGAACATTTATTTTTAAGTTTTTACTACGAGTATAATATTACATATTTTGATATACTAACATTCCAACTAACTAACACCTTATTATTTCGCAATTCCTAGAAAACAAAAATTTGAAATAGCGACAAAGCGTGTGAATTTATTTAGCATGTACGGGAAAACTTAATTTTTAAGGTTATCAATTTTCAATGACGTATTTATAGAGAATCATATTGTCTTTACGAGCATCCCGAGTGCTCGTTTTTGTGATATTTTTACCTTAAGCACGTTATAGCTTCGTAGGGATTCAAGGCCATCCGTGCCTCGCAGGAATCGCGTTCCTGATACGACCGGGAATGCCTCTCGCTCGCTCCCGGCTGGCCACCAGGAATGCGTGCAAAATAAACAAGCATAGCCGGTTTTGTTGCGCTCTGTCCGCCGGCTCGAAGGCGAACGCAGCCTTTTCACATCTCGCACTCTTCACTTGTATACACACAGTCATGCAGATTTCACGTATAAAACAAACTTTTATTACAGCCATTATACATTTAAACAATGGGAAAGGCACACAATAGTATCCACATAATAGCACACGTCATATAAATCTTTATTGTATTCCAACATCAGTAGCCATATAGTACAGTTGTTTCAACTGCTTCACAACTTATGGCTTGATATTACGTCGCTTCATTTATTCTTGTTTTTTCAGGCGCTCATATATCTCGCTCTTAAACTTCATCGAGAACCATATTTTCAAGTACATTGGTTGTTACGCAAATGCTCAAGTATGCTTATTAGAGGTACCTATACTTCAGATGAAATGACTGCTCTTGCCGATATCCTTAATGCTGAGGGTCGTGGGTCCGTGACCTTTTTAGACTAATCCGTAAGATATTGAGAACAGTTACTTTCTTAGTCTTCTGTTTGACTGTTACGTTGCGGTACCAACATAAAAATAAGAGTCATTAATAAATTTGTTTTTATAAATTGAATCTTACTTGATGAGAAACAGTATAGACACCAACACTAACTTACCGACAGAAGATGCAAAATGAATCTCCGTGTTATCACAGAATCCACAAAACTAAAGCGTCCACTTTCATAAAAATTGATAGCGTTTACCTAGTGATAAATAAGTGTCGCTTTTAAAATATCATTTGTCTTCTGAGGAGTGTACTGTTAGTGGCCTTTTGATTGCATCAGCAGACGATCGCGATTCCCACCTAAGCCGCTTACCGACTCAAATACCCAGTTGCTGCATGGCGTTCATTATGGAACGACATAATAAAAAAACAGAATTTAAAATATGCAGCTCAAAAAGCAAATTGACTCTAAACTTAAATAATTTATGTACGGAATAGCTAATATTACATATTTGACCGTGGATAATCTAAGTTTGAACCATAACTTGAGTCAAAAATGTATTGTTATAATATCACTCTAAATGAGCCGAATTACGGCTGACCAAAATAATAATTAAAAAAATATAAATGAACGATAACATCTCTGATGAACAATGAGTAGGTGTTTGCTAATGCAAGATCCGAGTAATCCGAATCTAAAGCTCTTTGCTCTCTACATATTAATTGCTTCATTGGCACTGTGACGCAGTGTTAGTCTGTTACCCTTCGTATCCTCATTTGGGACTAATATGCAAATGTTGACTTGCTGGAATAAAGGATTTTCATAAGAAATTATATATTAGTGGTGAATGCTCAAGTACCTATTTGAATTAAAAAACCTAATTTTCCTACTTTAAATTCTTGCTCATTTCCGACTTTTAGATGTTGAGATTTGTATTTAATTTTGACTTCATTTATGAAAATTGAAAACAAACAATATCTTGGTAATTTGAATAATATGCTTAACCTCGCTTCTTTGGATCCAGTATAATATCTGAAGCGTACCAATCTCGATATTTAAATCTGTACCTCGATTTGCGTGCTTTTGATCATTTGTCTTTAAGGGATCTCTAAGGAGAATATTAACTAAATCCATAAAATACAATGAATCCCTAATTCTTTATGATATTGCATATTTAAATAAAAATTACAAAATAATTTAATTACCTAATCTTTTTTTCAATCGTTAATTTAAATTTTACTGGCCTTATTTTCTACATACCTAGTAAAAGTAGCCGAAAAAACTTTTGTATCCTAGTTAATGAGTAATCGACTAACATAATTTAAGGGTCCAGTGTGTGTTCAGCACCCCGTTGTTTTTATTCTAGCACAAAGCCCCGCGCCCGGTGTAGAGCCGTAGAACTGTAGAGGTAGTTTTTGTCGGCAGGTTCGTTAGGCGAGGTGGCGCCGCTACAGTACGTGCTTGGGCTCGAGAGTGCTCCTCCAACTCTTTAACTGCCTACATGGAGGACACTCCACAATGCACTCTCCTATTATAAACTGCGCTTTTAATGGTTTGCGCCGATTTTAATTACTTGCGCCATTTCAGTAGTTCATGTCTACTATTTGCGTACGAGTGCTTTGCTGTTTGACTTGCCGGCTTCCTCAGATATTCAGTATGTCGATCGGGAAATCTCTTCAACTGTGACCCTTCGACACACTTGACTATCGTTAGGGAATACTTCCAGTATTGTTTGATGTGCGTTTGAGGTTTACATTTAGTTATTTACTGGACAAGTTCACAGAAATAATACGTACATAAAAAGCCATATAAACATGGCCATCCATTTTGATACATTTTTTAATAAAAAATGCCGTTTACTAGTTTGATACCATAGAAATAGAACGACGCACAAACAATATAATTACAGGAATATAGGGATTCCGTTATTCTAATAAATGGCAAATACTGTAACAAAAAATAAACCATTGAAAATATGTATGTAAAACTTTTCCTGTTATTGGTTTCGGTAAACAATATTATCACCTTTAAATAAAAACCTCGAAGCGACATAATGAGACCCTCTGAAGCTCACGAAGGACGAGTGCTCTCAGGTCGAGAGGACAGCACCTAGATACGATGTCTAACGAAGACGTTCAAAGGCTTACTGCACTGCTGCCATCAACACTCGGATTTACACGGCCGGCTTGCTGCATTGTAACGTGTGAGTAATGTACGGGTTTGCTCATTCCGGCGTGCCACGTCGCTCTAAACTGAAAATCAAGCGATAATCCCGTTCGATATAGACTGACCGCTCTGGATGCAGCGGCAACAAAATCTATTAAGTTCGCCAGCTCGCTCCATCACGGCGAGCGCTAATGCAGGCATTGTAGCGTTTACCGCGGCGCGACTAAACGCTCGTGTGTGCTCCACGACCGCGGATTACCACACGCACAATATCCACCAAATTGGATAATACACTTAAAATACAATCGCGCTATGAACGCGCCGTAATCTAGTGACGCGGCTGCCGATGAGCATATTAATTTGTCGCGGGAATAGGATTAGCGGGCGGGCGGCGGGTGAGCTGCGGGGCGCGGCAGCGTGATGCGATCACCGGCTTACAATGTTGATACAAAGTACAGTGCAGCTCTTCAAAATTCTACCTATTGTATTCTTAATATCAAAACGCCTACTTAGTTACAAGTACCTACGCACTTTCACTAACTTTGCGAGATCAACAAACTTTAACGTCGTCATACGAGTACTCTTACTTACGCTAGAAAAATTCTATATTACGTAAACGTATACACATGACAATTAAATGTGAGTACTGATCCGCAGTATTAATCAGGATAATAATAATATGATGTTTTACATTCGATTGTGGTGCGTGCGGTGCTTTATTTTTGTCTCGAAATGTGGACGAGATAATCTTCGTATGTGGACGTAATTCCAAGTAAAATACAGTACCTACTAAGGAAATAAATGAGTAGTAGGATCGAGTATTATCTGCCGATTTGACATGATCTGGTATACGTATATGAACGGTTTTTCTGAATCACATGCATCTGAGCGGCTTCCCGAACGACAATATTTCTTACTTTGACAGCGGGATCGCGACGTACGGGACCCCGCGCCCTCCGCCGCCGGCCTCGTCTTGCAACTTTCCAGGCGTCGCATCAGTGTTTCGTTTTGTGAAAAGTTTTAAACTGTACACTTTAGGTTCTTTATTGTCTTCGCGAGGCTCGTCTCTGTCTGCGTAAAATTTAAACATCTTCTTTTCTCAACAAATCGCCGTATGTAAACTTCATCGCTTTGAAGTTTCTATGCGTCTAGCACGCGAGACCGGTTAAGGGGTTTGCGAATAATCTTGTTTTGCTATGTAACGAACAAACATCTGTTTGATCTCCTAGCAACACGACCCGACCGTTACGATACGACACATGTGTGCTGTGACCGCATTACTGGTTTTTTCAGAAAGCTCCGCCCTTAGCCCTCTTGTCGCTCCTCCCTCCGTTTCTTTCACTGTCCTACTTGTTGAACAGACACGTGAGTGCTAAAGAATTCGAGACGCACTGATTCGTCGTTCATTTGAAATACGCTATACAATACCCACGAAGCAAAATCTAAATGGTCATTATATAACCTTAGACCTTTTTTATCAAAAGATACTTACTCGTCAAGCAAGTAGAATAGGCCACCTTTATCGAGTAGTAAACTTAGAAAACATTTGTATAAAAGTCAACAGAGAGCTCGCAGCGTTGGGGCTGTACCCTTACCCGTGTCAGCTTAAATCGAAATTTTGCCGTGGGCCGCGACGGATAGCACCAGTTAACTTGTAACTCACTTTTGATGTATCGTTGTTTTTGTAAAGTTGGATGCCTTGTAAACATCTCAGCAAGAAAGTTTTGAGTGTGCCTTCCGCCGTTTTAGATTATTTTGAAACGATTAAAAGAACCTTTTTTTTAAGGTGACTAACTCTCCCGTTTTTCTCCTCTGACATCGGGCAAATTAAATAATACGTGTTAAATACTGACCAGTCCTTCTGTTACGGATCGCTTTAGGACGAGTTTGGATGACAGTTGTAAGCTTAATGTATGGGGACGGATTGTGTTGGGACATTGATGTTCTGGATTATAGCAATGCCGGTCGATAATAAAACAATACTCCACCCGACGTTTTTATGAGTCGATCTCGTGCTGAGACAGCGCTTTTGGAGAATAAACAGAGCGTAAAGTCATGTCATCTAGGCTTCCGCGATAGAACGCTAGATCGATGCTTGTATAGATTTAGTAGTGAATTTACGTACTACAATTAATACAGATAAGGCAAAACGGATCTAGAAATAGGTTATAAATCCGAAAAGCACATAGGCTAATTTTTATCCCGGAAAAATATACGGTTACATAAACGTCAATTTATAAAATTTCACGCAACGTACGTAATCGCAGGAATTAGATAGTAAACCATCATAACAAGCTCATTAATACCGTCGCTTAAAAGAACTAAAGTGCGTATGAATAGTAAAATTTATCTACGATAAATTAAGTTCGATTCTGGCGGCCAATCGCATCCATCTCGCCCGTGCTTGATTAGAAGTTAGACCAAATCTTATTTGTTTTCGATTTCTCGTATGATCGGACTTTTGATAAAATTATCTAGTAATAGTCGAATCGACTTTCAACATTGTCCGTGGTAACTAATGACGAATTTATTTATTTTGTTTTCTCTTTATTCCAGGTACTTATCATCACCATATGATGACAATAGGCGGGTGAGCGTGTTCGCCGGTCGGCTTCTAGGGTTTTATGTAAATGTCCGCCGATAAACCGACCTCCACCCGCGCGGCGACGCTCATTTGCATTCATAGGCTCGTAACCCTTGCTCGCTCTTCCTTCGCTTATGCAGCCTCATCCGTGGCGCGCCAGCGTAAAACTTGCTGCTTTGCCTTTTGCACGATAATTTACGACTCCCTACGTAATACGTCCAGGCGATATGAGTTCGGCGTGTCTATCTACTCCTGAGCGTGAGGTCGCGATGTTGCCGTTCGATTTACATATTATATTAAACTCGCCGTTCGCCCGAGCCCCTACACCGCGTCGCTACCGGCCGTTACGCTCCAACTTTTCTCAATTTTTCTGTCCATAAAGCGCCCGAAACGAAAGTTTCTCCGTCCGCCGCATGAGGTCGAGTGTAAATACGCTTTTTATAATGTACTTAGTCATTCTGTCGCCCTCTGAAATAGACTTCCTTTAATGCGGCCCTGAGTTTTGAACTAAGTTGGGAGAATCGTAATGAGCAAAATCTATAATGTCATAACGTGATCTAACATGAACTAGTTATCGTGTCCACGACACGAATAAAATTACATTGTATATTATATTTACAACTTCCTCTAAAAGAGACAAAGCACGTTTTTAAAATACTTGCCTGATATCTGCGTGCGTTTTTCACTTGTGCAACATGCTTAGGTAGAGCCAGTAGGTAAACTATTCGCACCTGTGTGCCGAGATCAGTCATCGCGGTACCGACAGTACCAGTACCAAAATGTATTTACTTAAAAATGACCATTGTTCATAGCAATACACATTTGTCCCCCATTATTTGAAACTTCCTCAATAAACACGCCGACCGTGTGTTCTAACAATTTTATTTTCGAAAATCACAACACATAACTAATCCTCTACAAGGTGACAAAACTTTGAACATGTATAACATAATTTACATACAAAAGTCTACCCGAATATCCAAATATTATGGAGCAAACATGCAATGTCGTACTAACGGTGACAGTTGAAAGCACATTGATGGAAGCTCGCGTGACACGAACCCCTCCCACTTCGTCGGCAGTCGCCCTCTCGTTAAAACTTTCCGAAATATGACGCGCGTTTGCAACCCTTTGTGTTATTTTTCTACAGCTCCATTACTCGGTTGCCCAGTGTCTTCGAGTTTATCCCATTTCACTTTTTATCTGTGAGAGAGTGCCGCAGTTGTAATATCTTTGTGATGTTTGCGTAGTTTTCCTTTTTCCGGTTGATCCTATGATTTGGTGGCATTAGCGAGTAGATCTCAGCGCGGGCGTACGGACAACGAGCGCTGGCCGGGCCGACTCTCTGACCCGATAGCGTCAATCTAACTCCCAATTAGTCGAATGCGATTATCCGATTCGGATCCAGAATCGCTGGCGTCTTCGCCGCGCCGCCCTAAGACAAGCCCGCCAACTTTATTAATTAAGCCGTGTCTTATCTCTTGTTAGCACTCATTCTATTATTTGTCTTTTCACCGCTCATTTCCATAATTTCATCGGCGAGTAATTACTTACCACTAACGCGAAGCGTTTCTCATTCTGTTTGCATATTTTGTTGTCGTTTGCCTTGTAAAGTTCTACTGGGTGATGGCGAATTAAGTTGACGGAGTATTATCTCTGTTTGGCTGTTCATAGCCGAGTTTGCAATCGCTGTTAGCAATGAAGCGAAGCGGTTTAGATAGGCACGGTGCGTCATATTATAAACACAGACGGTCGTCTGCGTAGTTTGACCATTGTTTCCAGGTCTGTGAGAAATGGCTTTGTTGTTAAAATGATGTGCCAGTTAAGGGACGCGGTGGGCGAACGTTGGTAAAGGGGGAAATGCGGCCACTCTCCCTCACTGTGTGTTTAATTAGCTTAATTGACATCGCGAGGCGCGGTGTCCGAGCGTTTGTTTGCGCTATCGCGTTACTGGTACTGTCGACGCGGTACAGCACTAGACTATCCTTAATACATTTTCAAAGTTATGCAAACAGAAGTCAATAGGAAACAAAAACTAGGTAATTCTATTTAGAACCGCGAATTCCTACCTTATTCTTTTAAAATATGTTTTCAATATGCACAGGACCGCTATATAATAAATTTCCTTATGTCTGTATCTTCAATTCTTACAAAAAGCGTCTAGTCAGCATCCAGGAATAGGCCGCGGAGCCGACTAAACGCCGCGTCAGCGTGGCGTCATACGGTACTAGAGTACCTCTAAGTTTGCTCTTCCGCTTTCATCCTAAAGGTGAAACTGCTGCGAATTTATTTTATTCCTTAAATGGCTCGAATAAATTGTATTTCGTACGTGTGCTGACTTATAATGACCTTTTGTGGCGTGCAGTTTTACAATTTTGAATATCTAGCGAGACGTATCTGATTCTGGAGACTAGTCTGTGTATTGTGCTATAAATATATTTTGTTTAATATGAATGAAGCATTCTCTTTTTGTTTTAATATAATTTTGATGCCAAAAATCCGCGCCTCTAATGAATATCTTCGCTCGGCCCCATCATACTCGCGTGTGATTAATCTCGCGGCGAACAAAGGAGTCCTGTTTCCGCGAGCCCTCCACACGATCGATCACTCACCTCCTCGAATAAAAATAATAATAAATAATAGGGCTGGCGCCATTGTCCAAATGAGGCGTGCGTGTCAGCGATAGTTCGCCCCGAAGTAATATTGACTGACTGACTAACAATATAGCCGAAATACGTTTACCCCTTTACCGTTTATTGTTTTCGCCAAGGTCGACTTACTTATTTGCCAAATTATTACAAAAATGCCTATATGTTACCAACATAAGTTTATCGATGCGGCATACTTAGTGCTTTAATGTAATGTTATTTATGCTTTTCTATTCACAAATAAGATACATATTTTTTTTAACGAATGATAGCTCTTTATGAACGATTAATTGCTCAAGACAAAGCCCGCCACTCTACGATGTTCAACAAACGTCTCTGCGTAAGAATAAAATAAAACCGGCCAAGTGCGAGTCGGACTCGCACACGAAGGGTTCCGTACCAAAACGGCAAAAAAAACGGTTTTTTTGTATGGGAGCCCCCCTTCGATATTTATTTTATTTTGTTTTTAGTATTTGTTGGTATTGCGGTAACAGAAATACATAATTTGTGAAAATTTCAACTGTCTAGCTATCGCGGCTCTTGAGATACAGCCTGGTGACAGAGCGACGGACAGACAGCGAACTCTTAGTAATAGGGTCCCGTTTTTACCCTTTGGGTACGGAACCCTAAAAATAACTTTAACACTTCACAAAAAAGTTTACAGAATTAAACTTGACACAGAGCTTTTTGAGACAATGATGCCGCTACTATCTTCGCACAGTCGCGCACTGCACATAAATAACTTTATATAAGCGCTCTAAATCTCATTATGGCTACTGTAATAGCTTCCAAAGGCTCTGCCGTCGGTTGTGACGGGAATATGAAGCAAACCCATTTTATTTCTCTAACGGCCGGTCCCAATAACCTATCTATCTTCAGTTTTGGAATATCGGAGATAGAAAACATCTTCTGTCTTTGATTTTGCCGTCCAGAGAAACAAAGACAGAAGTTGTTTTGTATCTCCGATATGCCAAAACTGAAGATAGATAGGTTATTGGGACCGGCCGTAAACTAACTGCTTCGTCGAAAAGAACAAGTTGTACGATGGCGCCGAGATGAAGTGGAAACCTCCACATTAGTTGGTTGGTAGAGAACACAGTCCTAGCCGACGGGCGACGCCGGGTGGAAACGTTCGCGTCCGCTCAGAATATCCGATACAAATGACCGACTATTTTTCACAATTTCGCCTAGACGCGTCGAGTGGCGTCTGCTGAGAAATCGAACGGGCAGCGAACCGACCGACGCCTCCGCCGCCATAGTGCTGCGGGCCGATAGTGTAATACCAAAACAAATGGCTTCTTTTGTCGTCTTTTTAGTTTAGATACGTGAATTATGTTCCGAAGACGCCTCTACGTGCGTTAGGTATTCAGATACCTTTAGGCCGAGCAAGGAGACCGTGTCTGCCGATATTTATGTGCCGTAGCAACTAGCTGCATCTAGAGACGAGCGGGGCTTAATATGCCGTTGCACTTTTAGCAATATTTTTTTTCTTACTCACGATATCTGAAGCATCGTTTCCGATAGCTGGCCGATTAATTGGCAAGGACCGGACTCACAGTAAACATTCCGCGCGTTTATTGCACCGACGGGCGACGCAATTTTCCCTACACCTAGGTAAACATTTTAGAGACTAAGTTTCATATTACTTTTTTTTATCTATAAAACTTTTATTTTTGTTAGACTTTTTGTTATCCTAATAGTACATCTAGATAACTAGTTATTATATATAAATATAAAATATAAAAAATATAAATATAAAAATATAAGCATTAAATTTTGAAACTATCAACAAATTTACCGTGTGTTGTTGAATTTACAATGTCACAGACCCACTAGGGACCGATTTAAATATTTATCATAGAAAATCTCCATGTATGCATCGAATCGATGAATCCAATTTGGGTAGGCGGTGACCGTGCTGCCTGCTAGGGCATTAGCGGGATCGATCCGCTATCTCTGTTCGGAACAAAGAGAGATGAAATTTTAATCGGTCGCGTTCTCGGCGATCGTAGAAGTTGTCCGCCGGACCGGCGCCGGCAGAGGCCGGAGGGTCTGTTCCCACTGTGACAATCCGTCAAAATAACCTGAACAGTCTTAATATTGGAATAAATAGCACATTATGATTACCAGACTAATAAGTAACAAGATAAGTAAACTTAAAGGAAAACAATATCATTGGGTTTTTTAAAATGTCAGATCTTCAAAGTTATAGTGTAGTGTATTAATACAATTTTTATTATTCAACAATACATAATTTAAGGTTTAGTCAACGTGAAATCACATTAGAGTTTTTGAAACTTTATTTTTATCAAACTGTAAAGCACTTCGGCCCAACGTACGAAAAATATGTTAACTCGTCTTGTGTAAAACGTTGTTGAAGTTCACTGAGCAATCGCCTGTTTTGATGGATTGTGATTTTAGGAATGACCCCTACTTTAGACTTGTCTAAATTAAGTTTGACATTTGAAATAACCTTGTGATCTATACTAATATTATAAAGAGGTAAAGATTGTGAATTTATAAGAGTTAGTGTCTTGATGTACTAAACCGAAATCGAAAATTATTTCACCGAAAGAAGTCCACGTTATTTGTAAGTGTCATAGGCTTAGCGCATTGGCCTCTTTTTATCCCAGAAAAAAGATCAGTTCCCGTAGAATAGTTCCAAATTTAAAATGCTACACGTATGTAAGTTGCGGACAACATCTAGTGATCAATAAAGTTCCCGTAATTAACAAACACAACATTCTTCCAATAACAATTACATAGAATCGGACTTTAGAGTAGGAGACAGACCGTATCTATGTCGTATTGTAATGAGCGCTTGCTACCGAACGCGACGGCCGCGGGAAGGTGCTTAGGGTTACGGGATTAATATTCATTACTATGGGTCAAGTAAGCACAAACCACTTGATAATACCACCTTTTACTATGTAGTAACATAGATATCTGCTGAACATGACAGTAGGTTTTTTAAATTATGTCATGCTATGCTTAATTAATTCGAGTTCATTCAAACACATTTTGTTATGTATCTTACCAATCGTCAAATAATTTTTATATTTTGTGAAGAAAGTGGCCGGCCGCGTTTACCACAAATCCATTGGTCCTAAAATTTCGTATTGTCTTTCAAGTATTCGTTCCCCTCTCTGGCAACCCTGACTATCTGAACATGACAGTAGGTTTTTTAAATTATGTCATGCTATGCTTAATTAATTCGAGTTCATTCAAACACATTTTGTAATGTATCTTACCAATCGTCAAATATTTTTTTTTATTTGTGAAGAAAGTGGCCGGCCGCGTTTACCACAAATCCATTGGTCCCAAAATTTCGTAGTGTCTTTCAAGTATTCGTTCCCCTCTCTGGCAACCCTGACTGGATAAACCGATCCGGCTGAATTATACATGCGTCCGGGCTAGTGCGGCCGTCCCAGGTCGCCTCCGCGTAATAATGGAAAAACCGAACACTATAAAATTGAAATTGCCAAGCAGACCAATAAAGAAAACCCTGAGCTATAAAATCGCCAGTGATCAAATAAATTATGCAAGTATTATTATGCTGGACTCACTGAATTATTTATTAAACATGTAATAATGTTAGGTATATCTTCGAAATCGCTCCGAAAGATAATTATTTCTAATTTCACATCTCCTGTTTTCGTATCGCTAATATCGATATCTGCTCCTAAGACGTCAATCCGCAACGTTAAGTATCAGATTCATTAAATATGTCAATAATTGTATCTGTTTCATCTACTTGCTTCTATAATTATTATTATTAAATAGGTATTCTAACTGATTAGGCCTACCTTTTTGTGTTACTATTTTAATAACAGCTAAAGTAATAGTGACTTTTATTAGAAATATAGTCAACATTTCTAATAGTTATGTAACCAAAGTGCTTAAGTACCTTTAAGCATTAAAACTTCGGAAACTTGGAGGAAAATACTTGAAATTCTAAAGATATGCGTATGGCCAAACTTGGCACGCAAAGGAACTTAGATTAATTGATTGACTCGTGTAAATTCAACTAGACGTTAACTACTAATTGCAATTTACTTAAAAGGAATCTCTTACATTAAAAGTACTTTGCTTGTAAACGTATTGAATTAAAGTATGATCCATCAGATTTTATGATTCAAAATGTTCTTAATTTTACGAACTTTTCATAAAACAAGAAATTTTGGTACACCTAATGTAACGTTTTTCACTTCGTCTATAAATGTAACAATTTCTAACAAGTCTAGTAGATTTGCCTTTGAAACCAGCATTGTAATATGTAGTATATTTATCGTTTCGAGATAAATGTGATTATTTGTCATTTACATTTCTATATTCTCGGACAAACAATGGGCTTCCAGTGACACACGAATCACTTAGTGAAATCCACATCTGATAGGGCAGGGCTGCTACCGGATTGGAATTGACGCGTGTCGGATTTGTGTTTCGAATCTAAACATGCAGATCTTTGACAAGTAATCACGTCAGTCAGTGCCACGCTAGATTTGACCTGTTTATTCACTAACATAAAGCGTTGTCATTAGATAAATTTTTGGTTACGAAATTACGTGATGCTGATTTGCTGATACGGTCAAGTTAAAAACATTATTACTACCAAAGCGATTCCTTTTTAGCACTAGTTTAAAGTCTATCTAGCTCCTTTTCTCTTAAATTTCTCTGACCTCCAATTGAACTAAAAACCTTTATAAAGGTTACATTAACACGTTTAATACGTCGTTATAATAATCATAACGAAATAAACCTCCACTTATGGACACGAGCCTTCACAAAAAGAGTACTTTTCGACGATTAACTGTGACTCCTTTAGACGCCTGTAACCTATTGCTATTGATTATGTCAATACATTTTGCACAAAGGTGCACATACCTAGATGGAATGGAAATTCAAAATTGATCTAAATAAACTGCATGGATCTGCTGTCGATCGTAGTGGCCTAAACTTGTTACAACTTACAAGTAATTTTAATCATGTTATCAAATACAGACAAACTTCATAATGTTTCCTGGAGGTAACATAGTCACACCGCATCATAGTGTATCTAAGTGGTCAAGTGGGTTGCTTCATGAAAGTTCAGATTGAATTTTCGTCAAGGAGTCAAGTCTCTGCTCGGATCGTAATTTAAACCAAACGTCCACAGTCTTCGTGTTCATACGTTCAGCACATTTTCAATTAATTAGGGTCAGTTTTGGTGTTCATTAGTTACTCAGTATAAGTTTCACCGGTAAAGCGGTTAATGATAGATGCTACCCCGCTGGCGACCTCAATTTAAACTTAAGTGTTTAACACACTTATGAACTGCAATATTTAATTTTGTGATTAGTATAAGAGATATACGAGTACCTATACCTTTGTATATTTTTGTAGCACTTCAAATGAAGTAGTACTTAAAATAATTAATCAATTAACATTCTTATTATAAATACTTATTGACGCAATTCAAAAAGGTATCAGCTATTGGATTGGAACGCCAAGAGGGAAAATAATTATTTTATTATTAAAATAAAAGTTTCGACTATTTGAGGGAAGGAGGGGAAATTGAAAGTATTCTACCCGGTTTTAATATCAAATCGCGGAGATCTCCTTTAATAAGTTGTAAACTTGTGTCGGAGGGTTTCTGCCGCAAGTTCGGCGCTCGGCGCGGGCGACTCGACAATCTCGTTAAAATCTACGACTAAACTCCGCTACCGTTCACGGCCATTTATGAAATCACATGCCACGAGTATGCCAGTAGTTAGATGCTTAATTAAGTTATTATATCCAGCTTTCTCTATTTCTGATAATGTTTTGATATTAGCAATGGAAACTATGGTTGCTGGCTAAACCGTGTCACCGTCGACTACTAGTACTAGTTGTGCTTATTTCTCTAAAGAACGTCATTATTTATTAAACGTGGAACCATTTTGTATGTTCCTACTTTATTATTTTATGTTACAATAATTGATAACTCGATGTTACATGACAGTCCAGCCTGAAGCAAAAGTAAGTCATTAAGTAGCGTTACTTTTGACTCTTAACTACGCCGAACATCGCCACAAATTTCCCAAGACGTGACCTCGAAGAAAACTAATTTACTCAGACTAATATTTCGGAAAGTTTCCTTTTTCAAATCGGCAGGGTGTGAGGGTCGGTGTCCACTCCCACTGGCGGCACGTCATTAAGGATGTAGTGTCGGTCGGGCGCTGGCGTCGCGGCTCTTATCGCAACACTACGCGAGTAATGACGCCTTCGATCGGCGGCTAATGGCCTCCGCGGGACCACTTAGATACGCAAATGAGCATCGACGAGTGCCGCCTGTGAGCGCTGCGATTACGCGTACACATTACCAACTGACGATTGCGTACCGTTACATTACACGTGCTACCGACCGACCTCTTGATAAGTGCTAAACGGTGTAATGTTCCTTAAATAAACGTTGCCTTTTTATCTGACGGTAACGGAAGCTTGTTGCTTTTGGGGATCCGGGTTTGTGGGTCAACGTTTTAGATTCGGTTAAATTATTCATTATTTGCTGCTGTTATTATAATTCTCAAATTGCAATAATAAAAATACTAATCTCATAACAATTTCCTCTATCCAAAGGTTGTCTGAAAGAAAGCGCTTTTATGTATCTGTTAATTTTTCTGTCTCGTAATATTTTGTCTTGTTATGTTTCGTGCAATAAAGACTATGTATATCTATCCATCTATTTGATAAAACCCTTTAAAACAGCTGAAATAATTTAATAAGTATTAACATAAACGTTTTTAAAATAAGTAAAAGTTGTCAGACATCTTATTATTATATTGTATGTACTCTTTGACAGCAAAATTCTGAAACTCTTTTCATCATAACAATAGGAAATTTATAATAAATTTAAAATCGTGTCGTAAGAAATAATGGAACATTGTTTTTTCACATAAACACTTTTATTTCGACCATAATGATATAAATAGAGAGTACAAATAGATAGATAAATTTTAATTATGTCGTATTTTTTATATATTTACTTCATAATTAACTTGGAATTCGATTACAAATAATCTTATTTATTTAACTAGCGCAGGCATTACAAAATCAAGGCCAACTCAAATTAGTATTATCTGTATAAAAAACTTTATAAAAATGCTTTTTTTGTATAGTAAACTAAGTGAAGCGTGGTTGCGAAATCTTAAAGTGCAGTCAAGTATCAAATAGTAGGTGCTCGAAGGTCGCAATTTAACAAGGCAACTGGAGCGGTGAACGTTAAAATTGTCGGTTGAGGCGGAACGGCGCGCGCGCAAACTGTACCCCCGGGGGCGATCGACGCTAACGACCGTCGGCCTCGGGGTGCGCCCGAGCCCCGGGCTTGCAAAGCCTGAACCACATGTGATCTGGACATACGGTTCATTCATTCACATCGCTAAACCCGTTTCTGAGAAAGCCGCAAAGCGATTGTAACTCGTACTGTCGATTTTCCCTTAATGCTTCCTTGAAGCCGGAAGCTTTGTTTTCTGTTGGATTTTCCTTTAACAAATTGATAAACATTAAAAATCATTTTTTTAATAAGTTCCCTCTCGCCTATTTTAATATGCTCTATCTATATGTTATCTATAAGACACACCATTGACTACAAAATGACGCCAGCTTACCGAGCTTACAGTATAATATTCCTAGAAATTACCTGTAACACCTGCTTATCGCTTGCAACGTAGGAATCTTCGAATCTCTTAGGAGGATTAAATACATAATGCACCGAGAATAAGGCTGCACAACTGCGGACATGTTGAAACTTTAATGAATCTGTAACCTTAAGGTTCCAGACAATCTACACAACGCCTTATCAGAGCCTTGTGACTTCTTTGTCAAGTGATTATTAATACAAATATATCACGATGTAAAATATTTGATATTTCTATTTTAAAAAATCCAAAAATATCCACTTTGTAACTGTCGTGGGATAAATGATTTTCCCATGTGAATTGTGTATCGTGCAAACACATAGTTTCTTACTCCTATTTCGCATGTGTTCGTAGTGCATATTTCCCATTCTAACTGGCGGGTTGTGTAAAAACCGTCCCTCCTCACAGCGCGGCCGCCTGACACATGTCCTCCAGGGTTTACTCATTGCCCTCGTCCTGCCTGTACCCTCTACTAACTAGGGTTGCCCGAACTAAATATAAAAATTATAGACGCATTTAACCCAAGCGAGTATTTAATTTAACGAAATATTTAAAACATGCAAGTGAAAGTTAGTTATGCATGCCCTTTAATAATTAAATGTTTTTTGGTTCTTTAAGTAGTTTCGAGGTTAGTACCAGGGCACTTCCTTTCCTACTGTACCCTGAAAGGTATTATGAAAAGTAAGTTAAGCTGTATTTTAGAACACGTGAGAAAAAAATGTTTAAAAAAATCGGACGCTATTGCAATTTTAAATAGAATTGCCAAGAGTATTAAACACTATTTCACTATAATAGTTAAGTATTTTATAACACGAAGTACTAAATAAATAGATAGCTAACCGCGTTTGCATCAGTTAACTATTTATCACAGTAAATTCACGTGGCAGATTATCTTGGACACTAACGTGGTCTGACAACCGTCGCTTCATACCGTCCGGCTTTTCTCGAACATCTGGCAACCCTGTTATTATATGTGATATAAAAAAAGCTTATCAAAATATCTACATCGGCAACGTTCGCATGTTGATTAAAATTTCTGTTAACATCGACTGTTTGAATAAGGTCACTAGAAAGAAAAAGATAGAATTTTTATATGAGTATTTTAGATGAATGACATAATTTTTTGTTTGTTCAATAACTTTGGAAAAGTACTTAAAAGTAGGGAACAAAACAAGTTGTTAAAAAGGAGACGTTGGTAGACCTCAAAGGAGATGGTGTGACGATTTTTCCAGCTTGCGGGAGACAGAGAGAGACCAATGAAAAGAGACGTTTTCCCAGCTGTGGGATGATGTAGGTTAACTAAAAAAATTACATCTAAGATTATTGTAATTAAATAGAAGGCCAAACACGTCTAAAATTTATTTATAATTATTTAGAAAACATTCTCATACTCCTCAGTAATTCAACTCAAGTTACCTAGGTATATCATCGTTAGCTAAAAATCCATTCTTTTTAATTAATTTCTATAAATAATTGTAGTGTAGTGTAATGTGTAAATTTTTATGATTGAAAAATCTGGTAATTTAATAGCTTCTGGTATTATTCTAAGTAAATCTCTCATTCAATATTGATGTTATAAGAGCGGACGCCCCTTGTTTGCTATACTCTCAAAAAGTGAGATCTAGTGTGCCGCGGAGCAAGAAAAATCCAAACACGCGCCACTGCCCGTCCAGTCGCAAGCCCAGGATGCCTTCTATTTTTATTAAATGCGCCATTTTATTTCCTATAAAAAGCAGACAAACTCGCATCACGGCATCGCACTATCTCAGCGGGCGGGTTTACTTGGAATAAACGACTTGTAATATTTACGATTTCAATGTGTCACGTTTCGCACCCCCGCACCACGATGAAGGCGGTATAATAGCCACTAGATTAGGATTATATTCGTGGTGGTTCTCGTGGTGTATCGCGGGGTGAGTTATAAACCTGAAAAGATGTTTGCGGCGCGCGGCCCACAATGCACGGCGCCGCGACGGCGGCGGCTGTAAATGGAGTGCGCATTAATACTCAACTATGTAATAAATGTTATTGTTTGTCATAAAGTTTGTTTTATGAAGGTCAGCCGCACCGGCCCGTGACGTTGTCGGCCCTTCAATAAAGTTTAGCGTCCACTTGATATCCCTATTTACGGATTTAGTCCCGATAATATCGATTGTTACTGTTCAAATCGATTCCATTACTGCCTCTACGTGAAACGGGTCCCCGAGTAAGTCGTTCAACGATCACATTCAATGAATTCCTGTTATTCCACGGAAACGAACACGAAATAAAATAATCTTATTTTGTTATTTCGAACAGATAGTCGATGTCTCGCAACGTCGCGAAATCACAAAGTCATTGCTAAAGTTGCGCTTAGCTGCGCAGCAATATTTTCAACTGCTCTGTTTTCCGACCATTTCAAATATGATATTATTATAATAACACAACTTATGTGTATGTATAGTAACATAACATTATATTTAATAGCAGCATGAACTTCATATACTCATTCGCATAACAAACTACCGTAAAAAGTTACGAATTAGTTTGATGTCAAAGTTAGCAGTTTAAGTTTTGTACCAGTTTAATGTTTGTGTAAATTTAAATAAAAGTACCAAATGTATGTTATTTGAAATCGTTTTCAAAATGTGTTCGAAGTTGAACAGATAGAATTACTTCAGCAAAACGTAACGATGCGAGACAGCGAACGTCGACATTCCCGACGCATCGTGGACAGCATCAACTGATTTGTATGTAGCTCAGGCGCGCGCGATGCGGGGGTGGCTCCGAAAGACGTTCGGCGCAATTTTTCAACGGTTCGGCTCCGTGTTTGGCAAGCCGATGCCGCCGGTCGCTGCAGCCCCCCGCCGCCGCACCTGCTCCGCGCCCGCCCGCTGCAACTTTAATCCCCAATCCGCCACCGCACGACCGCACACCGCCGCGACGCTATATTTCAATTAATTCGACCATCCGTTCTCGACGTGAAACTTTGCAGCGCTTAGTTCATAACCCCCGCCAGCACTCCCAATTTGATGAGTCTACCGTCTACTCGACGGCCATCGTGCGTTGCCGTAATCCTCTCCGCAATATTCGTCCGCTAATAACGTTCAACTCTCATATTTCCCGAATATAAATCTTGGCCCGCGAGAGCCCGTAGTGGTTTAACTTTTAAAACCCAATTAATTGCGAGTTTTGTTTTGCATAATAATGGCTCGTCGTCGGCTGTAAGTTTCGCCGGTTCACACGAAGCGGAATAATCGGATCCGCTTCGGGTTCATTTGTCGCGTCGCACGGCACTCGCTCGATCGTCGCCTGGACCGGTTAATGAGCACTCTCTCACTCACACACGATCCCGGGGGAATCCACTCCGGCACGTACGATTGCAATCGCTCTTTTCCTCTTCCACACATACCGGTTTATCATTTCAAAAGGTTTTTACGGAATATAAAAATATTATTATCAGACTGAAAACGAACTCGACGGCATAGTAAATTACGAATTGATCAGCCCATGTTTTACAAAAATTCGAATTCTTAAACATGTCTGGTTAACAATTTTGGCAGAAACTAAAGTGACAAAATGGAAAAACAAATACTTATTTATGTTCTTCGCTAAGCTTAGCTACGAGGACTACGATAATTAATTCATACACATGTCTGTCCATCATCAATTGCTAATGGCGATGTCAAAAATTTTAATTTAAAAAAACGAGACATTTACACTGTAAGTTGTAAATGTTGTAATGTAAGAACGGCAGAGGCTCCTCTTCCATGTAACTAGCAACTATCGTATTTTAATTTGACCATAAATATACACACTTGAGTTAGGATTTAAGTAGGTATTTTATGTCGCCGCTGTAGAAAAACTACTTAAATTTTGGTTTATGTTTTTTTTTATTATGTAAACTTTAAATAAACGCAATTAAAAAGATTTTATCGTTGATTCGTATTCTTTGCGCGGCTGTCCGGCGCTGAATCAACGCCGCGCGCTTCACCGCAACTGAATGAACTTAATTTGATTCCAATTGTGTTCGGCCCCACCTCTCTACGGTTAATGACTTAATGACCGTAAGGACTCCCGATAATTTCGCCATCGGTACCCTCGCATTCCACGGTTTGTGCGGAATTGCCAAATGTTGGGGATCGTTCCGGCTGTTAAAAATCTAGATCGAAAAACTAAATTTAATTACATACCTATCATCATTTGGATTTCATATATCATCATTTTTGACGACCATTTGGATCAGCGGTAGTTAACGCTGCTTCTGAGCCATGGGTCGCGGGTTCGATCCCCGCACAGTACAAATATTTGTGTGCATGAACATGTCTGTTTGTACTGGTCTGGGTGTTTTCTATGTATTATAAGTATGTATTTACAAAAAAAAAAGTATATAAGTAAGTTTATCGGTTGCCTAGTACCCCCATACGACAGGGTACTTAATACTACCTTAAATTGGGACTAGATGGCTCTGTGTGGCCCAGTGAGGCATGTCTTAAAAAATATTTAAAAAAAAAAAAAGAATATATATCATTCTTTGACGACCTCGCCCGCTTGAAGTGAGTTTGTCGCCAAACGGGTTCACATAATATCTATTCATAACTTCAGACCTACAAGGCAAATGTATCTTAAAACACTTATTTAATCCTTAAAATTGACGTTATTTTAACGCAATCCGTTTAGCATATGTTTAAAGTAAAGTAAAAAAAGTAACAGCTTATAATCATCCCACTGCAGGGAAAAGGCCTCCATCATTGAATTCAAGCTAACACAGCAATGATGGGTGTACTGGCATAATCACCACGCCTGCCAAATGTGGGTTGGTTATTAAAAAACCCGAGCAACGTTCGAAAATTCGAAACTTTTTGTTGCCCTACCCAGGATTCAAACGACCAGGACCCCGAGATCTTGGCCCAGTATTTAAACCACTAGACCAACGGGGCGTAGCATATGTATACGCAACAAATATAAATCCAATAAAACGGAATCTTTTTAAACGTAATAATAGGGGTTAAAGTATGAAATTGCCGATTATTTCCCACTTTTTATTTTCTTTATAGCTCTTAAATATAGTCATATATTGCGTAATTCTTTTTGTATTGTATCAAAATCTAAATAAAGTAACTTTTGACTAAAAAAAAATGCAATACTAGTGCCTATTACTTCAAAGGAAGTCGTTGAACAGACCCCTTACAATGTGACCTTCTTGCTTCAATTAAGTATATTTGTATTATATACTTTGATTTTCAGAAATTTAAATACTATAATGTGTAGCTTTATAACCATCTAACTTTCACCTTTAATTGCATCGAAAACGGTTCGGTTGTTTTTCAAAAAACGAAAAAATTGTTACTATGGAAAAATTACTTTTCTTGATTTCGTCCATACCAAACGGCAATTTCATACTTTAACCCCTAATATTAATTTAAAACATAATAAATTTAGCGGCTAAGCTATGACATTATCCAACATAACTGGATTTTTTCACCGTAGGTTCATTATTTAATAGTTATTTCTTAAACTCTACTTACTACTCTTACTTATTTAGTGGTGGAATGAAAGATACCAAAGCGGTAATAAATTATTTCCCCTAGTTGTTCAATTAGTTGGAATAGTTGTAAACATTCGATTTGGTGCAGAGGAGACAGAGAATAGACAAAAACCACAAGTGACTTTGCATAGTGACATTGTAGAGTCGCGAGCGGCGAGCGACGCCGGGCGCGGGGCGAAGTAATTAGATAGCTGTTGTATTGTTCACTTGTTCAGCGCTTTTCCAATGAGCGGTCGCCGGCCGCTTCGTGTTTAATTGCGGCCCAAACCGTAACGGACAGCGGCCCGTTTTTGTCCAACCCGAATGAGATGAACCACGCTTCCTATAATGAGTCCCCTATATCCCTTTTCAACCCTTCACACTGATGTTCCGCTAAGGCACTCCACAACTTTTCGTTTTGAATTTAAACTTGTTTCGTTCATTTTGTTAAAGTAAAATCTAAGCCCTCGACCGCAGTCACTGAAATACGCGTTTCAGCGAGATAAAAATTAAATTTAACGAACGCTAATTTGACCACTTCATCAAACATACTCCTTTTTTGAATCTCGAAGTAGGGAAGTTCAACAAGTTTTTAAACAATCTAATGTTAAGTTTGCAGTAGTTAGCTAACAATTCAGTTCCCCCGCGGTGTACTTTAAAAGTTATCCTACTTCAAGTTTAGAGCTAAATTAGGCCCTAACGTATTTTACTTATAAGGGCCTGATTTATTTGAGATAACAGATCTTCGGCCGAATGAAATGAAATCAAAACAATTTATTCGTCGACTAACAAAAAGTTTGTCGTCTCGATCTATCGAAGCCCGGGGCCGCTCTCGGCGTCGCGTAAATAATTCACACTCTCGAGCGAGTCGATCGGGCACCGGCTCCGACCACGCTGCCTCTCACGCCGACAGACTGTTTTCCGAGCACGCATTAAAGTTTTTGCCCGACCCGTATCTATTCATGGTTAATTTTCCGAATTCAATTTCGCAACTTATTTATTGCGAGGGCGTTTCACAAATACTTCGCCTAATTGACACCCGAGGCTCGGAACTTTAAGCTGGCGCTCTATAAATTATTCATCCACTGTAGTAATGACGTGACAATAGCTATATTGTTAAACCGGTGTAATGTTGTGATCGCGTTACGCCGGTGCACATATCTGATCTTGTTAACATGTGTAGGTAACTTATAGAATATCTGAACACGTTGTTGTAATTAATTACAACGTGTCATTAATAATGACAAGGGAGTTGCGGTGTTCGGTGCGTAGTGTGGCGGTGATGTTGGTTAGGGTTCGCGGTTGTAAGGCGACACCCGACGAGCGGTACCTGATCCGAGGCCGGAGCGCGGCACCGAGCACATGTACCGCGAGAGTGCCAGGCTCAACCAACACTCGACATCATTTGTCATACTCCACTCACTTAGCGCCATCAACGCCGACTTTAAACCATATTGCCGTCCGTGAGCGTGACGTTTCTCTAACTTTTACAATTAATTACCCGGTACAAAGTTCCATGATGTAATTAACGCACTGTCACATAGTTATTCGCCTCACGAAGGCCGATATCGAATCGACCCTTCAACACTAGTAGTCAGATGTCGCGCGCCGCCTTAGCCCATGCCTGCCAGTTATGATCTGCTCGCATGGGCCAGAACATTAATTTCTGTTGTAATAAATACTGACACAGTGTAAATAATCCACGGCGGAATCGGGAGGCGTCAGTCAAATATTTTTCCAAGGTAACTCGTTCGGAGGCTTGAAACAAAGAGGCGCAGTTCCGAAACAATCAAATTAATTTTCTCCGTTGTTGTTTAATTAGCTAGGAGTCGTGGATGGCGCGGCGGGCGGCCGGTGTTTATCATGCGATACAATCGCCCGCCCGCCCCGCTCGCCCGCCAACCGAACCCATTATTATCAAAGCCAAGACTTTACACCAGAGTAACTTTGATTCGTCACTCCTGCCGTATTATTATTACAGACATTGTTTTGGCTAATTGACTTTGCGTTAACAAATCACCAAAGCCCGACTAATTTTATGTTTTTGTTTCAGGTAAATAACGTTTAAATGGCGCGATGCTATTTATTAGCGAAGTTAATCTCAGGTACGACACTCCGTTATTGTTTGTAGTCGCGCGGACTCCGACGTATTGAGCCAAGGGGAAGAAGTATGAAACAGAATAGTTTGTGTGAAGCCTAACCGAGTTAATCCGAAGCCGTATTTAATTAAATTGTACCGGTAGGTGGACGTCGCCATAGGCCATTCCGTAGTCAGTGGCCTTTCTGTGCAGACGACTAATTGTGTGTCTAGTTATAATTAAATTGTCAGCAATACAGTGGAATTACACGCCCAGGTGAGAGCCGTCGCTGTATTTTTCTATTTGCGTACAAAATTATATTAGGTCCGACTCTATCATTTTTAAAAGCTATAGTCCTAAATCTCCCTGAATGAAAGAAAATCTAAAGATAACAGAAAGTTTAGTTTTAAATATTCTACAATACCCTAGATATTTCAGGCCGGGTGTAATTTACTCGCCGATAAACCCCGAACAAAGAAAAGAAGTCAAAGGTTTAACTAATTGTTCCTTTTAAATCTTCGATACGGTCACGTTAGTGTATCTCTTCGGGAAATCCATTATCCTCGTACGAGTTCTTTTCTAAACTTTCTTTCGCTGGCGATTTAACGTCAGAAATAAAATTTAACGTTTATCTACTTAGTGAAAAAGAACTTGCTCGCTCGGTTTGCACGTCGGGGCGGCAGCGGCATCTAATCTAATTATCCAGTGCGCTCTTCAAAAAACTTGTAAGGAGCGAGTGCAAGCAGTTTGCTTCATTCTTTCCCCCTTGACTCGGGCGCCTCCCACGCCACCGCACCACACACCACTCCAATAATACGCCTCCTCTGAACGTAATTGCGCTTCCTACATTTAATTACACATTGTGTAACATAATTATTTTCTGACTATTGACTGAAATGCCACTGCCGCTGCGCAGTCTTCATTTACGTAGGTAAATTTAGACGACTGTCACAATCGTTTTATTTCATTCATTCTATTGTTTCATTCATACTGTCTATTGATAGAAAATTTTGCCTCGATCTAAAATAAATATCAACTTCACTGCCAACCATAACAAGCGTGCCATTTTTTATTTCAAAGAGTTTTAGCAAAAATATATAGGCATTATAAAATAAGCCTTTCCTAGATAATGAAATAAAAAACAAAAAGTAGTATGTTAAAATAACTTAAATAAACCCCTCAAAAGTACCATCGTATGACGATCGACCAAACCTTTCTTTTTGCATAGTTCCGCGCTTCGGGTTTTGGTCATTTCGACAAAAAACCCTTTATTTCCTCTAAACAAGTGAAAGTAGATTATCGCTATTAGCCAAATAAGCTTTATTTTTGCTACCCATAAAGCGTAACATTACTCTCCCGTTGTTTATTTATAGACGAAGGAATTATTCTTACGGTCACCCCAATTTCACAGAATTATTTTCGGGCGACCCGAGTTGACCTGACCCCGAAACTTTGGCCTCGGCATGATCAACACACCCTTCATTCGACTAACCTGTTTTACGAGATTAACGCGATAAACACTCTACCTACTTGAATATTAATACTGGCCTAATAGTCCCCCCATTATAACGTGAAAAACAATTTAATTTACTTACCTAACATCATCATAATAACGAGCGCGACGACCACTTAATTGGATAACGACCTATTTTTAGAAGGCTGCGGTTTCCCTGTTAGTGTTATTTAGTCGAACTGTAGTTATCACCTGAACTGAAATTCCTGGTTACGTAGTGCACATTCAAAATATGTTTTAGGGAAGGAAACCTATTTAATTTTAAATTGCTAGTTGGTGCCATTAGTGCGAGACGGGTTTTCTTAAAGTCCCGTGTTTTATTTTATTTTACTTTATGTTTTGTTCACAAACAAATTTTAGGGAGAGGTTGTACACACTTTGTCTATCCAGACGTAGGAAAAAATTTGTCATAATCATTTATTCATTAATCTAGCAGTCATAAAACTATAAAGACGAAATTACATTGAGGATAAACTAATGAATTGTGTATGTAAATTAGATAAATGTTTATTTCTTACCAATTACTAATAATTAAGACCTACATATACGAGGGCGGGTCAATAAGTCCGTGACTTTTAGAATAAAACACAGATTTTTTGATAAACAAATCATTTTATTTTTCAACGTAGTCTCCCTTGAGCTCTATACACTTTGTCCAACGCTTCTCCAATTTTTTTATCCCTTCCAAAAAATATGATTTGTCGAGGTCCTCAAAATAGGCCTTTGTTTGCGAGATGACTTCATCATTGGAGTCAAATCTTTTTCCACCAAGCCATTTCTTCAGGTTTGGGAACAAAAAGTAGTCACTCGGAGCCAAATCTGGAGAATAGCGTGGATGAGGGAGCAATTCATAGCCCAATTCATGGATTTTTGCCATGGCAACTGCACATGTGTGCACCCTTGCATTGTCTTGGTGGAAAAGAACTTTTTTCTTGGCCAAATGAGGTCGGTTTTTTTTCAAATCGTCATTGAAGCGGTCCAATAAGTTGGGCTAATATTCCCCATTGATTGTTCTTCCCTTTTGAAGGTAGTCAATGAATCCACATCCCACGTGCATCCCAAAAAACATTCGCCATAACTTTATTGGCTGACAAACCCACCTTGGCCTTCTTTGGCGCCGATTCACCCTTAGAAACCCACTGTTTTGACTGTTGTTTGGTCTCTGGTGTGTTGTGATGGATCCATGTTTCGTCCACGGTTACAAAACGGCGCAAAAACTCCTCCATATTGCAATTAAACAATGCCAAACCTTCCTGTGAAGTTGTTACACGATTGCGTTTGTGGTCGACTGTGAGCAAACGCGGCACCCATCTTGCGGAAAGCTTTCTCATGCCCAATTGATCTTTTAAAATTGAAACCACTGAGCCATGCGAGATCCCTACGGCTTCCACAATCTCTTGCACTTTCAATTTTCGGTCGGCCAACACCATATCGTGAATTTTTTCGATTGTTTCGGGTGTAGAGACCTCAACTGGGCGTCCAGGACGTTCGGCATCTTCAGTGCTTTTACGGCCACAACGAAATTCAGTAAACCACTTTTTTACCATTAAAATCGATGGTGCAGAGTCCCCATAGTATTTATCAAGCTTAGCTTTGGTCTCGGTAATGGTTTTTTTTCGCAAAAAATAATGCTTAATAAGCACACGAAATTCACCTTTTTCCATTTTTTCCTCAAATTACTGGGTAGTCTGATAAAAATAGCTGTCAAACACAAACTAACTGACGCAGCAAGTTCAAATTTTGATAGGAATCAACTGACAGATACCTGTTGACAGGAGTAGTGTTGCTTTTTCAGTAAAAAGGTTAGAAATTCAAAAAGTCACGGACTTATTGACCCGCCCTCGTACCTTGGAGCTTTAATTTCAAACAACGGTGGCTGCGTGGATGAAGTGAAGCGACGTATGGCCATAACCAGAACTGCAATGGAGAAGTTGAGGAAAGTATGGAGGAATCGGTATATCACTAAAACCGCCAAAGTCAGGCTTGGTATTCCCCATCTTTCTTTAAGCGGCAGATACGTGGACAGTGCGCGAGTTGGAAAAGGGGAAAATAGATGCTCTGGAAATGTGGTGCTGGAGGAAGATGCTCGGAATATCATGGACGGAGTTCCGCAACACTCCGAGAGCTCAACATCACACAACGTCTGTCAACCATAGTACAGTCGCGCATACTACAGTACTTTGGCCATGTCTCAAGACGTGATAACGTGTACGTGTGACGTGGTTGTACAGGGAAAAGTGGAAGGGACCAGATCACGCGGCAGGCCACCGATGCGTTGGACTGACCAAGTGAAGTCCGCAGTGGGAGGCCGCGTGTCTGACTGCGCCAGACAGGCTGCCAACCGAGAGGGGTGGCGGGAGATCGTGAAGAGAGCTGTGTCCGCTTCTACCACTAACACGGACGCCTCAACGTGACCACGACCGCTCTGCCAAGAGCGAAACGACAGAGAAGAAGAGACTAATAATTCATGAAATACGCGAATCCAATAAATAATGCCATAGTTTCTATTAGTGATGCTTTCCTGCTTTGTTTAACAATAAATAAACAATAAGTGTAGTGTAAGTAACATTATAGTATGCAAATTAACTATTCTTTCAGCTGTTTCTTATTTCAACAACAGCTCTAAGACTCAATGGTGTAAGACCATATCATGTCATGTTTTGTAATGCTGTGCTGGTATTGACGTGCATTGCGATCAGACATATCTTTACTATCCTCTACCATAGTGAGGACATCAGCTATTATAGCGCAAAGTGCTCATAAAGATAAATATTAATGTCTGGATATACTCGGATACAGAGCGTATAATTTCCCGTTCTCAAAACAAATTAAAGTTCACGACTCTACAAAGTATACAGCGAAATGGTGGGAGTGAGGTCTCTGCATAATGCAGCAAAATGATGCAAGTGCCGCCCGACTTAAAGCGCATAGAGTAACATACGGCCAGTGTATTTCGTCGGCGGACTAAACGGCTCAGCTCCCGGCCCGTATTTGTAACACGGCGCGTTATTAATAGCCACGATAGCTAGGTGGCCCGCGGCATAGCACGATATTTGGGAAATCCGGATTTGCATAGGATAATGGGAGCACGGTAGCGTGGCACTGCCGCCTGCCGCTGCAGACTCACCCTCCCGCAGGTGACACGCCACTGGTTGTTAGATAACAATGGGAAAAACGGTTACATAATAACGCTAATAAATATTTTGAAAAGAGCAATAACTTGGCACTGTAGGTATACTCAAGAGTTCCAAACATGTAGTTACTCCGATGCCTGTCTTTTTTTAGGTCGTATGACTTTCAGTATAGATTAATGTTGAAAACTTGTCGAATATAAATTAATTTCAGCCTGTGTTCGGTCGTACCTATTAAAAGTATTAAATGTTGTCACTAAATAATTCATGTCCAAGTGCATAGTACACTTAATTTATTGTAACAGCAGTTTGTAAAACAAACAATCGTCCGAGTGAAAGCACCCCTTTTAAACCCGCTAAAAAAATCCGATCCGATTTAAGCAAAACAGTCGACCCTCTCTCTTCCTAGTCGCAGTAAATCTCAAAGTTTCTCACGTCCTTAATTAGAAACGTTAATTAAGACCTATATCGAACGTTGACTTTTGTTTTATTATTAAGTCTCGTGGAAACAACTATTATCTAATATCTGTGAGTCATGAATGCAAATAGCGGAAACATGCGCAATCTCATATTATTATCATCTTGGCTAGTTAAACTTTATTGACATAAACTGTTCTGATCCACTCTGACTCATGTCACGTTCACTATCTACATTCTATTATTATCATTGTTTATGAATACAATTATCATTATTGCCCTAGGACGTAATTATCGAGTGTCAAGATTACTCTGTTGTATCGCGATGTTATCTCGAGTAGTTTCGGATTGCGATTTCATCCGGGCAGGGCTGGCGAACTTCTGTCTGGCTACTGCGCTCGATGTTTAAAAAGCTGGAAACAGTAAAAAGTTTTTTCGATTGAGTCTTAAATCCGTCCAATGGTCCTTAATGGTAAATAAGATTTCGTTTATAGAGTAAAACTTCTTAATAGCAAAAACTGTTTCCGTTATTGAAAATAGTAATGGCCCCTAATTCACGTAACCAAATCGTATTACAATCGTAATTGAATCGCAGGTTTTTGACAGTTCTAGTATGGGCTAAATGTCAAAATCGCCCAATTCAATCACGATCGAACTGCAATTGAAATAGCTGAATAAGGCCCCTGGTAACGAACGGTATTGTTTCTAACTATGAGGTTCTGACATCAAAGATCAATAAGGGCTAATAATAATGTGATGTTTCGCTACGAAACGACTGATGTTCGTAGCGCAGACATGGCCTGTGATAAAGGTTACGCTTTGAGTCTACGAACTTTAAACTTTAGGCTAAAACTGATAATTTTTATAAAATAGTCTTAAGAGGAAACACTACGGGTGAGAGAATTGAAAAATAGGTATTTGTAAAATCTATTGCTGTCGCGCAGTGCCAAACGCCTTCACCGCAGAGTGTGATAGAGACAACTGCTTCTTGGACCGAAAATACCTACTAAAAGCACACCAAATCAACGTTTCGTAGTCCCCCGATTACTTTTCCAAAACTAGACCGATTTAAATACTTTTTTCATTAAAAATTAAAGAAAGGTTTTGGCCGTGTTCTCATGTTTTCCTTTTTTTTTTTTCTAAAATTTAGCTAAGTTTGTTTTCTGGATGTTTGAACACAGCGGAAAATCTGGCGAATTTTTTCGATTTTTGAGGGCTTATATCTTTTTTAGTTATTAATTTATGAAAAAACAGAAATCATAGAAATATGCTAATAGTGGCCATAGATTTTTGTAATAAAAAATATTGCTAGACTGGCTTTATCCAGGGAGGAAACAGGGGATTACGTTTTTATGGAAAAACGGCCCTTGTGTTTCCTCTTAAGTAAAGCATGGAAAGCAAATGCTGAGATTTTTTGCTACTTGACTACGACATTTTGATCATCATCACCGATCAAAAATGGCAGAACGTCTGAAGTTTTGCTACGCGACTACGAATTTTTGGTATGGTAGAGGGGAAAAGGACAATGTCAATGGCTTATTTCTAAGATGTTTTGTTACGATAAATTTGAGTATCGCAGAAGAGAAAAATTACCTATCTCAAGGATCATACTCTACAATCATATGTCGTATTTACCGCTCTACACACTATAAAACATTATAATTATTTTACTGAAAACTTTTAGTTGAGTAAATTGTTTCTTACTAAAAGCAAAATTCACATAAGCATGTAATATACAATAAAAGTGTCTATTTAAATATTTTTATGATTTATCATATTACGCAAATAGTTTAGCGGCACATCTACAATACTGCAATAACAACAGCAACGTACCTTCGTGTGAAGCCTTGTAAATTCGGCATACTTAATTTGCAGACTATTGTTATCGATGATCTAATGAAAGCAATCTACTATGCAATCTGCGCAGTCAAAAATAGAACCACAATGATGATAATTGGCGAGGGGTTCGGGGCGGGGGCGAGCGTCGCGTGCCTGATGTATGCGCCGCCGCCGCGACGAGACCCGCCGGCGCCGCGACGCCGCCCCACAATGCAGATATCGTGCATTCGCTCCCATTCCATACCAGTTGCGGACCTCACGCCTTCCTTGTTTATTGCCGTTTACCACCACGCGAAACCGGCTCGCTCACACGACACAACCTAATTTCACGATCTAACTAAATCGGCGTGTACAAGACCGAGTCATGCAATCAAAGCCTCTTTTCGCTTAGTCATCTACAGACCATTGACTTCGTCGCACTCTGTTGACTCCGTAGGGATCCCAGGCATCCTTTTGTAGCGTAACGATGCAGCTTCCTTTGTAAATAAATAACTTTCGAACTCTTTCGAACTGCGTTTGAAAAATATTCTTAGTTGTGGTCGATTGTCGTACGGAAATAGCTGTAGAATGAAACCATTTGGTAGCCCTTAAGTGAGTCAGGAAGCCGTCGACAAGCAGAGCCCTATAAATCGATCCGGTACAAGGTTCCCAAATCCGCGCCGCAGTGGTCGCCTTTTGATTGATGCGTGGCGTAATGACGCGGGAAACTATTTCCTTCGTATTTCCTCCACTCAATAAAACATCGAATATGCTTATTTATATGTCCGCGTCAGTTTATTTGGGGCTTTGTCAATGCGGCCCGTAGTGCCGACTACACTCGAAAGACCGTCATTTGTCAAGATTATGGCTGTTTGGGGATTGAGATATGAAAAGCGGTTATTGTTTTGAATATTTCCCCTTTTATATAAGGGTTACTTTTTGTAAGAGCCTCATGATTCCCGATGTAAAAACCTCATTATGTTTCCGATATTATTCATCGTACTTAATTTTATCTGGCATAATGTTATATTGATCAACTAAACCACTCATTGTGGAAATATTTCTAGCTATACATATAAGACGGTTTAACAAAACCAGCGTTATTTATGATTAAAAGATAGTGTTTCTGTGGGTATTTTGTTTTTAACTTTAATGTAGTTTAAAACTTTTGAATGATTTAAGAGAATTGGTATATATAAATTACGTGACTATGCTTGTCTAGAGCAAGTTTTAAATAAATTATAGTTTAAAAAACTAAAAACCACGCTTTGTTATGATATCCACAGATATAGTAAATTATTGATAAAATATTTACAACAATCTAAATCAAGCCCCCAACGCTTTTTGTACAATAATATGATTTTTTCAATTGATCACTACAGTTTTATTTTTAATTTTTGAGTTCAATCTGTTTTAAAAGCGTGTTTTTTTAGTTTTTTAAATTATAATTTATTTTTTACTTCTTAGTTTAGTTTATAAGATTTGATTCCTTCTTTATCGACTGTTAGTCCAAAACTATGCAGGAATCGTAATTTATACAGATCGCGCGCTAGCTCTAGCTCTTTTACTCTCTCTTACAGAGGAAAACTGGGAAACTGTTATTAAATTATTGCATTGTCATCGGTCCTTGAAACGTGTGCAAAGTTTCAAATTAATCAAACTTCTGGAAATTGGTGAAAATTATGCTCAAAGATTCCATTACATACATACATACATAGATGGATACATACATAGATAGATACATACATAGATAGATACATACAACCCAAGCTAATAAAAGCGTGGTAAAAAGAACCGGCCAATAGTGTAACGCGAGATGGAACAATTATCACGTAGAGAACGCGTCGGTCACGACCTGGCGCCGAGTGGCAATTACAGTATTTCATCCCCAATAAAAGTGCACTCAGGCGCCGCTAACGCCGGGGCAACTCCCGCGTCTATAAAGCTAATGTGGACCTATAAGATTTAAATGACGGCCGGCCGGCCCGACATGCGACAGCGGGCAGCATTTCCCTCCATATCTGAGTCCGAAAACTGCTGCTTGTAAAGAGATTGTCCATAATGCTTATGTTATTATAAGTCTTATAAATCTACTGGGTATTTGTGAGTTCAATTATAGCCTACTTATCCGCTATACATAATCTAGGCTATAATATTCGTGGAGAGGCTTAAAATGGTTTATGCATAAACAGCGTTAACCTGTTTAGTTCCCAATTATTGGTTTTCTATTTTAATTGCAAGTATAAAATGGGTATTCTGACAAAAAAAAAAGCAAGTACTTAAACCCTAACACAATATTGTAATCCTTTTTTTCCTCCATCCAATTCACATTAAATTATCTCTCTAAAAGTTTATTTCTATTGCAATCGAGGTGGGTGGGTACTCTATATAATTGTATTCTGTTAACGATCCGATTCTAACAGTTGGGTCTTTGTTGAGTGCACCTAATAATGAAACAGAGGCACTATAAAATAAAAAAATCTCTGAAAGTTACTCACCACATTATGCGTTTGCGAATTGCGCATAACGGCATCCGTATAGCATGCGAATAAACATTTTGGCGATTAATCTGGCAATACTGTGCTATATCGGGGTGCTAGAGGCGGCACATTTATTTTATGTGCCGGCAATGTTACATACGCCATAAAAGTCGTTAGGACGGGCGTAACGTCTCGCCGTCGTCTTGCCAGCTTTAATTATACCTAGATAATGCGGCGCCGACTGCGCCCTACGCCCCACAGCGCCTGCCGGCCTCTGCCTGAGTTTCGGCCTCCGCCACATTAACGTAACGCGATGCAGTAACATTCTGCCGTCCTTCTTAATGTACCGTGCCGATAAAACACGCTTAACACAATAATCCTCACCCTTCCTACAACACCAATAAGATTCAAATCTGTTCATATTTTTACTTTTCAACTCTTCTGCACTAACCCACCACAAAATACTCATATGGATACTCTCCCTTACAATAATTTCGCTGCCAACGTAAAAGCAATGTTCAAATGGATTTCATTTTTCCACCATAAATCAGTACAGTTTGTAACTCGACGGTGTTAAGAAAACTGATTTATGTCGACATGTTTAGAGACTGCAGAGCATTTAATGAAGAAATTCGTTTACCTCCTAATAAGTCAGAAGCTTTATAACTCTCAACTGACTTTTCAAATTGTAACTGAACTATTGTACCTTACAATATTACGAAACCTCAAACTATACATTTAGTAATGCAAGTAAATTCACGTTGTTTATCTAAAGGAGTAACGTGCTAAATTGTGTTGTTTACATGTTTATGGTCGTTGTTCCGTTTGTTTACCGAGTTCGCTAGGTAGGTTGCGTGCCGAGTCGAGTGTAAGGAAACAGTGCATTATTTGTTGAGAAGTCATAACAGGGTGTTCATTAATGCAGTAGGCGGTTTCTCATCGTTATCGTGGCGGTTGCGTCCCGTCCCAGTCACGCATGAGCCTCAGCCGGACGTGTGTCGGCTGGCGCCCTGGTGGGGTCGCTCGGGCTTCAGATGAAGATTTATCACGCCCGCCGGAGCTCAGGCTACAAGTTCGCGCATTAAACGAGTCCGGGACATTACCCGCCTGCAAGATGCCGCCCGTGATCATAATTAAGTGCGGCCCAATTTATTGGGCGACCCGCATCCGAAAACTCTTAAACTTCCCTTATCGCACCTACTAAAGGCTCTTTATTTTGTAGTTAGTCCGTCCGCTTTTATCGACTTTTATCACACGGAAAAGCTACACACGCCTTAATACCTTTTTATGATTTATTGTAATGCTGCAAGACTGAAAGATATAACCCTCTCAGAAAAGAATAAAACGAGGACTTAACTAAATTAAATAAGCTACATTTGTAATAGACACTTCGACGATGCAGCGTTGAAAGAACCCGATATCGCTCAACGTTTTCTATTAACTTGAGCACAAAAGCAAAGAAAATACCGTTACGGAAACGTCCTAGAAACCTTTGTCAAGATACAACTATTGTTGTCTGCAGCTATAATAGATAACTCGTGTCGAAAGTCGAAAATGGTGTGTTTAATACGTTCTGGTTAAGTAATGATGCGAGCGTCGCTTAAGTGAGCAGGCAAGCGGAGCGCGATGTAGAGTGACGGTGCTCTAGGTGCTTAGACTAATTACTGCAGGAGCAGCTAAACTTGTTAGCCGGGCCGGTGGCCGCCGGCCGGGTGACGCTGACGTCGCGCCGCATCGCATCGCATCACACATTAACCGTCTGCTCGCTAGACGCTTATTTCGCTAGATTGCTCCTGAACCACGCGCACGTGTTTACACTATTTGAGCAGCTACCTGCTGTGTACACATAGTGTAGAACTGTAGATTAAAGCGCGGCAGATTGCAGGCTCCAGCAATAATACGCAAGTTTTGAAATTACGAGCAAACTAAAACCAGTTACATCGGTCTTCATAAAAACCATTTGCTTTGTGACTCGACGTTAATCGGGACTAATGGCTGATACTGGGAAAGGTTTTGATTTCACTCCTAACGAGCCATTTAGTGGCGCAATAGGAAAAGCACTCACGAGCGTACAAAAACAATGAGAGCGGTCCGTGCGAGAACGTTCACTGACCTAATGATTTTGCACCCCGGGGCGCGTTAGTAAAACAGGCAATTTACGCGAGCCTATAAGTAACAAGATTCATTAAGGCCGTTACAAAGTGGCGCGGGCGTTCTTAAAGCGAATGGCCCTCGAGCTTGCAGCTTTCATAATGGGCGTACGAGCCGGCGGAGGCGCCGCGCGCAATTTAATGAAACACCTGGAGAGGTCGCGCCGGCTTCCGCTGCATTAATCTGCCGCCCTGCGCTCGCGCCCCGTAGTCAGCTCACCGGTATATTGCCGGACTCCAACACTTACCAAATTATTAGCTCAAAATCCGACCGCGAGCACATAACCAGTTCGTTAAAGCCATCTTGATAGGCTGAAAGTAAGGAAACAAAACGGCACAAAATATTTACCTAAGCAAACAAAGACACAGCTTACGACGGTAGACAAGTTTAATAAAACCTAAAACATTGGTGTACCTACTTAATTCAGAAAGCTGATCTAAAGACTCATTTTTACTTTATTAGTTTTTAGAAAGAGCTATAAAGCCGGGATAAACAACGAGTGACCGGCATCGTGGCTAAAGTGGCCGAGACAACTGCGCGCACGATGCATATTTTAGAGTTAAGCCACGGCGCGCGATGCAAACTCGTCGGGAACTTTACCACAGTAAATAATTCTTACTTTAAGGCAACCTCAGACTTTTTCCAACTTAAGCGTTCGGGCGTGTGTTATAATGGCATTTTACTTTTCAACTGACTGAGTCAGTGAATACATATTTTACTCAGATGATCATTTACAGCTGTTATGTTGGATTATACGTGTTATCTTCAAAGAGACGGGTGTTTTTCAAAGGTTAAATTTTGACGCGATTTTACCGCGAATGTTTTTTTTAAATGTCGGAACATCTAACCGGCTCAGTCGATTGTTAAACTTGTTGGTGAGATAGCTCGTTCTTTCGTAGGCGTGCGCGTTACGTCAGCGAACACTCGGGCGCCGCCCAACTGCACGGCGAAAAAACACCGGCCGTAATAACGCGCCCCTCTCGCATGACGCCTCATTAGCCACTCCCCTGCGCCTCTATAAATCATTTAAAATTCAAATTCTACTTACTTTCAGAATTGACTTTGCTTACCTAATTCCTTTCGCAGCCACAAAATTTTGCAAATTAAATTTTACCTTTCCCTCGCTTTGGCTTCACGGCGAAAAAATTATTTGTGGCATCCGGCTCCGGATCTCGGCTCGTGATCGTGTTAGCCGCTCTTACGCCGCAATTCAAAATCAAGACCTTTATTAATAAATCACTGGAAATACCTTGATAGATTACTCTACCTTTGTTGTCGTTGGTTTACCTCTCTAATATTGTAATAATAATAAATTTACCTCTCTAATAATAATTTTTTAATGTTATTTCTTTTGTAATTCGTGACTGACGCAACTTTATTTACTTTAATTACTTCACTTTTATTTTTTAATAATTAATTATGCCATGTGGACATGTGCCATGTGGACTCGTGTGTGTCTGAAATAAATGATTTGAATTTGAACTTAAAAAAATAGCAATTTTATGCCCAAAGCTCTGGGCTGGACTTAACCATGTAGTACTAAGTATTACAGAGTTTGTTGATTATATATTTTAGATAATTTATTTATAAGACCCTTCAGTCGTTAAATAGTTATAAGCAAAGCTGTCAGATTCGAGTTCCAGCGGGGCGGGTGGGCACTCGGGTCGGAACACGTGCTAGCGCAGGAGTTGGCACGCGGCTTTAGCCGTTTCTATTCCCGGCTGTCCCTGTTAGACAAATATTTTGGCACACACTTTCGTGCGTACAAGTGGGCTTCGAGCGGTATCGTGACGGATGCGTGTCATTCATCGGCTCGTTATCTCATTGTTTTCCTCGGGTGTCGATTTGTCGCGACGCGTGTCTACTCGGCCAATAGTAGGATGGATCGTACCGTGCGCGTACGGCCGCGCTCCGCCGACAGCGTGTCGCCAATCCATCAATCGTGATCGAATGTTCTGATCGATTAACGACCGCGCGCCTCGCCTGACGTGCATTCTCCGCGTCCTCTCTACTAGCTAGTTTTATTGTGATACTCATTAACTAGTGACTGTAAACAATTCAATTAATCTCAAGTCACATAGATGGTCAAATGAATTAATTTGTTTTTCTATCTTTCTGGAAGTTTGAAAAGTTATGCGTATTTAAGCCTTTAACTGCCGAAGTTCTAGACACAATTAAAATTTTATTGTTTGGAGGTCACCGGTGACCCCCATGGCGCTCAATGTGTTAATATTATATTAATTACTAGATGACCCGTTGAACTTCGTATCACCTATCCTAACAACATATATGAGTAAAAATTTTGATGTAGAAAATTTTATATGAGACAATGAAATGAAATGACAATTGTTGTTTTCACTATTTTCCTCTCTATTTTTTCATGTTTTCTCACTTAAACCTTCCCTGGACTACTACAAACATTTCAAAACCAAAATCAGCTTAATCGGCCTAGCCGTTCTCGAGTTTCAGCGAGACTAACGAATAGCAATTGATTTTTATAGAGATAGATAGATGAGGTAAGGTGATAAGGTGAAACAATAGATGTAGCTTGTTACTATTTTGCCAACCACTCGTGGATGCATAATATCAGATAGCTTTATATAACAAGGGTGCCGAACTGGCGAGTCGTGCCGACTGCCAACAGTCGCCGCTCTTGAGGGCTGTTCGTTATACACGTCATAGTTCCGAGAGCACTCGGCATTCGCTGCTCTCGCTGTAACGAGACGCCCGCCCTCTGTTCATTGATGTCATTTTTGCCTTAATCGCCGGACTGTGCCAACTCCAAATGAGAATAACCAGTATTATAACTATTATAGAGGTAAACAAGTAAAATTTTCTCAATGACACGTCGCTTTTTTTCCCAAACCCTATTTCCACCAATGTAGACATGAAACCGACTCTCCGGCTAACCCCTTATTGTATTGCAAGTGCGCATTGTTGTGTTATAAAGGACACTGAGAGAAGCGCGCTCGGTTTGCTCTTCCACTATCACACAAAAATGTTATTAGTTTTGGGCGGTTATTGCCCACCCCGCGCCCAACCGACCCTCTCGTCGCTACTCCCAAACAAATAGGGCAGATTGAAAGATTTTCTTTTAATCCTCGCGAACTAACATTGTTTGCCAAATAGCCACCTAAGTAATGTTCAAATAAAATTAAATGGGCTTAAAAAATGTTGGACCGGCAGATACATAGTCCATGCAGGTAGTGTGTATCTACGTGAGCAGATAGAAGTGATCGAAGAGCAATTAATGTATCGTAATGTGTGCGCCGGGCAGCAAGCGGGCGCGGGCCATCCGTCTAGAGCGACGCGGGCATCCGTCACGCTAATCGCTGCGATACACCTGCCTGCCGGCCGACCCCACTAACCGGCGCATGAGCGAAACGATACAAAACGCAAACCCGGTAAATCCGGTAATAGCGAACGGATAAAACACGATAGGTACTATTGCTCTCTTGCATTTTGTCAATTTCTCGAATCTGCTGCATGTAATTCGTTACTTTGAATAACACTTGCTCTGCAGCTCTGGCTCAACTTTGTTTCGTGTGAAATGTAAATACCTAAATTAAATACTTATCGTATTGCTGATTGATTTTGCTTATCGGAAATCTCTAATCTCTATCCAAATTATTCATTTAACGTTGACGTGAAACGGAGGCTCCAACTACAAAGTTAATAATAGTCAAATCCGTCCCAGCTAATAAATCCGAGTTTGATAGAGCCAACCAAGTTATCATAGTTATGATGAAAACGTGATCACCCATTCAAGTTTCACAAACGGGTTGGTAGGAATCGAAACTCGGCTAAAGTAGACAGCGCCGAGTAACAGGAAATAATAACTTTATCCCGAGCTTAAACTGCGAGAGGACCGTCCAACTAACATTATGCCTGCCAGTAACAAGTTAATCTAAATGCAGCCGACTGCTTTCACTAGCTAGTTGTAACACGCATCGCACAAGTTTAATAGGTAACCGAGAAATTTGGAACAAGCCTGCATTTGATTCGCCCCCGCCTGAAGATTCATACTTTGCTGTCCTTACAGTATTTCGACTCGGTTTGTACGTTTAAATAACTATTCAGATGCTATCAGACGTGCTTTAGAAAAGTTACTCTATAAATCACTCGGGAGCCGTTTCGCGGACATTATCAGTAAACGCGTCCCCAAGTGTAGTACTGAATATTCAGATGGCGTTTGTTTGTATACGTATTTCTTTGGAACAGCGATAAGCGCTTTTCCGTTTTTTCACTGAATAAAATATTGCGCTAGAGACTCGGCGTGCGACGATAAAAGTCCGCGAGGCTCTTCCCGTCACGTAGTGCGACAGTTAATTACGCGGATGTAAATAAATCATCATAGACGGGTGCGGCGGAGGGCTTCGATTCCGAAAGGCAATTATCTCGCGCCTCATTGACGTCGAAGATGAGCAAAGCGTGGAACGCGCCGCCCGCCCTCGACACGCCTCAGAAATATTTGACACTGCCTAAGACGCGGTTATAAGGAAAAATCGAGTAGAGGATCCTGGTGGCTACGTGCCCGGCTCACCGCAATTGTGATGCATGGAGGGATTTCCGCACATTCGCCAGATATTGAGCCGAGCCGCGGCCGCCGCCCCGGCATATATTGCTTATCGGAGTGATATCGAATGAGGTCCGCCATTTTCGTCTATGCTCAAAGCCCAAAAATATCGCCTACCTGGAAGTACGTGCCTCTTATCTCTTAACATTCCCCGCTAGAAACTCCTTTCAAAATACGGCATTGACGAACGCCCATTAGTTTGAATGACGGTGTCGATAACGTTGCATTTCTTTGTAAACTTGTACTTTCTGAATTATGTATCATGCACATTTTAGCGGAAACCTATGTTAATAGATATATTATTTCTAATTCCAGGGTCGGTGTAACCGCGAGAAACCGCCTTGCAAGTACTTCCATCCTCCCCAACACCTGAAGGATCAACTGCTGATCAACGGAAGAAATCACCTAGCATTGAAGAACGCCTTAATGCAGCAGATGGGCCTTACGCCAGGCCAGGTGCTGCCTGGCCAGGTCCCCGCCGTGGTGAGTGCATCACTTATTGCCTCCGCCCGTATGCTTGAGCGATCGGTCCTCAACACTGTAGGTAACTCTCTGCACGCAACACGCAGCTTTCGGTGTACTTGCTACCCTGTATCTTATAAGCATTCTTATCAAACCACGTAGTTTTTTAAATATTATTGTGTTTAAGTTGTGCCTCCTCAAACTTATTTATGATAAACGGATAATGTCTTGTATGAACCATTAAAATATTATGCACCTTATAACTCGAGCCTCATACAAAGTTTTGTCTGAACTTAGTCATATACACGTTGCAAGTAAATGATAATTTATTTTCTTGAAGAAACTGCAGTACTGTCGCGATAGGGGGAGTTCTGCACTTTAATTTAAAGTTTTCCTTCAAGTTCGTAGAATTCCAAAGAAAATCAAAAGAAATGTGTTTACTTAGTTTTAGTAATGATCGCTAATACACTGGCACAACTTAAACCTCGTTGCTGGTGGCCGATCGCTCCTCACGGCTTTAGCATGTTGTACGGTTCGTTCTTCAGTAGCATGTCTACTTTCCAATCTTACTCACACTGTTTAAACTGGGTGTAGGTGGTAATGCAGGATTAATCACTGAAACATTATCCTCCCCCACTGTTCACACTGTCGTCGCTAACGATGCGGCCTAGTACCTCGGCGTTCCTCTTCGCACCGCTAATACGTGTTAGCTTTTGTGTAGTTTCGAGATAGCAGCTTCTTTGGTCTCAGTAGTGAATTGAAGCGCGATGGTGTACGGAAGTGTGCCGAGGCGCTAGGACGCGGGTGCGGGTAGACCCTCGCACGATGAGTAGCGTGTTTGTGTGGTTTTGTGTCGAGGTGGGTGGCGTGAGCGGAACGGGCGCGGCCGCGAGCCACCTCACCGCGCTGGACCCGATCAGTCTCGCCCTGCTCACTCCGCAGGTAACTACCGCCGCCGACGCAGCCTCTGACGGCCACCGGCTACCTCAGACACACCCTCAACCATCCAACCTATACTGATCAATAAGGTTGCACCGCTTACACAAATCCAACACGTTCCATATCCTTTTCCGATTTACTTTCCTTTTTTTCTGGTGGCCGGTGGATAGCTAGACTGGACAAAGTACTTATGCTTATTTAATTTCTTATAATATTGCATGCGATTGCTTGTTTGGCTAACACATAAGGTAAAACTAATCTACTTTTTCTGCCGTAATAAAACTAAATCTTGCATATTTGTTTATATTGAAATGGTAACGAGTGCTTGCAATTAGAAAATGTATTATTGTGAGCGTGTGTGATTAAAGTAGTGGGCGACATGAATTGGGTATGTTATTCAATATGAGGCTGGTTTTAGGGTGACTCTTAAGCGGAATGTGCAAGTGGTAAGTGTGACTTCACACCTGAAACAGTCGAAGTTGGTAATCTGACTAAATTGCGCAGGTCAGATGCGTCATAATGTAATGTGTAATTATTGTTAGCGTGAATGACCTGGTGGGCATGTGAGAATAAAACAAGCAGCCAATATGCGTTTTCAGGGGTAACGTTGTTGGGTATGTTACCCTTATTAATGTTTCTATTGCTAGAAAGATTTAAACAAAACGTTGATTTAATTTTTTAATTGGTTGATTTTTTAAACCTTGGGTATGCCCATAGTTAATACAGTCAGCAGGCATACTTATATCGCGAGCTAAGTTTATCTGATAAAATAGTCTAACATGTCAGCGACCATGCCGAATAAACATTTTACGTTTCATCCCGCAGCATTCTAGTCAGTCACTATCCAAGTATTGCTACGGATTACATAACCAATATCTAATTTTTTCTGCAAACTCACCACCCGCACATACTGCTAACGTTGCTCTGAAGCCTTCCTGAAGCGATAGATGCGGTCGTTTCTAACCGGCTACATCTGCTTGTGTCGCAGGCGACGTCGCCTTATCTGTCGGGCGTGCCCGGCGTCGGGTCGACGTACGCGCAGTACTACGCGCCGCAGCTGGTGCCGGCTATGCTGGGCCACGACCCGGCCGCCGCCGCCGCCTCGCCTCTCGGCGTCATGCAGCAACCCGTGCTGCAACAGAAGCTCCCGCGAACCGACCGCCTCGAGGTGAGAACACTTTTTACTACTCTCTCTCGTCATCAGTACCTATAGTAGTGCTTCCCAATGTTGTCACTTAGACGGGGACCGACTGGAGTTCGATAATGAGGATTAAGAGTTCAAGCACTCCACGCCGACCAATAGGACCAAACCTATGTCGTTAAAATGCTTAATTTTCCTTATTCACACTATATTTTTTTCTAAATATCTCTCTTGAATACTCTTAATAGCAAGCATACCAATTTATTGCAACTTTTTTAAAGGCATAGCTAAGTCGGACTAAACATGTCGGAATTAGTTTTATAATTTTACAATATATCTATATTACTAAGTATTTTTAGCATTATAGAACAAATTTATTGCAGTAATGACGTTATCTATGTGAATCCATTCCATATTGTCAATAGTGCTGCAAAAAATCAGGATATGGCATCCATACCAACACAATATTATATCCTGTAAAAATATTTAATCTGTGTTATTAAATGTTATGTATTTTGTATATTTATTTAATGTGGTTTACCATATATGTTTGATTATAGCAATTTGAACCAAAGAATACTAATTTATATACTGATTTAAACTTTCATGGTCACTATAACCCGGATGGACTTCCGTGGTCATGGCTATTGCAACAGTGTAGAAATATCGGGCACTCACAAAAACAAGGTACATAGTATAAACCCCAATTAAAGGAACAGGATTTATTGGTCGGCGTGGTCATCGTGTCGTGACACATCATCCTTTAAACATTCTGGCAACCCTTTCAAGTAGGCGTAGTGTGACTTGTGTCGTCGGTCCCCGATGCATACTCGGCCTTGGGCCTGTGCCGTCTCCGTGTGCGGCGCGAGCGCTTCGCGAGCAGCACTCGCTTACTCCCTCTGGTGGAGGAGCTGCACTGTGGGCGCAATGACCTTATACGCGAACTGACATTGATCGTCTGTTAGTTGTATACGGATAGCCGCTCTAATATCACTTGCGCCCACAATGCAGGATTGCCATGCGCTTAACAACCGAAATCGAATACTAAATCGAAAATAAAAACTAGTAATTGAACTCCCTTAACGTTTTGATATAAATAAATGTACATAAATAATCTTATCACGATAAATTCAAAATTGTTAGTTTGATGCGACGGATGCGTATAATTAACGTAATTTAAAATCTCGATTTTAAATCACATTAAAGCGGCGTCGGGTCGAGGCTAAGTTACAATAAATACTTTCAATGCCTCTTATATTTGTATTAAATTTACCTACCTCGTATTCCATATAACATTAACATTGTCAATATTGAAAATAAATTGTTGCCAGTAGTGCACCACTCGCCTTCGCGTAGTTAGTCCAAATAGTGTCGCGAGTAGTAGGCGCGGCGCGTTTTCGTGTCAGCAGCGAGTGCGCAGTCGAGTCGATCGGACACGGGTCGGGTAGGCGGTGAGGGCCCGGGGCGCGAGCGGCGGACATGGCTGGTGTGTGGTGGTGCAGGTGTGCCGGGAGTTCCAGCGCGGCGCGTGCAAGCGCGCCGAGTCAGAGTGTCGCTTCGCGCACCCGCCGCCCTCCGTCGCCGCGCACGACGACGGCTGTGTCACGGTGTGCATGGACGCAGTCAAGGGCCGCTGCGTCCGCGACCCCTGCCGCTATTTCCACCCTCCCCTGCACCTGCAGGCGCACCTTAAGGCGCAGGCGCGCGGCGCGGTACGCCACCAGGCTGCACGCTCTCGCCTCGCTCGCTCGCGCTCGCTTCTCTTCTTCCGCTTGGTCTCGCTCGCCGCGACGCCGCTTTCGTTCGCAGGCTTTGTTCTGTTCAGTTCGCGCAGCCCGGCTCGCGCCACGCTTCCGTCGCACTCACGCTTCACTTTTATTTTTATTTTTATTCTATCGCATAATATCACCTTACGCCGAGCTTTAGGTGTATTCTGTGCATCTACTACATCGTTATTGTTTCTGTCCCGTCCTGCGACGCTTCGCTTCACGTAGACGGCCGTCGCAGTCCAGCAGCCGGCAGCGAGCGCGACTTCGGAGCCGGGAAAGAAACGGCCGGCGCCCGCCGAGCTCGAGCCGCCACCGGTACAGCGCAGCTTTGCACGCTTCACCTCCTCCCCCCTCCCTCTCCCGCACGCTCCCCGCTCCCCGCGCCGGGCGCCGCGCGGCGACGGGCCGCCCCCGCCCAGACCCGCGCGCCGCCCCGCGGCTCCGCCCGACCTCGCCCGAGAACCTCCGCTCAACCGTTTGTTTCTCGTTTCAGATGGACATGAAGAGCGTCGGATCCTTCTATTACGATAACTTCGTAAGTATCCTACCGCCGAGAGCGAACCGCCGCCGCGTCGTCGCGGACGACTCGCGCATCGACTAATCGTATCGTGTCGTTTCCCAGGCCTTCCCCGGCGTGATGCCGTACAAGCGACCCGCGGCCGACAAAGCCGGCGTGCCCGTGTACCAGCCGGCGACGACCTACCAGCAGCTGATGCAGCTCCAGCAGCCGTTCGTGCCCGTGTCATGTGAGTACCCCGCGCCCGCGGCGTCCGCCCCGCCGGCGCTGACGGCGCCCGCCGGCGCGGCGGCGGCCCCGGCCCCCGCGCCCGCGCCGCAGCCGCCCGCGCCCGCGCCGCCCGCGCCCGCCGCGCCGCCCACGCCGCCCGCCCACCCGCACCCGCCGCACACGCCGCACGCGCACCAGCCCGAGCCGCCGCTGCACGCGCCGCCCGACCCCGCGCAGATGGCCAAGGAGGTGGCGCAGAAGAACTACGCGGCCGCGCTCGCCTTCGCTGCGCAGCACTCAGCCATGGCGCAGGCGGCCGCCGCCTACACGCAGCAGGCTCTCAAGGCGCGCGCGCAGGCCGTGCCCGGCTACATGCGCGCGCCGCTCATGATGCGGCCGGGCTGGCCGGCGCCGCCGATGCCCATGCCGGCCTACTACCCGCAGCAGTACATGTACGCGATGCCGCCGCCCACGCCCCCCGCGGCGGCGGCGGCGGCGGCGGCGGCCGCGGCGGCGCACAACCCCTACAAGAAGATGAAGACGACATAGAGGGCGCGGCGGGCTCGCCCGCGGCCGGCGGGGCGCGGGGCGTGGGGTCTCCCAGTAGAGACTCGTACGTGTGCGACCGAGTGTCCCGCCCCGGCCTGTCGGGGCGGTTAGCGCTAGGCGTGTTGTCACTTTGTATTGTATTATTGTAAGGACGAAGCGAGAGGATACGCCCTCGCGGATGTCTCGGTAGTTTTACGCTATATCTATTCTATTGTGTATCTACTCACTTACCGTTATTATCCTATGCGTGTATATTTCTCGTATCTACGATCCCGGTAATAATAACGCTTGAGATGCATGACTGTACGTTTTTTTATTACCTCTTGTCGATCGTCGTTTATCGTGAGTACCTATCGTCGTACTGAGAGTTGAGCGCTTGGTCCGTCGATCCCGCTACGTACACGCTTGTTCCCGAAGGAGCTCCGCACGGGTGCGCTTTGGCCGATGTGTCGATCCCGTACCTACCTAGTGGTAACCGGCTTGCAGCTGCAGGCCCGCACCTAACACAGCCGCCTTCTAATTTTAGCATGGAATAGAACCCACCACCCCTATACGTTTGGCTCATCAGGTATTATTCTCATTATTCTAGTGCTCCTCGTGTGTGCTAAGTGTGCCGGCGTGTTCAGTTCATCAGTAGCGCGGTGGTGACGAGCGTCGCCCCGTTTTTTTCTTTCGGTCGCACCTTCTTTCATATTTATTTGGACGCTTTCTGTTACATGCCTTCCGAATGACCGCTTCGGCTGTCGTCCGCATTGCAAATATTTTGTCGCTTTTTGTGTCGGGACGGCAGGCTGTGCGCCGCCCAACGCGCCCTACGTGGTGTACACGGACGAGCGCGGACAGGTAACGAGTGCCGTGCGCGTGACGTGACCCCGCGACCGCACCGCAATCCGCTTACTAACGGCACACTCCCGACTTTGTTCTGACGCTAGCGAGCCACCTCCGAGACTCTCGCCGTGTACTACGCCCCCCTCCCCCCCTCCACGCTCTAACCAGTACAAGTACGCTCGGCGCGCTCCCCACGCACAAGCATATCACCTCTACCCGCGCAACTTAACCGCCGCTTTTTATGTTACGTTTACAAGCTCAATTACTAAGAAAAAGTAAAATTTTAATATCAGCGAATGACAGAATTGTTTGGCCTAATTTGAAAAGGATGGATGATAGCGTGACTTCATAAAAATAAGTAATGTTGAAAATTTAAAAGATTTTGCAGTAACAAAACTCGAGCTTGCTTTTTCACTATGCTTCGTAGACACATTTAGTTGTTTTAGTTGTACCTATCATGCTTCAAACGGACTTAGTAGACTAAGCGCTTATTAATATCGAATCACATACAACCAGACAAACGTAACTACCACTTATGAAACAACACGGGTCAAGGTGCTCTGGAGCTTTATCGGCCTCACGCACGGCCAATGGAAACTATGAACGGCTTATCTTATCAAACCGACACCAACATTTCCTGTGCCTTCGAAATGCGAAAATGCCTCACATGCAGGATTCGGTGTGTTTGTCTACAAATACGTAACCGAAATAAATTATTTAACATTTGGATTAATTGAGTAACTGGCACGTGATCTGGACACAGCGACGATGATCGATCGAACGGCGGCCCAGAGCCGGTGGCTGCTTATCTGCCGTCTCACGTGTATCAATGTCATCATCCGCATCAATCCATTTTATTCATTGTGCTGTAACTGTATCTCTTATATTGTAATGAACAGTTGATGCTACAACTTACTTGTTGATGATTTTTAGTTTTGTATAGTGAGACATACTTGCTTTCAAATGTGGAAGAAGTCACTCTACAGTATTGCCTTGCTTACACCCGGTAAGATACAATCAGCTTACTATAATATCCTCAGTATAAGTGATTTTCCTGTTCTAAGCCTATACTGAAACACGCCGATTGTCACTTGCATGAACGCGATAACTGTTAACATTTCGGACCCACTGTCCAACGCAATGACACAATACGCTTTTAATATATTAATGAAATGTGAACTCGGCCGTTTCAGTATAGGTGATTTAATAATGTAATAACGAAGCCAAATTACGGCCTGTTAAAAGTTGACCCAGCTGTTGTTTTACATAAAGACAATAAATAAATATTTTTGTACATTATGATACTTTTAAAAGCACAGGTCAACTTCTTAGCAGTATGTAAATGTTTCACCTTTGCCAGTGTCAACTATCAACCGCTAATAAGGGGGTTTTTTGATTTTTTCAATTTTATTAATAACGCTTTCATACTGTAATTAAAATATTTTTTTCTGCGTAGTTGGTAGTTGAAATGACGTTGGTGAATAAAGAAACGTCGAAGCGAGACCTTAACGAGCACTTCATAGAAAAATTGTGATAACAACGCTCGAATCAGTAAATATATTCGTTAGTAAATAGGTCAATGATTTCCTTCGACTTTTCTTTAAAATGCTTAAGTGCTTCGCCGTTGCGGCTTCAGTTCCTCGCTTACGACTTGTTGAGGCCTCTCTGATGCTTATTTACAGTGTTCACCGTAGATGTAATAATAGGTTTTCTTTTGTTTGTCGTACAGTAACCGCACTCTCTAATGGTCATTATGTTGCAGTTTGTACTACCACTAACATGTCACGTCCAGAACTGTCATGTAAGCTAAAGGTATAAGTTTAATTTGACTATTTACATCTAACCATGCCTAATTACTGATAAGCATGACCGTCCTCTGTACCTCTACTGAGACATCGGAGTACTGTCTGAATCATCACAGCCGACACACACGGCGCCACTTCCCTACACAGCCTCTTAAGCTTTGTTATAGCAACAGTTGGTATTTATGGGTACACTTTGGCGCTACAGAACCTCTAGAACGCCCTCGCCCTGGTTAAAGTTGTCTAGCATCATGCTTTAGCTTTTTTGTAAAATATAGTCACGCTTAAATAAGATTGGCTGCGCAATAATGATTATACTTCAAGCGTTCTGCATGCCATTTAGATATTATATATTCATACCTACTATGTGCATAGTGCAGCGTACTTTAACACTACTCTCTGACGGTAACGGAAACGCGTTTACGAGATTATTAACTCTTTGGGCTCGTAATAGTATTAATTCTGTGTAAAGTTGATTTTGATACAGCAGCAATACAATATAAAGGTGACACACATTGCATCGTCGCGCACGTAAATAAAAGAATGCTTGGAAGATCCAATCATATTGTGCAACGAATCTTGTAAAGTTCTTGTAATATTAAAGCAGCAACAAGATTTTGTTTCGAGCAATTTTGCCTTCCGTGTGTCCCGTTTTGTGTTAATTTATGTAGCGAATGAGAAACTACACACGCATTAAATCTTTTAAACTAACAATATGTCAAACCACAAAGCAACATACGTAAAACCATTAGAGCTCCGGCGTGATAGTTATCCGACAGTCATACACAGAAGTTTGATTTGAACTTGCTCTTTGATATTACAATGGCTGTTCCAGCGTAAAATTCCAGACAGCTGTGCAATGAGGATAATGTTCAATGTCAGATGTATGAATGTCCAATAAGTGATGATCTAGATTTAGAATTAACACGATTAACAAATACAGTTCGTGAACCGTCGGAATCACTATCTGTGATTTTTATATATTTTGAAACTAATACTGAATGTAAAGGTATTTTTAATTATGTTTTAAGGAAAGTTCCGACTGTTGATGAAGTAGCTATTTAGTTATGATGGATACACCACACAGTTGTACCGCAAATACTAGCCACTAATAAACTGGATGGTGTTTTGTACGAGAATATCCTTATAGTGGTCGGAATTTTATGAATCAAAATGTACCTAAATGCGAGTCAATAATACCAGTGCCTGTAAAAGGATCGGTTACTATATTTTAATCTAAGCTACATGACACAACTGCAATAACAATGATCATCTATGGAATCTCGTGATAAATTATTTGCATTTTTAAAGTATTGAGAGGCCAACTGTGTGGTTGTTCCAAATGATTCAATGAGAAATAGCAACACAACTAATATATTATTATTGTATTTGCAGTTACTGGACACCCTCCCGGTGTGCCAAGATTTTAATCGACAAGGATGTACAAGACCTACCTGCAGATTTGTTCATATTCGTGAAGGTAAATTATACAATTCTTTCTTTTTATATAATTTTTACTATGTCGAACCGTGTAGAAACCATGAAATGTTCAAATAAACTGAGCATGATGTTATCAAACTAAATAATTGACATTTAAAACGGCCATAATAATGTTTTCTTGTCTACAGTGTCACGATGATACTGATAATCTCAAAGTCCATCCTTTTCCATCCTAGTTGTTTTGCATGACCTAAATGTACATTTAGCACTCAATTTTCAGGTCAACGAGTATTTATTTAGTATGAAAATAGAAATATTTAGATACTAGTTTCTTTTTAGTTCAAGATGTTTGATAAATGTAGTCACTAACATGTTACGAAGTAGAACAGTAAATATTTATAGTGTAATAATGTAGTTAGACATGTTTAGTAACCTATTTGTTTTTAGAAATATTTAAATGTATAATAATATTTTCATTTAGATCAGTAATAAAAGCTAGCCTTTTAAGTTTAACATTATATTAATTAGTTTTATACCTTGATAGTATTAATTTTAATGATTAAGGTTCACTTGCACACTCTCATAAAATTTACTTTTAGCTTATATATAAAAAAAGTAAAAAAATTTACAATTTTAATATCAACTTCAAAGTATGCCTAAACCATGATGGGTTACTTGAATTCAATGTTGAAGGCCTTTGTCATGCAGTGGGATAATTATAGGATGTTACTTTACTTTACAAAAGACAGTCTATCAGGCATACTAAGACATCGGAATCAGATTTAATACGAGTACATCTCGTTTACAGTAGGTCGTGCAAATGAACCATAATGTTAAATAGTCCCCGTAAGGAAATGTATGGCTGCTTGTTACTACTGACTATCTAAATAAACGTTTAGCTAATTCCCGTCCCTTGTATTTTGTGTTATTATCTATCATAAATATGAAGAGATCATGCAGGCGAGTCGCAATGAAGTGTGTGGTAATGTTGGCTGTCGGTGTTTCCAGGGTGCGGGCTGCAGGTGGTGGGGTGCCGCGTGGTGGTATGCCGCGACGCCGCCGCCGGCACGTGCCGCCGCGCCGCCTGCCGCTACTACCACATCCCGGTCCAGCTGCCGCCGGCTCTGCGGCCCCCCTAACCTGACCCCCTCACCCCCCACGCCCACACCAAACACTCACCTTGCACCCTCACAACCACCCACACCCACACCCTCACCCTCACTGTCAACGTCACGCGCTAAACTCGGAATAATTCGAGGTCAAAAATGCAAACAAAGAACTGACCCTGTCAAATTGAAGTTTCATTATGATCAGTTGAATACTCCTGCTATGTTTCCGTTACTTCAAAAATATAATCAAAGTGTTTGAAGATCTTTTACGTTTGTTATACTTTGAATTGGAATCTCCAGTTCTAAGTTATTATGTTGTGCAATTATTTGTTGGTAATTTTGTTATTATTTTTAAAGTTTTCCACGTGTGGAAAAAATAATATTCGAAATGGTCGTGGCACATGTCTACATTTTGTTGATTAAAAAAAGCCCGAGTTTAGTCGCCCGAGTTACAGAGGCACTAGTCCCGTTCCCCGGCCCCGCTCCTCAGGTCCTCGACGCCCGCGCCCGCGCAGCATCCATATCGATCGCGCCACACTCGGGAAAGGCAGGCTCGGCCGCTCCCCGGCGGAGGTGGTGATATCTTAGTAAATATCGGTTAGTGTTAGCGGCGGGGGCACCCCGCCCCCGCCCTGAGTTCGTTAGTCTTCGGGAAGAGTGTGTACATAAGTAGCGGGATATGATTCTCATATGGCACGGTTATGCGAATGTGATATGAATAGATTTCGAGACGCCGGAGCCGTTTGACTAATTTTATCGAGATCGTACCGAGATCGTCGAATAGTAGTTAGTGAGGTTTCAAATGTTTTATTACTATTGTATATTATTTTTTTTAAGATACGATATGAGTTCCTGTAAAGATCGGTGCATCCGCCGCTAGGCGCAGCACGGAAACTTTGTTGTATATAAGCGATATGATATTGCGGGTGGTGCCCCGCTAACGGCCGACGGCTATGGCCGGTGTCAAAAGTTGCATCACCCCACTCCTGTGAGCATTTTTGTGAGAATTATGTTACTTTTTTATGTACGTTATGAAATATGTTTTTCTAGATGACAAGTTTTACACTAGTTTAGATTAAGCGAATCAGTAATGAAACACCAATAGAGTAGCCGCTTCTCTCCTTCGGCACGGAACTTTTGACGCCGGAGCCCGGTCGGTCGCACGTCCGCGGCTCGCGTCGCCCGTTCACACTTAGCATAGATCACGACACTCGTAGAGTGATAGAGGACAGAAATTCCAAATACAATGAACGTTATCGGACAATATTAAAACGAAGAACGCATACTTCCATGCTATTTACCTAAATTCTAGGATAGAACGTCGGCTTTTATTCCAGATAGATTTTGCTAGATACTCATTCTTTTACTGATGATTCCCGTCTATCGAAGCACAAAATATTACCGACGATCGAGTCCGATTACCTCTCGGTTAGTTCAGCGTAAATAAATAGCTACCTATATTGTTTTCAACACAAACAGTATTAACGTTTTGATCAAATTTATCTCGTCGTATGTATGTAGAGGTGATATGTGGATAGAGTGGAGAGGCGGGAGTGCGCGCGCCGCCGGTGGCCGGCCGCGTCGCGTCGCATCGCATCGCAGCGAGTCGCACGCGGCCGCCGCCAGCGACGCGCGCGCCCCGAGGGCATGAAAGCCTAAAGCCTAATATTATTCCTAGTCCATATCCTTTTTGTTGATCAGTCATGCAATTAATGTTAGAGTAAATATTAATAATTTGATTTATTCCTCCCATTTAGTGGATATTTTGATAATGATATATTAATAATGAAATATTTAAGATACATAATACATATTTGATTCTAAATCCTGATAAAGTGACACTACGTTAGTAATTTAGTCGGAGGGATACTTGTGCCGTGATTATATTTTTAGGTATATATTATGAAATAATTCCTAGCGTCGGAATTAAAGAAGTGATTAATGTGTAAGCGTGTTATATTTATTGTCGTAACGTAAGTGGAATGCCATATCGATAAAAGGTGAATATCGGGAGCGGAGTCAAACTCGGTAGGAGCTCGTTGCGTTTGTTTATGTTGGTTGTTATCGGTCCGTGCTGGTGGCTAAGTGAACACTTCACTTTTATCAATACGGCACTATGACTCTTATAATATAAGTTGTCATTTATTTTTTGTTAAAATTTATCGTTTCAGGAAATTATTTGTTGCCTATAATTTTTATAATCAAAATTTTATGATCTGACGCATTTATTGTAAGACAATCGATTACTTTTATAATTAATTAGTGTGATAATAATAATTATGGTATCAAATTGCCGATATAAAAGATTGAACATCGAAAGTATCCTTCCTGTTTAGAAGGGACTTCTGGCCCGAGGTTTCTAGTGGATTTTATATTTTTCTTTTTGTTGTATTTTTAATGTTGCGTGTGTCTTACACATAATATATTTCATTTTTGTGATATTTTTAACTATAAAGTACTGTTATTATAAATCCAAATGGAATAATGATGACCTAATTAAATATTCAAGAATTTATTTGTAAATCACAAAAAAAATGTAAAACTGTAAATATATTGACAAAAAAATGAACTGCAACACAATAAATAATTGATTATTATATCTCTCATCAAATACACTGTAAGTTGTTTGAGTATGTACCTAATGGTTCTTATTACGTAGTAAGTACCGACAGTCTGCTGTAAAGGTAAACCGGTCCAGTGAACAAAGTATTGATAATATTGTGAACATTTTTTTATTCACGAACAATCACAGAAAGTACATGACATTGTAATATTATTTATGAAATTACTATGTGATGTGATCTTCGGATCAATTTTGAGTACAGTATAGATAATAAACAACTGAATATGTGATCTCAAGTTTTATTTCATTATTTGTTCTTTATCGACTGGCCTTGCATGTATTACAGAAAAAAATAATCTGCCTTGTTTTTATAAGGAGCTGCATTTTCAATAAGAAGTTTATTCAATAACAATTTTCTGTACTGCAAGTAAAAAGTAAGTCAAAACCCACTTAAGATATTATCCATTCCTTAATGACAATTCCGCTAACTTACAAATGGCTCAATAGAATCGTAATTGCATCTCAATCGTATATTTCGACATTACTACTTAATAAATGTGTCAAAATATACAATTGATATGCAATTACGATTCTATTCAGCCATTTGTAAATTAGCGGAATTGGGGGACTGTTGTGCTTCCTATTAAGGGGAAGAGTTTGGTACCACTGTCTTAAATATTAAAGGCTGAATTTGGCAGTCCTTAAATTAGAAAAGTGACAGTTTGCTAAGAAAGTGGTGTAAGTGTATCATTTTCTAAGCAAAGTTGTCTTCATGGTAAACTATTACGATTGTCAACACTATGTGTTATCTTTGTGCTCTTTGGTAGCCTTTTAGTGGAAACGGAACACTGGTAGTGAACTTAACTGTTGAATATTAATTAAAGGCATAGACTTAGTTTAAAAAACTACTAAGTTTATATTAAAGGAGAGTCAGTATGAAACGTTCAACATGTTTAAAAACATTTTAGAACCAGTGATTGCTTATTCTGAGCCACAATATTCAACAAAACTACCACAATCTGTCATTAAAATGAAATATGTATTAATTATGTCCGCAAAAATGAACACCGAAAAGTCTGGATAAATCAAAATAAACTGGTAAAATCATAATAAATGCTAAACTCATAAAAATCTTGTTCGCGTAAATTGTAAAAGTCGAATAAAATTTACACGAACTTTGCCATATAAGGCCAAACATAGGCCAACGACTGTGACGCCATCTGTAATTCACCATGATTCCAGTGTACCTCCCTTTTTTTATTACGTTTCGATCACTGTTTGTATCACAGAGTACATTGTAACATAAGGTTTGTATGAATCGACTCGTAGATCAAAAACTGTTGTGTGTGGTCCACTAAATGCGCCTTAAGTAACCCGGTTCAGATCAGGAATAGAATGTAGAGATTTTGTTTAGTCATCTAAAGCTTTCCTAGCTTTAGGCCGTGAGCTTAAAAAAGGCCACGCTTCAAAAGCATGGAATGTGTTTAAAAAAACTGCCTACCCTTCGCAATCATGTTATTAAACTCTAGGTAGAGTTCATAAAAGCACAATAACATCATCTTTCGAGTCGTAGAATTACAATACATCATTTTTAGGGTCAAGGGATTTCTAAAATAGATCATGACCTTGGGTTTTGTGTTGTGCTTTTTTAAGTTGGTTAGGTAGGTAGATATTGTGTAACCTACGGTGACCTCATTCTTTTGCGTTTGGGTTCGTACTTTCTATAACTTTTTAATACACCTATGTTATAGGAAATGCTTACAATAGGGGTTGAAGTATGAAATTGCCGATTATTTTCCCACTTTTTATTTTGTTTATAGCTCTTAGGTATAGTCATATTATTGCGTAATTCTTTTTGTATTGTATCAAAAACTAAATAAAGTAACTTTTGACTAGAAAAAAAAGGCAATACTAGTGCCTATTACTTCAAAGGAAGTCGTTAAAAAGACCCCTTACAATGTGTCAGCTGACCTTCTTGCTTCAATTAAGTATATTTGTATTATATAGTTTGATTTTCAGAAATTTAAATACTATAATGCGTAGCTTTATAACCATCTAACTTTCACCTTTAATTGCATCGAAAACGGATCAGGCGTTTTTAAAAAAAACTAAAAAATTGTAAGTATGGAAAAATTACTTTTCTTGATTTCGTCCATACAAAACGGCAATTTCATACTGTAACCCCTAATACGCACAATCGACACGTTTAGTGGTTGGTTACAGCAGCGCAGCGCCACGTTAATGGAGAAGCCTACCAATCATGACGAGAGAACAGGAGCGTCGCCGTGCTGCGACGCTGAATTCGCTGCTGTCCGGACTACTGTTTATTCTGACAGTTCTCCATTAATCGCTATAAAAAACATTCTAAGATTATGAGATGTTCTGGCATAAACTAGTAGGAGTATACAGGGTTACAGGGAAAGTCCTACATACAGAATATTGAAGGACGTTATTATTCATAACGGTTACAATTACGGTTACAATTTATAGGATCAATTCGATCAGAAATGATCGAATTGATCCTATAAATTGTAACCGTTATGGAGATATTGAATTTAAAGATATTTTATAAAAATCTTTTTTCTTTTGGCTATTCTATAGATTTTTTTGCGATTGGAGCTACTAGGGCCCCGTTTTTTTGTGTTTCCAATTACAAGATATGTCAATTAATAAAAATTATAAATCTAAAACTGAACCTATTACTAACAGCTTCAACAGCTTCATAAAACTGCTCGAAAACGGTTGGAATTAATTAAAGAATTTTCACTTTTTTTTTTTTACTTGTATATGATTTTTAAATGTAGGCGCCACGATTTAACGAATCAAAAATTCAAAGCCGAGCACAAACAATGCCTCTCTGACCCTTTTTCATTGTTTAAAGGTGCGAGGTAGTAAACCGGATTCTTTTGTATTGGTATTATTGTTCCGTTACGATGTTACTGCCACTTGGGTCTACAAATAACATTATTTTATTATTTTATGAACATACCCTTTTAATGTTATAACTTTTTGAATAGGCCCCAAGAGACCTGTGTATATTGTTGAACACTTATCACTATCAAACAAGGCTCTTCACGCTGTTGCAAGGCTTAGAGCTAAAGCTAAAGGATACAAATACGTGTGGGTCAGGAGTGGAAGAATCTTCGTTAGAAAAAATGAAACAACTGAATACATCTTAATTAAAAACACGGAATCTCGAAGCAAATTAATTAATAATTTTTATATGGTACTTATGGTACTTATGCCCTAGTGTTACAATTATTTACGTTCGAGTGTTTAAAAATTTACTATCAAAATGTTAGAGGCTTAAAAACTAAAACGAAAGTATTATAAAGTAATATTTACTGCAGTAATTATCATGTAATAATTTGTCTAAAACGTGGTTGGATATACATATATGTGTTGAGCATTGAGCTATTTGACGATAGGTACAATGTTTATCGTAGAGACAGAGAGACTACTGGGCTTGTAAATAAGAAGGAGAGGGAAGGGGTACTAACTAATCGCGGTCTCTAAAAGGATTCAATCAAAACGTATTTATAATTGGGAAAGTAAATGTGAGCATATTTGTGCTTCTTTATTTCAATCGCTTCACGCACAACCCTTGAATAAAAGTCGCGATCTGTGGAGAGGACTTGCGTTTGATGAAATTCGATCCAGTGATTGGTGCCTGATTCAAGCAAATGTTCCGCAATCGCAGATTTTGCTGTCTGGCGATTTTTCACAGCGGCGATATGCTCCTTCACCCTTTCCGCAATGGTGCGTTTCGTTTGCCCTATATACGACCTACCGCAACTGCAGTCGGTTTTGTAGACACCAGGAGTTTGTAGCGGTAATATATCTTTCGGCGAGCCCAGTATGGTGTTAACTTTTGACCCCGGTGTGAACACCGTTGGAATGGAGTACTTCTTAAGCAGGGAGCCAATTTTATCAGTCACTCCTTTCACATAGGGCAAATATGCGGGATGTCTACTCACATTCGGACTTTTACAAACTCCTGACCGCGGCTTTAATTGTCGTGACGGCATTACAAATCCGTTTCTAATAAGTACCTCCTGTACATGTTCTAACTCACGACTTAAATGCTCAGGGTCACACAGATCATACGCTCTGTTGATCAGAGATTTCATAACGGATTGTAAATGCCGAGGGTGGTAGTGTGAAGTCGCATGTAAGTATCTATCGGTGTGTGTAGGTTTTCTGTAGACACAGTGTGATAAGGACCCATCTGATCTTACTCTCACCAGGACATCCAAAAATGGCAACGACCGGTCTGTCTCCAATTCATAAGTGAATTTCATCTTGGGATTAATGGTATTAAGGTGTTCCATATATTGGTCTACGTCCTGTTCGTTTCCTTTAACAATACAAAAAATGTCATCCACGTATCGTTTCCAAAGTCTGATAGTCTTAGGGCCGGTAAAGCTTTTTCTTCAAAATGCTCCATTCAGAGATTAGCTAGTACAGGGGCTACAGGACTTCCCATTGCGACGCCATCAATCTGAAGGTAATATTGACCTTGGAAAAGGAAATAGTTGCCATCTAAGCAGTTTTTTAATAAACCAATATAGTTAAAAGCCATTTCGTTGTCACATAGCTTGTCTTTAACTAGGTCCAAACACTCCCCGATTGGAACGTTGGTGAAAAGGGACACCACGTCAAAACTGACCATAACTTCACCAGGCTCCAACCTAAGGCTTTCTATAATTTGAATAAAATGACGTGAATCTTTTACATAAGACGGTGTTTTTCCCACCAGGGGCTGCAGAACTGACGCAACATGTTTCGCGAGGTCGTAAGTAGGTGATGCAATCTGACTTACGATTGATCGTAGAAGTACACCTGCTTTGTGTACCTTTGGCAGTCCATACAGCTTCGGTGGGTGGTGTGATTTGGGACTATGTAGTCTTAAGTACTCGTACTCTGTAAAAAGATCTTGATTCTCCTGGAAAAGATTTATATGAATCTACCTTCCCCTCGGAGTGAGTGCATCGCTGTCTCCAGTCAGCCTGTGACCATGGTCGGTGCAACCCGATCGAAACGTCAGGCAAAATAATAAGGTATGATCGCGTTTAATTCCCGTTATCGTTTCAAATAATTATGCAACGCGAAAGTTTAAAAGTAAAATATAATCTTATACGTGAATATTTAAAAGCGCAAAATTGGGATTTAAAAATTGCTTCTCGATAGCCTTCGAGATGTTAACGACGTGGTTTTCATATTTAATAACATCCTTCAGAAGGCTATTCAACAACATGTCCCATTATGCAAGCCTAAATCTACTCGTTATCCACCCTGGTTTGATAAGGAATTGATAAGAGTATTAAAGGAAAAAATAAACAATTTTTGGCGTCGTTTTATAATATAAATAATAAATACAATTAAAACTTTTAAATAATCGTTGCAGGAGATTGGCTACTATTACTACTATAAAGTGTATACACTTTACAATAATTATGTATATGCTAAGGATAGAGGATCCTAAAATGTTTTGGACGCATGTTAAAAATAAGCGGGGCGGTACTAGTGTTTATCCTTTTTGTATGACAGACGGATGTAATACAAGATCAAATAGCACGGAAATATCTTATTTCTTTGTAGACTATTAATTATCTTCAGTGTATGCATCTGGTAGTTGTAGAAACTATGAACTTACTAAAGGTTTCTTGGAGTCTCTCCAAATTAATGGCTTGCCACTTACGGCGCAGAGCAGGGACACCTTAAAATCTAAACCGTTAAAATCACCTTAAAGAACTTGACCCCAGGAAGGGTTGTGGTCCTGATGGGATACCTCCTATTTTTAATGTGTCATGCGCGTCTGTTCTCTCTCATCCATTAAATATTATTTATAACAAATCCCTATCATCTGGGGTTTTTCCTACTGTATGGAAGAATGCTAGAGTGGTCCCTGTTCACAAATCTGGTAAAGATGAACTCATATAGAACTATAGGCCCATCTCAATTTTAAGCACTTTCGCGTAAGTTTTCGAATCACTGCTCCTCTGTCTATTAAACAACACCTAACACTCTATCTTGCTGAGGAGCAATACGGTTTTGTTGGGTCAAGATCCACAACCACAAACCTTTTGTCCTTTACCGAATCTCTTATTCAGGTTATTAATTCGGGAAATCAGTACGACGTGATTTACAAAGATTTCTCTAAAGCATTTGACAAAGTCTCTCACAGGATCTTGATAAAGAAACTTTCAGCAGGTATCCATCGCCCGTTACTTTCTTGGTTCGCTTCCTATTTGAGTGATCGTACTTTTTGTGTTGTAGTCAACGGGTATCATCAATCCACTAGTCGAGCAATAACGTCAGGTGTTCCTCAAGGCTCGCACATTGGTCCAGTCTTATTCACCCTTTTTATCAACCATGTACCTAACTATCTTCGTTCCTCTGATGTGTATATGTACGCCGATGATTTAAAGTTTGCACGTGTAATTAGAGATTTTTCATGAAATGAGGATGAAAATTGTCTCCAAGCTGATTTGGAAGAACTTGTCAAATGGTGTAACCTTAATAGTATGCATATAAACGCAAAAAAAAATTACCTATAAAAAATATACCTATATATATATGTATAAGAACTATTTCATTCTTAACAACTTACCTACTTTTAAATAATCTACACGAAGCACAATCACAAGTCACTCAAATATGTCCGCACCAAAATATGAGAAATTGAAATAAAATTGCACTAAAAACCATCTGACATTTGAAGTGGCTATCGTATAACCCGTTTAAATTACGATGTCGTTATTTTGTAACACAATGGCATGTCATTTAGTCGTATAATTTATCGATAGTACTAGAGAAGTCAGCAGCTCTATAGTCAAGTCCACAGAACATATAAACGAGTAGAAGTAATAAGTAGGCGGGCCCCGCGTATCACACATAGGGCACGCATAGCGCATCTCATGTTTCCGCCCCCTTTTACGCGCTTCAGACGGTGACAGTAGCTAATACGTGTTAGACGTTGTGCTATTTGGACAAAAATCTTGATATATGCCGACCTCCACAGTATTAGAGTGCAAAAACACAAGTACTAAAAATAAGTTATTCAAAGATGGCGTGACATACCATCGGTAAGTAATATTCTATCGTTATTTTAATAGAAATTATAAAGGAGAATGCCCATCGTAGTATGGGCTTTAGTATCGCTTTGAATGATTTTGTGCCATGATGATTGTTACTTTATTTTGTAGGTTCATAAGTGTAGATTCAAAAACAAAAAGCCTTTTTTCTCTAGTTCGCCGGACAACATGAAAAAAAAATTATCAAAATCCGTTGAATTACGAGAATTTGCTCCTTCTTCATTCTTGCGTTTTATTATCATTTCAAGGTCTATCTGTATACAAAATGGTAGGTTGTCAGCTAGGTTTACCTTAGATTAATATAGTTTTTGTCACAGCACTGAAATTGAGCGCACCCCTAATAATTAAAATAAGTATTATCTTTTTGATTTAGTTTTCACTCGTTATCTTATGGTTGTTAAATCGGCAACATTTTTATTAATAGAGTATTGTTTGAGAGGTGTCCTATAACCTATGCAGGACACCAGTGTTTTTCCAAGTTTCTACCAGTAGACTACGTCTAAGATTTCGGAAACTATGAGTGCCTATATAAATTATCTTTTTATTCAACTTTTATTAATTCTAAGTATTGCCGATCAATTTATTAAGCACAGTGCTACGACCAGTGATGTATTTATTATTGTATATATCCTTAGGGGTCGATAGTTTGAAAAACATTGCACTATATCATCTAGATTGTCATAGCACTTTGTGCTTTTAATTATTTCCTCTGCACCAAGAAACAAAAGTTATTTCAGATAGTGGACGGACAGTTGCGGGCCAGTAAATAAAAAAAAAACAATATGTATACAAGTCTATCATTTATTTTAATAATTAAATACAACATAAATTATTTTAAGTGTAGTGGCTATTATATTACTAATAATTGACTTTATTTCATAATAACATCCCTGATTTGACAAGTATAGCAAAAGTCTTTCAATCGTTTTATAGGTCATTGGTTGGGTTGTTTTGTGTATAATAAGTAATAAGTACGACATATTTAATGAATTCTCGTATGAAAATCATCATATTCATCATCAGCCCATTTCCGTACACTGCTGGACGTAGGCTTCTCTCAGGTCACGCCACATCACATCACGGTTTTGTCATTCGCATCCATTCCCGACTAGTCGCCCTTTTCAAGTCATTATTATTAGTCCATCTCGCTGGAGGCTGTGCAAAGTGCATACTCTGCGTGAGTCCCGCCTCACGCTTCGCTCGCCGGATTGCAGTCTCCACTTTAGCATACGATTGTTCCTCAGGAGTCGGTCCTATCGCACACATGGACAGCCCGCTACCGCTTCAGCTTGCTTCGTTGGATCTCTTCGTTTTGAATTTTGCCTGTTACAATGACTTCAAGCAAGGCACTCTTGATAGCACATACGAAAATGAATAAGTTTTAGGCCGTTTCTTGATTGGTCGGTATGACAATTTTAGTATGTGATATCTCGTCGACATTCCACCGCCTGCATCTCTTGAATTATCGGTAAAACATCGGACTTATATATCAATCGAAATAAAAATGTGGTCGATCCAATGTGGAAGCCAATATCTTAAAGCAATATCGATATTTATTTCCATACTGGGTCGGTATGATATCAATTCGACATAATAATATAGTGATACACAGTCATGTTTGCCACGATAATAAAAAAAAATGCAAATAAAACCGTTGTAACATCAGCAATTATCACAGGATAAAATATACATAGGTAATACTAATATCCGACCAATGTAGAAATGACCTAAAACAATTTCACTCATTATTTTCATAGGAGAATTCATTAAATATGTCGTCCAAAAACTGGGCTGGGGCAGTTACATTATTATATCTGCCCCACCCCAGCTACCATATCACACACATAACATGGGCACAACAACCTACTGTTCTATTACCCACAAGACAGTTGCAGCAATAGCCTGATAAAGCCTCGACAGTATTGGCAACATTTTCATCCTTGTTAATCAATAAATACACATAATAAATTCTGCCACCAATATGTCGAGACTTTATTCGTCCTCTGAGTAAAAAATTATCTGTGCCTAGAATAAGAGGGATATCTTCTTCAATTTCATTATTAATTTCTATTGTGTAAGTGCCATTTGTTCGCACATGTTCGCCATAATATGAAGAAGCTTGCTTGAGCTGGTATGTACCTAATGCAATTCTTTTTAAATCACTAATGCTGAGTCTTGGGAACTGATTTAAATGTGGGTGGTGAGCGTCAATAGTTACAAACGTACTTCGCCGTCTATTAAGATTTTCTCTTCTTACAGTATTAGCCAGAACATTTTCCATTTGAAGCCTATGTACAGCAATTGCCAAATATTCCACCGCTTCTGGTATGTCTTCAATAAGCGGGTGGAATTTATTTATCAAGGCACAACCATTTCGGAAATCGATCATTAAGTGTTTAGCAGCTTTATTAAAAAAATCTTGGCGAAACAGTTTGAAGTCACGCTTAAGACGACCATTGACCACTTCAACCACCCACCTACACATAGTGATACACCTCGATTTATTTGCTTGCAATGTTGTGAGTTGATGCTCACCCTCTGATAGAGACTCTGGCATGTGAGCTCGATAACCATATTCTAGCAATTGTGGTATTACGTCCCTGAAACCTCTGTCTAGAATAAAAACATCCCCCTCCCGAAAATATCTTCTCATTTCACCATCGCTATTTCTAAATTCATTGTTCATAATAGTGGCATCATTTACTGTCGCTCTATACGGACCTAAACAGTCTAGAATATGGCCATCACAACAAACTATCATGAATGGTTTTACCAAATTGTCATGTTTATGTAAACTGTAGGACTCTTTTTGAAAAAGGTAGTTGCTGCTGCTTTGTACATATACATATGTGGCATCACAGATGACAATAGCGGGTCTTGTTTCAAGAGCAACAGTAGGGTTTCCAAACAATCCTTCTGGAATTATTTTATTCCTAGCTGCTACTTCTTGGACTGTGATGTGGTTCAAGCCTAAATGTAAGGGAACCATTTGTTGGCTCATGCAATTTCTTGCCTTATTCATATTTCTTTCTAGTGTGCTTCGAGACATTTCAAATAAGGAACTGAGCCTCTCATTACTATCGCCAGTACGCAATTTGGCTAAATAAATACTTAATGCCACACTTGCAGAAGGCACTTCATTTTGCAGATTAGGCATTTCTGCTAAAAGTTCATGGAACTGAGCTGCCGTTAGTCCCAGCCAGTAATGGCAGAGGTTGGGTGGCATCATGTTAATGTCATTGAAGTCTAAAGTTCTTAAATTAATCCTCTCCATCATATTCAGCATGTGATCCATCTGTGCTGCAGTAAAATCTCTAAAATTAGTTTGTAACTGCTCCCAGCAATCATTTTCTAAATGATATCTACATATTCGAGCAGAAGATGGAACATATATCCTATAGCGGCATAATAACATTTCCTTTACTCTGGCTGGTAACAATAAACGTTCAACATTTTCACATGCCGAAAATATACAATGTCTTGTGGTTGCCGCAACACGAGTATGCGTATGAGATATTATTTTAACAGTTTCTTGGCTTTGTGTGACTGCAATTTGGGGAAGTTGAGGCGGAACCGGTATATGCGACTGTTCTTCGTTATCACTTGCCTAAGTAAAAGTGTCAACACGTCTATTGGCATCTTGTTGCGTTTGCCTTTGAATGTTTCTCCTAGCAGCAAGCCAACATGCAACACAAACTCTGCTCAGATGAGACACCTGAAAATAAAATATTTTTTATAATGCTTATTTAAGAAAACCGCTAAGAATGACTAATGTCACCTTACCAATAATCTTTTAGATCAATAGAAAGGGTAAATATAAAAAATAAATATACTTTGTATTTGACCTCATGTTACATGTTTTAAAGCAGACTAGGTGTTACAAATCTTATTTTAGTAATTTTTTGTTTGTATTCCTTATTCAATTTATATTTAAAAAGCACTGATTTTGTTTTATAGTTGCACTGAGAAAACGGGTGGTTAGCTTAACGCGATTTTTACTCTGCTAGTAGCAAAACTATTACTTCCTACCGAATACTCGTATAAAATTATCAAAAATGCTCTGCTGGTAACAACCGAGTCGATATGGTTATTATAAACCTGTATAATATAGCATAATACTCTGCTAATCTAGCAGTTAAAACTGTCGATTTCAACTACTTAAAATACTCTGTTAATATCTGCCAACGGAATCTATTAGAATCAACCGTGCATTTGTTTAATATTAACAGTGTAAGCATGCTAACATTCAAGTAAATATGCTGCAAACAACCGTTAAGCTCTGTTAATATTACCAGTTTATCTGTTAAAAGGACTAAATACATAAAGTATATTATAATGACAGCAGAATCTCTGTTAAAACTAACCATATTAGCGTAACAGAATAAGCACGGTAGCTATTAAAAAAATATACTGTAAGCTGTATCGTAACCAATTTACTCGGTTGAAGATAACAATTATACGGTTCTATTTAACCGTCTCGTTTTCTCAGTGTGTTATTGTCGTTCTGGCTTTTTGTTGAAGCCTGTCACCCAGTTACTTGTACATTTCCCATTAATTTTCTATTGTAGTATCCAATAGTAAAATCACCAATTCATATTATATTATATTACACTTACGCCTAACATTTTATTATTTATCATACATTTGACCCTTTTCACTAGTCATGCACACAGGAAGGAAATCACATGAAAGTTGGTTGCCAATTATGATTGCCAAGGTTAATTAAAATAATAAAGCCCTTTTTTCTGATATTGAGACATTTCACATTACATGTGTAGATTTTGAACACAAAAAACATACCAAATGAGGAAATGTCCATCTTATTATAACACTCCTTTCTGGACATTCTGGATGTACTAGATGAGTGCGGGACCGTAGCATTGATGCACCACAAGCAAAGCACACACTTCTATGTCCAAACATAGGTTGCGGTGCAGGTACACCATCAGCTTCTTGTTGTAGCATTTCAAAGCACTCCAAGCACAGCTTATTTTCAGAGGAAACCTACAAAAAAAATACTTTTCTTTAAACTGTTAATTTATTAATTAAATGGATTCTAGTTTAGCATATCGCCCTCTTGGTCTAGTGATTTATATACCGAACCAGGATCTCATAGCCCAATAAAGAGGCTAAGTGCAGACAAAGCCCAGACAAAACAAAGAAACAAATAAGATCTCAGGGTCCCGGGTGCGATCCCAAAGTCGGCGACAAAAAGTTTAGAATTTTCAAACATTACTCGGCTTTGTGGTCACCAAACCGAATTTAGCAAGCGAAATGATTAATTATGCCAATACACATCATTGCTGTGGTAACTTAAACTCAATGATGAAGGCCTTTTTCCTGCAGTGAGATAATTATAGGTTCTTACTTTTTTATAGCATATCAATGTTATTCATTTTACATCAAATCTTTCTGTGATACAATTAGGGACCAGAAAACCCCTTTTTAAGAGTAACCCTATTTGAAAGAAAGCTTATTAAATCAGATAGGGTTTTCGAAAACAAGCCCATATACAAGCCGAAAAAATACCCCTTTATTGGTAAGCCTATTAAACAAATACCCCTTTAAAGCTACCTCTCAGTACCAGTCTTGGATACAATATTTATTATTGCCAATTGATTAATTGTTTATTTTTTCAATTAAAACTGCTACTTTGAAAACACTTATCATTTGCATTATAAATGGGAGAACATAAGGCAAAAATATTACATTGACTATTGCATAAAACATTTAGCACAGAATCATAACATCCTACCCTAAGCTCAGTCATAAAATCTACGACTTTTTAACAAGCGAGGATGAATGTGTAGTTATTCTGACTTACTAGCGTTGGTGATATCCAGACACGGAGGATATTCAGCATAGCCTCTGTTGCCTCTTCCAATATGCGCCAGCGCTGGTGCGCCAATCTCATCGAGCAATTGATACACCGGCGAGTAACATCCATTGTAATATCGGTTTGGTTCACAAAAACACACACCGAAAGTAAAGAGTCTCTGTCTCGAATATATTTTCAACTTCTATAGTTCACGGAGGAGTACGAAGCTCAACTCGACGTAAAAATTATAGAAAGAAAATAATAAAAAACACTGAAACACTAACATACGAACTTACAAGCACGAAAGTAGATAAGTCAGTGAAAATAAAGGCATTTGACAGTTCCATTGAGATCCCGGCATCCCGCCGATTGTCACATTGTTGCCAGTTATCTAAATTAGTAGGAATTATGTATCGATTAATCGACGATGATTGATCAAAAAAATAATACACTAAGTTTTGCAAAGGTTATTTATTTATATGAATTAATATTGCTCACGTTATTAAATGCTTTGATTTTCAGAAGTTCTGAGCTCTTAAATATAAAAGGTATGCCTACCAACCTTTTCTCAAGCCTGTAGAACAGGCTCCTATTAGACAATCATATTATATCGTATTATTATCATAATAGAATCGGATGCTACAATTCAAGGAATCCCTAGGTCTATTTAGGGATTTTGTGCATGATAACACCAGCATGAAAGCTGTAGAGTTTTAGGGGCCTTCGAGTGTATATATCGCAGGGACCCCGCCCGGTAAAGCTGTAACGGCCTTCTGCCACAGCATAGGTCCTTTCAAAAAAAAAAACGCCATGAAATAAGGATATCATTGATTTCATGAAATCCCTAAGGATTTGACGAAATCCCGGTAGATGTCGAATATTCTTGTCAATTATTTCTTCTAACTAAAAGAATCTAGTGATATGACAGAATACCAATTTATCGTCAGTGATATTATGTCGTTCCACTAAACTTAATCTAGTGAAATAACGGAAAAGCGGACACTGCCGAATAAAAACCGAACCATGCATTTCTCTTCCTCGCTCTAGTACCCACAGAGGCATACGGGAGCGAAAGAAATGCGTCGCTCGAGCTGTCACGGCTCGTGTGATTTTAGTCGTTAAATTATAAAGGCACAAAGTTCGAGATGGACTGCAGACCGCAACCGCAAGTGACACTTCGGCTAGTGGCAGCGGTTTACCGCAGTGTGGCCTGCGGTCGTGGTTGTTTCTATGGCATGCCGCCGCGCTTGGAATAGAAGCATCCACTACCTTTATAATTTAACGACTAACATCACACGAGCTGCGACAGTTCGAGCAACGCATTTCTTTCGCTCCCACTGGTACTAGAGCGAGCGAGAGAAATGGATGGCTCGGTTTTTATTCGGCAGTTTCTGCTTTTCTGACATTTCACTAGATTTAGTTTACTGGAACGACATATCACTGACGATAAATTGGTATTTTGTCATATCACTAGATACTTTTAGTTAGAAGATGTAATAAACAAGAATATTGGACATCTGCCGGGATTTCGTCATATCCCTAGAGATTTCATAAAATCCCTGATATCCTCATTTCCCTACGACATATATACACACATTCGTAATGTAAGTACATATTAACAGACAGATTAGAGTACCTACTACTTTTACGAAAACTGTATAATGTTCCTCACAAAACAAGTGAATGTAGTTGTTACAAACCTTATTTTGATTATTTTTGGATTGTATTCCTTTTTTGATTTATATTTTTAAAAAGTAAATATGATTGATTTTGTTTGGTTTTCAGTTTGTCAATACTATCGTTGAATTCTCGTGTTTGTGTTACTGTCACCATATTGCTTATACTTTTTCCATTGTAATCATTCCCTATTCATAATATATTATTTACATTCACGCCTATCATTTTTATTATCAAATATACAGTCCACTCCTTTTAAGTAGTATTTTAAATTATTGCAAATCCATCATATTCAATCCAATCCATAATTATGTTAGTTTTATGAACTGGCATTTCGATATTTAAAGGAAATAAATACAAGTATTTCGATTACATTTGTGTGAGTCGATACGGATGTTAGAGAATTGCAACACCGAGGAGACGAGTTGTAGATAGTAAAAATACTCTACTAGTAAAAATAAGGTTGAGTACTAATTAATGTTTGAATTCTTTTCCGGCGAAGTTATGCCTTAGTATTTTACAGCGTTTAGTGATAATTAAAAACATGATTTTTGATATTGATTTGGTTCAGGCACATCGACGTACAAAGCCGATACGGCTGGTGAGCATTCTCCTTTTGGTGATAATAACAATACATAAAAAGTACAATCTAAAACCATTCCACTGCCCATAGAGATAAGGTCGAAACTATATTTCGGTAATTACTTATTTTTGTAATGTTTCGAAACGCTACTCGTTTAGGGATGTGGTAAAATATCGATAAGTTAGTTATCGATACTTATAATTATGTATGACACATTAAAAGAGTACAGTTTATAAAAAAGATAGATAAATTGCTTGGTTTTTATGTTATTTATGAATGTAAATAAAAAAAATAAAATAATACAAATAAAAGTTTTAATTTAGATTACATTAAATATACAGGGTCTTTGGTACATCGTGTGCCAAATTAAAATGGCTTACAGTGAGGGTCTTTTGCTATCATTTCTTCCCATATTTTTTTTCTGGTTTTGTAGTCGTTTTTTTTTTGTTGTTGTTTAAATAAGTTATTATACGTATTTAATTTATGATTTGATATTATTTATTTGAGGTTCCGTAAAGATCCAAACATAAAAGAAAAATGGATTGAAACAACCGGTAGGCAAAATTGTATCCCGGAAAAACATGCACAAATAAATACAGATTTTTCTTGAACATGCGTTTATCTCCCCTCTTAATGATCATTGCTTTTAACCCTATATTCTGAGCTAAAGTTATTTTTGCAATAATAATAGCCTAGATGAAGGAAGTCATTAATAATTTATATTTTATTTGCAAATATGTTAAGATGTAATGATTAAGAAGTAACGTTGTCTCTCTATGTTCTTCAAAAATGTCGACACTTACAAGTGTCCATATTTTTGTTATGATTATCGTAACTATCCTACCCCTAGTTATCAATGGTTTTTAGGTACCATCTATCGTCGCGTAGCGGAACTATTTGATATTGAATAAGAGGCATCTAGTGTCAGGTAGCAGAACTATCTGACAGTGAAAGGTAACCAATCGCTACAAGACATTCTTAGCGTGCGTTATAATGTGATATAATCACAAATGTGTTAGTTTGGTTACACTGGTTTTCATACAAATAGGAGGAGTTGATGCTACTTCTATCTTTTTTTATGTTCTGTGGTCAAGTCCACTTGATATGCACTATTCTCATTCATGTAAGCCCGTAGTTACATAATATCAATTATGTCAGTGCTTCAGTCACATCTTCAGTTGCTGACTAAATTTCGTGATCAACTGAAGTCAGTTGTCCATTCAGTGACTATCCCGTACTTATTAGGTCTGCAGTTCTCAACATTTTCAGTTTTACCCACGTATTAAAGTACAGGTCAATATGTTAGTTTTGAAGTAAATTCGATTTTTAAAATGGTTACTTATGTATAATGCGGTCATGGAAGGAAATACATAAACGTAGAATCTATGTGTACATACATATCTATAAATGGTACTAAACTGTTTTACTGTGCGATTTATAGGCTGGCATGGAGTTTGAGTTTTGCGCGGGAAACGAAAAGAGAAAGACGGACTTTGTTTTGTAATTTTGTTAAATTATCCTATGCGGCATTTATTGTGATAAAGTGGTGGCATTGTTAAAATAATGTGTCAGTGAGTAGCATAAATCAAATAAAAGTGAAAAACAAGGAAAGGCACTTATGATCTCTGAGACTCTGATCCACGTTCTAGCGTAAAACTCCTGTAATCATTGAAATGTATAAACCAGCCATAAATTTTAATGAGTTAGGTTAGGTTAGGCTATTATGTTTATGTAAGTATATAAGATATTATATGTATTTTAAATTGACATAAAACTAAAGACTAAGCTGTATAGACTCGTCCGAAGCCGTTAAATTGATATGAAAAAAAATATATTGTGTTCTGGTGCTGTGTAATCTGTGTCCCTGCTAACTTATATACTATATCTATGGTCCCTGCTAATCGGGTGTTTGAGAGTTTTGCGCGGGAAACGAGAAGAGAAAGATGGACTTTGTTTCGTAATTTTGTGAAATTATCTTAAGCGGCATTTATTGTGATAAAGTGGTGGCATTGTTATAATTATGTGTCAGTGAGTAGGATAAATCAAATAAAAGTGAGAAACAAGGAAAGGCGCTCCTATTTGACTCTGATCCACGTTCTCGCGTAAAACTCCTGTAATCAATGAAATGTATAAGCCACCCATACATTTCAATGACTTAGGTTAGTTTAGGTTTAGGTTAGGTTAGGCTATTATGTTTATGTAAGTATTTATGATATTTTAGATATTATAAATTGACATTATCACTAAAGACTAGGCTGTATGGACTCGTCCGAAGCCGTTAAATTTATATATATAAAAAATAAATAATCGGGTGTTTGTGTTAGCAGGGACACAGATGTGTGTGTGTCATCAAATGTCAAAAATTATGTTCTGTGCTGTGAATTGTGAATGTCAATTTCTCCGTGTTTTTTGTGTCTGATTAATTTGCGAATTTCTATGTTGCTAATTATTTTTAAATAAGAAACGTTACTACATTTTTATCCATAAATATAATGCAGTGATGTGTTGCAATAAAAGGATATGGTGTTGCGTATTGTTAGAAGTCGACAAGTGTGACTAATTGAAATACATTTTACCAGCTCAAAACAGTGAGTTTAGCGAATGTTATCTTGGTCATTTGCATTATGCAAACTGGTCTGGTTCTTTCAACACGGTTTCCCTAATTTTATTTTGCAGTACCACTTCGGTTATCACCATGTTTGCAAGTTTAAAAAGTAAGATAAAAGAGGAGACTGGGAGTGACCTTAGCAAGTTGACAAGTAGTTGGAGGACAGGTGCTTTTTTGGGTCGAATATCTCTAAGAGATGATTCGGTAAGTCAAATAATTTTGAAACTGATAGACATAAGTTACAGACAAAGAGGACTAATGGACTCAACATTAATATTCATAATAAACCATTGCCGATTTATGCCACAGTTAAAAAGCTGTTTACCTTTAGCGAGAAGTATAGAAACCTGTGGCAGGCAGATAATAATACGATTGGATAATCCAAATAAATTGTGACTTTTGGTTGTATTTTTTTCAGTCTACAGCAAGTCCTTCAAGTTCCGGAGGACCTGGAGACTCAACATCAGATGTAAGCATCAATTTTTGTCTGAACACAGAGTCAATGGTTTATAGTAGGTAGAACTTACAGTTAACTAAATATTATTCTTAATCCTTTGACGATCGGATATTCCAGACACAATTAAAATCAATTGTTATCGCGACAACCGGTTGTCGCTTGGGGGTTGAGGGATTAAGCAATGGTTGCAGGTTTGTACCTTTAATTGGTAAAAATTATGAGAGTCTGATTTCAAGTAGGTCAAAAATCTGGATGAAATTTGACACTGGGATATATAATGCAGTGATGTCCTTTACAGTATAAACCTATATTTCATGATGGAAAATTTTGCAGTCCCTTCCCTATGAAATATTTTTCAACAGCTAGTCTATCTATATAATTACAAAACAATCACTGAAATTTATGTACGCACATAACTTCTGATCGACTGCACCAAATTTCTGATGAATCTTTTTTTTGTTATGTTTGTACTAACCATATAAAAAAACCAGATCATTTGCTGCCATGATCTTCATTGGTAAACCTGTGCAAAGCCGGGATGGGCAGCTAGTTCTCAATAAATATAATTATAATAATCACATCTAAATATATAATTTTTATAATGACACTGACAAATTCCTATTTTAAGTACCTATTTTAAAAAACAAGCAATTATGTGTGCTAATGGTCTCATAAATTTTCAACCAACTTATCGATCAACAAATTACATAAATTTGACTTGTTTTACTTGATTTGTATTATGAATTTTTGATGAGATATTGGTTTTGACATTTTATTTTCATCTTGATCTATTCACTTGAAGAACTGCAACAGGGAACTCTATGTAGACAATGTTAGCTCATGTTGACATTATTCACTGAAACATTAGTAGAGGCTGTGGATGCAGGAAGAGAAGTTGACGTAATATATACTGACTTAAGTAAGGCATTCGAGAGGGTACCGCATGATATTCTTATAGAAAAACTAAGAGCATATGGTATCACAGGTTCATTTCTAGCCTGGCTAAAGTCGTATTTGTCTGACCGTAGCTTTGTCGTTGTCGTCAATGGATTTCAGTCGGCAACATGCAACATAACGTCAGGTGTTCCACAGGGATCTCATTTGGGCCCACTTCTCTTCAATGCTTTTATCAACGACATTCCTAGCTGTTTCTTGTTTTCCATACCTTTTATGTATGCTGATGATCTTAAGATGGTTGGTATATGTGAAACACTGGATGATACGACAAAAATTCAAGCTGACATAGACCGCTTGGTGAGTTGGTGTAGCGATCATTGCATGGAAATGAACACTAATAAGTGCTACCATATGAAATTTAGTAGAAAAAACAGGTCACTAAACTCTTCGTACAGAATTGGTGGAGTCACTATAAAAAAAACAGAGCAAATCCGAGATCTGGGAATATTATTCGACAAAAAATTAACCTTTGTTCCTCATATAGAAAATATTGCGAAAAGGGCCTACAGAATGTTGGGCTTTGTTTTGCGTAACACCAGGGTGTTTAAAAATAATCAGGCAAAGATTATATTATTCAATAGTCTAGTGAGGAGTGTGGTTGAGTACTGTAGTGTCGTTTGGAGGCCTCACTATGCTACTCACTCGTTGCGATTGGAAATGCTGCAGAAAAAGTTTATAGCAAATTTAGCATACAGAAATGGAATCCATAAGAAAATTCGGTCGTACGACAAACGCTTGCAGTACTTTAAAATCACATCGCTAGAAAATCGTAGAATTCTACTGGACGTGTCATTTTTAACTAAAATCTTCCAACAAAAAATATACTGCCCCCCATTACTCCAAAAATTTAAACTGTATGTGCCAGTCAGGTATCCTCGCTCTCCAATTATTCCGTTTCGCCTTCCTCTTCGAAAATCAGTGCTAGGTGCTAATTCTCCAATTCCCAGATTATCTAAATTGATTAATGGACTTGGTGACCTGGTTGACATTAACGCGGATTCGTTTGCCAAAATCAGGAAAATTTTAAGTTAACAGTACCTAAATAATTCTTTTGTTTTGTTTAACGTAAGTATAGTACCTATAATATTTAATTTAATTATGTTTAAAGTTAAATAGTTTTGTATTGTGTATAAGTAATACTCTTTCTGTGGGCAAGTGGTGTTTACCTTAAAAGATTGTTACATTTAGTCCATAAAGTAGTACTAGGCTTATACTATAAAACAATGTAATCAATCATTGGTGAACCTTAATAAAAAAATAAATAAAAATGTTTGTATGAAAAAAGTATGTGTGTCTATCTTACTTATATTATATACAATATGTTATAAAAACCCTGTCAGATCCATTAAGGTGTTATTAGGAATCTATATAAGATTCTATTTGTGTAATAATTTTCATGAAACATTAGAAAGAAATTACCCCATGAAAAAAAAATACAAAATTCGCTACATTAAAAAAGCTTAAGCTTACATGGTAATCCCAAGAGGCGGTGACCGGACGCGCGGGAGGCGCGGAGATGCGCCGGCGCTCGCACTCGCAGGTAGCGAAGTCTTGACCCCAGTTGACCCCGGTACTTATTAGTCAGATAATAATGTGTCAATTGTACGAAACTGAGACTTCTTGGTAGCTCTGCAAGTAGCTTTTTTATTTGGTAGTATGAGGTCACTCAATAAGGACACTGATTTGATGGTTGTGGCGAAGATGTTGTTCCATATTTCTGCCACCGTCAGAAATACAGGCTTCACAGCGTCGCACTAGGTTGTCCCGCACCGATTGTAACACACTCGTATCCGCTTTAAGCGCAACAATCCGCACACGCATTTTTGCTTCACTGTCACATAATTTTATGAAAACTATTTGTAGAATACGACATTTCGCGGAGCAGAACGGTACGACCACTCGGAAGTAATGTCTTCGCGAAACTGACCTGTCGTAATAATAAATAATAATGCATGATCAGGATATATCCACCGACACGTGCCGCGCGGCGAGTTGAATCAAAGCGGGCGGCTACCTTTACGCTATGTCAAAGGCGCCGCCTATGTTTATTGCGGTGCCTAAAAGCGAGTAGTTTGCTTGCGTCAATGCCGACAATAGAGCCGCGCGACGGGGAGTGTTAACACATTTTGAAAATTTCCCCGTTGTAGGGTAAATGGGTGATAAACCTGTTGACTTTAAAAATCGATAAAAAAGTTGTATTCATGAATTACGTAATTTTGATACTTATTTTGGATATGTTAATATAGAAACTTTATGACCCTTTCGGATCGGACAGGGTTTTTATAACATATTGTATAATTGTTAAAGTTTGGATGTATGTTTGTTACTCAATCACACCAATAAAGCAAAACAGACCTGTCTGAAGTTTGTCATGAAAATAATTTATACATACACTGGAATTGCATATAGGTTACTTTCTATCCTGGAAGAATGTACAGATTCCACAGGATAATATCGAATTCCATACGTATAGAGTCGCGGGCAACAGCTAGTGAATAATAATTCTATAGAAGCGCAGTTTCATCTAAAATTGATTGGCACTGCCTTTTCATCTTATGAGTGTACAAAGAGGCAACATATGGAGATCAATTAGATTTGTTATTCATAGGTGATTGTAGTATTTTTTTTGTTTCAGTCAATATCTCCCCAACTGGAATCTTATCTGACAGAGAGAACTGGAGGGCAGGTAGATCAGACAGCTCTACAATTTGAGGCAAAGCTAAGAGAAAGAGATGCTTATTGGGAACAGAAAATAGAGGAGCTGAAATTATGTCTCTCATCAGCACAGGGTTAGTATAAATTGCCTTATTAGTTATTAAGCTTTTGAAGTCTAGTTAGTACAATTACTTGTTGCTGTATCTCATTAATTGTTAAAGAAAGACTAAAACATTTTCACTGTGTATGTATTGTTACTGCCTGTATAAATAATTTTTTGTTTTTTGAAATGACTTCTAAAAATTATGATGCAATTTGTTTCAATAGGCATTTTCTGTCATATCATTTATTTCGTTCCGTGATGCTACGTACGGCCGTAGCATCACGGCCGAAACGTCGAGAAATGTAAGTAGTGTCAATACTACTACATACCACACCTACGTCGCGTTCAGACCCGCAATTATAAGTTTTAGTTATAATGCAACGCGAAAGTTTAAAAAATTGTCAATGGTTTGTCATGTAAAACATTATTAAAATGGTATATTGCTTCTCAGGCGAAGAAGCAGCGGCAGCTCAAGCGGTCGCCCGAGCAGCGCAAGCCGAGGCAGCTAAGGCGGCGGGCGAGCGCGACTCGGCCGAGCGGCAACTGGCCGAGCTGCGTGTGCGCTTGGCGGCGGTAGAACGCGCTCAGGACAGACTCGACACTGTCACTGTAAGACTCTTCCCGATAATATACGTAACTAACATAGTCGGGTTACGTGAAGTTTTGGGCTGTTTTTAATTGGAGCAGATTCAAGATGAATAATAATAATATTTTAATACATAATACCTACCCTTGACCCTTGTGTAGTAGCAGAACGTCGGTTGTACGGTTCCTGCGGCCTACTTTCCAACTCTTAATTCCACGCGTGCCTACGATGTTGCAAAATAACTAGTTTTTGTCATTGATATAATAAAATTATGTATATAAAATTATAAACCTAAAATTTTTAAAGCAAGACTGAATAGGCTGTTTCTGGGTAAGCTCGCACCATTTAGGCTTCTTCTTAACCGTAGAGTTAAGTATGTAGTCAAGCAAGAGCAGGCCCATTGATAATTAAAAAAAAGAATCAGGTATACAGTCTGATACAAAAATGACCTCTAAAATTGTCGTCGTTTGACTTTCATTTTATGTCAGTGTCAACTTTATAAACTGGCCAAATTGGTATGGATATTAATGTCATGTTATAACTATTCGGTTAGTATAAATTACACTAAAAGTGCACCCTTTTGCCAATGGGTACACTTAGTTGGGACACTTATTACATCAATAGTTTTTGTATATAAATAGGAGGAGTTGGAGCAAGCTCGTCGGGAATGGGCCCGTGAACGGGGCTCTCTCACGGCGGCGCTGGGCGAGGCGGACGCGCGGGCCAGGGGCCTCGCCGGCGACCTGGCCCTCGTACGAGCCGCCCTGCCCCCGGAACATCCGCACCATCACATGCACGACGACGGTGTGTAGCTAGCTTTATAACTGACTAGCTTTTGCCCGCGACTTCGTCCTCGTGAAATAGTCATTTTTGGTATTATTTAAAATTAAATATCATCTCTTTTTTTAAAGTCGGTTAAAAATCCTAGCTAGCCTATATCCTTTCCCAAGGTTTAATAGAGAGATTTAATTAAATTAAATTTAAAATAAAATAAAATTTTATTACAATTCCTTCACTAAAAATGAACTTCGTTCCATCCGTGTGTCCCTTGACACCTCTCAAGTTTTTTATTATTATATATTTTTTTATTTAATGAGAAAACCAACAGCGTTATATTACATTATTTGACAATGATATATTAATCTAATTTACAGCCCAAAAAAAAACTAATAACAACCAACTCATTGAAGCTATATACATATAATTATTAATTAGAATATAAAAATTTGTGTAGACAAACGCGAAGTTCCTCCGTCCGGGTGCGAGGATTACGACCGAGTGGTGCGCGAGCGTACAGTTCTGACGCGGCAACTGCAGGAAGCTAAGATGGCGCTCGCTGACGTCAAGACTTCATGGAGCGGACAGATCGCATCGCTGGAGACACAGGTAAGAAAACATTACAGCTAGAATGTTCACAGTAAATCTGTATTTTCACAGTGAATCTGTATTTGTAAGCGCTCATAGCCCTTTACACAAGCAATGTCCAGAAAAAACTCATAGTGCTATTTAAATGTCTCCGCTAAAACTATATTTCATACCATTTCGTCATAAAAAAGTAGGTATATTTTTAAGAAACAACAATTTCACCATTTTGACACTGGAGCTATCTGTCTTGATCAAAGATAAAAAATTGTATTTAGGTAGGCGCAATGCCCTTTTTTGAAATTTATTTTACTTAATCTGCGTACCTCGGTCAATATACCATAGTACCGAGGCCATCTTTTAATTTTTTATTTCATTTGGTCATCAGCCAATTTATGGCTTCGATACAAGTGTTTAAGGCTGGCTTTTCATTGGACATGTGTGTAGTAGGGTATGCAAAAGTTTTGTGTCGAATCCTGATTGAAAATAGGGTCTTGATTTTTATATTATCAATTGTAACAAAAGAGCAAAACTTTCATACTTATACACCTTTTAGTTTAAATTTTCATCAAGTCTTGCTTCGTTTAAATAGTTTTGTATTGGCGAGCATCATCATCAGAAGCATAATAAGAATTCGACCAAAACTGTTCCGCCGATTTGAACAAGACGATCATTAAGTTAAATCTACATGACTCCAATAGAGTTCTAATTTATCATGAGTTAATGACACGACTTGATAATAGTGTGAATTCAGCTTAGCAAATTTATACTTAGGCTATTTATTAATTTTTAATAAATTGTTTTCATCAACATTTAGCAAATAGGATAGTATGTTTGATTTTAGTTCAGTAAGTGTCGACGTATTCGAAGTATGCCGTTTTACACGAATTCACAAAAAACACATTTTCAGAGTTCATCAACATACACGTGACATTTATCCAACTTATTAGAATTTGATTTAAATGCTTATTCTATCTTTTTTTATTATACATTTAATTCACTACAATCACAACGCATTTGAGACTGTAATGGTTCGTTTCACATGTAGACAAATAGGGGAAGGCACCACTTTCATTATGTAAGTAAAATTCAGTAATAGCATACAATATACTGTGCATGGAGCTCTGAATGCATGAATGTATAGTAGCATGTTTTTTATAGAGATTCATATTAATATGTTGTACATAATGTAAATAAACTAACAGTTTTAACATCATAAAAACATAAAAGCAAACACTCACAACACAGATTTATCTTTTTTGTTATTCATACTATGTTGTTCATTTGTATATATGTATCAGTTAATTTATGACACGCAATGTTATGAATACACATTGAAACAGTCTTCGGTTCTAACAACAAATTTATAAGTGACAAACATATTTTATTTATCCAAAATTTATGATATTTCTACCTTGTGAAAAACATATATTTTTTACGCCATACGTTGCTATTTTAACTATATTATACTCGGTTGCTTGTCACGTGTTCGCCGACCGCAATTGTCATTCGGAGTTGTCACATAGGTGGCGCGATTGTCGCGTCAGGCGGGCGAGGAGGGCGCTGAAAGGCGGAGGGTGGAAATAGAGAAGAAAGAAATGCAAGATAAACTAGTCAACATGGCAGCTGAGATAGAAAAGACTAAACAGAATCTGATCAATAGTGAGGCTAAGGTAAATATTGTCTTTTATTATTATTGTTCTCTTAAAATGTGTGTCACTCTATAGCTGTCGAATAACTGCACTGTTTAATATAACTAATATCTTAGCTTTCTTTACCAATGATTCTAGTCAAATACATAAAGGCGTAGAGAATCATAAAATACTATTTTAAAACAAACAAATGTGTTTTATAAGTGGCTTATGTCAGTAATTATAGCGGTTTACTAATTCAAACATAACTTACAACATTCCACTTTGCATGATTTTCATATAAACTACATATCATCACTTATAAGAAATTAAAGTAGTTTGGTATGATGCATTATATATTAGGTATAATTTAGTAAATTATCAAGAAGAAAATTGTAGGAGTTCTCTTGATTGTTCGTTTTGACGTATTTTTTATTTACAGTATCGCGACGACTTAACTTACGAGCATGCTGAAATAAGATATAACAAATATATTTATTTTAAACAAAATACTGTACAATAAAGATATTTTATCATAATAATAATAATAATAGTATTAGAATTAAACAAAAAATATATTTTATAAACTGTTGTCAAGATTAAAATCGACTATAGATTGTTAAATGCACTTTTGTGTATTCTGAATTGGATCTCTCCATCTTTCTCTCTGAGGACAAGATCGGGCCATGTCATATTCAAGTCAAAAGTCTGGTCGAACCAAAAATAATTACACGTCGTCCGTACAAATCCGGGTGATGATACCCCATCCACTAACGCATATACTCCTATGAATCATCCCTTATATAACCATCGATATAAAATAAGGACTGGATACACGGTTCGATACAAGAATGTCACCTTAAACTCTCATCGATTGAATTAAAAATCGGCCAAATTATGTCGACATGCAACAGTATACACCGAGCATTTTTGACCACCTGACAAACGACTACCACGTTATGTAAACATTATTTATAACATCTTGGCATTGTTATTTTTATTTTTTTATTAATTACAAAAGTTTAAGAAAAATGTTAAATAATAAAAATGCTGTGACGCGCATGTACTAATTATTTTGCTGGTACTGGATGAATGAACCTTACACACAGATAGGTCCGTGAGCGTCACAGCGTGTTCCAAAATGAATAAATTTTTATATACTTTATTTAATATTTTAGCAACTTAATTTTTATATTATTCAAAACAGTTTTTTGATTAAAAAAAAACACTTCCAAGATGTTATACAATGTAGTGGTTACATAACGTGACCAGTTAAAATCAGTTTTATTTCTGCAAATAGGTCCCAGGAGGCGCTTTTACACGTCCTAATTTTAAAAACCTACCACTGCTTCGGGACAAGTCTGGCCTTCGTTTGTCAGGATGTTCAAAATGCACTATGTATGTGTCATTTTGTATCTACATATTCGGTTGATATAATTAGGTGTGCTAAAAGTGCACCATTAAATGGGTGTACATTTATTTGGGACACTTTTGTGATTGTGTATCTAGTTTCAATTACATCAATGCTTATAACCCATCAACGCCCCGTTTGGTCTAGTGGTTTAAATACCGGGCCAAGATCTCGGGGTCCCGGGTTCGAATCCCGGGTCGGGCAACAAAAAGTTTCGCATTTTCGAACGTTGCTCGGGTTTGTGATCACCAACCCGCATTTGACAAGCGTGGTGAATTATGCCAGTACACACATCATTGCTGTGGTAACTTGAATTCAATGATGGAGGCCTTTTCCCTGCAGTGGGATGATTATAGGCTGTTACTTATAACCCATCTTCGACGGCGTTTCTTACCCGGTGTCGGTTCCGACAGGTGGTGCGTCTGAACGGGGAGGTGCACTCCCTCGCGCTCGAGGTGAAGGCGCTGCGGTCGGCCGCCAGCCACGCGGCCGTGAGTGCTAGCCTCTACAGCATATAGTACTGCCACTAGGATAGGTGCCTCTTGCCGACCTTATGTGGTGATGATGGACTTATATTGAAATTGTTCGGTTATTGGCAAACTAGCTAACGATCCCCCTGATAGAAGCGAGACGTTCGTGTATTACGTGAGCAAATTGTAAACCATTTCTAGTCTCTTGGTAGCGATTAGCGAAAGAAATAAATAAAAATTAAAACTTTCAACTGAGTAGCATTCAACGTATCGACATGTATGTAGGGTTGAATTTCCATTTTAGTTGGTACGAAACCTGACAACGACTATTTTGATTCAATGCGGACATTTAAAGTATTATTTTTGTATGTTACTTACTTTGTATCTAATTCTCATTTTTTACCTATTGAATATATCAGAAAATTTGCTGTGATACTAATAGTTGCTTAAGATACCATCCCACCTTATAAGTTATGTGAAGCAGCTTAACAATTTCCCTATTAGTAAAAGATCCCACCATACAACGACCTTCACCGAGCTGTTTATTGGATGAAAAGTTTTTTATATACAATTAAATATGGCAAAAAATATATTGCAAATGGGTTGCCTAAAAAATTTCAGTCCAGAGTAGAATTTTTAAAATTTGACAACCGAATTTCATGACTTTTTTTTTGCATTCAACCGTATACCACCGTGTTCATAAATGAATAATATTTATTTGTATTTAACTTTATTTAATTAACCAGACCGGTGCAAGTTACTAGTTCGATTTACCTGTTTATATCTGCCTACTCAAGAGTTGTGAAGGGAAAAAAATAGTCAACCTAACGTTTGCATATTCTTTGGGCTTCATATTTTTGATTGGTATGAAATTTGTCTATTAACCAAACCAGAAAAAAAAAATTAAAATATAAAAAAAAATTAATTAATCATACTCTGGACTGAATTTTTTTAGACAACCCATTTGCAATATATTTTTTGGCATATTTATTTGTATATAAAAAACTTTTCATCTAATAAACAGCTCGGTGAAGGTCGTTGTATAATGGGATCTTAGACATATTATCTTATATTTTTTCTAACTTACCTTCGGAAATGTGCGTATAAAAGCACCTTTTCGTTGCCATTTATTATACATTTTTCTTTTTATTTCTTCTTTTTGTTGGTACCATAAATATTTTGCCTTATGCGTTATACTCGAGCGGCCCCTTGTACCTATGCGTTTACAACCTTGGGATGCGTAATAAATACTTGTTAGTGACACGAAATAATATCATACAAAGTCATTATCATATTCAGTAAATATAAGTCCATCACATCTGTATTTTTGGTAAAACTTTGGTACTAGGCAACCCTGCACGCCTATGCTATTTTGTGATGCACCACATTGAATTGTAATTTTAGAATGGACCTAGATATAAAGATTTGGGGAGCGAATATTCATTTATTGTACGCCTTTAAAAGGGTTATTTCAAGAACGGAAATCATAAGAGTATTCGTCTCTCAAATCATAGCATAAATGCAATAGCCTTAAAGGAGATATACTTAGTTATGTATAAAATCATTATTATGCATCGACTTTAATAGTGGTAGTGCAAAAAAATAAACAAGATTTAAGGCATATCTAATAATCAGACGGCCAATTTGAAAACATGTGACATATTGTTGATATTCGATGATCCCACATTGTTTCCAAATTAGTCTTATTATAATTAGAAAAAGCATAAACCTTGTTTACTTATTTTGTGATAATACTAAAAGATTAAATGAAATGTTTGCTTGTATGTGGGATATTTGTATCTATTTGTGGATAGTAAATCAATTGTTTATGTGCAATAGACGATCGTCAAAGTTAAGCCGGATGTACACAACTATCAGATTATCTGATAAAGTATTTTGTTGTGCTTGGTAAGTTGGACAGACAGCTTGACAAGTTACCATTGTATGCAACATAGAGTTATTATGAAATGAGAATAATCTCAGTATTATGCCAATATGTTGTTTACTTTAGAATGCATAGTTGAAATTATAGTATATTTTATTTTATTGTAAATTTTATTTTATTTTATCTGGTTTTTATGTTATTGTAAGTTATAATCATTTTTATTACTTGTTGATTGTTCAATTTTAAACAACGAAGAGTATGATTTAGGGGAAAAAATAAACACGACAATGTTTTACTGCTTCTGGTACTTACATAATAGTACACGCGGCACATGGATTAAATTGTCAATATGTGGTTTGAATTTCAGACTTTTATGAGTGTGTGCACTAAGCTTAATATCGCAATGGGATCTCCTTTGATAAAACTACTTAATGATGTCAATGTGTGCACGCTTTTGATATTGTTATCGCGGTAGCCCGCGTGTAAAGATTAAATTGATACTAGACGTCATGTGACAGTGATCGTGCTCGGTCGAACATAATAAAGATATCGCCATCAGCGCCATCGGCATGATGACACAGGTGCGCAGTTTTCTTTGTTTATAGCTTACACCTTGAACTGACGCAACTTTTTGTGATTATAAAGTACATTTTTACATTCCGAGTAAGTTACTATTTTTAATTATTTTCCATAACAATCATAGATATTTTTTATTCGCTTATGTGCTAAGTACAAGAGACACGATGATGTATTGCAATGTTTCGATATTTTATTATTGTTTTTTTTTATGTTTTATAACGCGTATTTTTGCAAATTAAATTATTTTCAGTCCGAATACTGTTTTGATTTTCCCTTGCATGAGCATGGTGGTGAGATTTGTTAACAGCTTGACAGAAAAACATCATATATCTTTGGCATGGTATGTAAGCATCTAATATATCAGGTGAATTACTTTTTCGTGATGTAATCTGAAACTAATATTTAATCACGCGTTTAAATTTAATTAAAGTCGAGTAAAATTAATTACTCTTTTTATTTATTGAGTGTTCAGCCTGATATATACGAAATAACGTAACTAACATTTGTAACATACACATTAATCGCGTAACACAAATAACATACATGTAAGGTGAGTGTTTATGCTATTACTGACAAATATCAAAACCAAAATCCATAAATACTTGCTAACTGTTCGTTTTTAAAGGCATGAAGCGTAAGTAGTAATTATTTTAATGTAGGTAATTATTATGTGGACAGGTTTGTGTACAATTATAATTAATTATAGTGTTATAAATGTAAAATTAAGTAAATATACATTGTTTTTTAAATTAGAAGCACCAAGCTATGCAAACAAAACTGGTTTTTAAATTAAAAGAACTGAATGCTAGTAGAGTTGAAGGACACCTTTCTGATTTGTTTTGTTGCGCTGAGAAGTCTCTTGGTAAGTTATTTTTAAATGAAGTAAATAATACATGTTATTAACTTATTACAAATCAAGCAGCAACATTAAAACCATGTAAATACAATTAACGTTGCAGTTTGTCATACCTATTACTTAATACTTATACTTACGCTCTAAAAGTCGTTTGATAAATTTTAGTTACACTCTACATCTCTCTTTAACAGTTTCTTATTCCACCAAAAAAAAACTTACTTTAAATATCGTGTAGAAATACTGTCTGCAAGGAACGTCGAACTAAATAATGCCTAATTTAAATAGATAGTTTTATTAACCGTAGTGAGTTTTAGTCTGTACTGCAGAAATGAAAGTCACAGTCTAAGTTGACCTCGTTCACTTTTTATTACACTTCTGACTTAGTTCGTTGTTGATTCCGAGTCCATTTAAATGTTTTTAAACCCTACAGCCTTAAATTCCTTTAAGGAGATTAAACATGCTTTTGTTCAAGTATAAAAACTGTGAAGTGATTTGGTTTTAATTTCCATGGCGTGTTTACAGGATAAAACCATGGATCTAGAGAACCGGATAGAAGCGTTAACCTCCGAGAACGCGGAGCTATCGTCGGCTCTGGAAAACGAGCGTACTTTGGTGAAGATTCTCCGTGAGAAGATGGAGAAGGCGCATGCGCAACACGACGAGCAAAAAGCCGAGGCGCGCCGCTTGAGCGCGATAGTGGCGGACATGCACCACGACTGCGAACGTATGCAGAAGAACTACGATAAGTAAGTATTGTATTTATTAAGAATTGACATGAAATGATGGCATATGAAATTGTATAGATTGACTTACGGAAGTTTGAATATGCGTCATGTACATCGTGCGTACGAGACGATTTAAACATTATCCGACGATAAAACCCATCATTGCTTTGGTAACTTGAATTCAACGAGGGCCTTTGCCCTGCAGTGGGATGATTATAAGCCGATACTTAACTTTTTTTTACTATGGAATCAATTGTTGATGTGTAAAGTGTAAGATAACTGATAATGATATAATAAGAAGTATACATTGAAATTGGTCTTTGTCTTTTAAGGTTTGTATAACGTAATTCAATAAATCACTCATGAATCTGATTAGCATTGATAAAGACGTAATGTCGCACTCTAGCCCTAGAACTAATAATTATAACTAGAAAATTTAGATTCGTTATTAATATGTTTTTGTCATAAATCAACCGCGCCGAATTCATCAGTTATGCCACGTTGACCACATCAATTGCAATAATCTGTGAAATGATAAACTGATTTCAAAGGCATATTTTTGAAGATAAGGACTAGCATGAAATACATGTATAAAAAGAAAAAGTAATTCTATGGTATATCGCCTGTATAAGGCAAATCCCCTAGGATTACTTTTACCATGCCTGTCACTTCTCTGATTTATTGGGTAGTTTATATTTTAATTTAAAGTAAAGTAAAAAAAAAATACAGTTCTGTTTCTGAATCTTATAATTTAAATTACAGAGAGAAACGCGAGAAAGATGAAGCGTTGCTGCGTAACGCGCACATGTCGCAGAGCATCGAGATGAGCAAGTGCAACGTGCGCTACCAGGAAACCGAGATCACCGATCTAAAGGCCAAGATAGCTGAGCTGGAGGCGCTCATAGCACAACACAAAGAAGTATGTAATGCTTTTAAAATTGTATTGATCATCCATGCATTTATTTTATTTTATTTTTATTTTATTATAAATGTACACCAACAATATTACACACATAAACATTTACAATTATTAAACTTAAAGCTAGCACTTATTCGTATCATCATGATTTGATTAAAATCCAATCTCCTCATGCTACTTACTGTTTCTTTAAAAAAACAGTCCTCACCATATAAGATTTCGAAACATAGCAAAGTAATTTAGGTGAAGTGAAAAAGCTATGGCCCTAATATTGATCCCTGGGGCACACCTCTTTATTCTTATGGTTTAAATAAAGATTTTGATATTTTTTACAGAATCAAGCGGCATGTATGTTAATAAAAGAAAACGAACAATCTCGAAAGGCAGAAATGGAGGAGTTGAAAAGACGAATAAACGAACTGACTGAAAGTGAAAGTACACTTAAAAAGACTATTCAAGACTTAGAAACCGAAATCTGTGATAAAAATAAGGTAAATAATATAGAAATAAGCTAAACCTACCTCATATTTAGTAGTGTGCAACTTATATTCTTAGTAATAACTAAAATACTAAGGGTTTTCTCCAGGCTAGTATATTCGCCGTCTTGCCTAAGTCCAGTGTACTTTTTTTTTCAGAAAATTAAAACTTTAGACAATCGGATAGCAGACATGAAGAAGACATTGCAGCGTGAACTACAGAGCAGCAAGTCTGACCTCACCACAGCAGAGGAACAAGATATTAGTAGACGGTGAGTAATTTGATAAAACTCACACATAAAGTTATTAATAGATAAATTTGAAGGTATCAGCATGGTCTCTTAATACCTAAAATATTTGCTATTAAATATGGATACACCTTCTAATGACGCCTCGTTGGTCTTGAGGTGAAGTACTGTGCCAAGATCTCAGGGTACTGAGTTCGATCCCCGGGTCAGGCATCAAGTTTCGAATTAACGAACGTTGAATATAACATTGTATAACTTTATTTATATTATAATATTTATCTATATAAATCTATAGATCTCTTAATTCTATCATATTTATTAATTTTACAATATTTATAATATAATTGATTACATTTTACGTTGTCGAAGTTCGGATAGAGGAAGGTCATCTTCGCTATTGCTCGAACTAGAACTGTCTGAAGATTTATCCAAATCCGGAAGTATAATGTTTATCCATGGTCTTATTCTATTCGAAGCGACAACGCTTTCAAATTTACGATTATTTTTGCCAAAACCAGGAACATTTGTAATTTGATACCTGTCATTGCCTAGTACTTTAACAATTCGATACGGACCTATAAACTTTGAAAATAATTTAGAGCTGTTGCCTTTATTGTAGTAATTAGTTCTACTTATTTTGACAAGGTCTCCTTCACTAAAGACGGCAGCGGGAGCTCTTCCAGAATCGTAACGAGCTTTTTGTTTTTCTTGTGTAACTTTAATATTTGAATCTATTTCATCTCTTAAGTTCTGTAAGTCTGCAGGAGAAATATCTGTACCGATGTCAAGTTTATTGGAAAGTACGTCCCTAAGTTTCATACCAAAAAGAGCTTCCGATGCAGTCTTCTGAGTGGTGGCATTGACGGTATTATTAATACCCGAACGAGCCAAACGAACGAATTTGTGATCAGCAACCCGCAGTTGGCAAGCGTTGTGATTATGCCTTTATCGGAGGCCTTTGCACTGCAGTGGTATGATTATAGGCTGTTACTTTACTTTATTTATCCGACTACGGCGAAGCCAACAGGAAGGGTAATGATTTTAGCAGTGTATGTATAAATTTATTTGGGTATTTATGTGGGTTCCACAATTGCGGCTAAACTACTAAGCCGATTTTTGTGAATGGGGTATCAATCGATTCCGTATAATAGTCCGGGTAACATAGGCTACTTTTTGTTTAAAAAAACTACATGACAAATGCTACAATATATTGGGGTACATTGGAAAAAAAAGGTTACAATCATATCGATCACAATCGATCACTATCATGAAAGAAGACAAAATTGTAAGTACAAAAATGTTTAAACAATACAGCAAATATATTAGGGGTTAAAATATGAAATTGCCGTTTTGTATGGACGAAATCGAGAAAAGTTATTTTTCCATACTAACAATTTTTTAGTTTTTTTAAAAACGCCTGAACCGTTTTCGATGCAATTAAAGGTGAAAGTTAGGCGGTTATAAAGCTACGCATTATAGTGTTTAAATTTCTGATAATCAAAGTATATAATACAAATATAATTGATTGAAGCAAGAAGGTCAGCTGACACATTGTAAGGGGTCTTTTCAACGACTTCCTTTGAAGTAATAGGCACTAGTATTGCATTTTTTTTTTGGTCAATAGTTACTTTATTTAGTTCTTGATACAATACAAAAAGAATAACGCAATAATACGACTAAACTTAAGAGCTATAATAAAAATAAAAAGTGGGAAAATAATCGGCTATTTCATATTTTAACCCCTATTACTACGCGTTCGTCTCGAGTCGGCCGCTACCACCCTACCCTATTAGTACCGTTTGCAACGCAGGAGAAACAGTTTCGGGTAAAGAACTTTAGGTAACAAATATATAACCCCGCACACCACAAATAATTTTGATTTAATTAGTATACACAGGTTTTCAGGGTTGACTGTGCATTAAGAATAATAAATAATCTATTGAAATTTCTCCATTTAATTTATTTTACTAACTCACATATCGTGTAGGGCGCAAGTACATACTACGAGTATTTTGTATCTATCAAATCGAACCAAGATATATGGAAATAATTAAAAAATATTGCAATAAAAATACGATTATTTCTTTTTGTCGACGGTACCGGTATATGTGCCTGTGACGTCATTTTGTAACGGTCATCGACGGCCATCTCGAAGCGAACGGGTAGTAGAAGGTGACTTTGAAATTTTCGCAGACGGGTTTTTTAAACTACACTTCTCATCAGAAAAATCGAAACACCTTGCAAGTTTATGTTTTGTAAGCATTATCAGAAAAATGTGTAAATTTAGGAATATATTATGTCAAATATCGTTTAATAGTGAATAATATGAGGTTTTCAAATCCTAAATAATGTTGATGTTCTAAATTCAAATTAAATTTTAATAGGTTTCATATTTTATTTAACGAGTCATTTTACCCTGTATGGAGGAAATTGATAAAACAAAACACGTGAATTTAAAAAAGGGGAGAAACGTTTATGTAATAACTTTTGTTCCCTCCCTGTGCTCTTATTACTGCTTCCATACGGTTCTTCATCGATCGGATGAGAGTCACGATCAAGTGGCATTACATTCCATTCCTCTTGGATTACTTTTTGCAGCTGGCTAAGTGTTTCTGGGGCAGGATCGCTTGCACGAATTCGTCACTTTAATTCATTGCTGGCCATACCATAATGAAGATACCGACTTCAGTAACATAATCCCGTTCGCGGAGTGAGCCCTAGAATTGTCGTGCATGAATATGAAACCGTTGCCAATAAAATGTATATAGGGTATCACGTGAGGCTCAAGAAACTGTTCGATTTACCGATGACTGTTTAGTGCAGGCAGACGTGGCCCAGACACGAAGACAAGCTACAGAGCTTGACAGCTTTCTGTCGGCGCTGATTCCTCCCCAAACCGTCAACGAACCGCCACCATAGCTGACCTTTTATTCAATGCAGCATTGTGCAAAGCGTTCTCCATCTATTCTGTGGACTTTGTTTCTTCCATTGTCATAATTTCACACTCATCAGAAAAGAGCACTTTTTTCCACTGAAGGCATGACCAATTTACGTGCTCACGTGCAAAGTTAAGGCGTGCTCTTCGATGGTCTGCAGTTAATTTCGGCCCATTTGCTGGCTTGTGCGGTACCAGTCCACGTTCAAATATCTTCTAATTGTAGAGTCACTTACAGCCACCCTACGTATTGAAGCTGCTGCTGCAGTTGAAAAGCGTTAAGGCTACGATTTCGTAAAGAAGTTGTTATAATAAATCGATCATCTCGCTCAAAAGTGATTCCCGAGTCCTGCCAGTCCCCCGATAGCTTTTGTAGACTCTATGAACAGACGACAGGCTTTAGATGCAATCTTTCAGCGTCAACACTCTGACTAAGTCCAGAATCCAACAATGCCACCACTTGGGCGGCTTCTGCGGGCGAAATATTGATATTTTTTAGAAAAAAAATTTTTTCAGGCTTTCTAAAGTCACAGTAAACAAATAAAGAACAAAACGTTTTAATATAATCGCATATTTTTAGTTTTCAAAGGTGAAATGTACTCCAACGCTAAACACACATTTGTCTCAATATAGTGAATCATTTCATTTATAGGATAAACAAATGAAATTTGAATTTTAGACTGTGATGGCCAAGCTGCCAGCTATACAATCATGTGATTATTTTATGGAATAAAAACTGTTTGTGTTAAATTAGGACAGAAACCATAAAAACGGAAGTGTTTCGATTTTCCTGATGAGAAGTGTATTTCTTGTTTGTTGTTTAGGTACCTAAAGCACGTGGTGCTCCGGTTCCTCACGGCGCGCGAGCTGGAGGCGCGGCAGCTGACGCGGGCGCTGGCGACGCTGCTGCGGCTGTCGGCGCACGAGGAGGCGGCGCTGCGGGCCGCGCTGCCGCCGCGCTCCGGGCTCGCCGCCTGGCTGCCGCGCCCCGCCTGATGCCCGCCGCCGTACGTAGCTAGGGGCAGCGTAGGTTCCATCCGCGGAGACGGAGCTGGGACGAGATCTGTTACACATAGTCGAGGCTAGCTACGACTTTCATCTGCAGAGACCATGTTGACAGGACCGCTGCACTGCCTCGCCTACTGTCTGAGGTCACTGTTACACGCAGTTGAGGGTAACAACAGCCTCAATCTTCAGATACCGTGGCAAGACCGCTGCACTGCCTCGTCCGCTGCATGAGCTCACTGTTACACGTAGTTAGGGGTAGCAATACGTTCCGTCTGCAAGGAGACCGTCGTGGGACGAGAACTGTTACACATAGTCCATGCTAGCGTCAGCTACCTTTCGAAGAGAACGTGTTAACGGAGCCTTTTATTGTGGTGAGACTGTTACACATAGTCGAGGGTAACAACAGCTTCAATCTACAGAAACCGTGATGTGACGGGAACTGTTTCTCGTACTCCACATAGTCAAAGCCGTTGCGATAATAGCTTCCATCCACAAACTGTTTCGACCACACACACGCGCTGCCGCCGCGCCCCGCCTGATGCCCGTCGCTGCGTACGTAGCCAGAGGTAGCTATAGGTTCCATCTGCAGAGACAGAGCTGTGACGAGATCGAAGCTAGCTACAACTTCCGTCTGCAAGAGAACATGTGACAGGGCCTTTTGATGCGAGCAGATACAAGACCGCTGAGCTGCCTCGTCTGCTGCCTGAGGTCACTGTTACACATAGCTAGGGGCAGCCAGGGGTCTTCTGCAGAAACAGAGCTGTGACGAGATCTGTTACACATAGACAAAGCCGTCGCAATAAAAGCTTCCATTCACAAACTGTTTCGATCACACACCCGCGCTACCGCCGTGCTCCGGGCTCGCCTTTTATCTGCTCGTCTGCTACTTAACGCTCCGAACCCCAAGATAACAATTGATTTTAATTGTGTCTGGAATAACCCACGGTCTAAGGTTTAAAGGTACGGTTACACAAGTTAAGGGTAACTCTAGGTTCCGTCTACAGAGACAGAGCTGCGACGAGAACTGTGTCTATGAAAGAACGTGGTGACGGGGCCTTTTATTTGCAAACTTTGAATGCGAGTGACTGAATGACAAGACCGCTGCACTACCTCGTCCGCTGGGCTAGTTAGGGGTAGTGACAGATTTCGTCTGTAAGGAGACCGTGGTGACAGGGCCTTTCACCTGCAAACAGTGACAAGACAGCTGCACTGCCGCTTGAGGGCACTGTGGCACGTAGTTAAGGGCAGCGATAGGTTCCCCTTACAAAGCAAACGCGGTGACAGCACTAAGGCCTTTTATTTGCAAACTGTCACTGTTACACGGAAAAAAAGCAGTCGCGATTATAGCTTTCATGTACTGTTCCGATCACTCACACGCAGGAAAGGCCGTAGTGGTGACAGTACTTTTTATCTGCAAACTGTGACAAAACCGTTGTCCTGCCTCGTCCTTCTTGAAGAAGATTTTACCATGATCGCTACGCTTGACAGGCGAGTAGGCTAGAGATGTAAGGCTGGTATAATACCAAATATGCTCCGAGGTATAATACCAAAAATACCGTATTAAACGGTATAATACCATTTCATACGGTATTTTTGGTATTTTATCTTTTAGAATGTAAAATAATTAGAAGTACTTTAAATTGGGGAAATTATTGGATAACTAGCTAATAAACCTAATGAAAAATAAATCGTTTAACCGGCATCACGTCAATTTTCGGTATATTATCTTTTGAAAGTGTAATAATTGGAAGTCTCGTGTACGTTAAGGAAATTATTAATTAGTAAGACCAGCTAGTTGGTCTTCGGATACGGATGTGCATGTTTTGCAAGTATCCCTACCTAAAAAAATTATCGTTTTCCCATAGTAACTCAGGTGCCATTACAACCTCTTCAGTTTTTATATTCGTAACAAACAGCCTATGTTAGTCTTCGAGCTCCGTGGTCCAATACATCTCGATGTTTAAATTTCTCAAAATCAGTTCAGTAGTTTTAGCGTGAAAATGGAACATATTATTATGTAAACTCTATCATATTCATTATATTAGTAGGGAGAGATCGATTAAAGACATTGCTCAAAGTGTGATTTTGATTTGTTAATTTTGTTTCGTACTAAGGACGTCTAGGCGCATTGATCAATATTTCACACGAACGAAACTAATTACAAAAAGCGGCGCGCGCGGCATCTAAGTGAGAGAGAAAGAAGGATTTCATTCGCGAGGTGATGATGCACAAAGTGGCAACGTCGCGCAAGCGCAAGTCCCACATCTTTGTTATGTATTGTGCATTACATTTACGTAAAAGATTTGTTAATCGTTAGCGAGAGAGCGATTAATTTAAATAAATAAGGTAAAAAAAAAATACGAAGTAGATTGAATTTATATGATCATTTGATTCACCGATGATACGTAAAAAAGTCAAGTAAACAGCATTTGTTAGTCAAAATATAAAATACCAAAAATACCGTATTCTATTGTAAAATTCCTGAAAAATACCGCCCATTTCGTATTATACCTTATTTTTACATCTCTAGAGTAGGCGCATAACCCTCTTGGCAGCAGCAGTACGCCCACGCGGTCCGTGGCGTTCGAGCGAACGTGTCTCGAATACTTAGTCCGTACAAGGCCTAACTATTTCAGCAACATTGAGCTCCTTGCGAGATTGAAAGCGTAGAGCTGAATATGAGCTTCCGTAAATTCCACAATTTCGTTATGTAGGTATGCGACATTTGTACCTATTTGGTTACCGAACTTTTCACTTTTTATCAATGCATCAATTTGAGTATTCATATTCATTTAATCACATTAAATTTGTAACAAAAGATACATTAATGTCAGTACTTTGAGGTCAATAAATTGGTTACAAATTTACCTTTTCTAGGCAATAATTTGAATAAAGTACGTAACGTATGATGGAAATTGTTTTAACAGTTATAATAACTAAAAAAAATTAATTGCCGAATCTGTAATGTATTTCATGCTTGAGACACTAAATGTCAAGAAGATGTTACGTATATTTATTGCGTTGGAAGATTGAAGATTGATCTAAAAAAAAAGTTGTGAATGTTGGTAAAGTAGTTTTTACAAAGTATTACATAGTATTGTATGCACCCTGTAGGTGACGTCACATCGCTAGTATTATCCAAGTATGTACTGTGTAATGGGTCTTAATATTATAATTTCTTATTTTATAGATTTTTAATAACTGTCAGTAGCAGTATCAGGTATATAAATTAATTAAACTTCTATAGTTCATCAACCTACCACAATATTTCATAAATTTGTATTGGACATTCAGACTTGAGTGATTTCAACATATTCATTTTGTTTTTAATTCAGATAAATATACACTGTTCATTTTGTTTTTAATTCAGATAAATAGTCGAAAGCAAATGTCTCAACGCAAGATTTCTTGTTAATCTGTACTTCCAAATATACATCAGTTTGAAGATCAGTCGTCTGGCTAGCGAAACAGCGAAAGGTCGTGCGTTGAAATACCAAGCAGGCTTAAAAAATTTTTTTTTTTAATTTTTATATCCTTGATAAAAAGTGAAAATTTATTGGAGGTCAACGTGTTTTTGACCTAAATACACGTTAACCATTTTGTTTTGAACCACGAAATTGAATCTGTAAACATCAAGTAATATCAGAGATACACCCCTAAAATTTTGTATTTATTTTCAAAACATAAAATAAGTGGATGTTGTTTGTAAACATCGTGTTGTAATGTAGTTATTAATATTTAAATTATGTACTGGAAGGTTTTTGAAGATGCCTTAATAGTTGCTAGTCAGTATGGTGTTGTCTTGTCTTTAAACTAAGCAAATTATTATTTAACATTGTTAACATCTGTTTTGTTATTTGATCAATAATATTTTATTTTAAATCTAGGAGAGTAAAATGGATAGGATGGTCACTTAAACCTTTTATTTTTATATCATACGATAAAACAAAAGTTTAATACCAAAACACTTAAGATTAATCCATGCAATTCAGATGAACAAAAACTTTAAATCGGTCGGCGGTTTACAGAAATCGAAACTTACGCGCATAACTTAGGATCAACTGCACCTTATTGATTAATAATTTATTTGATAAGTTTGTAATGTTTTATGAAAGAAAATGTTCGATAATTGTATGAAAGAAAACGTGTTTAAGGAATTTCTAGCATACAATATTTGTAGAAAAATTTTGTCTCAGGCGGGACTCGAACCCGCATCTCCTCGCATGCCGGGCGGGCGCCATACCATTAGGCCACCGAGACACTGCGACACGGCGCGAATTTTTCAAGCATATTCTTACGCTGTGAGCCAGCGTTGTTCCATCAAATGTTAGGAGTTTGCAAAATTTTTCAAGTTTATATACTGATATTATAAGTGCAATTAAGTTGCTAAAATATCAAATAAAGTATATATTTGTAGAGTTTAAATGGCAAACATGGTCATAAACAGACTATTAGCTTGCACTATTCTTTATTAATCCGTATAAAGCCGGAACGGGCAGCTACGTTTCAACTAATACACTTTTTTTGCTCATGTAGTACATTTAGAAGTTTAATTATTTAGCAGATTCAAATTGATTCAATATTGACGGTTTACAAAATTGATGAGTCTTTCGTTACATTTGTCATTAGTCGATCTATATAGCTCGGCAAAATTAATATTTCTTAAATCTGACAAACAGTTCTTTCACTCCATTTGGTAAATCCCGAAGTTTATCATGTAGACAATGTTTAATGAAAATAAAACGAAAGAAAAGAAATGAAAATATTTACTATCAACTAAATTATCATAACCAAAACAGTTTAACTGTAAATTCTATGAGATTTGAATTATTACTACTAATGTATAAACTGAATTTAGTTTAAAAATAAACACTGCCCCTAGTAAACAAGTCGATGTTGCCTTGCGCTGTAATTAAGCTGCTGTATTTGCAAATGATTCTTAGGTCATACTTATACATAATAAAACATTTTAGATGATTTGTACATAGCCTTGTGTATGTTTGATACGATTAATCCGTCTTCACTGTTATTATGCCTGTAGATCGTCGATGTAAAATAAAAAGCTAGATACATAACCAGTGACAGAAAAACTTCCGTACCAAACGAGTACCCACTGAACATTTGGGTGCTCTTGTATAGACAACAGCACGTCAACCTACCACAAAACGTCAAATTTTCTCAATTGATATTGATCTCTACTTGTTAGACTTAAAGTTGAAAATCAATTCAATGACCTTTAACTTTTTGGGTAGGTTGACCTGCCGTTGCTGTACCTCAGTTTCTTTCACTTAAGTAATGAACCTGAGATTTTTGTATGGGACTGTATCTAGTGTATAAATTATATTAATGCCTTAGATAAAATAAAATCACAAACATTGATCCTGTTTGGTCGATAGTATAGCACTTAGAATAAAAATATTAATTTTTGGAAACATGTACAGCAGCTCTATCAGACGAAGACACAGTTTGTAATATTTGTAGATATTATTGAATAATGTTAACACAGAGATCTGTCTATAATTGTATATGAATCTAGTCTTAGTATGTTCAAGAGTTTATTGATTTAGATGAGAAAAGTTATGATGTAATAAAAGATTTATTATTATGTTGAGTTTATTTTGTAAGTTGTTTAAGAGTTTATTTTTGTTTGTGTGTACATTCCTCTTATCCGATGTATTATTTTGGTGGATTGATAACGTAGTTGGTACATTTTATTTTTGTTAAATATACGCTGATATTGATTTGAATAAATATTATTTGGAATATATTTACCATTTTTTTATTCTCTGTCTTGATCATGTGAAAAGAATGTGAGCCATGCCTTACATAAAGATTTCAATAATGCCGCCTGATATCTCGTTGTTGCCTGTTGTCGCAGTGGCGGCACAAAAAAACGATCACAACACCCCTTCTTTTCACATGGGTGTACAAATAGTAGTACCGCCTGATGAGATAGCGATTTCACCTATATTTCTTTCGTTCAAAATACCGCGAAACGGCGTGGCGTGCTATTTTGCAACGTTAGTTTTGTTTAGACTCGAGTATCGACCAGGTATGTTATAAAGCTAAGTTGACCAACAAAAAAGCTGCAGAGCATGCGTTACTATATCTCCCAGGCTTGGAATATCAGTGGTGTAACACTCAAACTCTCGGTGGTCCTTAGCATTTGGTCTCGTACAGTCCGGAGCGGCCGATGTACCGCACCCATTTGATTACGTCGTGGTCCGAGTATAAGCCTTACCCTGAACGTCCATACCAGTGTTCATCTTTATTTCATTGCCCCGAAAGCCCATTTGGGTTTTTAAATATTTTTATAGTAGCTTCAAAAGGGACCCTTCGCTTACGAGGCGACAGGTCTACACACTGTGCATGAACACATAGTGCAAGAGGTTCTCGATCAAAAACGTGACTTGGCTAAGCACTAGATGGCGCTGCATAAGTGTCAATCAAATTACGTTTAGATGAGATGTATGAGTCAAACTCGCCTTAGGGGTAGTCTATTAATTTTCGCTGGCTGAGTCCTTTGTTGTCATTAATAGTAGGTAAGTATGATCTCTTTAAACCATAGACCATAACCATAATGCTTTAAACCCGGAAAAATATAATTTCGTTAAACTGCTGCTAAATAACTGCATTGAACCTAGAGAATGTACGGAGAATTAGATGTGCTTCACCTTGTAAACCAATTTGAGCGGGAACGTCGTGGAGTTGACATATTGTTTACTAAAAAAAAAATAACGAGCCTTTTTTAGGTGTGGTGCTCTGCCGCAGAGCCACCACCTTAGAAACCGATCAATTACATCTTAAACGGATGTTCGTCAAACGAACATAACATACGTATGCCGCTATTGATTATGCCTGATAATTTTGTTACAGACACTACAGAAAATTTTGGTAACATAAAATAATCAGGCAAAATTTCTAAAGTGGTGGCCATAGAGTAACTTATTATGTGGTGGTGGCTCTGCGGCAAAGCGCCACACAAATAAATCGATCAAAGCTCAAAAATAAAACTTTGTAGATGTAATAAAAATACTTATCAAAGAGTAGAGACTCTAAGGACATGTTAGAACGATAAATAAAAAAAAACTGCATTACATATTTATGTATTTATTTACAACTTACAATTTCCAGGAGCAGTTTTGAACGGCGTACTAAGTACACGAACTACAGTGCAACGGCCATCGTCACAAGGCACAAATCTAATGGAAAGTCCCACACTTGGTTAACCGTAATACCTCCATTATTACGAGATAATGCGTCATCAATCGTTTAATTCTAAACCAGTACAAATAACTGCTATGGGAATCCCTAAATTCTAGGTGCCTGAAACTAGACGTTATTCTGTATTACAATTAAAATTATGAACATACAATTTCCCCTAATAAAGTGCGTAAGTCAAAACAAAACATCTTATTAGACTAGATGGTGGAATGTTCTATCTACAATAATTTATCTACACAATATACGGTTATCATTACTATATTATGTCACAGCATACAATACAATACAAATTACAATGTATGTCGATATTGTAAGAAAAACATAAGTACATAATATTTAAAATACCGAAATATGTGCTCTACTTACAATATTTTTCAATCTTTACTAAAAAACCGTTCATTGTCCCCACTTGCACTTATTTACTATTTATAACCACAAATAGTAGTTATAATGAAGTTATATTTCAAACAAGGTAGTTGTAAAATTTAATTATTATCTTTGATAAAGTAAAAAAAAATTTATAGTAAATAGGAAATTGACAATAAGGAACAAAATAATCATTGATCAAAGGATTTCGAACAACTTAAGTAACATTACGTTAAAGTTATTGTTTTGTAATAAATGTTATTACGTTTTATATGCAAATTATTACTTAGCTTCTGGTAACTTTGTACATTATATCACAACTCGATCATTTTGAAACTTTATCTAATATGTGAATCCCTCGCTTTTGGTTTCCGAAACACTTTAAAAGATTATTGATTAATTTAAATCTTTTATTTTATATGATTAGACCAGGGCACAGGCGACCACAGTCCTCAAGCTCTCACAGTATATGAGGCAAGCCGGAGATGCTTTCAGTTGTTATAACCGTAAAATTGTGAACTCCGCCAGTTTACAATGCAACGCGTAAGATTGTAACGTAAGGTTAGGTTAGGTTAGACTGTAATCCATGGACCTTCGATTGTTAACAGTCAAAGTTCACAATTTGACATATACAATAAATCTACGCAATTCCAATATTTCCCGGCCTGTACATATTTCACAAAATATGTATTCGTATATAACCGGTGTCCGTCTACTATCAACAGATCTACGTTTAAAGTTTAACCCGATTCCCTACATATCCTTAACATCGCATCGTAAACGTTCATTTGGTGAAATAGCGTATTAAAAATGTATGGTAAAAGTAGGCGTTTCTCTCAATTAATTTTATATTGGGGTACGAGAAAAAGCTGTATAAATAGCTGATTAAATCACAAAGTTATGGGTAAAGCGTTTGCGATGATGTCTCAATTATGAATATCGTGTCGTATCATTTATCTAGAGTACGTAAATGTATTTAGCTGAGGAGACCTTTGTTTAGGGCAGGCAGATACCGATTAGAGCAAAACACTGCCAGGTGAACGCAATAGTTCGTGCAGATGGCGCTGGGTCGGGTGTCAGTGTCACCGTGACAGCTGTCAGGTGCACTAGCGCTGCCTGGTGCCTGTTCCGGCGCGAACAGACGCAGGCGGCGGCCTACAGCTTGACGCGGCCGGCGCAGATGTCCGCGAACAGCTGCGACGTGATGGGCACGAACTGATCGCCCGATCTGAAGTACAGCGGGTCCTTGATCACGTCGGGATCAAAGCCCTCCTTCTGGTAATGTAGTTTCTTGAGCTTGAATGTGCCTGGAAATGGAAAAGACTCTTTGTATATCTAATAATACATATTCCATTGGCTCTAGTGATAATTTTCTGTCGATCTTTCAGGAAACCCTCAATGCTTCATCACAATACTGTGGACGTATTAATAATAAATTATTAATAATAAATTACTAATAATATTAATTAAGAGTTAATAAATAACATCAGTACTTATTTAAACTTTGAAAATTATGTCTCAGGCGGGACTTGAGCCCCCACGTCTATGCATACCGGTCGCGGCGCTTTACCAATTAAGCCACCGAGACACAACGTCACAGCACCAATTTTTTAAGCATATTCTTATCGTTTTGCACTCTTAAATCCTGAAAGAAACATATTCACGAAATAGCTATTAAAATGCGGGTTCAAGTCATGCCTGAGACATTGTTTATTAAATTTAAATATTGATAATTTATAGTTGCAAATAAGTTGCTAAAATAGCATTATAAAGTAGGTATTCAGATAAATAAGTTGATTATCTTAAACAAAAAAAAAATGTTTTTATTCATATAATACAAATATTTGGGTTTTTTGTTTATTAAATCCCTTTCTTATGTAAAGACAACGGCAGCTCAACCTACACAAAAAGTTAAAGGTCATTGAATTGATTTTTAACTTTAAGTACAACAAGTAGAGATCAATATCAATCGACAAAATTTTGTGGTAGGTTGACTTGCTGTTGTCTGTACATGGATAGAGATTTGCTTAGGGCATCAGTTAGTCTTCAATCCGGCACTGTCTATAGTTCAATAGCGTCAGTCCCGTCGGACCAGTGAAGTCGCGTACGGACATCGCGTTCTTGTGTTACGCTACGCAACGGTGGGTAAGCTTGTACGCGTATTATTTTGCAAATACCTACGGACACGGCGTTCCAGGATACGCGCACAAAAGGTAAACCTTACGCGGTTTGAGAAGAGAGTATGAATCGGCGCGGCGTCGCAACTCACTAGTAATCTCGATGTCGTTGACGAGCCGCAGGAACAGCGGTCGCGCGTACGAGGGCAGCGAGTCGTCCAGGTTTCTCGCCAGTGTTCACGTTGGCTAGTAATCAGCATCAGCATTAAGACGCTGACATGAGCCAAATTCAGCTCAATGAAGATTGTTTTGCTTAAAGCCTATGGCTCGTATTGTTGTCAAATTCTATGTAGTTGTAATTGACCATATTTTTGACCAGGTGGTTGTTTCCAAAACACGATTCTAAAAACTTTTCTCGATAGAAAGAAATCTCTAAGTAGCCTCTGAAAATACATGAATTACTATTTTTCTCAGCAGTCCGTATAACAATAATAATACAATTTTGCTATATTGTATATTACATGTTGCTTAAGCAAATGGCTGATTTAGATTTTTAATAAAATGGCAATTTTAAATTGCACAGCGAATTTTGTTGTTTGGCACTTAGGCCCTTCTATTCCATGCGCTTTTTCTCTGTCACTCATACGGGAATCGACAGTGATAGCTGCGGCGCGTTCCAAAGAAATTCAAAGACGAATAAATATGTGGGCGTGTTTATTGCTCAAGGTCATCGGCTGCAGTCAGCGTCTTAACATCAGCATCGAATGATGCGGATGCCGATATTGAAAACATTGAGGATAATCACCTGTTTCTGATATTCTCAGTAACCCTGGAAAGGAGTATGAATCATCGTCTCGACTCACTAGTAATCTCGATGTCGTTGACGAGCCGCAGGAAGAGCGGTCGCGCGTACGAGGGCAGCGAGTCGTCCAGGTCCCGCGCCAGGCGCGCCAGGTCCAGCGCGCGCGCCGCGTCCGCCACGGCCGCCATGCCCGCGCGGCCCTCCGTCTGGGGGATCTGACGACGGAAACGTACTCAATAATATAGTCAATAAAATATAGCTTGATTAGAATGGCAGTTCTCACTGAAAGAGACGACGTAGCTTTGTACCAGCGTCACACAAGTGAAACACATTCGCACACGAAAAATGATTGGTAACTGGCATGTTATGAATATTTTTTATACATCGCTGTACATATTAATCAATTTAATTTTATAAAATAGATATTGAAAGTTAAAATCATCAAAATAATCCAGTCACAAAAATTACACCTAACTTGAGAATACGTCTTTACAAGGTTACGTCATTTTTCATAATCGCTAGTAATGAGGTAAAATCGATAAATCGAAATCGACAGACTTAACAGTATTTCAAAATCGAAGTAATGTACCATAAATGTTACAATTGATTTAATGAGCATTGGTTGATGCTTAGTACATCACATTGCAATTATTAATAATAGACGAAAAATTTTCAAATTTATTGGATTCATTAAAAATTTTTTAATTGATTTTCATGATTGTTACAATTATTCTCATAATGATCACGACACTGACTCACTGTTAAATCTTAATATATCTGATTTTCATTTTATTTTATATGCCTTTTCACTTTTTTTTCGTTTGATCAGTCGAGTCAGTCCCATCACTAGTCACCTCAATTTGACAGATGTCATTCTAATCAAGCTATATTTTATGGACAATAGTACTGAGATTCGTGATAACCGATTGATTCAAGAATCGGTTAGTTTTGTAGACTGAGTCAAAGTCTTATAATAATGGGTTAATTTTACTAATGCATTAATGTGCACAGATAAGTAAGTGCTAGTGCTGAGACTCGAGTGATTGAAAAGTCGAGTAGTTGTGTTAACTGTAAAAGTAAAGTAAAGTAACAGCCTATAATCACCCCACTGCAGGGAAAAGGCCTCCATCATTGTATTTAAGTTACCACAGCAATGATGGGTGCTGGCATAATCACAAACCCGAGCAATGTTCGAAAATTCGAAAATTTTTGTCGGTCGACCAGGGTATCGTACCCGGGACCCCGAGATCTTGGCCCGGTATTTAAACCACTAGACCAACGGGGCGTTAACTGTACTGAGTCGTAACAAAGTAAGTCGTAAAGTCTTATAATAATGAAAAGAAAACGGAATGAAAAATATTTTATTGGTACATATTATCACACAAATTAAATACTTAGGTACAAACAAAATTGCCGCAATATGTAGCCAAAATTATTCTTAATGTAACTAAATTAGGTTTTCACAGCGGATTCGATTTTACGCTATTAAGTAAACAAAGATATATATGGCGAGTATGAAGGGAAATGTTGGAAGGGGAAGGCCTCGACGAACTTATCTTGACCAAATCGGGGAAGTTCTAAAGAAAGGTCAGGTCAAGAGTACCCTAAACCGGCGAACGTGTCTGAAAAGATTAATGAATGTGGATGAAGCGAAAGTAGTCTGTAAGGATCGTAGAAAGTGGAAGGATGTGGTCTCTGCCTACCCCTCCGGGAAAAAGGCGTGAGTGTATGTATGTATGTATGTAGTAAACACACTTTATTGATTTCTATCCCCTTTCATCCCTGCATTGTACTAGCGAGTTCAGAGTGTACTCATGACTGCCAGGATTAAGTCTCGATGCAAAAATGACTCGAGTCTTAAATTAAAGGACACAAAGAATTCAACTCTTTTACTATACTAGTCGTGAATGATTGAAAAACAACAACGATTTCCACGTAATGATATTGAAGACATAAAGCCTTCTTTTGTTTTGTAACTAACTAGCCGTTGCTCGTGACTTCTTACGTGTAGGATTTGGATCCAAATTTTGGAATTTAAATAAAACTATCCCTAGGGAAATGTACTTTATCTGGTATAAACGCTGTGCTGGACTACCTATAATCTATCTGCGTGACGTTTCGTTTTCATTAAAAAAAGACAAAGTAAGTACCTATTGTTTACTAAGAAAAAATGCGATAACCACAGAACAGAAACTTACAGATACACCATAGACGACACACGCCCTCTGACCCAACACCGGGTCCATGATGTCCTCGACCTCGGCCGTGGCGACGTTCTCCCCCTTCCACCGGTAGGTGTCGCCAGTGCGGTCGCGGAAGTACAAGTAGCCTAGCTCGTCCGCTACGAGAATGTCGCCGCTCACAAACGCCGCGTCACCCTTTTGAAACACGTCTCGCACAAGCTTTTTGTTGCTGTCGCTCTGTAAAAGTTGATAACAATAGGTTAAATATACAATACTTTGAATAAACATTTTGGTGATGAGACAAGGAGTAAAATTCATTGCAGATATAGAGAGAGTCCGGAGAGCTTTGACGCTCCTTAATGGACAACGTTTCGAAGTTAAATTATTATGTTCATCTCTTCTCCGATCACGGGATTATGGAATGGAGTCCCGGACATTTGGAAGGCGTACGAGGGGACTAAGCCAAGTCGCGGAGGCCCGTTAGACAGAATTGACCTTGGACGCATTTATATATATGGGTAAGCCCTCATATACATATAAATGCGTCCAAGTTGAGGACTTAGAAACAACTAAGGTACCACAAACACCCAGACTCGAGGAAATGTAGAAAAACACTTTTTTCTATATTGACCCGTCCGGGAGACGAACCAGGGACCTCGGAGCAGGTGACACTTTGAATACCGGTGTGTACGTCCCTCCGCCACGGATGTCGTCAAATATAACTGTACACAGTAACCTATCCAACAATGATACTGGTAGCGCGCGCATGCACTTCATACAAGTGCTCTATACAATAGATTGATCTAGCCAATATCTGGTTTCCAACATTATTTGCCGCTAGCACATGTTTGCATATTTATTTGCGAATTTATTTCAGCATATTCACTTACACTGTACTTATTATGTACATAACTGTACCTACAGCTGTTTGTTTGAAGGACTTTGCCAGAGACAATGATAAATCATATCTCGCTAAACATGCGCGGGTGGGATTCCTGGTATAAAAAAATATAGATAACGCATTCATTTATTAGTAGGTACCTACAAAAAATCTCCATACTATACATATTATTACATTTTTTCAAACAAATTAAACTAATGGTTTGCATAAGAGTTAAATTAAGGTAGTTGACCTATAGAAATTAAAAATATTATCATACCTTTTCGACATAACCGTGGTACTCTCTGGAGGCATTGCCCTGAGCGATGAGACCGATGAACATACCCGGTTCATCTGAAATAATGAAAAACTATGTCAAACTAAAGCAATTAATTTGATACTTATTTAAGCTTAAGATGCCGTAATCGTGCAGTGACAGTTTAACATACTATATTTTTTGCACCATCTCAATAAATCATAATCATAAATAATTTATGACATGTCAAACAGTTACAGTTGCAAACATTGACCCAAGCATCCTTTTAGGTAAGAAATATACCTACCCGTACCAGGAAGTACTTATGGGTCTTCTATAGCTAAAATGTATGTTTTTACACAAAATTTAAAATAAAATTACATGCATTTAATTCAGGTATCTACAGATGATCCCGAAGAAAGTTTAAAAGAGCTAACACGCTGATGTCAATGTTATTAATTCTTACTTTTTTCTTCTACGCAGTATCACAGATAAGAGAATGCTCGACAGCACATCAAGTTAAACAGTTGAACTGCGATAACAGCTTTTATTACGTAGGGCATAAAGGCGGTCTCAAGGTCAACATGTATAGTCTGATGTGCCGCCGTGTGTACCTAGCAAGCTAAACTGCGCTATTCACGAATTTGTTCGTACTTATAAAACAATAAGGTCTATTTTGTGTTTAAAGAAAAAATACTTGCAAGTTGGTTTTTGTTTTTGGCCCTGTTATTCAAAACATTACGTACCAGGGTTCCCTAAACCGTTGAATAACAAGTATTCGATTTAAAGGTACCTACGACTCATACTTAACTGACACGGGATACAAGCTCTCGGTGCGGGAGCAAGCGACACATTCCGTGTTCATTCACGATAAAGGTCATGGCACACTATACCGGTTTCGCAACAACACGGCTGCAGCACGGCGTGGCGTTCCTAGCCGGATCGCTGTAAGCACGCCGTTAGCGCGCTGACTGCTCGCCGTTGGCTTTTCATATTAATATTACAAAATATATTGTACGACTCACAACTTAATGCTCTAATTTGAATGGCAAGTTAATTGCTGGGTTGAGGCGTGCCGGTGCGGTGCCGGTATACCCACCTTAAGTCGTAAAATGTTCGGGGACAATTCCCTTGTACAGACAACGGCAGGTCGACCTACACGATAATTTTAAGTCATTGAATTGATTTTAAACTTTAAGTCCAACAAGTAGAGATCAATATCAATTGAGAATTACGTTTTGTGGTAGGTTGACGTGCTATTGTCTGTAGATTGAGCGTTGCTCGTCAAAGTGGCGGGAAATTAGGTCCTAAAGCCTTTGTTGTGTACTTACTGGGCAGACACCGTATGCAGAGCCCGTCCGGGCCCCGCACGAGCGCGCCCTGCTCGTCGGCGCGCACGAGCGCGATGGGGTGCAGCGCCGTCGGGACCAGCTTGGGCAGGAAGCCCACCGCGCCCAGCGTGTTGTCCACGTTTACTGCAATACAATAGTTAAGTGCACTTTTAATATCGCCCCGTTAGTAGACCAACTACAAGGAGTTTGAATGCCAGGCCTAGATCTCGGAAGGAGGAGAATAGAAAAGAGTATTGAATTTTCGGTCTTTGCCCGGGTTTGTGATCTACAAACCGCATTTGTTTCATGCAGTGGGCTATAAAATAGGCCGTTACTTTACATACTTTTTAATGATACATGATGTCTTTTAACTATTATGAAGGCTTTAAAATTTCAAAATTAGTAGATATACTCGTAGATGAAAGAGTAATGACTAGTGCCAGAAGAATCTCGCATAGACTGTGGAAATACTTTGTTTGTTTTTGACTCAACATTTGTTACTAATATTATCCTTTTTGCAGCTGATTTATCTATTTGGTAAACAGCGCTCAATAGTTTGTAGCATGCTAACGCTAAATCTCTATTTTCGGTCTAAATTAGAATAGCTACAACTTTTTTGCGACAAGTCATATCTTGAAGGGTGACTAAATGAATACCTGCTATATGAGAAAGATCGAAGACTGGCAGCAGAGTTAAGAACAATTGCGTTCGCCAACCCGCCAGCCAAGGGTGACGATTAGGACAAAATACTTTTTTCAGAGATGTCGACGTCTAGATAATTACTACACTTAGGTATATCAAAAGATATAACGCTGAGAATTAGTCACTTCAAAACAACTTCAACACTCAGTATTTTAAAAATTATGTCTCAGGCGGGACTCGAACCCGCATCTCCTCGCATGCCGGGCGCCCGGCATCCGAGGAGATGCGGGTTCGAGTCCCGCCTAAGACATAATTTTTCAAGTTAAAATACTGATATTAAATTTGCAATTTAATTGCTTAAAATATCATTTAAAACTTCAACACTGTTTATAGGACCCGCAATCCTAAACTATTTTCTTTGAAAGTTTATAAAAATAATACATCGTTCTACAATCCTACATGGTCCGTATGTGTTGCGATTATAATGATTAATGATATACAACATGATATCGATATGTTTACTGGTGATCCGAATGTTTTCAAGAGAAGTCTTAAAAACCTCTTTAGTGCTTAGTTTATAGTGGTTTCTAATTATTTTCTAATTGTTTAGTTCGCAAATTAAAATTAAAATCTATTGTTATTCTTTAATATGTATTATTATTTAATTCTTTGTTTTTTTTTTTACTTTTTGTATTTAATGCACTGTTCTCACTGCTCCCCAATGTTTCTGTGGGTATTTTGAGGTGCACCAAATGTAAACTTAATGTTATAAATTGTTTTGTAAATAATTCATGTCAAACATGCTAGGAACACTTTGTCGGATTACGATCTAGATCTTAGCTAATTTAAAACGGTACCCTATTTTTATTATGCATTGTGTGTGATTGTATTCCTATGTGTTCTCTTACGGCCGGTTCCAATAACCTGTCTATCTTCAGTTTTGGCATATCGGAGATAGGAAACAGTTTCTATCTCTGTTTTTGCCGTCCAGAGAAACAAAGACAGAAGTTGTTTTCTATCTCCGATATGCCAATACTGAAGATAGATAGGTTATTGGAAATGGCCGTTAACAAATAAACAAATAAATAACTGTCAAGCTAGACAGTGTTTACGAATGTAAAATTTAAAAATAAGACTTAAGTAGGTAGGTATTATTGGTACTTCAGTGACCTAATTTCATTCGAAGCAAAACATGTGCGTTATTGGATATTATTGCAAACTACAAATTATAGCAAGTAAGTAGGTAGGTTATGTTAGGTAGGTAGTTAGATTATCGGACTCAAACAATCTTGGCTCTGCTATTTTGTTGGTTTTACGAGTCGTCACAAATCATAAATAAACCGTTACAAAGTCTAAACGTAAATGGCTTTATAAAAAACAAAGTAATACCTGCCTATAAATAAATAAATATTTTAAGACACTGCACACAGAGCCATCTAGTCCCAAATTAAGCTACTTTTAAGTACCCTGTCGTATGGGGAACTAGACAACCGATAAACTTACTTATATACATTCATACTTATAATACATAGAAAACACCCAGACCAGTACAAACAGACATGTTCATGCACACAAATATTTGTACTGTGCGGGGATTGAACCCGCGACCCATGGCTCAGAAGCAGCGTTTACTACCGCTGATCCAACAAAAAAAAAGTCGTTGGCAAATAATTCAAATAATAAATTATAAAAACAAGGGCAAAGTAGTGTTTAAATTGGAATAAACATTACGAGTAAATACTGTACTCAAAGTCCTTGTATCATCCGCGAGTCAATAATTGATAACAATTGTTTTGATGCTCTAAGTCTGAATACAATGAGTGCGGAATGTTTACTTTATTACTTACTTATGTTAGCGTTGCCCTCTGTAGCTCCGTAGATTTCATTTATTTGCGGTACTTTGAACCTAAACAAGAAATTGATCGTTATTATTAGAAGAAATTATTATATTGTTAAATATTTAATTAGGTCATTAGACAGACACACACGCGAAATTATTTCTGTCACGACGTAAGTCGTGTTATGGATTTCCATTACTAATTAAATGAACTTTGACTTCTAAGAAGAAGTAGTTTTAGAAATAATAATCCCATCATACACTTAAAAGTGAAATGAGAGCCAAGTTCAATATTATGATATATGCCATGGTTGTTCACGGCAACGATAAAAGAAGTGAGTTCTCAAAGGGTGTGCAGTTCAATGGGCAGTCTTGAAATAGTACCTAAGTAAGAGTAGGTTAGGTAACACTTTCTTATTATAACTTCATTAGGGTCAAACCCCTTCCAAATCAAATTCCCGAATCCGCCACTGTTAACCACTGACGAGTATAGATAAGTAACAACCCTTACGATCACTTAGGCCTTAGTACCATGTCGCTGGCCTAGTGCGGGTTGGTGGACGGCGAGGGCGACGCTGTGACAACATCACCTCGCCCTTGGACATTTTTCAAGCCGCCCGAAGGCATCCAACCGGGGCGTTATTCAGCTATTTCAATAGCAGTTCGATCGTGATTGAATTGGGCGATTTTGACATTTAGCCCATACTAGAACTGTCAAAAACCTGCTATTTAATTACGATTGTGATACGATTTGGTTAGCTTAATTAGGGGCCTGGGCTTAACGAATGTTATCTCGTGACCGACGGCTTGACGTTCACCCATCCAACTAGTGACCGCTCCCAGCTGTGTATGAGCCACCTCGCCCCCTACTGTAGTTGTATGTTGAAGCATATTATAAAACCGAACAGTGCGCACTATACACATCTTTTACTTGAGTCCATCGTCCCACATTACACAGCGTTGCTTAACATTCGTGACAGAAACTGATCACTAAGAAGCATTGGGCTATGAGCGTATATAGATACCTGTCGACAATCTGCTGCCAGATGGCGGGCCGCATGCCGTTGCCGACCATGATGCGCACGCGGTGCTGCGCGTCCGAGTCGCGCGCCGGCTGCGCGAGCAGGTAGCGGCACATCTCGCCGATGTACTGCGCCACCTGATGTAATGGGGAATAGGCTACTTGACTACTATACATTTTGGCGCAGTTGATGAATATAATCTTTAGTATATTACTTTATTTGATATTTTAGCAACTTAATTGCACTTATAATATCAGTATATAAACTTGAAAAATTTTGTCTCAGGCGGGACTCGAACCCGCATTTCCTCGCAGGAGATCCGGGGAGCGAAATCTCTCCTGCAGGAGATCTCTCCTGCAGGAGAGATTTCTCTATACTGACTAGCTGACCCGGCAAACGTTGTTTTGCCATAAAATTTTAATATTTTACTACCCTACTCCTACCCTACCCCTACCCTACCCCTACCCTACCCCTACCCTACCCTACCCCTACCCTACCCTACCCCTACCCTACCCTACTTGTAAATCTAAACCATTCCCAGATCCCCTTGAACACACACAAAAAATTTCATCAAAATTGGTCCAGCCGTTTAGGAGGAGTTCAGTCACATACACACGCACACAAGAAATATATATATTAAGATATTTAGTATATTAGTTAAGAAACCGGTATTTATCATTTTCAGATGCTAAAAGTTTGAGATTGCTAAAAATTTGTAAAACGAAATAATATTTTTTACTTTTTAAATTTAAACTTTGAAAACGCTGTCGGCTATTTTGTGACTTCATACATCTTTAAACAAACTGCGTGCGTCATTTTAAGCGTGACATTGACATTTATGTCACAAGTAAATAAATAACACTATGAGGTAGTGAATAGTGATGGACTAGTAGTGTTTGTTTATTTTGACTCGTATGACGTCACAGCACAGGCCACAGATAGTCTAAAGCTTTTCAGCGTTTTCATACGTCGCACGAAAAGTGAACTTTAAACTTAAGTTTTGCGGTTTTCTAGGTCCTACAAAAATCTGAAAATTTTTTTTTTTGTCTATTTGGACATTAAACATGAGAACGTTGTATTAACCACAGAACATGGAAAAAGGTTAGAAAGGCGATGCAGGCGGGGCAGGCGCGCCACAGAGGTTATGAGCAAATGCTTGTAAGTGAGCGTCAAAAGAATTCGCTTGATTGGCGTTCTTTGAACTCGTTTACTTGTAGTGGGGCGCAAGCGGCGACATCGGTTCTAATACAAATGGCCTTTTTTACCTTTTTCCATGTTCTGTGGCGTTAACGATTGAATGACTCATTCAAAGAAATTGTCATCAACAACTTATATCAGTCCACTGCTGGACACAGGCCTCTCCGAAAGGAAGATTCTGCTATAATCGCTTGAGAAAGGCGGGTTGGCGATCACAGTTTAGCCAATGGCCCTAACCATTCCATTCGCGCAGTTTTCCTTTAGTCGCATGTTACGACACCCATACGAAGAGAAGGGGTGGTGAGAACATCACGAATTTATTATGTTCAAAGTAAAAAAAAAAAATTTGTGCTGCACCAAATATAGGCCCTGCCGAATGACGAATTCTGCCGAATGTGCGGTTTAAATATATAATTTACCTACCGAAGCCGACGTTGTCGACGTCGTCAGATCTCAAAGAAATTCAGTTGTAGATGAAGTTCCCTTAAACTGCCGAAATTCGGTAATACCGAACGTACAACGAATTTAGGTGCATCTCTAATTATTGTGACGTCATAGCTAGTACAACACAATTTTGTATGAACAATGAAAGCCCTTGTAGCTTAGATCTTCTTTGACTTTGTTAATTTTGGTCGTAAATATTAAAAATCTGATAACAAGCTCGTTATGCGTTATTAAGGGCACCATAGTTACATTATTTTCTAAAGTTAGTGACATTCTTTATTTATTTATTTTATTTTATGAAATAATAATTCTCATCACACCACTACACATCGACCTCGACCAGAAGTCGTCAACCCGCAAGCCACGTGGGAGTCATTTGTCCCGAAGCAGTGGTAGGTTTAAATATTGAACGTGTAAAAGCGCCTCCAGGGGCCTATTTGCAGAAATAAAACAGATTTTACTGATTTACTGATCATGATAAAATCCTCCTACCTAGGACAGATATATAGGTCTCTCCAGAGACAATGTTGATGTGGGGAATGATTTGGGTTGATGTCAATGTCTATTTGTCACGTACCGTACAGTCGTACTTGATGCAGTCGGTCCAGTAGTTGGAGGCGGAGAAACGCGGCCGGACCACGGAAGTGATGCCGTCGACGAGAGCCGCGCCGGTGCCGACCAGCCCTCCAGCCGTGTGATATAGCGGCAGCGTGTTGTACAGCCGGTCCTTGGAGTTTAGGCCCAGCATGTGGACAGTCGCGACCACGATCAGTAGGTACCTGAAGTAATCACAAGTATTTTTAAGACACGTCACGCTGGGCCACACAGAGCTATTCCCAAATTAAGCTACATTAAGCATCTTGGCGTATGGGGTACTAGAGAACCGATAAACTTACTTAAATATTTACTTGTTTTTGTTATACTTGTTATATAGAAAAACTGCCAGGCCAGTAAAAACAGACATGTTCATGCACAAAAATATTTGTACTGTACGGGGATCGAACCCGCGACAAATGGCTTAGAAGCAGCGTTTAGGTACTACCCTACCACTGATTTAAATGGTCGTCAGTATGGTTTGGTTTAGCTGGGCTTTGTCCGCACTTAGCTTCTTTATTGGGCCATTGATTGTACGTGAAACTTATCTTCTACTCCTCATGTTTCCTACAAGTATACACATTGAAACGACGGAGACATTGTCTTTAAAACTATCCTACGCTAAAAGTATGGGTAAAATGAAAAAAATAAGTACTTAAACAAGTTGTACAACAACAACAACTAACAAAGCTGATATAACTTTACTTGACTCTCCATGGAATCATAATATTTTATTTAGATACGTTATCTTTTCGATGAATCACAGTATTCATTTATTTAAGGGTAGGATATGCACCAAGCTGTAATAACTACTGGTGATGTCCTCGAATACGTAAATAAAATATTGTACGATAACGGTGCAAGCAAAATGAAATAAAAAGTATTTGACTTTGTTAATTTAAATATTCAGTTTAAAGAAAACTTGAGTCTTTGAAAATGTATGGGTGCATTCTGCCCCGCTACTCTTCAGCCAGATCTTAAGTGCTGTGTTAGGGTATTCCAGGAGGTAGGTATAGGACAAGTTTTCAGCTTGCCTCAAAATCCTTCCCAAAAAAGTCTACCAGCTCTCCTAGCGTTCCATCACCACTATCATTACAAAATAATTTTCTACATTCTACTTTAACCAAGCAAAGCATACTCACTTGGAGTTGGGTAGTACCGCAGCTTTAGGCATCCCTGTCGTCCCCGACGTGTAGATATAGAGGAGAGTGTCCTTATAGTGAAGCTTCTCCGTTACGATGGGATATTCTGGAGGGTGTTTCTCCATTTCTGCGCCCAGGTCCACTACTCCTGCAGCGCACTGCCCGTACAGTTGGAACAGCTTTAGGTCCGCTGGCAGCTGCCCACGGATCTCTTCCACCGCTGTTGGAAGTAAGGATAGAAACGATAAGTGATAATCGGACTTCAGGAACGACACCTGACTCGTAGACTCAGTCATAAGGTGTCCTTATACAGGCCATTAAACTACTTAGTGAAAGGCAATAATATCGTCTGTCAGCAGGTATTAACTGACTCATAAAATGTTTATTACCTCTGTGCACTCCATTTTATACACTGCAATGTATCTTCTCTTCTGGTAATAATATAAGATATTGGTTCTGGCGCATCGAAATACATTATTTATGAAATATCCTAATATCCTATGTGGCGGTCGTGATAGCAGATGAAATATATTCCGTTCGAACCACCACTTGGTCATGTCCGGCTATCCCCGCAGGCATTGATTAATAATATATAATATTTTACGAAATGCCACAGAGCCATCTAGTCCCAAATACGAGTACATAGCTATGTACCCACTAAGTAGCTTGGCGTATGGGGTACTAGACAACCGATAAACTTACTTATATACTTTTTTTGTAAATATATACTTATTATAATATTTGTAATCGAACCCGCGAGCCATGGCTCAGAAGCAGCGTTTACTACCACTGATCAAAATGGTAGCCAATATACTGTCCGTTGATGGAACTAAAGACACTCACCACTAGCGAGCTGGTCAGAGAATACGATCGCTTTAGCCTTGGCGACCTGGACACAGTGCAGCAGTGGCTTGTGGCGTAGATTGCTGTTGATGAGCGCAGACACAGCGCCCACCTTGGCCATGCCCAGCCACGTCCACACGTACTCCGCGCAGTTCGGCATGAACACGCACACCACGTCGCCTCGCTTCAGACCTAAGTGCTCTTGCATAACGCGGGCCACTTGATTCGACTTGTCAGCCATCTGGAATCAATTGTACAGTGATTAGGCTTAGCCGATAAATGCCTTATTCTTAAAATGGCCAATTCGTAAAATATCTAATTCTTAATTAGTCTAAAGTTAAGTTTAAACTTAACAAACATACTTAGAACCAGAGAGAAGAAATTTTAGGATTAAGGAATGCGACTTTTTTCGTTAAGGGCGTCATTATAGAGTATAAAATAATAAATAATGTGGCCATTGTTCTGATCCCAAAGTAAGTAACTATTCAAATACTTGTTTTGTGGAAATCAGAAACAACGAAGATACCACAAACACCCACACCCGAGGTAAAAATATTTTTCCTACTTATATCGACTCGCCGGAAATCGAACTTGAAATCTCGGTTGGTTTGGTATAATAAAATCAAATTCAAATCATTCTTTCGTGTTTCACGGGTGTTAATTAACAGGTACAGAGATTTAAGAGGCAATCAGCCATAGAAATATTTTAATAGTTCAGATTAAAACACTGTCATCATTATCATCATCATCATATCCTAATAAAAACCAAAGCTGGCCTGTTCCCTAAGGATCTCCACGACGATCGATCCTGCGATCCCGCATCCAGCCCCCTTCAACCTACGAGTACAGACGTTTGAAGCGCAATCTTCTTTTTTTGTATCTTAACTAATTGTCTGAATTATATGTATGTACCAAATGGGTTTGATATTCTGACAACTGTGCGTTTGGGTGCTTATAAAGATAAGTTTGTTTGGTTTTAGCTAATGAATAAATACAGTGTAGATAGTAAGAGTGTTTTGTTTGAATTGTTACTAAGTAGGTACCAAGCTAATTTGGGTATCGTGCTTAATTATATTGATAAATATGTAATAACAATTAGGCAGGTTGAATCCAGAAAGTAGGTAAATAAGTTACAGGAGCGACAGACCTTATTGAAAAAATAAATAAAACAAACTAGGTACCTATTAAGTCAATCACTTTTAACATACCTAATACCTATCTATTGTTTTGAATGTGCATTTTTTATTTTGCTTATTGAGATTGCTTACTTAATGTATTCATTGTTGTTTGTCGTTACAATGATCAATCTATTATTTGTATTAGTAGGTAAGCGTAACACATACCAAATCCTAATAAGATAAAACAACGTTTGGAACATAAAATTTGATTTTAAAAATCCATAGCATTTAAATTGTAAACCTAAAAAGTAGGTGGATACAAACTTTGTTGGATCAGTTTCAAGTCGTAAATCCTTTAATAACGACATTAACCAGGTACACATAAACTATTCCTGTACAAAGTTCAATCGATCTGTTTAAAAACTGGATTTTAAACACGCACTACCTATTTGGATATATTTATGGGAAAAAATACTTTCTTAAGGGATTTATCATTTGCCTGCCTGTACCCGTCTTTGCTGTGGTAACTTGAATTGAACGATGGAGGCCTTTATTATTGTGCTCAAGTAGCACCTACAGATATTGCAAAATGGGCTTCTAGGGGATGTTTTATTGAATACTAACACATTCTGAACATTTTATGCCAGAGAACCGCTTCCTCCGCCTGTAACTTATTTTGCGTGGAACTCGCTTTTGCTTAATTTAATTGATTCCCATGCAAACTTTATCTACTTACTACATTTCTACGACTACCAAATCTGAAAAACATAGTCAAAATAAAGTTACCTATCCTATTGCCATTTGTATAGAGGTAACCTTACGTAGTATACAGCTAAAGAATTCAAAAGAGACTAGGTAGCAAAATTACAAAAAAAAAAACATCTTTTCCGGGTTGAGGTCTTGTTGATGACTAGCAAATGTCATGAATGACTTATCAATTTCATAATACGACAAAGCTGCAGTGCCTTAATCTGCTTAACAATTAAATGCCCTGACTTTAAATTCGTCACATGCAATATGACTACTGAATGCGACGTCAATACTATAAGTCGATTTAAAATTCGATCACGTCGATCCAATACTAGTAACAGTATTTTCAGATTTGACCAAACATTTGGAGGCGTAAGGTCGATAACCCTAATAAAACTTCGTCCCACTAAGATTTTTTTTAATTCAAAATTTATATACTTTGAGGTAGTAGCATTTTTGTTCTAAAATACCGAAATAGGACAGGATAATGAAAACTAGTCCTAGCCACTTAGTGTTCTATTTATTGTTACTAATTGAAGAGTGCGTCATTTCAACTTTAACGACACGTTTGGTGATAAATATAGCGTGTTTGAATACAGTAACTTATATTCTGAGTAATAATACTTACTTACCTGTTCTCTTTCGTGTTAGGCCGCGTTTCCACTATGTCACATCTGTTCCTAACGCTTTTAACCATTTCCATTGTATCGGTGGTTCCAAATTGTTTTGACAATCAGCCACATTACAGAAAGTCTTGGACGGCAGTTAATCGTCGTGCCGTGTAACATGTAAATACCCATATTAAATATACAAGCCACGGAAATTTTAGATAGGTACCTACCCTATCCATCGACAAACTGGGAACGCGCACTTAAGATGTTAAGTAGGTAGGTAGGTAAGTTAACTTTAGCCCTTGTGCGGTTCTTAGCAACCAATGTATATTTTGCATATCTTATCTTTTACCGCTACATACAATCACCAAATCATCATAACGCGTATGCCTTATCATTAATTTTAAACTAGTAAAGTGTCCTGACTTTGTCCTATACATAATAGGCATGTATATGTCACCATAAAATTGTGAAATTTGTCAGTTTGCAAGACAACGCGTGAGGTTATAAACTAACGGTGGGTTAGGTTAGGTTAGATTGTAATCCATCGACGTTAAATTATGAACTGACGAGGTTTACAATTTTACGGTCACGTATATATTTATTTCACTAGTCAGTTTAGTATATTTACTAACTTTATTAAAATCAACGGATATAAACTAGGTACATTCTACCGACAAACTTGCTTATAGAGACGAACCAATTTATTCGTGAAAACTATATCAAATTGACTAGGTACAGTAGTTTTAGAATATAAACCTGTACATAACAATAATTACTTACCTTATAAATGTATACGTCATAGTTATGATTGAGACCTAAGTACAGCGTACTCTCTATTATGTTATATCAGTATTTAAGATTTTTGACTGACGTGATATCAGTTCATATTTAAGTATATAGACACTAGAACTACCTGCCAGTTGTTGACTGATGTCCTCTAATATCTTTATTAGATTATTATCTTTGAACAATAGAGTAGGTATATTTTTTGCGCTTGTTTGTGTTCAAACTTAGACGTACAGACAGAAACAGAAGTCGTTAAACATAAATTATGTATAATATTTCGTGCAACTGATCTCGAGAAGTAAATGAGTACATTGAACTGCAAAACCACTTGCTATAATTGAGCTACAGAAGTAACAATAAGGATAAAGTGATAAACATTACAATTAGACTAAAGTATCAGATATAAGTTTATGTTAACAATTTCGTATTATTTGTAGCCGATCCGATTCCAAATAGAATAGCACCACCCCCTCTTGTCCTATGGATATAGTGCGACTAAAGGATAACTCCTGTCAGAAGATGACGGGCAGCACCATCTTTTCTCTACCATTAGCTAAACTGCGATCGTCAACCCGCGTGTAGAGCGTGGCGATACAGACAAAATCTTCTTTCGGAGAGGCTTATGTCCAGCCATGTCCAGCGTTCGACATCGGCTAGTAATGTTAATAATGAAGCTCACCTCCTTGAATGTCCAAGTACGGTCTCCGACGACAATAAAGCAGGGTTCATCTGGGGTCTTCAGCGCACGTTTCGTAAACAGCTGCGCCACGGTAGCATCTTGGCGGCCCCAGCGTTTCGACCTGATCATCCCAATCGCGTACCGCCATAGGAACCTGAAGAAGAAGAAGCATTTAATGATAAGCCTACTATTAACCTTGACATTGGTCTGGCATTCAAATTGTCTGGTTAACTGTTAAAATAATAATAATTATACTACCTAGATAGGAGATAGCATAATACTGTGTCCAATATATGGACAGTGATGAGTATCGGTCCATATATTGGTCACGATACTTAAAATCTCAACAATAAGTATTGTTTTAATCAGTCCCTCTCAAATCAAACATTAAAACAATCTAAACACAAGGGGTTGTGTTAAAAATAGATTTGTTTATCGACAATGAGATGAGAAAACTATATAGATGACTGATAGTTCGACCTTGTTTTGTTTTATCCAAAAAAACATTTGTTCCTATTAGATGTTTTGCCTAAAAACGGCACATCTAAACTGCTCACATCGGCTCACTCGACGTAAAATGCATTTGAACAAAAATAATCATTAATCATGCTAGATTAAATTCAAAATACATGTCAGCGTGACGTACCTATGCAAACACTATAGAACCAATAGAACTATGGCACCACCTTTAGGTAGAGTCACTAAAGTCCCATTGAGTCTTAGAGGATTTCTACGCTGTGGCCGCAATAAAGTTAACTGAATAAGATGCTGAACTAATTTATTTAAGTAAAAATATGTAACAGTCTAAGAACCTAAGTACCTACTTACACTACCTACGTTTGTTCCGTAGTTGGATGCCGATTTACAGTAAGTACCTAACTGTTCTATTGTTTTCATTAAAACAAATTAAGTACGTTTCTCTTCTATTCCTATTATTGATTCGTACGAAAAGGTCAGCCTGCATTACGAACTTTGTCAGTTTGTATGACGCTGACAGCGACAGAATGTCATAGCCTCTTAATAACTAGGTACTAGACCTTAATTCCATACTTGGCATGTTTATATACCGTATCATGCGAAATAAGTGTTAGTAATTGATGACTCTACATATATTATCGTCTAACTAATGTTGAAGTCTGAAATGCCTTTAAAAGCAAACAGTGGTTGACCACCTGTGCATGTTCTGCAGTTTTCCATTTAGATTGAATATTGATTGTTATGTACTCTGAAGATCCACTTGCATTATTAACCATTTGTCAGTTTGTAAGACGATGTCAGAGACAGAATTTCATAGCCTCCTAATCTATACTAATATTATAAAGCTGAAGAGTTTGTTTGTTTGTTTGTTTGTTTGAACGCGCTAATCTCTGGAACAACTGGTTCGAATTGAAAAATTATTTTTGTGTTGGATAGTCCATGTATCGAGGAAGGCTTTAGGCTATATAACATCACGCTGCGACTAATAGGAGCGAAGCATCAGTGAAAAATGTGCAAATATAAAAACAGAAACTGACGCGTACGAAGTCGCGGGGAACAGCTAGTAACTACTATACTTGGCTTGTTAAATATAGTATCATGTGAAATAATTATTAATACTTGAAGACTCTATATTATCGTCTAGCTAATGTTGAAGTTTGAATTGACCTTGAAAGCAAACAGTGGGTGACCACCTGTGCATGTTTAACAGTTTTCCCATACAGAAGCTCGCTTTTATTATTCATCAGAGAAACGCGCCACATGATTTTCAAGAAGTACCTACCTAGGTACATAGAACGGATCGCACAGAAATTGCTATTGATTTTTCATTAATGCGCCGACTGGGCAGAAGGCATGCAAGAGATGGGCCATACATGTGGACTGTTGATAAACAGTTTTCATTTGGGAAATATTAGTACCTAATTATTTAGCGATATACGAAAGATACTTTTAGTACATTCCAACAACATAAATACCAACTGGTACACTGTCAACGCGACCGACACCAAAGTCTGCTAATCGATCATAATTTTATGCAGATATATTTTTTTAAGACATGCCTCACCGGGCCACACTGAGCCATCTAGTCCCAAATTAAGGTACTATTAAGTACCCTGTCGTATGGGGTACTAGACAACCGATAAACTTACTTATATACTTTTTTTTTTTTTGTAAATACATACTTATAATACATAGAAAACACCCAGACCAGTACAAACAAACATGTTCATGCACACAAATATTTGTACTGTGCGGGGATCAAACCCGCGACCCATGGCTCAGAAGCAGCGTTAACTACCGCTGATCCAAATGGTCGTCAAAATATAATAATACTAGCTATAATAAATATAACTAGCCTAATCGCGACTCAATCTTATATTTTGGTTAAAACAGTACGGGGCATAGGTATTGAATGATCGAATAAAGAAATTGCATTATAAAAGTGTGTTATATTGAAAAGCAATAGAAGTTGCATAGTGAATACAGGAATGAATAAAAGATTTCAAAAAAATCTGCAATATATCGAACAAGGGCCTTGGTAAAAAGTTGTAAAAAATTCACGCAACCGTCTTTTCTGCGAGAAATTTAAACAATCCCAATGCGGTCGGTATTCGGTCTAGCTAGCGGCGTTATTTATTCAAGAATAGACTTGTCTGCAGGAAGCAGGCTGTCCTCCCGATATAGCCAGCTGCATAGCAAAGGTTTGCGAAGCCGTGCAGCGGCATTGCGGTGGACACGCGAGCGAGTGACGCGCGCGCCCGTCATAATCTTATAAAACGAGACCTTGCTCGCCAGACCGGTCAACACAGCAAACAGACATTTAGAAAAAACAAATAGCTACGTTAAAAAATCATTAGTTTATTTAATTATAGTGTTAGCTTTCGTGCTTCCGGATTCGCTCTTAGAAAGCTTTCATTACAAAAACGTGCATAGTAGGTACGTATGGAGGGTTTACAAATAAATTAATACTGGGTTAAAAGTAGGAAAGTAATTAGCGTACCTACTGTCGAACGTCGATTATTTTATAATATGTGGTATGCCGCACATTTCAATATGTACTTGGAAAGTGTTCCTTTAAGACAAACTTGATTTTTGAATTAACTTTATAAGGGTAGTGTATTAATTTATGACTAAGTATACCACATTGATTGAAACAGCGTGTTAACTCGCGAGTGTTCAAAATTAAATTCAGACCGATATAAATAACTAGAGGCGACTGCGAATGCGAATCTAGACAATAATGATATGTATTATCTAATTTCATGGTCCGTATTAGGCAAATTGCATAATTTGACGAAAAGAAGATTTGACGAATTACCAATTTGATTTGTCTTATTTCTAATTTGCCGAATTGACGACTTGACCAATATCAAATTCGACCAAAGTCGTAACACCCCTTAGCATATACATAGGTACTTAAGCCGTCTTATACTTTTAATGCTGTCTTTCTGCAGAACCTAATAAAGAGGCCTTCTTGCTCAGTACCTACATATTATTAAGTAGGTATAATGTTCATGTTTGGCTCTACATGCCTCTCTCAATAATCTATCTGTCTCTTAACTTGTAGAGTCTACATTTTAATTAAACCAAACCCACTTGTAGGTATGTTCTATTTTTATTATGGTCCCCTTACATGGTTAAAAACTGGGAATGAAACTATCGTGTTTCGTTTATTCCGTTGAGGTAGGCACATACAAACTAAATGCACAACTACGTCGGAAAAACATTAGCATTTTATTAATAGCTAAACAAAAAACAAGCTCTCTCAACGGCTGAAGTTTAGACATCGCTCAGACGGGAAACAGCATGAATAAGTATTTCTTTTTTACATGGAAAATAAACCTAAAAACCGTTCGACCATTTGGATCAGCGGTAGTTAACGCTGCTTCTGAGCCATGGGTCGCGGGTTCGATCCCCGCACAGTACAAATATTTGTGTGCATGAACATGTCTGTTTGTACTGGTCTGGGTGTTTTCTATGTATTATAAGTATGTATTTACAAAAAAAAAGAAGTATATAAGTAAGTTTATCGGTTGTCTAGTACCCCATACGACAGGGTACTTAATAGTACCTTAATTTGGGACTAGATGGCTCAGTGTGGCCCGGTGAGGCATGTCTTAAATAAATATATTTAAAAACGTCAAACATTTTAAAACGATGTCTGTCGCAGACATCGTTAGATCGTTTTAACAAAGAAGTCATAGTGCTTCACTATCGACTTGTGAATTATTTAAGAGTTATCTAGCAAGCAGGCAGTAAATTCAATTAATAATGGATTATAGTAGATACTTCGTATTGTATGTACTGTACGCAAATGTGTTTGACAATATTTACGAAATTCCAAGTACCTACTCTAATTAAAATATTCTAAGGTCGTTCCGTCTCTCTATCTTTCTTTCTCTCTCTCCTGTATAAAATATATAACATAATAAAAGAGTATTATTCGAAATGTGCAAACAAGAACAAACCGTTTAATAATTCGACATTATTTGGCAGCCACGTGGGATTACAATGTAAAAAGATTACTACGCCTCAGGACAGTGATGGCGATTAAAGTTCAATCGAAAATAACACACGACGTTTAGGCGTAAATCGATAGAAAGAACAAAGGTCACCCTCAAACAGGCGACTAATAAATACCGCATGAATTATTAAACAGGAACAAACTAAGTAATGATTTTTAAAGGTTCCGTCAGTGTCAATATCCGTATTTAAGTGGGTAAATTTTTAAGCGTACTTTTTTAGGCGTCCTTTGACCTTTATAAAGAAAGTATTAATCAAAACAAAAAATATACGCACGCGTTCTTAAAAACATACCTCGCAGTTTAATCGTACATAAAAAACTACATAACAATTCATATAAAACTTAATAGAAATTTCAAGTTGAATATCAGACTTGTATGAGCGGCCTACCCCTGGGAGGCTTGTCCCACTTCAAGTTGCGCTCACAAAACCACTCACTATTATAGGAAATACCAACGTAACTTTTATCGAAATACCTTAATTTAAAGATATTTACTCCATTTCACATTTTAGAGCACAAAACTTCACTAACTTTTAAATTAAAAAACTGAGACGCCAATATGTCTTTGTCCCGCGTAAACCGCGCTTCCGATGCTTGCAGTTGACTCCATATTTTCAATTGGTCAAGCAATGTCACGGCATATTTTTGTTCCGAAACACCCTCAGCGTTAGTTAGGCCCCAACTTGTGTGTGGAAAGGACAACGAATACGCAAGTTTTTACCCGTATACGAGGTAAGTTATTCGTGAAATGTGTTTTGGTTACTGAGTGTGGTCAGTTCGGTGGCAAGTTTTAGATAACGAACAGAGCGATGTATTGTGTCGTCTAGTTAGTATGTCAAAGATAATTGCCTCAATATTAAGACCTGTAAATATGTACTTAATTAATTAGGTAGTTGGGTAATTATAACAAAAATACAATTTTGTCGTCATTACGGTGGCGTCATTGCGGTGGCGTAGTGGAGCACCGGAATGACAAATGAGCCACCGCAATGATCAATACCTGTAAAATCAATATTAGATACTTTCAATACATAAACTTTTAATATTTAATATTAATTTTGTCCTTAAATAAATTATGTAAGATATGTGACTTAGTTTAGGGCTAGATAACGGTGTATTTAGTCTAAGGAAATTTCGTATTATAGTTACAATGACCCAGCTAGTATGTTGCTTTGTTTAAATAAATAAAATTAATTCAATGAGGTATTGGGAGAGAAATAGTTGACCATTTATAAAAAAATAAATAATTTGAATTCATTACCGCATTTTTATTTTATTATTTAAGAAAATTTGCTTAATGAATTGATTAATTGAATCATTTCAAAGCCTAGCCTAGCCTTTGTCATCATTTCAGTGGCGCAAATTTAAAAAAAAATATTTCTCCATAAGTAATTTGTTTTGAAGCATGTCTCACAAATTATTAGATTCACAGCATCTTAATCTATATTCTAGCCCATTAGGTTTGGATGAAAAGTTAAAAAAAAAATTCGCCACCGCAATGACGGAAAAAAGTCCGCCCTGATAATTTACCCAAGTAATGCTACAAGAAGTGCTCTTTTTTGTTGTTAATTATTACCGAAAATAAAATAGTTTAGAAGTTTAGGTGATGATCACTAACATATTTTATGTTCGGTTTATTTTATTAACGTAAAAATAAATTGTTGTGCCTTTTTTTTGTTACGAACATAACAAGAGTGGCATGTGATGCACCACATTTTATGACCATCATTTAAAATAAACATTAACACGCACCAGATGATTCCTAGATTTCACGTTAGATGACAATACAAAAACATACACATAAAAAACATCTCATTTATCAACACATAAGAAAAAACTTATGTAGTATTATATTATCTGTGCTTATACATATTTACAAAAAACAAATATAAATAACCAAATTCATAGAAGTTGACAGTTTAATAGGCTATTTGACAATGCGAGAAATAAAGTCCCAATTACTATTACCAGTATATGAGTTTAAAAATGATTTTTTATTAACGGACGTTAAAAATAATAAACGATTTATTTATATATCAAGGAATAAAATGCATTTATTTAAACGTTTGCCACGTGACACGAAACGCTCCTGATTGGTTGGGTTTATGATGACGTCACCTGCTTCTTAACTTCGTTTGCCTACTTGTGTTATATTAGCTTTCCAAAATGTTTTGATAATATTTTCCTATAAAAATGTTATCCATTATTTATGTATGATTTATTTTACAAATTCTGACAATTACTTTTACCATGGACAACGATTTTGTAAGGTAGAAAGCAGCTGCCCATTCATTTAAAATCTGTAATAAACAAACTAGTAAGTCGGGATCTTTGAATGTGTAATGTTTATTGAAATCATAAAACTGTAGCTACAATTTTTAGAAAATATTATAAAAACAGTGGATATATTCGAAGTGAGTTGCAAGAGGCATTCTGTTAAAAATATTAGAGTTAAGTATTATAACCTCAAACCAATAACAAAATATTTACATCCCTAAAGCAATGAATTATTGAAAATTATAAATATTGTGTTTACTTACATCAAAATGGTCTCCAAGAAGAAAATATTTGTACTATTCGCTGACTGACTAGTTGGCAAACGATAAATCAAATTATCGTACACTAATAAATTAATTAGTGACACATCATTTAAGAGCTGTCTCCAACCGACTTTTTTCCATACACCTTGTCAGTGAACACAATCTTTAACGAAATTTTCCAGAATTCGCTTAATTTGGTCATGCAAGTTGTTGGAATTTTGAGTTAAGAAAGGTGGCTTTTAAACTTGGGTCATTAAGAAGACCATTGAAAAAAGAAAAAGAAGTAAAAAACCATTGCCAAGTTATTAAAATAGACATTGTAGAGGACAATAAAAAAATTCGGTAAATACTTTATGTCACAGAAAACATTTCTGTATTCTGTGACGTGCGACGTCTCGCTAAAGGAGTTTAAGGAGTCGTTAGCGAACATACATGCGTCGTCCCATTCCTCAAACTTAGCCAAATTGCGATCGACAAACCGCCTGCCCTGCCAAGCCTGGACGCCTGAGGCCTGACTAATGTAGGCTCCTAGCTCATTTTGATTCGACATTATTTGCTTAAATGGTATTAAGTGATTTTTTAAATAGCTACATGAACGTCATACACTTTCTGATTGTTGTTTTTTCTATCTGATGTCAGGCAAAGGCCTTGGATAATTATTAAGTATCCTACCCCTAGTGCTCTATCATGTGGCTGATCTAAAGATGCAATATTGACAATTGCATGTTTGGAAAAGACATCGTACTTATATAATCTAGTGTAATTAGACCTCTTAAATACGCTCGCTGCTGTGTAATTTAGATAATACGAAGATGATGTTGCAAACATGTCATAAAACAAAGGAGCTGTGGTTAATAAAGCCGTTAACTTAGGCAATTAATAATAATGGTGCAATCCAGACATCCTCCAATATGAACACTTACGGCCAGTTCCATTAACCTATCTATCTTCAGTTTTGGCATATCGGAGATAGGAAACAGTTTCTATCTCTGTTTTTGCTGTTCAGAGAAACAAAGACAAAAGTTGTTTTCTATCTCCGATATGCCAAAACCATAGATTTAAATTAAATCTATGGCCAAAACTGAAGATAGATACATTATTGGAAATGGCCGTTGTTCATGGAAGCTCTTACTTAGCATGTCAGAAAATACATATTATTATGTAGCTGATGCCTGCTATTGTTCGCGTGGAATTTTTATAATATTCTTTTAGGATAAAGTCTAAATCCGTGCATAATATGTTTATAATATTGTGAAATTAAATTCTTTCTAAAATAGTGTGGATACTAAGAAAGAATACATACACAAAGGGTGCCTTAACATCTGAAAAAAGTGTTTAATATCACAGCCCAGAATACTAGAGATATTAAACATATAGAAATATAATTTATTAGTATATTATTTCCTTTTTTTTCTTGTTGCAAGAAAATGATTTGCGGTATTAATTTGTTGCTCTTTCACGCTAAAGTGACTCAACTGTTCTGAATGAAATTTGGCATGGTCAGTTTATTGGCTGGAATAACATATTATAGGCTACTCTTTATACCGGGAAAAGCTACGGATCCGGTGGGATACTTTTAATAACATGTTTTAAAATCAATATTCCACGCGTTCGAAGTCGCGGGCAACAACTATAGAAATTTTCTAAGCCGCCTATTTATTACATGCCACCAATGATACTTGTTTTTAAGCTTTTAGCTTAGCCAAATTAAAATAGATTAGCTATAAACTTAAAAAAATATGTCTCAGGCGGGACTCGAACCCGCAATTTTCTTGCATGCCGGGCGCGGCGCTTTACCATTCAGCGCGGAGGGTTCCAGTCCCGTCTGAGACATAATTAGACAGTATTAGAAAAGATTGTTCCCTAAGTAATATCATTTAAATAAAATCTTTGTAGTTTGTAAACGTTTTTCTATGCGGCTCGTAATACCGTATACAAACAGATACTTTAAAAGATTCAATGTGGGCACTTCTGTAATAAAGTGATGAATGATGATTGCATCACAAAATTTGTAGGTGTCTTCTTTGTTTTTTGTTGTTGGCTCTTTTTTCTGACGTTATGTGATGGCGTAATGGGATAACTTTGAAATATTACCTACCTAGTATATCTTACCACAAAGAGTAATAGTAGTAGTAATAAGACGGTATTAACATAATTGGAAAAAGGCAAGCTGATGTTACTTTTGCAGAATTCATGATGCAAAAAAATACGAGAGATAAAGCTGTTTAGGATGTGGTAATTGAGTCTGCAGTCGTATCAATGTTAGTTAATTTTAACCGACCGTGATCGACTGGCGTAAAAATAGCAGTGGCACAAGGTCCCGCAGGAAGCGACCACGATTTGTGCGTAAAAAAACAATAGTATAAGTTGTCATACTATTCAATATATAGAAGACTTATCACTCTTTTAACAGATATACATAAAAATACCTGCTTTGATATGAAAAAAAAAAAAAAACATGATTATTGGGCAATACTTGGGGCCGTAAAATACGGCTGCACGATGAAGCGCTGATATGGATCGCAAAACTGTTTTTCTGTTGTAGGAACTAGTACATTCTTATTTTTAAAACAACTGATTCATTGAAATCGGCTCAGTTTATTTAGCATTACGGTAGAACATACATACATTAATTCATTAAATGCATAATTTTTTAGGGTTCCGTACCCAAAGGGTAAAAACAGGACCCTATTACTAAGACTTCACTGACTGTCCGTCTGTCCGTCGCTATGTCACCAGGCTGTATCTCAAGAGCCGCGATAGCTAGACTGTTGAAATTTTCACAAATTATGTATTTCTGTTTGCTGCAATAACAACAAATACTGAAAACAAAATAAAATAAATATTTAAAGGGGGCTCCCATACAACAAACCCGATTTTTTGGCCTTTTTGGTACGGAACCCTTCGTGCGCGAGTCTGACTCGCACTTGGCCGGTTATTAAAATTTTGTAACAAAATATGGCGTCCTTGAGTCTTTCAAAGAATTTTCTTTTTTAATAGTACCTAAAGCTTGCAGTAGTGACAACACAGAACATAAAATCTGTATATGACAATGCTATTCAGTAGGTGGTGTTTAAAACTTTAAAATAATGTCATTGTGTCAGTAACTACTCTAGGATGTTACCTACTCGTATTTTGTTCACTATGTACTAACATACACTTTTGACCTCCATTGTTCATTAAACATTGCCAAATGAGCTTCGTTTAAAATTTAGGTCGAATTAATCGATTAGCATATCAGCCCAACGGAGAAACCGTTTTACCTAAATAAATAACACTTATAGAAAGTAGTAAGTATACCGCGTCATGGTATACTTTTAAAATCTAAAGGTTTCCCAAAAGTAGTGTACGTGCGTATGTGTGCGTAAATAGCCAGAGATAGAATACCCCTACATAAGCCTGAGACAATTTCTGATTTTCAATACATTTTTGTAGAAAATGATGTCGTAGCATATAGATGCGAAATTGCGTTTTTCTAGCTTGATACATGACTTAGACAAAACAAAAACATCACCTTTGCCCTTAGATGTGAACATCGAGCAACAAAAACTTGATTTTAAAGTCGAATTAGTTATTGTAGATTGTAGAACATTGGTTAATCAGTTCTGTATAGAACACCGAGAATAGTAAACATATGTAAACTTACAAGGCCTTATTAACCTACATTAGACGTTTATATTTGCTCTGAAAGCTTTTTGTTTCAACAAGAGTTTCTTTGCTACATGTGGTGATTGGCAATTGGTCAAAACATTTTTATGACCGATTGACTACTTAAATTAAAAATTTACGAGTGTTTAACATTTGAATCTAATGCACTCTCTATGGGCACTATCAAGCTTGACACAAAATATAGAACATTCAACCTATTTCGGTACGCGTGACTACAATATTAGGGAAACGTAATATAGTTTTAATAAATCAAAGTATATGTCCACCCCGTTAAAATTAATTTAGCTTATTAGATGGTGGGAGTGAAGGTTGAGGGATAAACAAACAGTGCGCGATGCAAATAGCTGCACGGTACCTACCTACGTACCCTGCAGCTCTACAATGGAGCAGTAGGTTGACTCCGCTCATCTCAAGGTTTATTTACATTATGTACCTTTAGATAAAAAAATTAGAACTAGATAACAGTTTTTTCTTACCAAAACTACATTTCAAACTTTCTGCGATCAAACAATCAAAATATTTATTTGTAATATTTTGGGTATGTGTTACAGGTCTTGTTAATATAAAAATATAGCAGTGACCAAAATATGCTATTATGTAGCGTTTGTACGCTATTTGATTATTTTTATTTTTTTTATATAAGTATTTCTATTTCAATATATTTGTATATTGAACATATTTTATGTTAGGAACATTAAGTAGGTACCTAAGAGTCTATGTAGCTGATTGTTGTGTGACATGGCATGATGAAAGTACTAGCTCATTTGGCGAGGACGTTTTTAGGTCGCTAATTGTGCAACTAGTATTTTTTTATACAGAACATACCTACTGTGTTGTAAAATGAAAGGTAATACTGTATTTGCTTGTATTAGTCGGCTCGGTGCAGTCGGCTGTGGGTAGTGCGGCACACTGCACTCGGCCGATCGATGCGCACGTGACACAGCGCTGCAGCGCACTGTGGACCGCCACACCATTTGCTACCATTTTTTTTTATAGACATGATAACAAATATCACTTCTGCTATTTACATATATACGCAGTAAAATACTAAATTGTTTCATGTAGGCTAAATTTTGCATAGTGTTATTTCGTTCAAGACTAGACTTAATGAGACAAAACTCTAGATTTGGAATTGGGTAAAATCAGATGTTTTGTACCAAAGATACAGAAATTTGTGCATGTCATTAAATTAATCTATACTAATATTATAAAGCTGAAAAGTTTGTTTGTTTGTTTGTTTGTTTGTTTGAACGCGCTAATCTCAGGAAGTACTGGTCCGATTTAAAAAAATCTTTTTGTGTTGGATAGTCCATTTATCGAGGAAGGCTTTAGGCTATATAACATTACGCTGCGACTAATAGGAGCGAAGCATCAGTGAAAAATGTTGCAAAAATAATCGAATTCTTATTAACAGAAATTGACGCGGACGACGTCGCGGGAAACAGCTAGTAATGTTATAACTTTTCACCTAACCACACTGTCCTAAATTAGGTCTTCTTATGAACCTTCGGAATGATTATTTAAAATTGTTCTTATTGTGTAAGGCCATGAGGAGGAGCTAGTAAACCCCAACACAAGTGTATATTATTTTACTCTCTGGGGAGATCTCAGTACACTGGCTATCGACTCAAAACTAATGTTTTGAGTCGATAGCCAGTGTACTGAGATAGACTCAATAAAAATCTCTTTAATAAGAGATTTTTATTTTTATTTTATTTTTAATGATGTCTTATGTGGCCTGTGCGAAAATTTTTGCGTCATTTAGATTTTCGTTCAAAAGTCATTCGATTGTATTAATAAGTAATGAATATCCATTACTGAAACAGACACACAGTGTTAGTTACAGTTTTTTTATTTGATATTGTATAAAATCAAAACTAAAACATTAATTTTCTTTTAAACAGGTAATACCTACGTTATTTAGTTTTAAAATAAAATTTAAATCTCAGCTCTCGTGTTGTTATTTTATAATGACTGTAATAATGACTAATGATAATTATTCATTGACACGCACCAATCCGTAAAACAGGCATGTTGGCCTATGCAAACATAACCAAGTGTGTTTTGTTTTCAAATCCTTTCATTTACTGAATTTAAAAAGTTTAGAATGAATATTAACGGCCGGTTCCAATAATCTATCTATCTTCAGTTTTGGCATATCGGAGATAGGAAACAGTTTCTATCTCTGTTTTTGGCGTCCAGAGAAACAAAGACAGAAGTTGTTTTCTATCTGCGATATACCAAAACTGAAGATAGATAGGTTATTGGAAATGGCCGTAAACCGTCTAATGTTAGTGCCTATACATTTCTGCATGCGCCACGTCTTATTAGATTTACCTTTAATAACTTGGTCGTCTGAACTCAGCTGTAGGTACCTACGTATAGAATTTAGCTCCTTCACTACTCTACATAATATCGATTTTCCTAACATAGTACTTTAACTATAACTGTAACACTTGAATCGTGCTCAATTTACGTTACGTTGACAAAAAGCAGGGTAACCTGCTTTTTACCTCAAGAGTTCAAGGACAGTAACTAAATATGCGGTAGCAGGATTTTTTAGGTTCGCCATAAGTTTTGTTTGGAATTTCCGTTCGCCGAAAACAAATTACAAATAGGGTTCCTTTATTATGTTTTGGGATTCGTCGCAATAAAATAAAATCGTCACGGCTTCATTTTATTTATATCGTAAGCGCTTTTACTTCAAATGAAAAAAAAAACAAGTAGGTAAATAGACCTGATAAATAACCCTAGGTGAATACCAAGGTAGTTACAAAAACTATTGTTACACCCGGTATAGGCAACGTGGGGGGAGGGGAGGGAGGGGGAATAATTCCACAGACCGGAGGTTAAAGTGCGACAAAGTGCATAACTTATGTTTCACACATGTTTTAATTACTCGTGTGTCTTTAATGGAGTATCGGTTCACATCTGTCGGGGTTCATGACTTTAATTGGGCAATTTGTGCATGTATCAAATTCAAAACGATTGGTCAACGGTGGGAAAAAACATCGTGAAAAAACCTGTAGGTACACAGAAATAAGTAAGGTACAAGTACCTATAAAGCCATGTTCAGAATTGATCAGCTCTGGTGTTCCTAAAGCAAATCTAGCCTAACTGTATCTGTAGGATAATTGGTCGATGATAATAACGAACAGGGCTAAGACCTAGAAGGAATGAATTTTGCATGGTCCTCGATCTTAAATAAGAAGCGAAATTCTAAGTGCAGAAGGGACGAATTATTTGACTAGTGTTCTATTTCATACCGAAAATTAAAAGATGAAAAACCGGCCAAGTGCGAGTCGGACTCGCGCACTGAGGCTTCCGTTCCGTACCAACTTTAACTAAAATACCACAATAATTTATTGACCGCAAATATAACTTTGTTTTTATAGTGTTTGTATGAAGGACAAAGTTATATTTGCGGTTGTTAAAAATGTGCTATTTCTCAAAAACTACCGGTTTGATCTCGTTCAAACCAATTTTCGTTGAAAGTATTTGTTAAGATCTACATTATGTATTTTTTTCAAAATTTTTATTGCTTAGTTTATTAAAAGTAAGAGGGACCTATTTGACCACCTTAGAAGCGTCTATCTTCCAAATGTTAGACTTTTGGAAAAAATGGTTCAAGGAACCAGTATGTCATAAAAGACCTATCCATAGATACTCCATACGCAAAGGTTTGAGATCTTTTTTTCTTTTATTTTAATGTATGGAAAACCCTCTTTAAATATCATTAATTATTATTTTTTGTATGAGAATCGTAAAGCGGTCAACAGGATACACCTACCTACCAAGATTTAAGTGTGTAATGCTAATACTTTCAAAACAAAGTGGCTGTGACATACGGACGGACAGACAGACAGACAGACAGAGTTGACAAAACTATACGGGTTACGTTTTTTGCCATTCGGCTACGGAACTCTAAAAACGATGTCTATTTATTTCTTTACAAAAAAGGCTCAACTCTCGGTTGTTTACTGTTCCAAAACGCGTTGAAGTCTTTTCAAGGTGTGAAGACCTCAAGAGCTCACAAAGTCAAAGTCTTGAGATATTCTTAGACGTTAATCTTGTGATATTTTTGTTTCTCATTGATATTGTTGGGTCTGTATGAAGAGATAATATATTATGATTCAGTTCCTACCATAGATCGGAAAAATATTCATCACCTAACATTTTTTGAGTGGTTCACAATCAAATACAGCTATCAGTATGGTAGATCAACCTAGATGATAAGCGGAAATTGACCGATGTACTTCGACCGAGGTTGTTATCAATGTTTATTTTTCATTGAGATGATATCCCATATCACAACAATGTGATTGGTGAGTGACTAACAAAGTAACAAGGTTCTTTTTCTTTGTCAATCAATCATCAATACGGAATTTATAACTCGACAAAATAAAAAACAAGAGTTTTATACGTAATGAACACAACACTTTTGCGATATATTTTCGATACACAGTATGGTCAGTAGCCTTTTGCGATATATTTTTGATACACAGTATGGCCTATGATAAATTGATAACATTTTAGTACTTATTATGTATAATGGATAGCTTGACATCTAGATTATGTATAATGGATAGCTAGCTGCCGAGTGTACATCCCTAAGTAACAAGTTTAATTGGAAAAAAGTATCTCTATTGGGAGTGAACTAGCTGTCACTTTGAGATCATGATCAGTAAATGCTTTAATTACAATACTAGTGTAGTATTCCTTAAAGATGTTTAACTTTATAGTTAACTTTATAGTTTTCGACGACCATTTGGATCAGCGGTAGTTAACGCTGCTTCTGAGCCATGGGTCGCGGGTTCGATCCCCGCGCAGTACAAATATTTGTGTGCATGAACATGTCTGTTTGTACTGGTCTGGGTGTTTTCTATGTATTATAAGTATGTATTTACAAAAAAAAAAGTATATAAGTAAGTTTATCGGTTGTCTAGTACCCCATACGACAGGGTACTTAATAGTACCTTAATTTGGGACTAGATGGCTCAGTGTGGCCCAATGAGGCATGTCTTAAATATTTATTTATAGTCAAGGACATATTTTAAGTAGATTTAAACAAATAATATGTTAATTTAAAGTTAGAACATCCGTAAATTTTATCAAGTCAAATCAGTTGTATATTTAGTATTCGAATGAATGAACCTTATGTAAACCTATAATATTACATAGAGAAGTAGCTATGTAATTCTTTAGTTTTTTAGTAAAATATTAAAACACGCTGCACAATTATTAAAGCACCGTTTGAAGTTTTACCCAGCGCGCCTATCGGTGAATATGAGGGTTGGGACTAGTTTTTAGAAAATGAATTATATCATCATCATTACCACAGAACAAGGAAACGGGTTATAAAGTCGATGTAGGCAGGGTAGGCGCGCTACAAAGGTTATGAGCAAATGCTCATACTTCTGCCCAACCATGAATGTAAGTGAGCGCTATGATTGGCGTTCTTTGAACTCGTTTATGTGTAGTGGGACACATACAAAAGGCGCTGCAGCCTTTCTAACCTTTTTCCATGTTCTGTGATCATTCCCATACCAGTACACAGTCGTAAATAGGCATCTCCAAAGGCAAGCGGGTTAGCGATCGCAGATTGGATGGTGTAGTACTCCTTAAGTCGCCTCTTAAGACACCCATGGGAATGGAAGTGGTGGTGCTTTTAGTGCTTTTCGTATGGTACCCACACGACTAATGATACTTAAAGATCATTGTTTTCCTTTGAGTACCTATTAAATTTGTTTTCTATCGTGTCAGCTGCTGTTATGATTAAATTATTTTCTATGTTTTTTTTTTATTTTTGACAAGTAGGTACCTAGTGTCTGTTTATGTCAAACATTGCCAACTTGCCCACTGCCGACGTTTTAAGTCCTTGCGTAACATATAAATAATAAGCAAAAACAATGTCTCCATTGTTACGAGTTGATTAATGATAAATGTGATGCATTATTAACACTGACCTAATCTTAATACATTAAACATAATATTATGTAAAAGTAATCTCTTCATTTCTTACATCTTGGCAAAAACTTTTTGCAGATAATGTAAAATCTGTCCCTCTCTCACTGATCCATAGGTTATGAACAAAACGATATTTGGGTTGCCTGCGAGGTAGATAGGTAGGTACCTGACTTTTTTTCCTTAGTAAGTTGTTAAGCAGGATAACATTCATGCGCATTATTAATAGTAAGTAGGTAAATAGTTTCTTCTGTAATCATAACGTTGTTGAACTCTATAAAATTATATAACTTGAATAAATTATTATAAATAAATAACATTTTCCTTAATTCGTATGTCACACACACCACGTGACACAATACAATCGATTTGTTTTGTCATTTTCGGACTGACTGTACCTACCTGTACAATTATAATAAAGAAAAAGATGAACATAACTGGTTTTATCACTCATTCACATTACCTTTATTAGCACGCACATTTTAATTAACATTCAAAGTGTGTATAGAATTAGCTGGAGCCGTGGTGATAAATACCGCCTGCGTCTTTGTTTCCATTCCACGTACGTGGTATGCAAATAACATTTCGGCTATTTTAACAGGGCACACAGCTCTAAGTATTATTCCTAATAACAAGTCGCAGCGAAGGTACGCACTCTTCTGCAACGGTTCTTCCGTTATAATTCCAAAATGATTGCTGCGCAACGGGAGTACACCAAGCATCGTTTCGTGGCCGAAGTATTTTTGACCGCGGGTTAGCAGTGGAAAACATGTACAGTGGACCGATTAGTTATTCGACAGGTGACTAAAATTACACGTTTAAAATTAGAGTTGTATTATGAATGTCGGTACTAACTTGAGATCCCTCGGCAAAGTCTTGACGATAACATAAATACGTTTCCTGTATCTGTAGACGCACGGCGCGATCGCGAGTAGAGCAAAAATCGCCGCTTTAGAGAGCGTGCTCAGCACGGCCGCCATCGCGGCAGCCAGTGCCATCAGCGCGACGAGCGCCGCCAGTACCGCGTCCATGCTGGCTCGCAGCCCAGTGGGGCGCGCTAACTATACACACACTCGGTTCGCACGTACGCGCGGCCCGGCTCGCGGCGCGCCACTGTGCGCGATGGGGTGCGTCGAGGACGCAGTCAATGGCGCCGCAGACCCTCCGCAGCTGCACATGCGCCGAAAACAGCTGATCCCCAAAAGGATCGCGCGATACGACACACTTCACCGCATAAAAACTCAATAAAAAAATATAGAAAACATATAAACGTGATACGATAAACAAATAATACGTCGCTGACTTTTACGACATTACGAGTGATGTTTTTTTTTGCGTTTCTTGTTTTGAAAGTATGTCAGTTTTCTGTCTAATACATAAGGTACCTGCTGCTTGTAGTATTTATTCAAGAAACCGCAAATTAATTTCTGGCTAGGTATGAGATTCGGAAGAAATTACTTAGAACTCCCTAGTGGAAAGATGTAGTTATTTATTTTTAATTTATTTATATTAGTTTAATAATTATTTAATTTAATAACTAAAAATGGAATCAAAATAAAAAAACGTAATGCTATTAAAATTATCCTTTGTCTTCACGCTAAGCGACCAACGATATTAATTATGTTACATAACAGTCAGAAGAACGAACAAAGAGGCGATGCTCATTTGTTAATCATCCATCACCCACAACACAATTAACTCAAACGTCGACAAACAATAAACTTAACATAGGTACTCATTAAAGTTTATCAGTATCGTAGGCAACAAAACTTGTCATTTCACAAACGACACGATATCCAAAGTCACAACATTTCTTTAGTATTGTCACAGATCTTTTTATCCTGTTTAAAATTGCGGGACCACCAATGACGAACTGTCAAATCGCAAAGCATCCCTAGTTAAGATTACTATGACGTCACGTTTTCACATAGTCAGTTGTGCAACTATTTAATGATCTTCAACTCAATAAAAAGTCTTACTTTACATAATTATTATGATGAATTTATGTCACAAATCAGAAGCTAGTTTATATAAATGTTGTCTTGGACACTTTGTATTTTTAAAGATGTGAGTCAAATATATGTTTCCAAAACAATCATAATCCTAACAATTATTCACATCAAATTGCAATAGTGAGTTTGATCTATGTTGTAAGTAACATTTAAAATGATGTTTTTTTTTTACAATCGGTTTAAAAGGCTCAAATTATGTTTTCTTTGATCATCATTGTAATGTGTAACAAAGATTTATGCTGTTATTCGGCTTTAAATTGAATAGTTTTTACAGAGACAGACAAAACAATTAAGGTGATAATACAGCATTGTGATTCATTTCATCATTGATGACAGTTTCTTCCTTTAAAATAAAAATAAGAGTGTTAAATTAAACAACGTTTATTTGTGTAAAAATATATTTATAATTATTCAGGCATTAATAACATCACCAAATGCATAGAAAGGATTATTTCAGTCTTATAACATTAAAGACTGGAATGATGTTTGTTACGACATAAATATTTATTATAAACTATTTTCATAAAACGGCAAGTAGGTAAATATATGTTTTTATCAGAATCAATGCAATAATAACCGCTGTAGAACTGCTATCTTTACGACACCTTTTTCATATACATATTTATTGATCTGACAACAATCCCTACAAGAAAAGAAAAATGTTAGACATGTAAGTTCTAATGAGGTTATTATAGCAATAATTCATCAAGAAAACCCTAAATAAATACTTATAAGATACAACCAGTTACAGAATATCTATGCATGTAAGTACATATTTTTTTACAGAATATAATGCTCAAACATCTCTATAAGGTCCTAGTGGTGGTTTGAGAGATTAAAAAAATACCATAAACAGATCTTAGTTTACCGCAGATATTATCTTTGTTTAATTTAAAATACATATAAATAAACATATTTAAAAATTACACTTGCCAATAAAAAAAAAACGAAACAATTTATCATCTAGCATACTAAAAAGAGTTTCATTAATCATAATACAAATCTGTGCTGAGATTCTACATTTATTTATATTATGTTTCATAAAATATTAAAAATAATCAAATCGTAGCAAAGAGTTCAATTTATAAAAATAATCTTAAATGTAACAAGTTCAAACTGTGACGGATTACACATAATATTTTAAGCTCAAGGAAAATTCTTCCCAACACCGTTTAACTAACCATTAAGTAGAAGTACTTCTTTAACTAGTTTATTTGTGCCTTTTTTTTTGTTTTCTGCTCATAAGCATGATTAAACTTTTCGAAAGTTTGTTTCTTGTTATTAGATTTCTTCATAAAATATACTTTACACCAGATAAATGCGCAAGAGTTTTAAATACCTACCCTACCTACTACATATTTATTTGTCACATATAATTTAAAGGTTAGACGCTACACAGTTTAAGGCAGAATGGGGCAGTTGTAAAAACTAGTAATTTTACATTACTTTTTAAGCAATAAAAGTACTTTTATTAATTTTGTATACTAAATATTCGCATTAGTTAGTAATGCTGGTAGCACAAGGCCGAAGTAACGACACAGTATAATGTTACTTTACACCGTTTTCTGTTCACTCGTTTTAGTTTAATATTTGTGAGTTTACTTTTTCATCCAAATAAGCTTCAAACCCATCCTTAAGAGGAAACACAAGGGCCGTTTTTCCATACAAACGTAGTCCCCTGTTTCCTCCCTGGATAATGCCAGTAGAGCAATAACTTTTATTACAAAAATCTATGGCCAATATGGCCTTTATTGGCATGTTTTTTTGAAATCCTTTTTTTCATAAATAATTTATTAAAAGAGATATGAGCCTTCAAAAATCTAAAAAATTCGCCAGATTTTCCGCTGTGTTCAAACATCCAGAAAACAAATTTGACTAAATTTTAGAAAAAAACAAAAGATACGAACACGGCCAAAGCCTTTCTTTAATTTATAATGAAAAATATATTTAAATCGATCTAGTTTTGGAAAAGGAATCGGGGAACTACGAAACGTTGATTTTATGTGCTTTAGTAGGTATTTTCGGTCCAAGATGCAGTTGTCTCTATCACGCTCTGCGAGGAGGCGTTCGGGCACTGCGCGACAGCAATAGATTTTACAAATACCTATTTTCAATTCTCTTGCCCTTAGTGTTTCCTTATAATAATTTAAAACTAGCATTCACTAGCTATTACCCCAACTAATAACAATTAACAATGAGCCGTCTTAGACCAAATTGACCAATTGATTGATTGATTTTTGATTATTAACAAAAAATATTTAAATTACAACATTTTAGGGTTATACTGTTACGGTCGTAGATTCGCAAAGAAATATTTTTTGTTAATAATTGAAATATAAAAGCTCAAAATATCTAAAGTAAAAAAAACATCCTCAACGAAATTTACTAATCAGATTAATCATTTAAATGACGATTGCGTAACAGCCGTAAAATGTTTGCTAAATTAAAAAAGCAACACCTAATGAGATTCTCCTATTATTATGCTGATGTTGTTCGAGAGTATCTATCTATAACAAGTCTAATATATTTTCATAACACACTAAATAAAATATTTATTGTATCTATTTTTGGAAGGTGCCAAGGCGCCATCATATTGAAGTGTCGTATGGTGCCGGCACATAAAAGGAATAGCGCCACCTTTTCTTTTCCTATCCTATAGGTGTCGTAAGAGGGAGGGACTAAAGGAGTACTGCCAGGAGAAGCAGCATCTTCTCTCCATCATTGGCCATCGTCAACCCGCCTGTCACGCTTGGCAAAATACTACTTTTGGAAAGGCCCCTTTCCAGCAGAGGACTGATGCTGGTAATATATTTTTATTAGTATTAGCTAAAATACAGGCACCTTAACCATTTTTTTAGATTAACAAAATAAAATAAAAATCTCAATTACTTATTCCATTCACAGGCAACCTGGTAAAAGTTATACCAACATAGCATAATTATTAAAAAATAGGTTTTAATGCTTAATCAAATTACGAGTTCATTTTTCAATTACCGTTTTAATTATCTTACGGTGCGATGTACGTTCCGGTTCCGAGCCCTTGAATTAGCGATGGCCCTTCTTGATTCGAATAAAATTATAATCTAATTTCCCCTTTAATTATTTTCTCATATTCATCAGTGCCGAGTGGAAGATACCTACCTAGTTTAACGTCCAAGTAGTAAAGTTTATCATTTTTGACTTGCGAAGGAACGAATCCTTCTTTTTGCAGATCTGTTTTCTTCATTTTGAATGTACCTGGAAGAAGAAAAAACGTTAAGAGCTATAACTAAACAGGACCTGTATTCCAAAGGCTGTTAAAGACAATCTACTTTTTAATTTATCAATTTAAGACTTTTAAAAGGATTCATAATTTAGTGAAGTAATAAATAATTATTGTTTGACGCATCGGTTTTCCAGGTGTTGCCAGTTACGAGGTCTGATTTCGCACCACAAAATGTTCTTTAACCTTTGCATGGTAAAATTGTTTTAATGTTAAAATATAACGTAATTGGTAACGTAGGCTCCTGACGTATCAGGGTTTAAAGCATAAAAATTAAGTGTGGTATAATACCGAAATGTTTGAGAATAGTTTTTTAACTTAGTTACAGAAAAAATAACAATTAGTAAGATCTAAGGAACTTAGAACCTAAAAAAAAACTTGATGATTTTTAATTATAAAATTAAGATCAAGTAAATTTAACCAACCCGTCTGCCCAGCGTGGCGATTATGGGCATAACCTCCTATGCAGACGCACAAAAAGCCACGGCCCCTAGTTCCCGGCGGTCCCGCTATTCCTGGTCATGGTGGCGACCACGGTTACGGCGGGACGGGGGGTGCGAAGAATCTCCGGGTTACGGGAGGCCACCAAAAACAACTGACCCTGGCGACGTACAACGGACGCACGCTACGGCTAGACTCGCATCTGGCTCAACTTGAGGTGGAACTTGGGAAGATTAGGTGGCATATCCTAGGGCTATGTGAAGTCCGAAGAGAGGGGGAGGACACCATAACCCTCGAGTCGGGCCACCTAATGTACTTTCGTGAGGGAGACCAACAATCCCAAGGTGGCGTTGGGTTTCTGGTAAATAAGTCCCTTTCTGACAACGTTGTGGAAGTGTCCAGTATGTCGAACAGGGTAGCGTACCTTATTGTTAAGCTCACTGAGAGGTATAGCCTCAAGGTGGTTCAAGCGTACGCACCGACCTCGAAACACTCGGACGAAGAGGTGAAGGATATGTTTGATGACATATCAAAGGCCCTCCACTTCACCACTAAGACTCACTACAGCGTTGTTATGGGAGACTTCAACGCTAAAGTGGGAGTACAGAATTGCAACGAATCGGTAGTAGGATCCCATGGATTTGGATGCAGAAACCATAGGGGGCAAATGCTTGTCAACTTCCTCGAACGGAAGGGGCTCTTCTTGATGAACTCCTTCTTCAAAAAACAGCCCCAAAGGAAGTGGACGTGGCAAAGCTCCGACACTATGACGAAAAATGAGATTGACTTCATCATGACCAACAAGAAGCATATATTCAGAGACGTCTCCGTGATTAACAGGTTTAATACCGGTAGCGATCACCGACTCGTTCGAGGCTCTCTGAATATTGATTTTAAGGCTGAACGTGTCCGTCTGATGAAGTCAAGGCTCCGACCTACTTTGCTCCAAACCATGATAGGATCTGAAACGTTCCAGTCAAACCTGGAAAACCGACTCGCTGCCGTGAAAACCACAACAGACGTAAACCAGAACCTCGAAAATGTGGTTCGGATCCTCAGGGAAGAAGGTACGAGATTTTGTGAAATGCAGCGTAAGGGCAGGAAGTCAAAGCTTTCGGAAAGAACTTTAGGGCTGATTAAGGAACGACGTGAAAACCCACCCGTCACTTCGTCAGGAAAGCGCGCTCTAAACCGAGAGATCAGTAAGCTCGTACGACACGACCTCCGTTGCTCCAATACTCTTGAGATTGAAAGAGCGATCGAGCATAATCGGGGGTCGAAAGTGTTCGTACAATCTCTTGGAAGAAGCCACCTGACGAAACTGACCACAGCAAGTGGAGAAGTCGTTGCTTCGAAGCCAGCAGTCCTTTCCGAAGTAGAACGCTTCTATGGCCGGTTATACGCTTCGCATGCATCTCGACCTGATCCCGAAAATGAGGACCCTAGAGCCGCGTTAACACGCCACTACACTCAAGACCTGCCAGAAGTCAGCATTGACGAAATCAGCATGGCTCTTAAACAGTTGAAAAATGGAAAAGCCCCTGGAGAGGATGGCGTTACAACAGAGTTGCTAAAGGCTGGAGGTAAACCCGTACTGAGGGAGCTTCAAAAGCTTTTTAACGCTGTCTTGTTTGAAGGGAGAACTCTGGAGGCGTGGAGTAGGAGTGTTGTCGTCCTGTTCTTCAAAAAAGGAGATAAGACCCTGCTGAAGAACTATCGACCCATTTCCCTTCTAAGCCACGTCTATAAGCTGTTTTCAAGAGTCGTCATGAACCGCCTTGCGCGAAGACTTGACGAATTCCAACCACCGGAACAGGCTGGATTTCGGAGCGGATACGGCACCATAGACCACATCCACACATTGCGGCAGATTATACAGAAGACCGAAGAGTACAATCAGCCCTTGTGTCTAGCATTCGTGGACTATGAGAAAGCCTTCGACTCGATAGAGATCTGGTCCGTTCTGGAGTCCCTGCAGCGTTGCCAAGTAGATTGGCGGTACGTGCAAGTGATGAGATGTCTCTACGAAGCCGCCACCATGTCCGTCCAAGTACAGAATCAGCAAACAAAACCTATACCATTGCATCGAGGAGTGAGACAAGGGGACGTCATTTCCCCGAAATTGTTCACAAATGCAATGGAGGATATGTTCAAGACGCTGCACTGGAAAGGACGAGGCATCAACATCAATGGCGAATACATCTCTCACTTGCGATTTGCAGACGACATCGTCATTATGGCAGAAACGCTGCAGGACCTACAACAGATGCTGAATGACTGTGCGTATCGGCTTGCGAATGAACCTGGATAAAGCCAAGGTTATGTTCAATGAACATGTACTACCGCTACCGATTGCGATGCACGGCGCCGTCCTCGAAGTTGTTCAGAAATACGTGTACCTCGGGCAGACATTGCAGTTAGGTAGAAACAACTTTGAGGATGAGGTGAACAGAAGAATTCAGTTGGGTTGGGCAGCATTTGGGAAACTACGTCGAGTCTTCTCATCGTCGATCCCACAATGCCTAAAGACGAAAGTCTTCAATCAGTGCGTCCTACCCGTCATGACATACGGAGCCGAAACGTGGACACTGACGGTACGGCTAGTCCACAAGTTCAAAGTCGCTCAGCGGGCTATGGAAAGAGCTATGCTCGGAGTTTCTCTTAGGGATAAAATCAGAAATGAGGTGATCCGGCAGAGAACTAAAGTTACCGACATAGCCCACCGGATTAGCAAGCTGAAGTGGCAGTGGGCTGGCCATATTAGCCGCAGAACCGACAACCGCTGGGGTAAACGAGTTCTTGAGTGGAAACCGCGTCTCGGCAAACGTAGTGTAGGACGCCCTCAGGCTAGGTGGAGTGATGATTTGCGCAAGGTGGCTGGCAGGAGCTGGATGCGAGAAGCCGAGGATCGACCTAAGTGGCGTGCAATTGGAGAGGCCTATGTCCAGCAGTGGACTGTGATAGGCTGATGATGATGATGATGATGAAATTTAACAAAATTTTTTTTTGCATAAAGTTAAGACAGCTATTAACGGATTTTAAAAAATAATCACAAGTGTCTTTTTACAAAACTAGCTCCAGATTCCCTCTCCTTCTTTTTTGGAGGTCCGGAATCATTCATTATAAATAATAGCCGACAATACAGCAAAATCACGTAAAAAAGTTATGCAATGGGGGCTATCGCTAGTGAATTTGCCACTAGAGGCGCTAGTGTAGCGTGAGGTCCAATATCATTCACTTTGTACTGGTTTTTGCGGAATTTGTCGCATAAATTATAATTTCTTTAATTTACCTGCTGGAAAGTGATCTTTTTGTAAAATTATCGCAAATATGGATTATTTGGCGATTAATGTGAACTCTTTGAAAGCGGAATTATATATTAAGCGCAAAAATAGGCGGCTTCAAAGAGCAATTATTTTAGAAGTTAGTTTGTTGATATCAAGAAGTTATTTATAAATAATAAACTTTAATTAGATTCAAGATTTACACTTTGTTTCGGCGCCGATCGCCTTTTACAGCTTTAACTCCGGACCTCAGTCTACAGTGGCGCCAACTGGTGAGCAAAGAAACGGTAGTCCCCATTGGTGACGAAAGGTCCGAGAAGGACGCTCGAACTCGAAGCACGGTCAAAGGGGTGAAATGACGATTTACCGAAGCCGTGCCGGCCTGTGAGGCTTAACTTTTAACCCGCTATAAGGTTACTGCTTACCTGTTAGATCGACGCTGGTCATGACACGCATGAACACTGGTCGCGCGTAGGCGGGCAGATCCCGGGATAAGGCGTTCGCTAGCTGGTCCAGGTCTAGCGATCCGTCAGCATCCACGATTCCGCACATACCCGCACGACCTTCTATGTTCGCGACCTAAGGTAAAAATGACAAACTTAACATTATGCCTGAAGCAAAAAAAAATAACGATGATGCAATCGAGACTAACATAGTAAATGGAATAACTTTTATCTTAGGACTAGCTGTTGCCCGCGACTTCGTCCGCGTCAATTTCTGTTATTATGAACGCGATTATTTTTGCAACATTTTTCACTGATGCTTCGCTCCTATTTGTCGCAGCGTGATGTTATATAGCCTAAAGCCTTCCTCGATAAATGGACTATTCAACACAAAAATATTTTTTCAAAATTTTAGCGTGTTCAAACAAACAAATAAACAAACTCTTCAGATTTATAATATTACGAGGGCGGGTCAATAAGTCCGTGACTTTTTGAATTTGTGACCTCTTTACCGAAAAAGCAACACTACTCCTGGCAACAGGTATCTGTCAGTTGACTCCTACCAAAATTTGAACTTGCTGCGTCAGTTAGTTTGTGTCTGACAGCTATCTTTATCAGACTACCCAGTAATATGAGGAATAAATGGAAAAAAGTGAATTTCGTGTGCTTATTAAGCATTATTTTTTGCGAAAAAAAACCATTACCGAGACCAAGGCTAAGCTTGATAAATACTATGGGGACTCTGCACCATCGATTTCAATGGTAAAAAAGTGGTTTACTGAATTTCATTGTGGCCGTACAAGCACTGAAGATGCCGAACGTCCTGGACGCCCAGTTGAGGTCTCTACACCCGAAACAATCGAAAAAATTCACGATATGGTGTTGGCCGACCGAAGATTGAAAGTGCAAGAGATTGTGGAAGCCGTAGGGATCTCGCATGGCTCAGTGGTTTCAATTTTGAAAGATCACTTGGGTATGAGAAAGCTTTCCGCAAGATGGGTGCCGCGTTTGCTCACAGTCGACCACAAACGCAATCGTGTAACAACTTCACAGGAAGGTTTGGCGTTGTTTAGTCGCAATATGGAGGAGTTTTTGCGCCGTTTTGTAACCGTGGACGAAACATGGATCCATCACAACACACCAGAGACCAAACAACAGTCAAAACAGTGGGTTTCTAAGGGTGAATCAGCGCCAAAGAAGGCCAAGGTGGGTTTGTCAGCCAATAAAGTTATGGCGACTGTTTTTTGGGATGCACGTGGGATAATCTACATTGACTACCTTCAAAAGGGAAGAACAATCAATGGGGAATATTATGCCAACTTATTGGACCGCTTCAATGACGATTTGAAAAAAAAACCGACCTCATTTGGCCAAGAAAAAAGTTCTTTTCCACCAAGACAATGCAAGGGTGCACACATGTGCAGTTGCCATGGCAAAAATCCATGAATTGGGCTATGAATTGCTCCCTCATCCGCCCTATTCTCCAGATCCGGCTCCGAGTGAATACTTCTTGTTCCCAAACCTGAAGAAATGGCTTGGTGGAAAAAGATTTGACTCCAATGATAAAGTCATCTCGCAAACAAAGGTCTATTTTGAGGACCTCGACAAATCATATTTTTTGGAAGGGATAAAAAAATTGGAGAAGCGTTGGACAAAGTGTATAGAGCTCAAGGGAGACTACGTTGAAAAATAAAATGATTTATTTATCAAAAAATCTGTGTTTTATTCCAAAATTTACGGACTTATTGACCCGCCCTCGTAGTATAGATAGTAATAGTATTTTTTTTAATTTCAAGAAATACAAGACATGAATAAATAAAAATCAGATACTTTCTGAAACTTCATTATAAAGGGGAAAATGCGAAGTATGTAAAGGTAGGCTAGTTACAGCGTTTTATGTCTGGTATCCCATTTTTAAACGCAAGTCGGTATTAAGTTACTAGCTAAGAGACTGAGGAATAACCACAAATTAATTTGTATCGTTTTGAAAAATATTTTTACATCCAATAAGATTGACACTTGCGTGCCATGCAAGCCCCAAAAACTTAATAAATCATGCGACGAAATGTAAAGATACCGAAGTATTTTTGATAAGTTAGAATTAGCTATCGCACATTCTTGTCGTAACAAGAATGTGCAAAAAGATTCTAGTCTAAGATTTGTCAAACACAACAGACAAGGTGACGCTGAAAAGTATAATGAATAGATAAAAAGTAAGAATACCGAACGTCAAAGATTAAGTAACTAACCTCAACACCATAGACAACGGCGTCTCTATGGTCAGCGACTCTGGAGATGGCGGCCTCGACCTCCGTAGTGCTGACGTTCTCGCCGCGCCAGCGGAACGTGTCGCCCGTGCGGTCGCGGAAGTACAGGTAGCCCAGCTCGTCCGCCACCAGGATGTCGCCTATTAATAATTACCTCTACCGTTACTAAACCATTGCTCGTAGCTCAGTTATCCTTTCGTAGTATGCGCATTATTACACCTAGTCGTCAAATAACATGTGGTAGCTGGCTATTATTTAGTTATCACCCATTAATGTGATAAATAAAGAAACTTAATACACTAGGAGCGTCAAAAAAACAAAGTAGATGGTTACATATTTAGTAAGATTGTCAAATTTATATTACTTAGTAAGCCATAATATGTAATTGTTTTTTGTTCCAAATAAAATAAAATAAAAAAGTGTCCCAACTAAAAGAGCACCTATATGACATAAGGGTCCATTTTGAATACAACCTATAACAATCGAATAGTTACAACATGACATAAATATCCATACTTTTGGATGTCGACATAATTTGGCCAGGTTATAACGTTGGCACTGACATCAAATCAACATCAATCATTCAAATGAACAGATTTATGTGCTCTTTTTGTATCGGAGTGTGTATCTAGTAATTATTTATTGTTCTCACCTGATATGAACGCTTGGTCTCCTTGCGCGAATACGTTCTTGACGATTTTCTTTTGCGAGGCGTCCTTATCGACGTAGCCTAGGTACTCGCGGGAGGGATTGTTTGGGGTGATCTTGCCGATGAACACGCCCGGCTCGTCCGGTTCCGCCAGCTGCGACAAACCGGACAAGACTGGCTATTTAGGAAATTATACTCAACACTCTTCACAATAAGGGTATTATTCATCCGTTTCATGATTTTACCGTTCGGCTGCTTAGGAATCTGTCATAAAGATGCTTTCTACTGTTTTCTTATGTGTCTGGAAAATACTTTGGTTCAAATTCAAATAATTTATTGCATGTCACACAATCATGGTTTTTACTATGACGTATGGAAATATAAGTGCAAGTGCCCGAGTTAAGTGGACCCACTCGACTCGCACTGTTATACGCGTTATGTGACTTAGAACTGTTTACTTGTATGTGCATTATGTACATTATGAGTGTTACATTTTATCATAGGTATAAAAATTTTATGGAATCCAAATTTATGATCATGGACCATAACTTTAGTTAAAAAAATTTTTTTTTTCAGATTCTGTATCTTTCATTATGCAAGTTTATGAACAGACATGATCCTGTATATACATATATTATATGAGAAGTCTCAAATAAATAGTTCTTCTCCCAGGGTAGGGTAAGACATCAGTTGCATGATCTCGAAAATATAGCTTTTGAAATCGTCTAACTAAATCCGAAATATAGCACGCAAATGTGTTTAACAATTGAATTCCGTGACTATACATTACATTACGACCTCAATTTCTGTACCATTTAAACTTTAATTTATTGGCCATTGATACAAATTTAAATTACTAATTACCGCAATTTAAATGTATGATGTGTACATATATAGAATAATCGAGCGTTCATTTACCTACCTTACTTTTTCATTCAACAAAAATAAAATGGCCTTCCCCTCTGAGTTTTTCTTCTGGATTGACAAACGTCCAAATAAATAGGAAACCCCATTTAAACATATTTATTCAGTAAGTCATATCCACATTATTATTTCGTATGCAGTAACAATTGGGATGTCTATAACTTATAGACATCCCATTTGTTATTTATAAGGCGTACCTGACAAAGTCCTTGAGAATTGCGTATGGGCTCTCCTGTTTCCTGATCCACCTTTATAATGGCTATGGGATACACAGACGGGATGATCCGTGACACAAATCCGATCGCGCCCGGAGTGCCGTCGGTGTTAGCTTGGAAGGAAAATAAAAAGGAAGATTACTTCCTATTTTATTTTAATTAGGATTAACACAAATTAAAAACTCCCGATTCATTGTCATGACCCACCCATACAACTATTTCTAACATGATTGAAGTAAGTATATTAAACAATTTTAAGACGCTGCTTTCATAAGCAAGTGGTTTTTTCCATTCGAAATCGGTTTTTTAATAGAAGTTATTCACATAAACCTCAAGACTTTTACAGTAATTTAGAGTCTTTCGCTTATGCAATAAATCATCTTATTTTATCTTGAACTAGCTGTTGCCCGCGACTCCGTCCGCGTCAATTTCTGTTATTATGATCGCGATTATTTTTACAACATTTTTCACTAATGCTTCGCTCCTATTGGTCGCAGCGTGATGTTATATAACCTAAAGCCTTCCTCGATAAATGTACTATCTAACACAAAAATATTTTTTCAATTCCGCAAAAAACAAACTCTTCAGCTTTATAATATTAGTATAGATTAAGGAATGCCAAGTACTGATTGACAATATTGACAGTTTCAATTCAATTTAACATTTATTTGACTTTCATAACATTGAATGTTTTTGCAAAGTAACAACAATATCGCAAGACACTATTATTGTTCTAACAAAGCACTTTAGAATGACTTTCAGATGAAGTCAGTCTGGGTCGAGAGATCAAACGTTGATCACATGAGGCTCGAAAGGGTGCCACCCGGGTACCGAAAAAATCTAACTTTCAAGGGGGTAAGGGTGTAATAAGATATTACGTGTATGAGATGTGAGATGAGTAGCGTTATTAATGGAAAACCGTTTAAATTTTTTGAATGGTCATAAAAATTGCGTCAAACTGAGAAGACTCTATACGAGATGCAGCACAAACTTAATAACTTACCAATATTTGCGTTTCCTTCAGTTGCCCCGTAGAACTCGATTACATATTTTACGTTGAACCTTTTTAAGAAGTCAGTCCAAATCTAAAAGAAAGATACATTTAAATTAACCCAGTTAAACACGTAATGAGTATTGGTGTGTGTGTACATCACAAAGGCGACTTTATATACCGAAAAAAAAATGGTAATAGGGTTGCAAGTTGAATATATTTTATATTAAAACTGTGTATTACAGCCCTGCTAATTAAAATGCAGTTCTATGAAACAATGATCGACACATAGGAGCGAATGAACTTCTATTGTATGGTATTGAACCATTTTCACTATTAGGCAAGAAAGTCCAGCTGTTCCATACTAAGGCCTAAGTGCTATTCGACCAAAATTTTTGCCCAGTTATAGTTACTATATGCCCTACAATAAAAGTTAAATTCAGTTAAAACTGTATGGTACAGAAAGAAACAAATAATACGCTGTTATGATTTAGTATACCTGCGGGCGCAATCCATTCCCGTATATGATTCGCACGTTATGTTGCGTGTCCGCTGCCGAGGGTGGGGTGGCCAGGACGTAGCGGCACATCTCGCCGATGTACTGCGCCGCCTATGGACGGGATAACATTGGAAATCAGAAAAATAAATTCTAACATGAACAGTTAGCGCGGGCTTTTTTACACTTAACACTTAATATTTACGGGGTTTAATGCAACGAACTACATCATTTAAAGGTAAATAGTAATTTACCTTCCCGACGTTTCGATCCGCAGGCTTATTACCGATCTTTTTACTCGTTTTTGCAATTAATGCACAATCATTGCTGTAAATCATAAATTCGTATTACGGAACGTACAATTTGCGACCAACAACCAACAGCGCCCCTAGCGAACTACTACTAAACTAAAACTGCCTGTCAGCACTTTAAAACAAAGCAACCGCCTGTTTATTCGTTTTACGTAACCAATTTTGACAGCGACGCGATAGCAATAGCGACGGAGTTTTAGCGGCTAGTACTATAGTGGTTGTTGATAATTGTTTTGATGTATTACATTGTATTTCGTTTAAGTTATAATTCATTTTACTTACTAAAATTATTATAGATTATTCCTTCAGTGATTCCATTTGTAAATTCAGTGATTTTCCAAGTTTAATGTTTACAAAACTACGATGGTGTGTGCCCTAATGTTGTTGGATGCTCTAAATGAAGAAAGCGGTAATAGAAGGCGGACTACTGTTTCTCTTCAAAGGAGTATTCGATAGAATGCCATAGCAGCGCCTTGCAGATACCTGATGTTGAATTTAGAGCCCATTATAGGATAACCAAACAATTTTTAAGAGGTTATGTTGAACCACGGGCAAAATACACGAAATTATAGAAACTGAAGCTAACAACTTAGTTGGGTTTTTTATTGCTGTGATTTACAGTTTTTTGCTAAACACTTGAACTCTCAAATCTACTTTTAACTTATAAGTGTTCACCAATCGTCTGTCACTTCAAACTTTCTTGTGAACAAAAATACACGAAGTAACTTTTGTTTCTTAGTTGAGACCACTTAATACACGCGTGCGACATAGGATAGAATTGTACAAGCTTTATAATCTTTATGGTTTGACGTTTGTTTGTGTTCTGCTTACCACTGGTTGCCGCTCGATCGTACGTGGTTACATTACCTAGTTTCCATACATTTTAGCCGCAAATGCACTAAGCGAGCAATCAGTTTGCGATTTTCGTCCGTAATACCAATAAAGCAACCGCGACTGATAGCAATCGCATTGCTATTGTACAATTAGCAACTAGTTGTTAAAGTTCGCTAATAACCCTGCCGGTTGCACAAATCATGGTCGCAGGCAGACTGATTCGCGTAACCGGATTGAAATGTTAAGTGTATAGCGCAGGCATATTTGTTATTAAGCAAGCCACACCCGATATGGGACCGCTGAGCATGCCTGTGGCCATAGGCCTAAGAAACCCATGTCTCGGTTCATTAGGCACCTGAGGGATACCGCTGGTTATTAGTGGGTATACAGACCCTATGCAGGGGTCAGCAGTCCTACCCCACATAACCTGTCACTTTCCCCGGTGTGGTAGGTATGCGTAACGATATAATGTATGACGTAAGAAGTTTGTATACAGTTTGTAAGGTTAAACATTCTTATCCTTCAAACAGGTTATTTAAAGTCAGCGCGATATTTAAGCCTGTTACAAGTTGTCAATACTATCCCAGCAGTTACAAAGTCTACGAACTTACGGGTAGTTACCGTGCCTGCTGTTCAGGGTCGCATCAATCAGCTAAACACTCTAAAAACCTGATTGTGAGCTAGCAATAGCCGTAGTGGGAGTAAGCTAACAAAAGTTGCATCACCTTTTATTATTATTACTACAGTTAAACGTGTGCGTGCAGCGACTGCGTACGAGTGACGAAAAAAAACATAAAAGATTTTGTAGGATTGAGAAGCTCCTGCTTTTTTTGAAGTCGTTTAAAAGTCATTGAAAACACTCTTTAATATTATCTACAACCGAAAATCAATTTACCATAATTTAAGCATCATGTTCATAATAATACAATACTGGTTCAAATACAAAAGTAATTTTCGAAAACATATTTCATAGCAACTAGAATGTACTACTAATCTGTCACCTTAAGCCCGTAGGTACATTATGACGATAAATTAACAAAAACTGAACTGAGTCAATATTATTATTGTAGAGTTAAATAAAAGTTTAAATTTACTTTTATATCTAAATACCAAAACTATAGGTACTCCCGTTTCTTACACATTATTATGCTTTTCGTCATACCGTTGCTTTGTACTTGGCACAGTCGCTGAAGTACTGCGAAGCTGAAAACTTGGCCTTGAGCACGACAGTGCAGCCGAGGATGAGGGCTTGTCCTACGGCGATGATGCCCCCTGCCGTGTGGTACAGCGGCAGCGGACAGTAGATCCTATCAGACTTCTTCAATCGTAAGAAATGGATGCCTGTTGCCATGAAGACGAATCTGAGAAAAAAGTAAGAATGTTATGTAGAATAATACGTCCCAATGACAAATGAAAACCTTTTTTTTTTTTAGCAAAGAGATCAATTTTGTTTCTGTTTTTATGTTTTGAGGTATTCTATTATATATTTTTATAGCTATGAGATATAGGCTACAGTTGAGTATGAACCTTCTAAAACGGGTGGAAAATGCTAAATCTGTATCTAACAAGCAGGTGGTACATAAAGTACTAATATTTAGAGTTAAAGAATATATACTATTCATTAATCACGTACAAAAAAAAACGCTAGTATTTAAAAAACCCATTAATACCTAGTATTGGATATCACTGCAGCTTTAGGAAGACCAGTGGTTCCCGATGTGTAAATGTAGAGCAGTTTTCCATGGATTCCATCTCCATCAGCCAAGGTCCAAGGAGCTGGTGGTGTAGACTCCAGTAGACAAGTCAGATCTGGTATACTATCGCCATGCCCTTGTGCTGGTTTAGGATAAGACGGTTGCAATGGACGATGGGTAAATTTGAAGAGCTTTAAAGAAGGACTTAGCTCCTTTGATATATCCTGAATAGCTGTAAAAGTAAAATTAGGAAATGTAAGACACATTATTATAATGTTGGAAGCAATTAGAATGTAAATTGTGTAGTTAACTATTCGAATCTGAAATGCTAATTGGCCATTGTTTTCACACATCATTAATATTTCATTACTGTCGAAGGCAATAAGGGGCGCCTCACATCAGGCACGGTCAGAGATAACTAAAAACATTTATATGCGAGAGGAAGAAATCTAGTAATATCATTAAAGGCTTAGGCATACCAAACGCAGCACAATATCAGCGCTGCTTGAATGTTGTAATACAAGAAACTATATAGGATGAAATTTTAACCCCCTTCCAAATTTTAATACCTACAACCTAAGCCTACAACAATCTACAAGACAAAAAACAAATGACGTATTTTATCTTTTGGTATAGCCCAGTACAAAAATGTCAAGATAAAAAAGAAAAAGTCTGCCAAAACTCTAAAATTTTTGATACGGCCTCCTCAGAACACTTTTTTACGCGATTCGCATCTCATTCAGTCATTAGGATACTATTCATAAGTTGTTGATTTTTCCTATATACCTTCACAGGCTTAGGACAGTAAAAATTATAGACTATGTTGCGAAAAATATTTTCGGGTGAAAATTTGACCTACATTTTTTACTTCTTATTGATAGGATTTAAATACGATACTTAACCCCCGAAAAGTTTGGAAGGTGATGAAAAAGTCATGCTGTATAACAAGAAATTTTAACATAATAGGCCCGTGCGCGAATTACTCTATTTAACTATGGCGGCCACGTTCGTGTGACAAAAAGAAGGCAGGTCAGTCTCAGTGCAGGGCTACGTTGGAAAGCGGTTGTCGATGAATGTATTTAAAAAAAAAAATATGTTTATTCAAATACTGTCGGATCAGTGTTAAAAATAAATTTCAATATGATTTTGAAGACAAATTCATTTCTTTCGCCTAAGAGCTAAGTGCCACAAAGTTTTTATCGGATTCCGATCAGTGTGCCGCTTCCCACACTGCTACTGACCTGCTTCGCTTCTGACCTAAGTATGCTGTAGCCTTTAGTCGCGAGGAAAAATTAAACAAACCCTACATAGTTTTCTTTACGCACCGCTCGGCTAACTCTTCCGCCGCGCAGTTGTATGGTTCGTCCTATTATTTTTCGAAATCGTTCCACTACCTATTCTGAAATCTTACCCGAATTGTATTCCTCGGAGAATACCAAGACGTCACATTTGGCAACGTTGATGGAGTGCAATAAGGCATTTCCCCGCTGGTTCGTGTTGATGAGCGGGGTAACGGCACCGAGACGAGCGTTCCCGAGCCATAGAGCCGGGAGTTGTGGACTGTTACTCACAAGGATGCCCACTACATTGCCCTTCTTTATACCTTGGGCTTTCATAACAGCCGTCATCCGGAGACTGAAGTCCTCCACCTACAACATTCATGTTTTTTTTTGTAAATATATTCAGCAAATATTTAATCACTAGCTGTTGCCCGCGACTTAGTCTGCGTCAATTTCCGTTATTAAGATCGAAACAGAATATATTTTTAAGTAAGTACTTCTGCGTATTTTTTTTTATTTGTAGTATCTTCTAAGATGTTAATTGAAATAAGGTGATGCTAAGAACAATTTTGTTCACTATTAAAAACTCTAGATCAACAACACATTTGTTTGGATAAGAAATAATATTTTTAATACAGTTGCTCAAAAAGTGGCGTATTGCAGGGACGTATAGCGTTCGGGGTGTGGACTATTACATACTCGAGCTTTTTCTTTACCTTTTCTGAACTCGTGCGTTCTCCTTCCCAACTGTCAAAATAATGTCTATTAAAAAGAAAAAACCAACCACGAAGTTTTTACTAAAAAAAAATTCATAGAAGTTTTTAAGATTCATGCAAATATTTCTAAAAAGAAGCTACTAATTTGTTTCAATATCAGATTTTATGAGTTAGGTTAGGTTTCATTTCATTTCATCTCATTAAATTTCATTTTCATTTCATATCAATAAAAAAAATCTACTGAAGACTTGGCTGTGGCTCATGTCTTCGCCTGTCCTAAGAACGGGACGAATTCTACTACTACTACTACTCTTTTACGGTTGGCGCCATTTATTGTGTTTTTATTATTCTATTAAAAATTGCTTAATTTTTTCGCAACTGTATTAATAATAGTTGTTTAGCATTGTTTAGTACACGTGCGGAACCGTCATTGCAACTTGTTCCGACTGTCAACCCTCACCTTCGGCTGCGCCTCGGCTCGGGTAGACATTTGTCGGAACTCTTTGCAACGACAGGCTTTCCGCACTCGTAATGAAATATACTAATGTTCATAAAATTATTTTATATTAGTAATTGGCAATAAATAAAGCATTAATTTCGACCAAATTTGATTACCGTCAAAAAGGTTATTGTTAGTCAATATTAAAAGACATACACTGTCGCGGACATTTTTAAAATTATTTAAAGAGGAATAATTCTTTCTTACATACGAGTATTTTTTGGGTAACTTGAACCGTTTTTCGCGTTTTTGCAACATTTTTCACTGATGCTTTGCTCCTATTGGTCGCAGCGTGATGTTATACTATAGCATAAAGCCTTCCTAGATAAATGGACTATCCAACACAAAACTATTTTTTCAATTCGTTACTGAGATTAGCACGTTCAAACACACAGACCATCTCTTCAGCTTTATAATATTACTAGCTGTTGCCCGGGACTTTTCTGTCCGTCCGCGTCAATTTCTGTTATTATAATCGCGATTAAGAAGTTTTTAAAAGAATATAGCCTTAAGCCTTCCTCTATAACTGGACTATCTAAAGAGATTAGCACATTCAAACAAACAAACAAACAAAACGCTTCAGCTATACATGATGAAATTTTAACCACCTTCCAAATTTTAATATATCAATCTACGAGACAAAATACAAATGACGTATTTTTTCTTTTGGTATAGCCCAGTACAAAAATGTCAAGATAAAGCACTTAGAAAATGTCCGCAATAAATCAAAAATTTTTGATACAGCCGCCTAGCAACAGTTTTTTTACGCGATTCGCATCTCATTTATTTATTCATTATGAATAGTCATACGTTTTTGATTTACCCTTTATACCTTATCAGGCCTAGGACCGTAAAAATTGAAAAAAAAATTGCGAAAAATATTTTCGGGTGACAGCTTGATTTACATTTTTTACTTCGTAAATGGGCTCCAAATACGATACCGAACTCCTATAAAAATTTTGGAAAGTGGTTAATATACACGATATACAGGGTGAAAGTATAATATTAGTATAGATTAGATAGATCTACTTTAGAAAAGAGTAAACTAGCATATTGGAAATAAATCGGATGTGCAAATGTCACAAGCTGCGCCTGATTCGCCTGCGTATCGCGTTTGTTTCAATTAAATGCACATCGACGGCTTTTTAAGAAAACGAGGTGGTCACGTCACAAGTGTCACACTAACAATCGCCGATTAGCGTAACGAAATAGCGTGATTACGAACAACTTGTTTAACCATGCTTCACGTTACTATAACACAATATTGCCTCCATTTTCTTTACTTCCATGCGAACATAGTTCACTAACATTTTGATAAATTATTAATTAGTTAAATGATGCCGTGTGGCGCCCGTCTAAAATAATATAAGACTACTACTTTTCATCCTATGGGTGTAGTCGTTTAAAAAAAATGGGTATCACCAGAAAAATCTTCATTCTTCCATTAGCAAAACTGCGATCGTTTGCGAAACGTGCCGTTCAAAGCAAACCCCTTTTTTGGAGATACTTGTGTCCCAAACGGGAACGATAAGGGCTCATCATGTTGATAGAGTGATATACGAGCAACAATATTTATATTATTTAGACTAATCAAGTAATTTTTAAATAAGGTGTTAGGTTTATACTATTGCAAGTTGAAACCAGCCTATGTTAACATAATTAAGCATTAATCATCATGGAATAACAATATAAATGTCAAAAGGAGAACCCCATTTTTGGGCCCGACGTTACAATCCCTTTTATTTTACTTGCCTATTTCACAAAAAAATTGTGTAATTGGCCATAGACAAGTGGAGAAAATGAATAAAATACTTATTTACTTTATTTGATATTTTAGCAACTTAATTGCACTTATAATATCAGTATATAAACTTGAAAAATTTTGTCTCAGGCGGGACTGAAAAAAAATTTTTCAAATTTATATACTGATATTATAAGTGCAATTAAGTTGCTAAAATATCAAATAAAGTATATAAATGGCTGTTTCATCTTAACTGACTGTCAAACATATGCAAAGATGTTTCTTTCGGATGTTGGGGGTGCAAGCTCCTAACATTTGATGAAGCAACGCTGGCTCACAGCGTAAGAATATGCTTGAAAAATTCGCGCCGTGTCGCAGTGTCTCGGTGGCCTAAAGGTATGGCACCCGCCCGGCATGCGAGGAGATGCGGGTCCCGCCTGAGACAAAATTTTTCAAGTTTATATACTAAAATACTTATTATTTTTCTAATACTTAAACAGTCTCTGTAAACCGTTATACACCATTTAATTAAAACGTGACTATCTCCGTAAACGCTCTGTCACTTCATAGAGCGGCGTTTTTAACATTTTAATCGATTTGGAATAAATCGATTCATAGTATTACTTTTGTTACAATTGCATTTTTTAAGGAGTAAGCTAAATAGTTAGTTTTAAAAGCCTAAAATAAATATAAAAAAGTTAAAGAATGTAATAAAAATTTTTTTCCACGAGCTTTGCAGTTCAATAAGTAATCATTGATAAAACAATTGAACATTTTGAATAGTTCAATTCCTGATGTAACAGGCTGCACTATTATTAAGAATATCAGTTGACAATGACAGTTAATCTTAATTGTCATTTGTCATTCACTCCAATTCGCCCACATATCGTTTCGTACATAGAGTTTATTTTAACATGTTTTGTACTCGTGCGCAAGTTAATATGTCTTGTATTTTTCTCACTGCTCTGCTGAAGTACTCTGTTTACTACCTATATCTCCTATAGATAGAAAAGGAACCTAGCTCTTATCCAGTTAAAGTACCGAAATGGTATTTTTTTGTAAAATAATACATGATATAGGTTATAAAATAAAATAAATTCATTGATTGATTTAAGTAACTTTCCCATTGCAGAAAGTTGTGAAAATAGGGCTTATGAATCTTTTCAATATGCTTTAATTTATGGCCAATTCCCAGCCTTGTAAAGTCAGGCCCGAGATTGTATGGGAAACGGGTTTGTCCTTTCCTGATAATCGTAAGAAAATTTAAATTTTATAAATGGGAATAAAAATCCAACAGCCAAGTGAACCTGCTCAATCTAAAATATTGATAACACTTTTTGCTCTAGCACTGCATTACAGACTGTACTTAAACACATTTTAGTTAAGGCCTGGTAGTTCTGCATTTATGGATCGATTTCCATCGAACGCCAATAACTGTGGGTCTAGCACAAAAAACTATCGACTTCGAATCGTTTGCTTACGAAAGCAAACGACATAAAGTTCGTGCTTTGTTTTGTAGTTCTCGTTTTGAACTCGCGAGCGCTGTTTAAGTTTTCATACTAAATATTTCGATGGCGATACGAACACGCAAACGATTCTAATTCGATAGTTTTTTGTGCTAGACGCACGGAGCGCCTGGCCTATGCGCACCGTAAGCGCCAGCGCGCGACAATACGGGCCTGACGAGTCACCGCGCTCACGTATTTTGTAGTTATTTAAACATAGTAATTATTAAGTAAGTATATAATTTAATGATGAATTAAAATGCTGTTTTTTAAGTCTCAGATGGGTTTTAAAAACTTAAAAACGCTGCCTCTAAGGACTACTAAGCTTTAAAGGTTTTGTGGCAGAGATAAAGTATTTATCTATATGAGATGCACATTGCACAATTGTTTTTAAAACTATAAATTAAAATATTTAATATGATAATTTGTATTTAGGTGCCTCATGCATGGAGATGCGGCGGGTCCGAGTCCCGCCTAAGACACAATTTTTCAAATGTAAATACTATACATTTAAAATCAGTATGTCATAACATTTAAAACTTAGGCATTAATAAATCATTAGAAACTCATTAGAACCTCAAAACCCATTAATTTAGGGTTGTTAAAATTAAGAAGGTATATCCTGTTTATCTTGAAAATACTAAATGATAAAATTAGGTCATGATTGCTAAAAATACAGATATTTTGTTTTCAGCTGTTACCTAGGCATATCTATAACAAAGGAGAAAGGTCACACATCATACAATCAATGATAAGATAAGAACCACTTGGCATTAAAAAAATTAAGGTATGTAGACATCTGCTAAGAATGGATTTTGTACAGGATGGGATCAAGGAGGTCTAAAGGATCTTGCAAGTGTATGAAGCACTTAATTTTTTGTCCTACTAACTTGAAATTTGTCAAGAAGGTACTTAAAAATTTGGTTCACATGGGTTATCCCTTTTCAAATTCAAAATTCTATACCAAAGTAATGATTAAATTACATACATATTATGATGATTTGTGTTTACAAGTAATGTCACACATGTTTATTGCTGACATCTACAAAACTTTGTACTTTGAACTTGGGTTAAATAAAATTTTTGCATAATGGTATACAAGTATTAAGAGTTATAATTAACATATTGGCATTAATCTGGCTACAACAAAAGCTTATTTACAATCAATATTAAAATGTATGATCAACAATTATCTTAAATTTAAATTATTAATCAAATACTTTTTGAGATTATGTTCATTACTTACATTATGTAAAAATGGGTCGAATGTAATGGTAACATGTAATAATTTTCTGTTTTTGCGATTATATGCTTTACACATTGTTAGCAGTATGTAATGCAATAACTAAAATATAAGAGTATTCTTAGTATGTGCTTCATCACACATCTGTTTGTCTAGACAGCTTTAACACTGAAACTTCTGAATGGTTTTAACTAATACTTTCATAAACAGTTTAAAGACCTTTTGTGTACAAAAACAAATAATAACAAAAAATTGCCAGTCTGCTGCAAACTTAAGTAGGTATTAAAGTTTTTACATTGATTGAAGAACAAACCTCTTTGAAAGTCCAAACTTCATCCTGGAACATAAAACAGGGTTTATCTGGGTGACTCTCGACCACATCATGGAAAATATCAGGCAAAGTCCAGTTCCTTTCAGCAAATTTCCGTGCTGTCCAAAGTATTTGTATATAGGATATTAGTGCCCTAGAAAACCAATTAATTTCACATGAACACTGAGAAACCAATGTTAAATTATTTTTTCTAATTATTTTATTACAAAAAAACATCTGAATCATAATTAAGTCAAACCTCCAAACTGCGCAAAAGTAATAAGAAGTACTTGAATGTATGCCGTTAAACTGGGTTATTGTCCAACAAACAGGTCCGAAATCGCGCTAAAATGAAAAAAGATGGCAAGATGACGTGCCATTTGTTATTTACCTCAAATCTCTTGGAGTCGTGACAAGGGCTACGTAGCACCATCTCGTATGAAATACTATAGCATATAGTGCCACAAAAATGATTGCCGCGACCACTGTATACAGGAATCCATAGGAAATCCAAACTGCAATGCAAGCCGCCGCTATAGCGGCTACTGATAGGATCATCGTGACTGCCTTCCGCCACGAAAGGCGTCTTACTAACGAGCGTCGACCCACTCTGCGACTTTACAGATACTACTATTTCACAAGCGAAAAGTTTTGATTGCAGGCAGACAAATAACGGGAAACAAGCTTCAATCAAAGACGGCTAGAGCTAAAGATTATCATAACTTAAAACACCTATTTATTTACTGACTGACACTGACAGTAGTGACAACTGACGGCTGTTATTGCTGTCACCCAGCTGTCTGTTTTGTTTAATCTCGGGTGAGTGATGGGAAAGCACATATTGATGTTCCGACGTGTGTGATCGATTATAATAAATTAGTATTGATAATCATATAACAAGGTGGCTTTAAGCAACTGGATGCTCAAAGCTCAAGATCGAAAAAAGTAGCATGCCTCGGGAGAGGCCTATGTCCAGCTGTGGACTGTCGTAGGCTGATGATGATGATGATGATGAATCATTTAATTTGTATATAGTAATAAAAGGCAAAATTTTATCAACCAAGCACTACAATCATCACAATGACATCACACAATCAAAATATCGATGTCGTAATCATCAATTTAATTATAGAGCGGTGACCTCAATTCCAATACTACCCATTCCGTCGATCTTGGTTTGCTTCTAATTTCATTAATTTTACGCTCCGACTTTCAGAGTAGAAGTTGCTCAAACGCCGAAAATTTCCATATGGCCGAATGGTTAGCTAATAAATTGGCTAACAATGTAACTGCTCCTTTAGTAATTTATTACTTATTCATTTAATTATCTAGGACGAAAACCAAACTGATCGTTGGAAAGTAACACATTGCGTTTTCATGTTGAACAATTGGGTAGTAGTACTGAGATCTGTTAAGTCTCTCTCCACCTTTTTACATCAGCATGATGGCAAGCAGCTGATTTACAATTTACTAAAAAAATACCATGTAGCAAGGTTCTTTTTACAGATGATTGGGCTAACTGTATTATATCAGTATTAAACTTGAAAAATTATGTCTCAGGTGGGATATAATTTTTCAATTATAATCTCTCGATCGTGAGTTATTCCAGACACAATTGAAATCAATTGTTATCGTGGCACCCGAGTGCCTCCTGGGGGTTGAGGGATTATACTGATATTATAATTGCAATTAAATTGCTTAAATATCATATAAAGTATTTACCATACAGGGTGGCCAGAGGAGTGACGTCCAAAATTTTTTTTAAGTGCCTCGTGTTGAGAGGTATCTGAATCACTCCTATGTATGTTCTGCGATTTTTGGTAGTTTTCGAGTTACGATTTTTTTTACTAAATTTTTCCAAAATTGCGACCAGAACCGTTTGAAAAATTTCTAAAAAGAATATAGGCGGTGTCTTCGTTTTTTTTTCTTGCAGCTAAATCTGCATAAACTGTGCATTAATGCATAAAATAACCAGCCTCATAACGTTAATGAAAGTTACTACAAAATTGACCTAAAGTTGAGAATTTATGTTAAGTAAGGTATCATTTAAATTTTCAGCTTAAAATCAAAAATCTAATCTGATAATTTCTTAGTTTCTTAGTAGCTTCAGAAAATGCGCTAGAATCTAAGCTTTCATAATAATAATAAAAAAGTAGTACTTCAAAGACTTTTTTTCGCTGAAATCCACCATCAAAGACAGCGAGGTGGAAATTTTTGGAATTTGTAAATTTTTAATACAATAACAATGAACGGCAATGCAACACTTTATCACACAACAGCAGCCGGAATTCCACGGATCGTCGTATGAGGGGGGGAGGGGGAGTGTGACTGGCTAATCAGCGCTGCGCACGCACCCCGCGCAGCCCCCTAGCCCCTCTGAGCCACAAACAAAAATCACGTCAGTCAGTAGTTCTCACCTTGTGTTTACTGCTACTCGTGTCACCATTTTGTCTCCACTACAACACTCGCTGTGCCCACGGACCACGCTGCTTTTGATTGATTTGACCACTACTCGTTTATTGGATTCTGTTTCGCATTGTGATTTGGACTGTGCTTACTTGGAAGTGTGAGAGATGAGTTACACGTTAAGTGAATATACGTGGAGGAGTCCCTAGAGTTGATCGGGATCACAGAGAAATGGTGCTTGAAGAAATTTGAAGTAACTTAATAGTCTGTCTCATTCTTAATAATACCAGAATTAAAAATATACATAATTGGTAGGATTACACATCGACGTCTCAAAATTTTTAACATACTGAATGTCCCTGTAGCATTATTTTCTAATGTAATTTTATTTAATAATGCTAGTTACACTGAATCCTTCTTAATAAAGTAAATATCATTTTAATAAAACAGAAAAGAAAAATGTTCTACTTATAGTAGAATAACTTAACCCAAATATGTCAACCTTATGTAGTCAACCAACTGTATAGGGTAAGCATGTTATTTTGTTTTGGTGGATTTGAGGAATTGTTTTGAGGATTTAGTTCATGTCATTAATGATTTAAAAAAGTTTTGGAAAAACGCCGAAAATTTTATAATGGTAAAAACATTTTTCTATGCCGATCTGATCTCTGTATTTTATTTGTGGAGACCAATCGGACCTAAATGTACTTACCGTTCTAACGCGCTATCACTGAACAAGCCCAGAGGCTACTAAATTATAAAATTAGTTACTCGTAATATTATAAAATTCAAATGAATCTTTGTGATTCGACACTGGTGTTTTTTGCAGACTTACTTTCGCGTAAGCAAATCGTATCACAATTGTAACCGAATAGCAGGTTTTTGACAGTTCTAGTATGGGCTTAATTTTAAAATCGTCCAATACAGTCACGATCGAACTTCGATTGAAATAGCTGAATAAAGCCCCTGACGCTATTTTATAAAATTTGTAAAGCATATGTTTAAAGTGCAATGGCGAATACATAATATACATAGTATATTGAACACTAATAGTTTTTTTTTTCATTTTAGATCACATCTAAAGGTAAAAGTATTGCTGTCGTAAGTGATATTCTTTTACAATCTGCGGGAAAGTGGAAAATTCTTTTATGATAAATTTTATTCGTATTTTCAACTAAATACCACAGAGTATTGCTGAACTCCCTAGACATAAACTTAAAAATCGTATGTGAATGTAATTTCAAATCGAAACTATTAATTATTATTTAACTTATATTAACGTATGGCATTAAATTTTCCTAGCTCGTACGTGCATAAACCTTTTGTAAAATGAAATTATTCCCCCTATTAAAGAGGCTGAAAATATTGACCCGAGTTTCTTGCGCTGCTTCTAAATCTGCTCTTGATCTCTAGCCGCACGCTAGAGATCATGCTCTTCAGACGCGCCCTATGAAATGTTCAGTTCCTTCAAAATTACTGAACGTAGATACTAGATTGTAACTCGTACATGGTGTACTTAAATAGTACAAACAGGGGCGCGGCTGCAAAGTATAACACGAGGAACAACATCTGGTAACAGAGAAATATTGCTATAACATATTAACTAATTAATTTTGCCGTCGGTATGCTGTTTTCGACCTGGATACACCCACGTAACCAATTCGAATAGAACACGTCTTTATCGAGACTTATCTGTCCGAGTTGATACTCGATTGGTATCGCTACCGACATCCCTTTTTCAACAAAAACGTTTATTTTTTTAATAAAGTATAACGGTCTTGGACGAAGTCATACAGCCAAATATTTCAAATATTATGTCTGTTACCTATGAAATTGCCGTTTTAAATGAAAAAAATTAAACAATTATTTTTTCATGTATTTTTTATTTGTATTAATCGAAGTAATCACCTATGCAATCAATGCATCTTTGCCAATGCAGTGGCAGTTTATTGATGCCCTTCTTAAAGAAATCAGCTGGACGGGAGGCAACAAATTCTTCAAAGGCATTTTGTACTGCCTCTCGGGTATTGAATTTTTTTCCCGCCAAGAATTTATCAAAATTCTGGAAAAAGTAGTAGTCTGTTGGCGCAAGGTTTGGTGGGTGAGTAGGGCGGATGACGGAGAGCTTTCAACCCCAGTTCTTGCAACTTGGAGACTTGTATGGGATTCCATTCCACCATCTCCTTAAATATAAAGTCAAACACATTTTGTTTCAATTTTCTATGTAATTTCTCAATTAAATTATTTGGTTAATTCAAACTTGGAGCTTCATGCTTCGTTCGCTCAATTTAAATGGAGCGAGTCACAACGATGAGTGTACTACTGATGATTTTTCTTTAAATGTGTATGTGCTTAGTATACCATATAATAAAATTTATTTTTGGGCGAGAGTAGAAATCTTCTTCGCGCATTTAAAAGCTAGTAAGTTGGTATTTTAGTCAGTAATGTAGGTTCGATTTCCTCGAATTAAATTAGTTTTTTGTTAATAAATATTGGTTATCGTTTGATGATCTGACAGGAACTAGGAACTTTGTGTTTTATCTGAGAGGGGCCCCTATCGATCGCGCGGCCCTGGGCACTCAAAGTGCCCACTGGGCGAAAGAGGGGTCTGCTGTTGAGCAGTGTAAGGCACGTCTCGACGCGTGATTCGCGCTGGCGATCATTGATTTCGTGGGGCACCCATTTGTCAAGCCTTTTTACCTTGCCAATTTGACGCAAATGGACCAATATTGTTTTGACGCTAACGTCGAAAACTGCTGCTAATTTAGCCGTAGATTGTGTATCATCAGCTTCCACAATCGCCTTTAATTCGTCATTGTCGACCAAAATCTTCGGACGACCGCGAGGTTCATTTCATTTTTTAAGGTCGAAATTTCCATAACGGAAGCGAGCAAACCAATAACAGGTGGTGCGTTGGTTTGTAGTGTTAGCTCCGTAAACGTCGTTGATGTTGCGTGCCGCTTGTGCCGCGTTGCTGCCACGACGGTACTCATATTCCATAATTTACTCGAATTTTTAACGTATCCATGATGACGAACGACATTGAAATGCGATGAAAATGTAACACTCTTAGGTAACACTAATCAAATGACTAGGTTCTTTTGAAAAACGAATTCCATGTTTTTAAAATAAAATTAATTTGAAATTACTGCAGAACGGCAATTTCATAGGTAAAGACCTATTATTAACAATACACTCTTTAATACTAACTAATCCAAAACTATTTTTTTTATTATATAATATACACATTACTTTAAGTACTTTAAAAATAATTTTACCTAGTACGCTATGACACGATTATGTAATCTAGAAAAGTTTTATACGAAGTCTATTAATAACAGTTTTCCCAGTTTTCCTCTGTAAGAGGGAGTAAAAGAGATAGAGCTAGCGCGCGATCTGTATCAATTATGTTTCCTGCATAGGTTTGGACTTACAGTCGGTAAAGAAGGAATCAAATCTTATAAACTAAACTAAAAAGTAAAAAATAAATTATAGTTTAAAAAACTAAAAAACCACGCTTTTAAAACAGATTGAACTAAAAAATTAAAAATAAAACTGTAGTAATCAATTGAAAAATTCATATTATTGTACAAAAAGCGTGGGGGGCTTGATTTAGATTGTTGTAAATATTTTATCAATAATTTACTATATCTGTGGATATCATAACAAGCACCCCACGCTTTTTGTACAATAATATGAATTTTTCAATTGATTACTACAGTTTTATTTTTAATTTTTTAGTTCTATCTGTTTTAAAAGCGTGGTTTTTTAGTTTTTTAAACTATAATTTTTTTTTTAACCAAGTACGCGACTTCGAAAAGCAACGTCAAGCTGATCTCGACACTAAGCGCGACCAGTTGAAAGCCCGTACTCCTGCTACCATTTCCTACAATTATATAAACGGCAAACTAACGTGCCCCCACTGCGCACGAGAGTTTGTTGCGAAGATAGGCTTTGTGAGTCATCTTCGTGCGCATCATCGCCTATATGATTAGGAGTCGAAGTGGTCGCCATGGCCGAAATCGGTCGGAAGATAATAATAATAATAATAGTAAAAAATAGTCTAATGATAATTTTTACTAAAAATTTGGCCGTCTGAAGTTCTGAACTCGTCCGAGGCCGTTAAACTGTTATAAAAAAACATAACTATCCTTCATTTCTTCTAATAATGGAGGGCATATTTTATGGAGGGCATTGGAGGATAGAAGAAGGATGTCTGTCTAGCTAGGTTCTTCTACCATCCATACTTCTGACCACTATTTACTCATGTGCTCCTGACGCTACTTTTCAAGAAAATCATATACACATTTAAAAATAAAAGATCACGTGTGTAAAAACAATTTGTTTATAAATAGGTATTTCATACATAATTAATTAAATAAATAAAAAATTAAACCGACTTAAAAAAAAAACTCACTAAAAAGTACAAAATAACACAAGAACAATGTTTTATTTTAAAACCTATTTACCTACTACATACATACATACATACATATTATCACGCCTCCTTCCCAACGGGGTAGGCAGAGACCAAGGCCTTCCACTTACTACGATCCTGGCATACATCTTTCGCTTCTTCCACATTCATCAATCTTTTCATGCATGCTCGTCGGTTTAGAGTACTCTTGACCTGACCTTTCTTCAGAACATCCCCGATTTGATCGTGATAGGTTCGTCTAGGCCTTCCTCTTCCAACGTTCCCTTTCACACTCGTCTTGTAGATCTGTCTAGTCATTCTTCTCTCATTCATCCTCTCTACATGCCCAAACCATCTAAGCATCCCTTTCTCAATCCTTGTGACAATATCTTCTTTCACACCACAACGTTCTCTTATCACACTATTTCTTATCCTGCACTCAATTTCACTCCTAACATACTTCTTAGCGCTCTCATTTCTACTGCATTTATTCTACTTTCATGCTTTTTCTGCCATACCCAACTTTCACTTCCGTACATGAGTGTTGGAACCAACACCCCTCTATGCACAGCCAGACGAGCTTTCATAGAAATCTTCTGGCTATTCACAAAGGCGTGCAGCGCACCATTCACTCTGTTACCAGCATTTACTCTCCTTTCAATATCACTTTCATACTTTCCGTCCCTAGTAAACACCGACCCCAAGTATACAAACTCATTCACTTGCTCCAGTTCATAACCACCAATCCGAATACATACTTCTGTCATGCTCTCTTCCTTTTCAAACACCATAACTTTCGTCTTTTTTGTGTTCACTTTCATTCCCTTTCTTTCCAAAGCTTCATTCATAATAGTCACCATCGCTTGCAAATCCTTAGCCGTCGATGCAAGTAATACTTGATCATCGGCGTAAAGAAGACATTTGACGCGTAACTCATTCATTCTTAGACCAAAATCACTCTCTTTCAGATCTGTCAGACAATTATCCATGAAAAGGTTGAACAGCCACGGAGACGCTACACATCCCTGTCTAACACCCTTTTGGATATTAAACCAATCAGTGTACGCTCCGTTTATCCTGACACAAGCACTAGAATCCTTATAGAGGGAATTCAATGCCCGTATCAGCTTACTGCTCACCCCATGCACAGCTAATGCCGACCACAACTCATTCCTCACCACTTTATCATAGGCCTTTTCCAAATCTACGAATGCACAAAAGACTTTTTGGTTTGTTGCCAAATATCTTTCCGTAATGCATCGTAGGGAAAAGACCTGATCCGTACATCCCATTCCCTTCCTAAATCCCGCTTGTACATCCCATATTCTGTCATCTGTTTCTAACATTACTCTTTCAATCATCACTTTAGCATACAGTTTGCCGACAACACTGAGGAGGCTTATTCCACGGTAACTTACACAGTCTTGTTGTGACCCTTTTCCCTTGTACAACGGCACGATCACAGCCTTGCACCAGTCTCCCGGTACCCGACCGTTCCTCCAGAACAAGTTGAAAAGGCAGTACAACTGACTTGCTACTACTACCTGTCCAGCCTTCAGCATTTCGACGGAAACCCTGTCATATCCCGAAGCTTTACCTGATTTCATACTTTTCAATGCTTTCATAATCTCTTCCATACTAATATCGCTTTCATGCTCACTCTCGTTCACTTCAAGAGGAGGTGCTTGCATTTGTGCTAGGCCCTCTTCTCTTTCAAAAAGACTTTCAAAATATTCCTTCCATCTTCTCAGCACACATTCTTCTCCTTTTATAAAATTCCCATCCTTACTTCTGATTTTAGATAGCTCCGAGTTTGATGTTTTCCCTCGAGCTAATCTAATCGATTTCCAAAACAATTTAATATTGTCTTGGAAACTATCAGAGATTCTTCTATCAAACTCATCCTTTTGCTCTTCTTTCTTCGTACTGATCACATTTTTCACTAGCCCTTTCATATTTTTATAAACCTTTCTTGCCTTATCCACATCCTCTAATGTCGCCTTTTGTACTCTTTGGTTAGCCTTGGTTGCTAACCAATCCTACAATATTTTTTTAACTACTAACAACTAAACAGATCGAAGTCGTTGCCGAGCCAAATAGTATAGGCGTATGATTACTACTGATTTGATTGCCGCTCGCCAACATAGCAATTTTTGTTTAAATTCCATATTTGATTTATTTCGTTTGTAGAATAATTTTGTATTGTTTGGGCTCGGCACCGACTTCAATCTTTTTAGTTGTTAGTAGTTAAAAAAATATTGTAAGTAGGTAAATAGGTTTTAAAATAATTGTACTTTATAGTGAGTTTTTTTTTGAAGTCGGTTTAATATTTTATTTAAAAATATTTTTATTTGTCTCTTTTTAGTGTTAAATAAATTACACAATTATTAATCCTCTGTTGACCGGTAACAGTACCTACATAAATAGTGATGACGACTTCTAGATGAAAATGTATGAATTATTTGAGAAACTCCCCCCCCCCCTCCTCGCATAATAATAACTTGAAGAAAGACAACTATCTGACTATACGCGCCTATGATATTTAAAGAATAATCCTCCTACTCCTAACTGTTAAGGAGTTGTACCTTCCATCATCAGTTCATCAACATAAAATGATGAGTACCAGACGCAAATACTGAAAAACCTTAAGAAAGATATGCAAAAACGTAATCCATGCTTATAAAATTTGAGGGTTTCCCTCGATTTTCCCGGATTCCACCATCGATCATGACTTCGTTAATATGGGACTACACGGGAAGCACCAGCTATCAAACAAAAAAAAAATTTTAAAATCCGTTCAACCAGTGCAAAGTTCTGAGGTAACAAACATTAAAAAAAAAATACAGTCGAATTGAGAACCTCCTCCTTTTTTGGAAGTCGGTTAAAAATATCTTAAAAGTTTGGCTCTAACCCCCGTATTTATGAACAAGTAAAAGTAATTACTTGACTAAAAGTAATTACTTGAGAGACAATTTGTATGCCTTCATCAAGAAATTACTAGAAGTTATAACTACCAAAAGTTAGCATTTTCAGCCAAATAATATGACTATTAATGGTGATTAACGAAATATCCTGCGCTGATAAAAAAGTTCACAGAAATCCTTAGATTAAAAAAGAGGTGAGGAAAGAAGACCTCTTTTTGTTGTAATCTAAGCCAAAATCACTTATACATAATCAACCGTTGGTCTTACGAAACAATCCTTTGCCGACAGAACGTTACGCCGAATTCACTCTTCCTTCAACGGTAAGTACAGTGCAGTGATAGTATTCAGCCTAGGTCTGCCAAGGGCAAGGGTAGGGCTTCGCGCAGCCTCAGGGTACAGGCTCTATCGTGTCCGGAGTCAAGACAGTGCAGTATACACTCGTACTAGTTATTCTGTGGCAGGATGCAAGAGGCTTGATCAGTTAGGTAATCGTGTATTTTGATAATTATATAAAGCAGCTCAGGTGGGTGGGTAACCACAGAACATGGAATTCCATTGCATGTTCTGTGTGGGTACCTTATGTTGATGCTAATGATGTGCTTTTGATACCAGACATCGCCCGCACCTTGAATAATATGCAAGATTACCTTTATTTAGAAATATTTGAAAGATAATTTACGTAATTGGCCACTGTACGTACGTACGTAGATACCTAACGTGGGTTACAATAAATACGTTCAACATTTTAAAGTATTGCAGGAGACTTGGCTTATGTGTACAGTGTGTTAAACAAAGCTGAAACCAGCCCATGTTAACATAAGCATATAAATACTATGATTAATTCAAAAATTTTTCTTCACCGTAATATTTATATGCATATGTTATCATAGCTAGGCTGGTTTTATATACCATACCTAACACCCTGTATAAACTTGGAATGAAGAATCAGTACCCAAAAAAACCTTAAAAACTAAAGATGATAGGTATTATAAGGTGGGGAAAATTAAAGCCTTCACTATTTTACTATTGTCATGATGAGTAATCATTTAATTGTTTTATAAGTTCAAACCCCCATTGCGGCATTGATAAAAGATAATAATATTATCTTTTTTATGCCCCATACTTCTGGCTAATAATAATAATTTACCTATTGTTCTATACAAATCACACAATCTTAATATAAGGCACAGCTTAGTTTAGTTAAGTGTCTTAAATTAATTTAATCACAGTCTAATTTGTCCTGAAATGATTTTGTTATATTCCTCTATACCTAAAGGTAGGTATTTGTCTAATTTTGGATCTAGATAATAAAGTTTATCAGACACTATATTTGGGTCGTAGCCTTCTTTTTGTAGATCCACCTTCCTCATTTTGAAAGTACCTGTTGACCAACAAAAACAATTTTTAATAAAGCAAACCAATTTAAATCCTAATATCAGCTACTTCCTACTAATAATATAAACGTAAAAGTTTGTTATTATAGATGTCCAGATGTCTGGATTTTTGTTGCTCTTTCACTCTGGGCGGTGTTACTATTTATCCCGGGATACGGTTCCCATGGGATAATTTAAATACATAGTTTTAATTTAACTAATCTGAATGAAATTTAGCACGGCATTAGTTTATTGGCTGGTAATAACATATAGGCTACTTTTTACCCTAGGAAAAGGTACGGTTCGGTTACGGTTACAAAACTCCACGCGTGCGAAGTCGCAGGCAATAGCGAGGAAATACTACGGGCGAGAGAATTGAAAAATAGGTATTGTAAAATCTATTGCTGTCGCGCAGTGCCAAACGCCTTCACCGCAGAGTGTGAGAAAGACAACTGCTTCTTGGACCCAAAATACCTACTAAAAGCACACCAAATCAACGTTTCGTAGTCACCCGATTACTTTTCCAAACTAGACCGATTTAAATACTTTTTTCATTAAAAATTAAAGAAAGGCTTTGGCCGTGTTCGTATGTTATCCTTTTTTTTCTAAAATTTAGCCATATTTGTTTTCTAGATGTTTGATCACAGCGGAAAATCTGGCGAATTTTTTCGATTTTTGAGGGCTTATATCTTTTTTATTAATTAATTTATGAAAAAACAGAAAACATAGAAACATGCTAATAGTGGCCATAGATTTTTGTAATAAAAATTATTGCTCTGCTGGCTTTATCCAGGGAGGAAACAGGGGACTACGTTTGTATAGAAAAACGGCCCTTGTGTTTCCTCTTAATACTTCACACTAGTAGTAGTAGGTAGAGTAGTCCATACGCACAGGTAGGATTTAATACCCAAAGTAAATAATGTATCTTATACTCATTAGTAGGCCTTTGATTGGTTTTGGCTTTTACGTTATGAATTAAATAAGAATTGAGTATATTAGGAAACTGTTTTGTCTCTGGCCTGATAAAGCATTTTTAGCAGGCACCAAAGTGTATTTAACGTAACGTTTAGTTGCTAGCCCCGATGCAACGTTTCCTAACCGAACTAAGGATGAGCTTATTTATACTATGGAACTCTTTCGACCCCCGTCCAGTGAATTTCATTGCACGTACCTGTCATATCAACGCTCGTCATTTTCCTAATAAAGACCGGCCTGGCGTACTTGGGCAGGTCTCTCGATACGTTCTGTCGTAGTTTTTCTATATCCAGGGTGTCGTCCAGGTCTACAATACCGCACATGCCCGCTCGACCTTCTATATTCGGGATCTATGCAAAGTAAAGTGGTATTAGGTATTAATCAACCTAATCATCGTCATCATCATCATCGCCCTCCAGTCCACTATTGGATATTAACATAATCGCCACGCTTTGCAGGCGGGATTGTGATCGCAGTTTAGTGAATACGATGCTATTCTATCAATTTAATATTGTTAGTAAATAAATAAATAACTTAAACTCCAACTACTTCGTAAATAAGGCAAGTTGGATAGCTCGGTAACCTGACATATCAGGTTAAAAATTTGTTAAAATCAAGACATTGTATCAACAGTGCCGTAACCGTAACTATATAGACACAGGTCGCAAACCCTGAGGAGATGCAGAAGCCAGGGCTACTAACAATATTTTAGAACACACAGTTTATGAGCTAGTACCGGGTGCATAAAAGTCTTAATACTCTGCGAATCACTAACATTTGGAAAGTTACAGTTATTAAAAATCCCTAAATGTTAATACCTCAACACCATAGACGACTGCGTCTCTTTGCTCAGCGACCCTGGAGATGGCGGCCTCGACCTCCGTGGTGCTGACGTTCTCGCCGCGCCAGCGGAACGTGTCGCCCGTGCGGTCGCGGAAGTACAGGTAGCCCAGCTCGTCCGCCACCAGGATGTCGCCTGTGGAATGTGGACGATTGTTTATTTTATCCGTAAGATCCATACTAGGTAAGTAAGTACTAATTTCCTACTTAAGAGCACCGCGTCCTACTAACTATGCACAACAAACTGGAGCTAAAATATTCTCTCCAAAAACCATTAAAACTTTACACGTTGGAAAGTTCCCTAAAAATAGATTATATTTAAACAATTTGTCTGTGTAATTAATATAATAAATAATAAATAAATAAATAAATAATATTTTAAGACATGCCTCACTGGGCCACACAGAGCCATCTAGTCCCAAATTAAGCTACTATTAAGTACCCTGTAGTATGGGGTACTACACAACCGATAAACTTACCTATATACTTTTTCTTTTTGTAAATACATACTTATAATACATAGAAAACACCCAGACCAGTACAAACAGATATGTTCATGCACACAAATATTTGTATTGTGCGGGGATCGAACCCGTGACCCATGGCTCTGAAGCAGCGTTTGCTACCGCTGATCCAAATGGTCGTCGATATAGATACAAGCTCAAGCTAAATTACAGCTACTAAGCTACTAAGAATCTCTGAGATTAACCGCAGACGGATAGTCACAGACAGACACGGACATAACAAAAGTTAAGGGGTTCCTTAGCTCCTATCTCAGATGTGGACTGTGGCTCCTGGTGGCTCCTATGCTCTTAAAAAGGATAAGATAAGCCGCCTTTTTTACGAATTGATTGAGGCAGGTTTTTTTTTTATATTCCGTCAAAATGTTTTAATGCATTTGTTATTTTAGCTCGTTACTAAATATTTAAATGTTTTGCACTTTGATTAACGGAAACCTCCGAAGGAAAAACATGATCTAAATAATTTTGTTTTGATTATTAGTTCTGCCAAAACTCTTGACGCATTTTATTATGTAGGTAATATTTCTTAGTGTCAAATGCAAACAACCACCTTTGAGCCGATGACGTAAGATTCGTAACAAATAAAATTATTTATAGTTTACTAGCGAATGCCAGCGACTTCATTCGTGTGGTCATAATTTCTTCAGAAACTTCCTCCACGTAAGCACAATAACAAGGTAAATTTTCATCTTAATCTGAACATTGAGGTGAATTATATGTATAGGATGTTAAGTAAACGGTATTACTTACAAGTCGAACCAGCCTTTGTGATCATATGCATATAAAGATTAGTGCCCTAAAATCGTATGGTTTTTGCTATATAAAATGATGTATTTCATTTTTTACTTTGCCTCGACACTTGCGTACCTATATAACATACTTAGTAGGTACTTAATTAGTATTTCAACTTGTAACAACATTTACCTAAAGTAACAACCCATTTACGCTCACTGTTGAGCACGGGTCTCTTTCCTTTATAAGGGAAGGGGTTATGGCCCTAGTACCACCACGCTGGCCTAGTGCGGGTTGGTGGACGGCGAGGGCGACGCTGTGGCAACATCACCCCGCCGTTGGACGTTTCACAAACCACCCGAATGCCTCCAACATGGCTTAACGACTGTTATCTCGTGACAACAGCCGGGACCGACGGCTTAACGTGCCCTCCGAGCACGGAAGCGCTCAAGACATGATGCCACAAAAGGTCACCCATCCAACTAGTGACAGCTCCCAGCGTTGCTTATCATTCGTGACAGAAACTGAACACAAAGAAGCATTGGGCTATGAACATTTAACTAACGTAGAAGATTTGGCACATAAATAACAATTGTTTTGTTATAGGAACTTTAAAACTAAGTAGGTATATCGCACAGACATGGAGTTGAAAGTGATTAGTAATTTACCAGATATGAAAGCGGAATCTCCGTAAGTAAAAACGTCTCTAATAATCTTCTTCTCTGAGGCTTCTTTATCGACGTAACCCAAATACGCTCTTGATGCTAATTTTGGGTTGATCTTGCCTATAAACACGCCAGGTTCACCGGGTTTCGCCAACTGGAAAAATAACAATCAAACTATAAGTGTCGTCAAGTTTCCATAGGATTAGACGAAAGTAATTTCCAAGTCTTAATTGTTAGATATTAATGAAGACATTAAAAGTAAATTAGTCGGGTAAATCTCTTTATTATGAATCATGACGGACGATCTAAGGCATTTAAAATGCCTTACGGAATTCTAAGTGCAAGTAAGTAGGTACGTTAAAAATTGTGTACCTACCTGACAAAGGCCCTTAGAATTCCTAATTGGTTCACCAGTTTCTTGGTCTACTTTCAGGATAGCGATGGGATAGACAGCGGGGATTATTCTGGATACGAATCCTATTGCTCCCATTTTGTTGTCAACGTTTACTGGAAATTAAAAAGAAATATTGTAATTACCATTAGTTACATATATCTTATTAATAATCATTATCAGAACGAGACATTAAATTAATTTCACATATAATTAAGTTAAATACCAATATTTGCGTTGCCTTCAGTGGCTCCGTAGAATTCCCCAACGCGTTTAATATTAAACCTTTTGACGAATTCTGGCCATATCTGTAAAGAGCGTGTTTGGTTTTAGACTAAACGATTAAACGTTATTCAGACCGGTATATATCAATTGTAAATAGGTCACGAAGTGTCCCTACCGCTTGTCTCATTCCATTTCCATACATAACGCGAACTTTGTGCTGTTTGTCTGTTGGAGATGGTGGGGTCGCTAAAATGTAGCGGCACATCTCTCCGATGTAATGAGCAGCCTGAAATTAGAAAAATACATCTCTGTAAGAAAAATATAATAGCCCAAAAGGCAACATATATTTTAGATAACACTAAACAACTAATTTAAGAGACAACTATGTCAAATATAATGATCCCTGTTTTCACTTTTAATTACTGGATGTAATGGTATACTACCTCGTATCTATCCAAACCATGAACCAGAGAACAAGATTTGACAGTTAATGAACAACTACTAGAAAGTGATACTTACTGTTGCGTTATATTTAATGCAGTCTTTGAAGTAGCCAGACGCGGAGAACTTTTTCTTAAGAACGATAGTGCAGCCGAAGATAAGTGCTTGACCCATGGTGATGCAACCACCTGCAGAGTGATATAGAGGCATTGGGCAATATATGACGTCCTTGCGATTCAGTCCTCCTAAATAATGTGTACCCGAAGCCATGAACACCATTCTAGAAAAAAAAAACGAGAGATTAAGGCAATGTTTTCCTAATTTCGTGTCCATCCATGGGTATCTCCCAATGGGCGTCATTTACCCCTATCGAATAGAATAGACGAATTCTCTTTCATAAACTTGCAAATTTAATAAACCTAATTCAGATTAAATAACATACCTGGAGGAAGAAATAACGGCAGCTTTAGGAAGACCGGTAGTACCAGACGTGTAGATGTACAGTAATTTCCCATTGAACCCATCTCCCTCGGATTTGAACCACGGCCCTGGTGGTGTACTCTCGAGCAGAGACGTAAAGTCATCTGCCGAGTCTGCAACCAGCACCCCGTTGCTAGACGTGTTCAAAGGGCGGTGGGTGTATTTGAACAGCTTGATCGAAGGGTCCAGATCTTTCTTGATTTCTTGGAAAGCTATAAACATAGGTAGGAATCACTAAATTATCGATTTTAATCTCATTTACACAAACGTTAAAATGTTATAATCTCGTAAAACGAGCAATACTGTAGAACGCCTAGAGTTTAATCAATAAGCACGTATTAATTTTATTTATTAGATTTGATAGTAAGGTAACTGATAGACAGACGAAATATCGTTACATTCCCATTTATGATGATATTTTATGGATGTCAAACTTGTCATAATAAATATGTTTACCTTCATCAAACTCGCTGCCATAGATGACAATATTACACTTAGCAATATTGATGGAGTGTAGCAGAGTATTGCCGGTCTGATTGTTGTTGATGAGCGGAGAAACGGCCCCCAACCTTGTGATGCCCAGCCAGGTGGCTGGAATCTCTGGGCAGTTGTTCATCATCACTGCTACGACATCCCCTTTCTTCACTCCCTGAGCTCTGAGAACTGCCGAAACCCGCAAACTGAATTCTTCCACCTAAAATTTTAATTGTAGATAAAATGTTGTCAGTATAATTGGGTGCGTGACCTAAATTAAGCAACAATGAAAGAGTCGGTTTATTTAATTGGGTCGCGTGGTTTTTTATAAAATCAGATCAGATAATAATATCAGAATCAGAAATATTAATGCCTTTTAAAATTTTTTGACAGATAAATGTTTATTTAGTAAATAGTGCGTATTAAAATAAATCAAAAATCTGAGGTCCATATTTTTATTTAGTAAATAGTGCGTATTAAAATAAATCGAAAATCTGAGGTCCATATTAGGTACTACGAGTACCTACATAAGTTTCTGCAATGAAATGAAAAATATTTTTACGGATTTAACTCTCGTTTATTAGGATACGGATATAGTGTACTACCGGCAATACTAAAAGTAGGTATACCTAACCATTTACATAAATATTCCTAAAAAATCACACCAATTAAACAATTATAGCACTTATTATAAGTATTGTATTTGTCAAGCTGCTGTTGTTATTTTCTAGTAAGTAGGTACCTAAGTACAAAGCGACTTCGATTTTCGACAATCGCAAAATAACCACAAGACCATAAATATTTTATAAAAGATCTATTAGGTTTAGTCACAAGCGAATGAAGAGTTTAAAAATGCATTATATGTTTAACCTTCTTTTCATATGAATATCCTTTAAAAATAATGTAATGTTAGAGTTTTCAAGTAGTTATTACTTATACAGCCTCTGACGTTATCTTACGACTTCCATTTACCGACAGAAACCGGTACCAACGGCTTAACGTGCCTTTTTAGTAAATATTGTTTCCAAATCGACTCGACTGGGAATCGAACCCAGTATAAACCCTAGCATAACTTTAACAATTTTCAGTGACGATTGTAACATTTGATTTATTTTTACACATGACTTGATCTTTTGGCATAGTTGGAATTGTACGTACCTACCTACCGCTAGTATTTATTGAATCACAGTTAACTTTTCATTTAGTTGTTTATAAAGTCGAATTTGTCGCTAACGCCAAAAGCGGCTGCTTTCAGCAATAATGTACAATACGAAAAATATGACAGAATAAAAAGCAGTTAACAGTGTTTCAATAAATACTAGAGATAGTTTGCTAAAATGATATTGTTGTAGTTTTTTGAGAATAGATTTTAAGTAATAAAATTAAATCAATTGAGGGCAGCACTTAGCTCTAGTAGTCCCCTTATAAAAGAATGGATGTATTTTGTAGGTATTGCTTGTTACAAAGAGTCATTCTTTGTCGCTTCGTTCTTTACATAAAATATTCAACTGTTAATGAACTCGTACACAGGAAGTTTACATTATTTACATCAAGATTTTTGCTCATAAGTACCTAACTCATCAGCGCAAGCACGGATACGTGCGATAATATAACAATTTGATTTCTTTTGAGTGTGGAATATCTCCATAATACCTAAATGAGAGCAATACACACAGCACAAATAATAAAACAACAAAAAGATAGAAATTAAAAAACGCGCGAATTACCTAACAACGTGCATGTCAATTGGTCAATTGAAAATACGATTTCACGAATGAAATCATTAAATGTTTTTCTAGGTATCCTCAATAAGCGGCTTAAGCCACGGCCATCCCTGTGGCTGGATTGATATGAAGAACGAAGAACGCATTCCAGGCCCAAAAAATGTAAAGCATGTTTACAAACTCACCTGTCGGAAGGTCCAAACTTCATCATCAATTATGAAACAGCTCTTATTTGGATGTTTTACCACCCTTGTGTGAAATACATCGGATATAGCTGAATTGCTTTTAGTCATCTTTCGCGATAGCGATAAGATTTTTATATAGTAAAACAGCGCCCTGTAAGTAATACATTATAAACAAGATGGTAAATTCCATATTTGGGTAGTAGGATTGAATACTAATCCAGAAATACAATAATTGTTATACCTACATTTCGACGACTTCAGTGGTCGAAAGGTGGTAGGTACCTACCTATCGATACTGGTTTTCAAGGTCTCGGATTCGATCTCCGGATGGGTTAGTGTAGAAATTATCTCAGGTCTGAATGCTTGGGGTACCTTTTTTTGATTACACTATGAAGTGCTTTATTAGCTTATTTGGAATCAGCACAATGTTGGTACTAATTGTGATGCTATCTACATAATTCACTTAGTTTAATTATGTTTCATATACGAGTAAGTGTAACTCTCGAAAAGTAGCGCACATAGCGCTACAAAAAATATTACACCTTAATATATGTTTATATTTATTAGCATAATGCCTAACACTAAGACTAACCTCTACAAAGCAGTATTTATTGCAGAATCAATAGGAAAACAATTTGGAATTAACAAAACAGGAAAAATACTCACGTGAAATCCCTACGCGCTGTCCTGAGGGCCACATATAGCCACCTCCAGAAATACAATATCACGTAGACCACTACTAAAACGCCCAGGACTATGAGGCTGGTCTGCCAGTCCACGAACACCCAGGTTACGGCGACCGCCGCCCCTAGCACCGCCAAAGCCAGTAGCATGGCTATTATCTTTCCCCAAGGTACACTTGATTTACTGTCTCTGCTTTTACCACGTTCCAAGTCGGCGTTTCTCTTCACCTAACACAACAATCAAAAATGTATTATTAAAACATGCTATTGTCACGGATAGCTAACGTATACTGAAGAGTTTATCTGTCACCATGTGTAGTGATTAGATAAAACACCTGTGAGGTAATTGCGCTCTTTAATACGGTACCATTAGTAATATATTACTATAGGTAGTACCTATTATATTTCTTGAGCCCAAAAAGCGCTTCGCCCGGGACTCAGTACGGACCTCTTTAAAATCGACCTGTTAGATAGCGATTGCCTAATTATTGCATTAGGCAATCTCTATCACTTAAAATTTTTATACATCGTTATCTGTCATTCTCTATATCAAAAAACTACCCTATATTCTTTTCTGGTCTTAAACTATCTCCATAGTCATTTAAATCGGTTAAAAAATTTGTTGCCCATAGGTACAAAACTTCCACGTCCCTTTTCCACGTCCTTGAAGTAAGTATGATTTCTGGAATAAAAGCTTTGAATATCACGGGATTTGAACTATATCTATACCAAGTACCAAGTCTCTATACCAAATTTTATCTAAATGCTATAGTAATTTTGAATGCATTAAGTAGTCAGTCTGGTCTGACTTTTAAAACTCCTATATCACAGCTCACATCAGTCCACAGCTGGTCATTATAGCCATTCCAACAAGATGACTTTATAAAAAGCGGGTTTGCGATCATAATTTGGCTAATTAAGTAAATAGTGCGAAGAAGACGGATTCCCGCAGGTAAATAAATAATATATTTTATGTTATTCTGATCTAAGCTAAGTTACTTGGTTCATTAAAATCCGTTTTGTACTTTTTGTGTGAAATTTAACTTTCGCGTTTTCCAATTTTAATAAGGATTTGACTGATTTACTGAAACGGGCCACTTAAGTATAATATGCCATGATAAAGATAGATTATGTGCCATTTTTTTTTTGTCATTCAACTGATCGCACAGTAATACTATGGTAATACCTACATACTTACTATTAGTAGTCCAAGATAATGAAGCGAGATATGTAAAATAAATAAATAATATATTTTATTTATCCAAGTATCTTAATTATCATAAAACATAGGACAAAGATAAAAGCTAATTGTTGTTACAGGTTTCTACCATTGAGCTTTGTTTTTTTTTTAGTTTTTGTAATTCCGTCACCGTTGCAAGCGTCTTGATTACGGAAGAACTGTTAAACCAGTACATCATCATCATCATCATCATCATATCAGCCGAACGACGCCCACTGCTGGGCAAAGGCCTCCCCCAAGGATCTCCACAACGATCGGTCCTGTGCTGTCCGCATCCAGCGGCTTCCCGCGACCTTGATCAGATCGTCGGTCCACCTTGTAGGGGGCCTGCCCACGGAACGTCGTCCGGTACGCGGTCGCCATTCGAGAACCTTTCCGCCCCAACGGCCATCGGTTCTCCGCGCTATGTGTCCCGCCCACTGCCACTTCAACGATGCAATCCTTCGAGCGATGTCGGTTGTTTTAGTTCTCCTGCGGATCTCATCATTTCTGATTCGATCGAGTAGGGAAATACCAAGCATCGCTCTCTCCATTGCTCGCTGGGTGATCTTGAGCCTTCTTATGAGACCCATAGTAAACGACCACGTCTCACTCCCATAGGTCATTACTGGCAACACACACTGGTCAAAGACTTTCGTCTTGAGACACTGAGGTATTTCGGACGCGAATATATGCCGGAGCTTCCCGAACGCTGCCCATCCGAGCTGGATTCGACGAGAGATCTCTTTCTCGAAGTTGGACTTACCTAACTGGACTATCTGTCCCAGGTAAACATAGTGGTCAACAACTTCGAGTGCAATGTTCCCAACGTTAACTGGAGCGGGTGCAACATGGGCATTTAACATGATTTTCGTCTTGTCCATGTTCATCCTAAGACCCACTCTTTGAGAAGCATTACCGAGATCTTCGAGCATAATGTTCAGGTCTTCCAAGGTCTCAGCCATAAGAACTACATCATCGGCAAATCGCAGGTGTGTTAGGTATTCGCCATTAATGTTGATGCCGCGTCCTTTCCAGTCCAGAAGCTTGAAAATATCCTCCAACGCAGCTGTGAACAGTTTCGGATAAATAACGTCTCCCTGTCTCACACCTCGCTGTAGTTGGATCGGATTAGAGCTCTGGTTCTGTAATCGGACCGACATGGTGGCGTTTTGGTATAAGTACTTTAGCACCTCGATGTACCTGTAGACTATTTGGCACCTTTGGAGAGACTGCAGCACTGCCCAGGTCTCAATCGAATCAAAGGCTTTCTCATAGTCCACGAACGCTAAGCAAAGTGGCAAGTTATACTCTTCGGTCTTCTGTATAACTTGCCGCAGCGTATGAATGTGGTCTATGGTACTATAGCCTTTTCGGAACCCGGCTTGTTCGGGAGGTTGGAAGTCGTCGAACCTGCGAGTAAGACGATTCGTAACGACTCTCGAAAACAACTTATAGATATGGCTCAGAAGCGAGATGGGTCTGTAGTTCTTCAAGAGAGTTTTGTCACCCTTCTTGAAGAACAGCATCACATCGCCTCTGCCCCATGCCTTTGGCGTTTTGCCCTCGAGTATGACAGAATTAAAGAGCTTCTGGAGGACCTTAAGTACCGGCTTACCGCCCGCTCTAAGGAGCTCTGTTGTGATTCCGTCATCACCCGCCGCCTTGTTGTTTTTAAGCTGCTTGAGAGCCATTCTAATCTCGCACAGGCTGACGTCCGGGATATCTTCAGAATAGTGTCGGGTAAGCTTGGCTCTAGGGTCTTTAGCCTTGCTTTCAACAGGTGTTTTCGTGGAGTATAACTGTCCATAGAAACTCTCAATCTCCCTCAGGATTTCAGGTGTTGACGTAATGATGCTACCTGTCTCAGTTTTCAGCCTCGTCAGTTGGCTTTGCCCAATAGACAGATCTCTGGCGAACACTTTGGAGCCTTTGTTCCGCTCAATGGCCTCTTTAATACGTCGGGTATTAAATTGACGAAGGTCGCTCTTCAAAGACTTCGATATCTGTCTATTGAGTTGCCGATAGCGATGGGCATCCGCTGAGTTCTGTAGCCTTATTTCGTTTCTCTGATCTCTATGTCATTTTAAAAGACCTATCTATAAATACCCCGCACGCATAGATTTGAGTTGAAAATTTTTGGTTAAGTGTATGTATGGGGCTTCCTTAAATATCTTTTTTTTTGTATGAGAATCGTAAAGCTGTCAACAGGATACACCTACCCACCAAGTATCAACTGTGTAATACTAATACTTTCAGAATAAAGTGGCGGTGACATACGGGCGGACAGACAGACAGACAGACAGACAGACTTAACAAAACTATAAGGATTCCGTTTTTTGCCATTTGGCTACCTTAATTTTTAAGGGTACCTATTTAAAAAAATATTAACGTCACTCAAGTTCATAGGGCATTTTTTGCATGAGTATAATTATTCAACTTAGAATAGAAATCTTGAAATAGATAAGAAAAACAACTTAAATGTAAGTTTCTTAGTAATGAAAAAAATAAATCTTTAATAAATCTAAACTTTCAATAAATTCATAACAGCTAATGTCATATACCCACCGTAATGCAAATTCAACCTTACGCATGACTAAAAGATGAATGCAATAAGGTAAAATAGCACCCAAATGTTCAGCGGGTGCTCATTTAGTGAGGATGTTTTTCTATAACTGATTGTGTATTTACTTGACATCGGTAGGTTTGTCTATCAATGTCTTCGGCACTGTTGCAAGCCCCTGATCACGGGAATCAACGCCGAAATATCGGAAACTCATAGTAAATATGGTACATGGTATTTATTGCAGAATCAAAGTAAGTAAAAAAGGTTAAGGCAAAAGCCTCCTGGGGTGTTTCAATTCAATAGATAATATAATAGTGTTACCTACCTATATATTGAAAAAGATAAGGCGGAAAATGGCAAATGTAATTTAAAACAGTTTACTTATAGGTATGTCGTTTTGGACTTATTATGTACTTGAACGTTTATCAGTCAATCCCGGTTAACAAGTACTAAAAACTTTTATTTTGAAATGAACTTATCTAAATTACCTACCTTATCTAAATTATAAGTAATGGTGACTATCGCAAGATTTAATTGAATCGGAGTTTATTTACCTAAAACTACCATGGAACGACACCATAAGCGATCCTGGTCCGGGAAAACGCATGGCAGTTGGAAGTAGCCACCCAAAGTTTTTTTAAACGCGGTTTTCTTTGCTTCGTGCAATGTGGCCTACCGCTTCTTTATCTTGTTACATCTATACACAGACCTTTTCTTGTAATAAAATAATCTGTAAGACATGATTAGGTATTATTAATAAATAAATAGTTTAAAAAACTGTAACACGACCACGAAAATGCAATGATTTAAAAGTCACGATGTATATTTGCTGTATTTTTAAACATTTTTGTACTCAGAATTTTGTCTTCTTTCATATTTTGATACCCCATGTTACGACTGCAAACTTTTTTTTATAAAGTACCCCAAATGACCCCAATATATTTTTGTAGCATTCTCCATGTAACTTTTTTTAACAAAAGGTAGCTTATACTTACAGGATGACTTTTTCATCATCTTCAAATTTTTTATAGGTATTCAGTATTGTATTTAAAGCCTATATATGAAGTAAAAAATGTAAATCAAGTTTTTACCCCAAAATTTTTCTGCAACATAGTTTCAGTTTTTACGCTCCTAAGCCTGTTAAGAGGAAATACAACGGCCGTTTTTCCATACAAAAGTAGTCCCCTGTTTCCTCCCTGGATAATGCCAGTAGAGCAATAATTTTTATTATAAAAATCTATGGCCACTATAGCATGTGTCTATGTTTTCTGTTTTTTCATAAATTAATTAATAAAAAAAATGAGCCCTCATAAATCGAAAAAAATCGCCATATTTTCCGCTGTGTTCAATCCAGAAAACAAATTTGGCTAAATTTTAGAAAAACAGGAAAACATACCAACACGGCCAAAGCCTTTCTTTAATTTTTAATGAAAAAAGTATTTAAATCGGTCTTGTTTTGGAAAAGTAATCGGGGGATTACTTAACGTTGATTTGGTGTGCTTTTAGTTGGTACGAGTATTTTCGGTCCAAGAAGCAGTTGTCTCTATCACACTCTGCGGTGAATGCGTTTGGCACTGCGCGACAGTAATAGATTTTACAAATACCTATTTTTAAATTCTCTCGCCCGTAGTGTTTCCTCTTAAGGTATTAAGGGAAAATCAAAAACTTACGAATACGAGTAGTATCGTAATGAATGAATGAGATGATGCACATCGCATAAAAAAAGAGTTGCTAGGAAGCCGTATATATTTTTTTAGATTTTTGGCGGATATTTTCTAAGTACTTTATCTTGACACTTTTGTACTGGGCTATACCAAAAGAAAAAAATCGTCATTCATTTTTTGTTCCGTAGATCGCTATAGTAAAATTTGGAAGGTGGTTAAAATTTCATTCTGTATAATAAGGATTCCATTGATACCTCATTCATCAAAATCAGCTACGTAGTTTAGCCGCAAATGTGGAACCCGCATGAATACCCACATCACAGCGGCAGAGACTGCTAAAATCATAACCCTTCCTGGTTGTCAAAATTGGTGGTTAATTTCTAGCTTTTCGTCGGTTCAATTATTTGTTAAAACAGCTTATTCTGTCACAGTTTTCGTTGGTAGTGATTCATCAAACGTTTTATTAAATAATTTATCGTTCCTGACAAACACAATAAGAAAGAACTCTACTATTCTCTAGCTCAAGCCACGTGACTTTAGCACACTGTAAAAGTTGCTACTCTACACAACTACATAATAATATAGGTTGTGACGTAAAAAACAGATTGATTTATTTTAATTTTAATACCTCGAATCACCGCTCGCATTCATGCATACGTATCATTCGTTGGCGACTCCTATTGACGTCACAGAGGACCCCTCTGAATAAATTCTGCTTTACTAGGTAGATATAGTTAATATGCCGATCGTGGGTTGTTAAAAATATTCCTGTGGTAAAACCAATTTGCAACCGTAGGTGATAAATAAGCATAATTGTACCGGTTATCTTATGCGCGACTCTGCAAGAGTATTCAGCTACTAACCCCCGTATTTATAAACAAGTAAAAATAATTACTTGACTACAAGTAATTACTTGAGAGACAATTTGTATGCCTTAATCAAGAAATTACTAGAAGTTATAACTACCAAAAGTTAGCATTTTCAGCCCAATAATATAACTATTAGTGTACTAGGTATGAACACTTTAAGTTATGACTTATTTAAGCAATAAGTAATTACTTATTTATAAATACGGGGGTAAAAGATGTTGGGATTTAGCTCTTCCTTAGGAATTAGTAAAAAAAGTGTACCATATATAATATACCTAATATTATGTAGTATATGTATTGAACATTGCAGCAACTATTGCAAATAAATTATAGTATGATTAAATAAAAAATATTCCCGTTCTTACATAAGTAGGTATTACTATAATATTGGCTTTACATATAAAAGGTACTGATGAGTGACCAAAAATAAAAAATATATAAAACATGAAACGGAGAATACGGTCGACCAGTGATTTCTGAACAAGAACACTACGTTTGCAATAATAAAAAGTTAAGCTACAAATATCAGAGTCCAAAAAACGATTTCAAATAACGAGTCAGTTGTTTAGTTAGATATAGTTAAAATACAAAAGTAACAAGATAAGTTTCAGTCACTGAGTACCCATTCCTGGTAATAATTATAGCCCAATGATCTTAACCAGTACCTAGATCTAATCTATTATATATGCGAACTTCAAACTTAAGTCAAAATGAGTCCCCACTATAACTAGATATTCACAGAAAAGTGCTTCTTAGTATTAAATTCTAGACTGCCCCCACAAGCGACATCAGAAAACGTTCTAAAGTGGACGGACCTTGCCGGCATCCTGCTTATCTTCGGCGGTTTTATTCCGCTCAAAACAGGCAGTTGAAGTAGGTATACACATCACACAGAAATATACCTACATAGTAACACAATAAGGATACATCCTCCTACGGTCTATCAAAGATAACAGGATTAGATGTTACCTTTTGAATTTCAAATTCCAACTAATTGTTTTGTGATGGCATGCTAAGACTTAAATATTTTTTTTATTAGACAGAGAATTAAGGCTTTAAGAGCTTTAACTTTAGATAAATTGTATAAGGCACCCGTTTTTACACATTAATCGGTTGTCCTGGGATTCTACTAGTTTTTTTTTGTGGTAACTCTACATGAGCTGTGTTTTCTATTTTGCACTTTGAAAATGTTTTTTACCGAGTACCAAAATCATCTAGATCAGTCAGTCTTCGTAATTCGAAATAGACGAGCAATTATTTAGGATTCGTTACTGTAGGTACTGTTATCGCGTTGACCTTATGGTCAACAATGGTCCCATTAACCTCGGATGGACTGTGATCGGGCTATACTATCTACATAAATCGACACTATGTAATTATAACTATCTATATGATTGATATGAATTGATATTGGGGAATACATAATAAACAGGATAAAGAGAGAGCAGAAAAAACTGATCCGCAGCCTATCTTACTGTTTTAAGGCTCCTAGAACATTGAGAACTTACACAGACAAGGCGAAATATTTCCGTCTGGATCTACTTTCTGTACGGCGTATATACCAGGACATGTCCTATCTCCATAAATTAATAAATAACTGCATTGACAGTTCCATATTACTCAACAGACTTGCTTACAATGTTCCATCGCGAATTCCAAGATACCCATGTAAATTATTCAAAATTAAATTCTGCAGAACAAGGATGGGTCGCGGATCACCTGTTGTTCGTCTGACTGGTCTGTATAATTATCTGAGCAAGAAATTACTTGATGTTCACTTTCAGAGCCTTCGTAAATTGCTTAAGTAAGATGCTTAAGTGTTATGACCTCAGTACCTTTGATTGCACGTAGTTGTTATTTTTGTATCATTTTTGATTTTTATATTTTCTTTTTTAATTTTTAATGGTGTAGCACAATTGAAATTAACTTTTAAAAGCAATACTGAACGTAGTATTAAATTAGTAAAGAAGAAGAAATTCATAAAATTTTAAGCAATAAATGCGTGCTGTGGTTACCTGTAACTGTAAGAATAGTTAGCTATAAGCCAAAAAATTTAAATATCCATATGTTAAAATACTGTTCCTTATGTTGGTAATCCTGTTAATAAATAAATAAATCTTATAAGTTTAATCGCCCCGTTGGTCTAGCGGTTTAATTAAATACCGGGCCAAGATCTCAGGGTCCCGGGTTTGAGTCCCGGGTCGGGCACCAAAAGATTTGAATTTTCGAAACATGGCTCGGGATTTAGTTCACCAGCCCGCATTTGGCAAGCGTGGTGATTATGCCTGTTATATTGCTATGGTAACTTGAAATCAGTGATGGAGGCCTTTTCCATGCAGTAATTGTAGACCGTTTTAATTACTTTTAAGATATGACGATAAAATGAAATCAAAAACGACGCTTCTCATAACATTTACCAACTTAAGTACCTAATAAGTACTTTGTTGTTCATTGTTTAATAGCGTAAATAACAAATACTTAGTTCTTCAATAAAAAAAACATCGACCACTACTTAATATCCCTCTCCTTGTTTTTTAACAAAATAAGCATTACTAACTCTTATTTTACCGAAGGTCAGTTTTTGTTTACTTTATTTGGTATTTTAGCAACTTAAATGCACTTATAATATCAGTATATAAACTTGAAAAATTTTGTCTCAGGCGGGACTCGAACCCGCGAGGAGATGCGGGTTCGAGTCCCGCCTGAGACAAAATTTATCAAAAAATTTTTCAAGTTTATATACTGATATTATCAGTTTTTGTTTATTTTGTTTATTTTAACAGTTGACTACAGATTAATTGATTTTGGAATAAACCGATTTAACTATGTTTTTCTACTGTTTCCCGTGACATCATAATCTAAAACTTTTAATTTGAAAACTGTATTACGGGTAGCGTAAATTTAGCCTATAGATGTGCTATTCAGGCCTAATAAATTATCTATCCCTGTACCAAATGTCAGTAAGATCCATTCAACAAATGTAAATTTATATAAATATAAATGCCAACAACATCACATACATTATCCTGATCCCAATTATTGAATTACTATTTAAAGCTCCCGTATTGTGGAAATCAGAATAAACGAAGGTACCACAAACACCCAGACCCGAGAAAATGTACAAAAACACTTTTTTCCTCCATTGACCCGTCCGGGAATCGAACTCGGGACCTCAGAGCGGGCGACACCTTGAAAACCGGTGTGTACGCCACTCCACCACGGAGGTCGTCAAATTTTGTTGTATTCAATAGTTCAATATACTGATTTACTCTAGTCAATAGTTCAAGCTCAAACTTTTGCATCAATAGAATTGGTAGGAAGTAAGTCAACATAAATTGCTAAAACAGTAACAGCTACTTATTATCCACTCGGTTAGACTGAGATTATGTAACAAAGAAGGAACAGAATGATGCTTAAGAACGTTGTTAGTCAGAAAGTAAAGGAGAATGCACAACCACAGATCTCAGATTAGATAATCACAACGATATGATCGATGGCGAATCTAAATGACGAATTCACTATCTGTAAAGCTGACGGTTCAGAATTTCTAAGCTTTCACTGATGTTATATTTATGTCTTTGTAAACTGTCTACATGTACTTCGAGACACACAGTAGGTACATTAAAATTTATGTCCTATACGAGGAGTTTGACCAACTGCGTGGCGGAGAGACGTACACTACGGTTTTCAAAGTGTCGCCTGCTCCAAGCTCCCGGGTTCGATTCCCGGACACCTGTCATGGCAACAAAAATTTTTTTTACGTTTTCACGGGTTTGTTGATACCTTGATTTCCCCAATACGAGTGCTTTTTTAGTTAGTTATTGTGACCAGATCTATCTATGTGAAGTTGTCCACATTTAAGTATAATTTATTTATAACTCTTTAGCTAAACTTTATTGAGGTCCTTTTACACCCCGTTGGTGTAGTGGTTTAAATTCCGGTCCAACTGCAAGATCTCGGGGTCCGGGGTTCAATCCCCGAGTCGTGTAACAAAAAGTTTAGAATTTTCGAATATTGCTTGGGTTTGTGATCACTGATTACCGATCACCAACCCGTATTTGGCAAGCGTGGTGAATATTCCTGTACCAATAATTGCTATGGTAACTTGAATTCAATGATGGAGGCCTTTGCCCTACAGTGGGCAGATAGGCCCTTACTTTTTTTACTTATAGAGAAATATATCCGGGTTATAAGTTTTGGGTTTTGTTTTGTTTTTGTTTTTATTCAGGAAATCAACAGCGATACATTCTGTAAGACATCTTAGTTCATTTAAAAATACAGCTAATTACAGATTTCCACAAATTTACATAAAGAGTTGGAAGTCATATAATAATTAAAACATAAAGAAATATTTATTTTTATGATACCGCCCGAAGTGGTGTGTATGTGTGTGTGTGTGTATGTGCTTTAAGTATATCATCTCTGCCAATGTGACGCATCAACATTTATACTGAATTCAGCAACTTTATAGCGTTCAACTTAAAAGTTCAAGTAAGTATATAATACGAAGCAGCGTCATTAGGAGTATGTATTTGATGTCCAAAGCAACACAATGCCTTATTGTGATCCTAAGCAAATGTTTAAATTGATTATAGGTTAATCCTGCACTAGTGTGCAGGGACAAACCGCCAAAGGTTTAAGATCACTTTACTACATCAATTTATTTATTTAATAATTACTGTCATTGACAGATTGACATCATGCAATGTAAGTTGAAACTGTGCCTCCATGTTTCATTTTGATTTTTCCTGAATCGGAGTACATTTCTATTTGTATTCAGTATTCTCTGACGCATTTGTTTAGCATTATATCATGTACAATAATTTATAAATCATGCCTACGAAATATTAATGTTGCAATACCAAGATACTTACACAAAACCGGCTCTCAGAAACCACTTTAATGGTGGTAATTGAAGAACACAAGAAGCTCATAATTCATTTTAATGATATCTCGTGACTTTACGCGACCACCATTTGCTACACTTCATTAAGTATGATGACTTGATAACACTCATGTGTTGATGTTTTATCAAGCTGTAATTTAAACTAACTTTCCAATTAGGAAAACATTAAGCCTTTGAAAAGTGACACCTTTTGAGTAGATGCATTATGAATACCACGAATTTCTTTTTTGGGATCACACGTCGTATTTTGTTAGTTTTTTAATCTTTCTGGTTTTAGAGTTTCTGAATTTTGTGGCCTGTTAAATGCTTGTAAATTATATTTTTCTAACCTAAGGATTTATGCCAAATAAAAAGGCTAATAGTAAATCCATATAAAAAAGCTTTTTTTTTCGACTGTCTCCTTTTTTTAATGGATTTGTTCAACTATAAACAAATTGAAAAAGTCGTCTTTTTTCGTCGTTTGAAACCTAACCATTTTAATAAAGAACTTTGTCGAAACATTAAAGTAGGTTTAATGTCTTAGAAAAAAAGGTCGAAAACGGAGAACGCTTCGGCGAAAAAGTTTTGGGGAAGAAAGTCATTTTTTTAAGTAGTTACAGTACTGGCAACTATGGCGTTGATAAGTTAACTTAGTTTACATTTTCATCAATTTTTTTCCATAATTGTCACCAAAAATATCTAATCAAGTATTATTAAAAGAGAAGATGACGATGTGTCACGTTTTCAACGCTAATTAGCATCTTTTTTACAACAGCTCTGATGCTACTCAGTTAGCGTCTTACACAATATGAGTAAATGATGATCATTTTTTATTAACCTTTTGTGTTCAAGGTTCTCCTACCTACAACAATACATGTGGTTATCTTCACGTAGATACCTACATCCTATTGAAGAGTAGATAATAATGAACCGTGATCGGCTGTTATAGACGTCGGCTAGTTATTATTTTGTTGTTGCTTGAATCAGGCCGCAACGTACTACCAAATCAGAGTCTTACCAAAGGTACAGTTACACATGCTTATTTCAAGCATGAAAGCATGCTTTTTTTTAGACACACATGCTACTAAGTAGCAGTTGCTACTTAGTAGCATGTGTGTCTATTCAGCCAAGTTAATTAAATCATGTAACCGATAGCGAATGTGACAAGATACTTATAATTCTTTTAGACTTTAAAAACGCAGTTTTTTAGCTCTCAGATGGGCTTTAAAAATCAAAAACAGGCAGCGTTTTTGAGTTTGAGTACTTAGGACTACGTATCCTTAACATTTTTATTTTTTAAGCAACCGTATTAGTCCAACAAAGTCCAAATAAAAACTAGTAAGTTATTTATAATCAAAAATAAATCATTATTTTTATTATCAATTAAGGATAAAACTATGTTGATTTGTACCAAAAGGTAATGAGTTTTGTCTGTTTTTACTTGTAGATAGTTTCATTTATTTCATGATACACTAGCGCTGTACCTGCGACACAACCACAATCACAGTAAAATCGCAATTTTATTTTAGCAAATTGATAAATGACTTATTAAGTGACAATACCCCTTTACCCCTTTAAAGAATTAAGATTTTAGGGGCAAAATCTATCCTATGTCCTGTCTAGGTTCTAAAACTATTTACATGTATAGTTCTTCTAAAACATGATAGAACGCAAACAGAGTTGCTGTCATTTATAATATTAATATAGACCCATCAGTTTATCTTTTCTTTTAACATGTACACAAGTACTGCACTAAATAAATTACTTATTTGGTAGATTGATAACCTATTGGGAAGACTCGATTGTGAATGATCTCTTAAAAACATGCACTTGATGTAACATTCTGTACACCACATGATTGTCTGTGATGCGTCGTAGAATAAGGTAAATACTTATTACCAAATACGACCACGCATTATGTACCTCTATGTAAATATTTTGACCCAGTAGGTACTTAAATGTTATGGTGGAATTTTTCCAGCTAATTTGGTGATCGTACCTGCGTTACTGCAAATCCACACCATGAGCTCTCATATATTTGTTTTATTGGATAGTCCATTTATCGAGGAAGGCTTTAGGCTGTATAATACCACGCTGCGACCAATAGGAGCGAAAAATCATTGAAAAATGTTGCAAAAATAATCGCGATCATAATAACAGAAATTGACGCGGACGGAGTCGCGGACAGCAGCTATCACTAATAAGTATTACCTATGTGATAATTACTTTAAGTTGCTAACTCAAACGAAATGTTTTACTTGAATGTTGTTTTTGTTAACCTCTCGATTGTATGTTATTCCAGACACAATTAAAATCTATTATTATCGCGACCGCCGGCGGTCTTATGATCCTGTAAACTGTATCACGTTAAATACACAATATACGTGCAAAGGAGTGAATAAAGGTTAAATAATTCGAACAAAATATCTAAACCGGGTTTTATACCATTATGTTTTTTTAATTCTGATAATAGACAAAAATTTTAATCTTCGTTATTTATTTATTCCACATTCAGGCAGTATTTTGCAATCTTTATTTATTTTAACATTTATCTTGTCTTGTGTTTTATTTTTTTAAGGTTGAAAAGATGATTTGATTTCCAAACCACCAATACTTTTCCTTTGGGATTTCATTTTTTCCTCGTTAAGCCAACAGTTAAAACAATTTACTGCCGATTAGGATGTTCAACTGAATGGAATTTCTCAGTTTTCTAGACCGATTTACAATTAAATGTTTTTATCTCATGAAATATTATCAGTGATTATTACAAACAATCTCATTGTAAACGATTTCTAACATTAGGAAACATCATTCTATCTTTGATCGACATGTAGATTATCTTTTGTGATTGTACGTTCGTTGAGTTGCTTATAAATATCAACCTGCGACTTAAACTTGTTATTGTTGTAAAACATTGTTCCGGTAATACTATTCTTCACTGGATAAAACAATCATACATTACTCTGTTCTTAAACTAAGTACAGCCAAACAAAAACTTAATACCGACGACGTCGACGATCCAAACTGACCGTTTACACCTATATATATTGCATGCCTATATTGTAATGCAAACTTAGGAACAGAACTAGAACCAACTCGGACTACATTTATCTAGTTGGCTTAGAACAGTATAGCACCACCTCTTCTCGTCCTATGGGTGTAATTACTTAATGCCAGAAGGCAGACAGCAGCGTATTCTTTTTACGATTAGCCAAATTACGATTACATTGCCAAGCGTGACAATTATTGAAAAAACCTCCTTTTAAAACGGCCTAGTATATAGACAGTTTAGTGATCCAGTCAAAACTTATTAAAAGAAAGGGAATCATAGTCTTAACTTAGGTACTATCGTGATAACCTTCAATGGTACGTAAAAATATGCCGAAGAAGCGCAAGCGACAGGCATACTGGCGAAATCCTATTTAAATACATTGACCTACCAACAATTGAATTTAAGTAGTCTTTAAGCATGGCATAAGTAAGGAAGTTCGTACTAAATCTGGGATTGGCTACTCCTGCTGACGATCATCATTCACTGTTCGAATACCTACTCTTCATGTTGGGATTACTAACAGCATTTGATATTAGATTAGACAGAGGTTCCAGCTCCAGGTTTTTGAGAATAGAACTTTTGTCTACGCAATGTTACCAGTACCATTTAATTTTGTCAGCAAAGTTTATTGTTAATGCACAGTTCTACACTTTTGTAGAATGTAACGGACGGAAAAACATAACCCGTAACATTTTGGGTTCACTTAAAACAACATGAAATGTTTTTTGAAAAATAATTCAAGTAATAGTATTAGGTTACTTACCCCATTCTTTTGGTTGCTCATATTATTCATGTTATTGTCCACTGTCATCTCTACACTTGTCATGGAATTATCGATCCGAATATTTATTTTCACTTGCAACACATTCACACGTTACGTTAAACCATTTCACGACATTGCAGAGTCGATGCTTGTACGCGACTGCACTATGTTCTGTGGCCTTGTTATCAAATTCATACCTGGAACAAAAGTATTAATGTAAGTAATTAGATATTAAAATAATGCTCATTATCATAATCGGGTGCTTACTGAAGGCGATTGCAATTATCAGATTGTCACTTATTAATTAGTTTTTGCATACATTTAGGTTTATACATAGTTGTCAGTTGATTATAATTTACTAGATTACTCTAGCTAGAGTTTAGAGTACCTAGGTAGAGTTTGCCTGAGACTGAGACTTACTCCATTAACATTATTTCGATACACATGGTAAGTATTATGTTTGTTAGGACTTAGTGATACAATCAAAATTGATTCTGACCCCTGCTCCGTGAAAAACATAACTATTCCAAGGAAACATACTTATATGTTTAAATATATTTGTTTTCGGAAAAAAACGTAGGTGCTATTCCAGACTATAACTATTTATGTCTATTTCCTGTAGATCCGTCAGCCTTTTTAGTTTTATTGAGTAAAAAAGATCGATTCTGACTTTAGAATTCATTTTTATTAATTTTATATAAATTTTAAACAAAATATTTAGTCAGTCACGGATTTGACATCAATCGTATTAATAAATAAAAATTAGTGACAGGAGTCGGGGTTTTAAAGACAAAAATGTGTAATCCACATACATATCTATATGTAGAATAGACTGCTAAAAATATGATTTTGGCTTTTCTGTAGTCGGGTAAAAATAAGGAACAATACTTATAAAACTAGGTATAGGGAGTTTAGTAAATATGCACTCAAGTGTCATGTCAGTGAGTTGGTAGTGATGGTACTGCCAGTTTTCGAGTGTAAACCTTTTTGAGATTAGGTATTAAATCTAAGTGTTTTTGTGTTGGGATTCGTTATTGGATTGCACCTTGTAAAAAGTCAAAGAACTTCCTGAAGAACTAAAAAAAATAAGCGTTTGTTTAAAAATATAAGACTCTAGCTTCAAGAGCAAAGGTGACGATTTGCGATACAAATGTCGGGTATTTTGCTTTCGTAGAGTCACATTCATTTAAATAATGTTTATTATGTAAATTTCATTCCTGACACATATTTTGACATACATTCAACTCGTCATCATTCTACCGGTCATTTACTTTATGTAGGTTGTCCTTTTAATTTTTTTCTGCCGTATAACAAAATAAAAATAAAATGCTTCACAAATTTTTACAAAAACATATATTTTTTTAGAAATATTGATCCGTGTAAGTGATTTTACTTATAGTTTTACGGATCCGGTTAGTTCCTCTATCATCTACTTAGTAGTTCATCATCATAACACAATGCGGCAATTCAATTCCCCACCAAGACCGAGATAATTGTTTAGTCTAGCATGTGGCATTTAAACTTGCGTTTAACTATCTTTGCATATACCTACTAAGCTTGCTCTATCTATTTGAATCTAGTGATAATCTTATATTGAATTGAATTTATCATCTCTGTCTACTTTAAACGAGATGACAACAATATGAAGCTTAGAAACTTTCAGTTTAGTTATTTCCCAAAGACTGCTTCATCGTTGCCCATTTATTTTGACCTGCACATAGGTACCTACCTACGTAGCAAGTTAGCAAGTTACCTCCGTAGTTGGCTGTACTTAAGCCGCATCTAAATTAAAAATTCTGTATCATCCAGACAAAACTGGAAAGATTTTAATAACCATACCTCGTTTTATAAAAATCTAGACTTTATAATAATGTTCTCAATGTTTACAACGCAACGGTTCAGTTTCCTGCCTTTCCCTTACAGCTAAACATCATCAAGGAAAACAACAAACACTGGCCGATCATACATAACAAATTATACAAAAAATGAAGTTCTGCAACTTTTTTATTATTTTTCGATACGTCAACCTTTTGTGCGCAAAGGTCTGAGCGAGAAACGCACGCAAGCAGCATATTCGATGAACTCCCACAAAATGAAAGTAAGAGTCAACAACCTTTACATAGGTGCACAAGTACCATTATGAAATAATCTTGCTGCAGACAATGGTGCCCAAAAGCTTTTTGAGATTGCATGTATTTTTAATAGCTTTTTTTTTCTTTTTTTTTCAGAACTCTATACATAAATAATATAAATAAATAAATAGATGCTTACGTCATTTCCACAAATATCCCCTTTGTTATCAACTCCTGGTGTGCAGTTGCACACACATAGAAAACATGTAACAACATGTTTAGCTTCGATAACTAAATAATAGTTCAATTTTCAGGCTCTCCTATACACGGCGATCAGAACATACGAGTAGGTTTACTCATAAGTATATCCCATACATTGTCTATCAATAAATATATTGAGAGCTCGAAATATTTTTTATTTCATTAAATAATACAAATAATGTCTCGAAGATATCTTCCAAAAGGTTTCTAAGAACAAATCTCAAGTATTGTGCTAACAGAATTTTCCAAAGTTTGTTATTTAAACAATGATATGTCATCATTTCCGACTCTTAAATTGCGATTGTTTGTCCTGTATTAATATTACTGTAATTTACCATGTTTTTTGTCGGTACAATAACTTGTAGTGTTTCTTAATTTATGGTTCTTTCCTGCTGTAAGAAATAAATATTCTACTAAACGACAAAGAAACAACTAAGTAAGTCTGGATTACTGAAAGTTTTATTTTAGACACACTAGCGCTCAGATCGCGACTCCGTGATGTGAAATCGGCTTTATGGTTAGGTAAGTAAGTAAGTATATCGTTTTTTTTTTCCTGAATCACTTTTTTTTTGCTATCGCTAGCTGTTATGCTCTATAGGTACCTAATTAAGAAAGTATTGATCCCTCAAACACACTTCCACTCCCAGTTTCACGCCCTAAACGGATGATATCTGGAATACCCTATATCCTTTCGTGAGACTTAAATCGTTCTGCGGTTTAAGCGTTAAAAGGTAACAAACAGACACACTCTTCGCAATGATAACATTAGTATGGTATGTATGGATGTATCATAAGATATGTATTATGTTTACTAAACATAAAAAACCTATTTATTTATCAGTGTAATTTATTAGCCGCTATAAGTTTTATTAGCCGATTATTACCACAATTTCATGGTGGTATAACTTTAAGTCGGAAATTTCCTTGAAATGAGTAAATTGCAGAAACTCATTTGGCATTCACTCATTAATCAGACACTTAAAACGCATATTTTATAAGCTAGAATCATCTTTAGGCAAACATTTGATATCCACAATAATTAAAAAGCAGAACCATCATATCGCAGACAGTTCATAGTCAGAATCGTCTTTTGGCATACCTACATTTCATACGAGTAACTATAGTCATTAAAAGGCAGAATTATCATATCTCAGAAATTTTACATTCGGAATCATCTTTTGGCATACTTTTCATATTCATACTAATTGAAAAACACATTAAAGCAAATTCATAGTAAAATAATTTTGTATTTGTTACAATTATAATAAAATTGGTTGAACGGACACACGGATCGTCGTTAATGTTAATGAGAAAGATGTAGCAGTAAACATTCGATAATGTAGGAACTATACAACATACAGCATGCAAACAAGTATGCAAGTATGCATGCAGCATGCAAGCATACAGCATGCAAGCAAGCATGCAGCATGCAAGCATACAGCATGCAAGCAAGCATGCAGCATGCATGGTTTTTGTGACGGCTCTGGCGCTGCGGAGCTCCGGCGGTCCCACCCACGCGAGCTTATCTTCGCAGATGGTTTTAGTTCACCAGCGCGCTCTAAAACCACCTGCTCCTCAACTCGCGGGCTGCCTCGCCCTTCCGCGCCTACACGGGTTTAAATAACACTCTAGGGGTAGGGCAAACAAGACTGCGTGGAGTCGGTTTTGCAACGATTCGTTTGTGTCACAGACTCTTGTAACACAACATGTTGACTTTTACTTCTTAATACAATTTAAGGTTAAAATACTTTTTTATAGAAATAGCAGTGCCTAATGAAATTATTCCAAATGAAATTCTGTCATATGCATAGTATGCCAAGTAAAATTGTGCCAAGTAATCCTCGAACTGAATAAACGTTATGCTTAACGAAATTATGCATAATATACAAAAATGCATTACTGATCAAATAGGTTCAATTTTAAATAGCATTTCCCCTTTCATTTAAACTTTTATGATCACTATCAATAGAGTTCATTAATTCGGGATTTTTACTGATGAATGATCCCAGAAGAACTATTGAACTCAGCTCAGTTTGTAGTTAGAACTCAGTTCTCAAGAACTCAGTTCTTTCGTGATCATGGCACTTGCAACAGTGCCGAAATATCGAAATCAATTAACTCTAGCATTTACTCGTGTTGTTTAGTTCTTATTATTTCCGAGATTCACGTTTGTCATTAGAAGGACACTAACCTTTTGTTTCACAAAGACATTTTGAATCCGTTTGTAACAGAGATTTTAACGGGACTATTCAATTTAGGAATCAAAGGGGATGCCATAGAAAAATAAATTGTTGCTTGAAGTAGGAATAATTTTAATAGAAACAAAATAAATTGTGTCAGACAGAAGAAGTCGGACAGCGGCGTTTTATCTCCGCTATCGACTGAACTACGATCGCTAACTCCCGTCAAAGCGTACCAATTATGGCAAAGTCCTTCTGAAGAGGTCTGTGCCCATCAGTGCACTGGTATAAGCTAATGATGATGCTGATGAACAATTCATTAAATCAATAATTAAATAACTCTTACTTTTTAATTAGGTACAATAAGTATTTACTTACCAAATCTAATAATAAACAGATGTTTTTATTCTTTACTTATTGTAATTAAATACTTCGTACTTCCCAGGTGCTAAGTATTGTTCATACAAAATTGTTATACTACTTACGTAGGTACTTATGTATTGCTAAGCACACATCGTGTACCTCAAACTCACGCTCATTTAAATGCCTCGTACAAATAGTACCTACACACTACAGTCAACATCAAGAACAAACAAATAGAAGAAAATATTCATTATCCCTGTCATCAGCCTATTTTTTGAAAAGCATGATTTCTTAACTTTTCCTAAATCCAAATGATTGAATGTTATTTTGTAAACCCCCTGGACTAGTTAGTTATTTGTCAAAGGTTTTTTTTTCATCTATGCTGTGTACGCCTATAGTGGGTATAAGATGACAACTCTGACAATGTTACTCGTATTTATAGTTAAGTGTGTATATGCCTATGGTATATGTAAACTTCTGGTGTACCTTCTTAAATAAAATAAATCAGCCCACATCTGTCTTCTGCTGTACCTACCTACGTAGGCTTCTCCAAAAGAAGAAATTTGCTATATTCGCCACTTTTCAATTTAGCAAATGGTGGTAAAAACTCGCTGCCACACATTATCTTCTAGCTAGAAGTCTCATTTAGAAGACTTATACTACACCCAAGGACGAGAAGGGACGAAACGTTTTAAATAAATATTAATATGCAGCTTAACCTGAACAGCTGGACTGATTTAAATAAAATTATGTGTGTATATTTCTATAGGTTCCTAGATACATAGTTCGAAAACGCAATTGGTCCCGATAGGTAGCGCTGTTTTCCAGAATCCAGGCAGGACAACGTCTGCTGGGTCTGCTAGTTTGTTATGTAATTTTGATAGGACTCTAAGATATAAATCATACTGTCAGTTGATGTTCTGTTAACGGTACGTCTAACCTCTTAAATAAATAATAATCACACGATTTACAGAACGTGCAATGCTGAAATTATTTAATACCTAGTAGATGGACGCAAGTCTTCTATGGCTCGGGATTTAGATAAAAAACACTTTTAGTTTTTCTAAAGATGACCAATGATATTCGTTAATTCGTAGGCATGGTATGGCATAGGTAGGTTGATGTTATATCAACAAACTCTAGAGCTTGTCCTTGGCCTTGAAGCTCTACAAATGTTAAAATACTGAACTCTTCAATTTTTCAAAATGGAAAAACGTTTGGCACTGTCTCAAATTTAGTTGCTCATTTCACGCTTTTCGTCAGTAATTTTTTTTTATTTTTCATCCCTTTAAAGTGGTCTTTTGTCCCAAATTCTAATCCAAATCGAACATATCTAATCATCGAAATCGTTTAGCCTGGTAAAAAGTTATGCCTTGACATAGATAAAAAATTGAATACCTTTTTTTTCGTCGGTTGATATAAACGAAATATTATATTAAATTCCTATTTAGCACCCGAAAGTAAATACTTCCAGACTAAAAGAAGTTAACTGTCATGCGACAATCCCTTTTTGACAGAATCCCTATTTTCATTGAAGTAGGTATGTTGATCCGTTTCGGAGTAGACACAAACTTACAAACTTTATCGTTTATTAGATCCAGGCACTAAATAGCAGGTTTAATTTTTATTTTTTGATTTAATTGTGAAGTAACAGACTTAATTCTAAGTTAAGACTTAAAAATCTAAGTTATGCTTCTTGATAGATAAGTCTGGTAGAGTAAACATTGTTACCATAATTAGCTGTTGTTCACACTTGTTAATTAGACACCATACACCAATGTTGATTTACTACATTCATGATGGATTTTACATCTTCAAACAAATAGCAGGATTTACTACGCACAATGGTATGCTAATATAAAAAACAACAATAGGAATATTATTGCAATAAACATGTTTGTCATAAGACGCCTCTACAAAATTTCGATACGTTACATTGTTATTTATTTGTTTATTAGATTAATCGCAAATCAGAGGACACGATGATGTTAAGAAATACAAAAAAAACTGTATCTAAACACATTCATAATTCACCAATAGACAAGCAGTGTGAATTTATGGACTATGAAAAAAATATAGGTAGTAAATAGCTTCGTATCAAAAGGTGATAATAATCTACATCTACATCTACATCTACATCTACATCTACAACTACACTAATATTATAAAGAGGAAAGATTTGTATTTTTGTGTGTGTGTATGTTTGTAATAAATAAACTCAAAAACTACTATGCCGATTTCAAAAATTCTTTCTCCGTTAGAAAACTACTTTTACCCTGAGTTATATATAAGCTATATTTATAGCTAGAAAAGATTAGGGATCCTTACTAAAACTTTAACGGGTCCACCCGTGTGAAGCCAGGACGGGCCGCTAGTTCTATTATAGTTACTAATTTCCGTTTCGTAGTTTCATTCATTTTATAGTTTTTATTGTCCTCTGATTTTTGAAATTCAATTTATCTTTTAAATGTGAATTTAAGGCCAACCTTTACATTTTAGCAATGTATGCCTATCTTTAATACTATTTTCTCTTATATTCAAATCAAAAGAAGATTACTACATAACTTGGATAAAATATTATTCTCGCATTCCAATTTCACAAATAGCTCGCTATTAATTAAATGCGCACATACTAAGGTGTATTTTGAGATGCATAGGTACTTATTTGCTATCTAAAAAGCATGGTTAACAGACTGGTAGCCACCTTATTTGTTCTTTTAATATTTAAATCGCAGTATTTCCTGCTTTAAGTAAAGTACAGATAGTTGATAGTTGACATGTCTTTAATTAGCTAACTAAATAATTAACCAGTATAATTTTCAAGGTAGTTAAATATTGTACTCTAGAAAAGCTTACCTACTATAAAATATTTTGTTTTATTTACATTATTAACATAATAAACCTATGTTAATAATTACAAAGTTTATGATTTCTAAAGTCTAAATATCCTAAGAGAATTTTTCGAAATGAATAAATGGAGTGCATCTGAGAAACAATGGGTTCCATATATAGTTGCTATACTTACCATACATCAAAATATGCAGACAAATAAAAAAGCTTTTAATCTGCATATAATAAATAATTTACATTTTTAATTGACTTCAAAAAAGGAGGAGGTGCTCAATCCGACCAAATCTTATGTTTTTTTTTTACTTTTTATGTATGTGCACTGATAAGTAACTTGAAGACGCCTTGTCCGATGTAATTTTTTATTAAAATAGTAAAGTTCCAGACCAGGATCTAATAATGGGATCCCGGAGAAATCGAAGGCAACCTTCAAATTTAAAATCAAGATTAAAATGTTTTATTTATTTTATGGTACCGAACTGATGATGGGAAGTAAACTCCTCAACGATTAGGAGTTCAGTGAAAATTCTACACATTAATATGAAAAGTTTGGTACTTAGACTTTCTCAAGTTATTTACGAGCTTTCAAGAGATAACCCCAATAAGTTTTTTTTCTTACCAATATTTTCCCGTTATTATCATGCACAGAGAAGTATTCATATGCCAAATGAAATCTTAGTAGTATAAAGATTATCTAAAATTAGATAAGTATCCGAAAAGAGAGATAGAAGACATCCAACATATATGACTAAACTTATCGTTGCACTTACCTGTGTGTATATATATATATATGTGTGTTTGTCTTGTGTGATACCAGCACATAAAAAGAATATCAGCATCCTTTCTCTTCCTATGATTATTGTAAGAGGCGGCTAAAAAGCACTTCACAACACAAAAAAGACGATCGCCAACCCGCCTGCCAAGCGTGGCCACTGGCCATTATAGCAAAATCCTTCGTTTGGTGGTGGTGATGATGATCGAAACCTAAGAGGCTGAGCGATACAATGTTCGATTTGAGCATTATCATTAGAACGTAACACTTGAAAGCAATCTGTATGTTGAGGAAAAAAACAATATTCTTGTCAACATCGTTTCTCAAACATCAAGAGCAATAAGTACCTATTATATTGTAATGTGAAAGTTGAAGACCTCACTCAACTGCACTCGATGGCTCGATTCATCACGATGTGAAAGCAAGCTTAGCACTTACAACTTATAGTGCAACGAGATCGACATTTGTGTTTTATAGAAAACGTTTTATCAATCTTTAAAAAAATTACAATTCAACGAGTAGGTACTTTTGTAGTATTGTGTGCATAATGAATGACATTATGCGGTTAACCGATTACAACGATTTTTTGTTTTTTGATAACTTAAAGTAGTCTATCGTATTTAATTTATGCCTATTATTTACTAATTATTCCATGGTAATAATAATATCTGTTTACTAGTTTAAAATATTAGATGAACTGCATCAATGAAGCTTGTATCAATTCCAAACAAACATAATGATTTGTCATCCGCCGACTTTAAATTGATGTTTTGTTTATGCTACATGTTGAACTTTTTTGAACATTATTAGGTATTTATAGTGAACACGTAATCAAAAAAAAATGGCCTTGCTCAACCACATTCTAAAGACGTATGTACTTACCGTGATTTTTCAAAATTCACATTCTTAACCGCGATCGCGTGTCAAGCGTAAGGAAAACCGGCTCACCGCGTTTAAAGTTCATAGCACATAATGTGATTGGGATAAAATATACATTTTTGTGATTTTGTTTTTAGGAGAGAACATGGAACAATATTACAGAAGTCAATTGCTTCTGTAGCTCGTTGTCAAGAGACCTTTAAATACATATAATAGACCAATTTTATTTATACTTAACTATTAATTCATAGTTCATAGTCAGAGGAATTCAAGAATCTTATGGCAAACTCGACTGCTGCTTGCGGTTTGTCAATTTTAATAGTTTAAGTTTTCGCGTTGCACTGAAAATGTTAAGCTTACTCTTTTTAAATCATATTGTCACTCCTTATACACGTGCAGCCAGTGGACAAATTATACAAAACGGACGTATGTGGCCCCTCGCACTCAGTACAATAATGCATTCAGGGGGCTGATGGGGTTGCCTCGACGCTGCAGTGCCTCAGGGATGCTAGCAACAGCCAGAGTGGATCAGAGCCTCTCGGCCATCATTAAAAAGCGCATTGCGTCTTTGTTAAAACGGGTTAGGAGCAGCACCAACAGCCTCTTGATGCTGGTCCAGTCGAGGTTGGACGTGGACAGTGTCATAATGCAACACTGGAATCGCGTTTATCTTGTCAAAGACACCTCGATATCACACAATCATTTTTATTGTACCTAATTTTAATACTAACATAATGAGTAAGTTCTATTGTTACTAACCCTCTGGATTCTGCTTCCAAAAATAAATACATTAATTTTTTAATAACATCGCTGCATCGTCAGTGTTATTATCTCACTGGTAACTTTACCGTTTGTATTGCTGTTAACAAATTATTGTTATATAACTTATAATTTTTAATCGCGTTGTGAATGCGTTATAAGATAAACCTAACTGCTTCTGCTGTGAAGACCTTGCTATCTATCTATTACATAATTTCTTTATTCTAGGTAAAGGTAGGCATGAGCCTACCTAACCGAAAAGTTAACCTATGAACCTTTGAAGGCTCATAGGCTAGCTTTTTAGTTTTGTATTAATACTAGTAGGTAATTAATAAAGGTAATTTCGAGTTGCTATAGCATTGATGGGTCAGGCATAATCACCATGCTTGCCAATGTGGTTTGGTGATAACAAACTCGAGCAATGTTCAAAAATTCGAAACATTTTGTGCCTGGCCCGGAACCCAGGACCCTGGGATCTTGGCCCGGTATTTAAACCACTAGACCCCAGGGCGTATGAAAAAATAATAATATGCTTTAAAAAAAAGATACGACCTCCGTAACGAAGTGATGTATACGCCTGTTTTCAAGGTATCCCCAGTTCGCAATTTTCCATACTTTCTCGGATGACACAAACACCTAGGAGTTTGATTCTGATTTCGACAAAACAAGTCCTTTCAATTGCTGCTTACTTTGGTTGTGATCAGAACAATGTATTTATTAAAAATTAAAAACATCCAGTTACACTGACGCAAATCCTGTTAATACTTTTTTTATGTATTTGTGCCGGCTTTTCGAGAACATTATCTGATTTAAACACTGGTACAGAATATTGATACAGGTTTTAGCCATAGAACTTCAATGACGTACTTAGTGGCGTACGTGATAATTTAGTTTAGACGTTTGTAATTTTTTTTTTATGATGTTACCAACCGGTTTTTTTTAATTGTCGATTACATGTGTTGTGTTGTGAGTATCTAAAACGATAAATGTATATCTAATGAGTACTTACTCCGTCTTATTACTATTCTACAAAAATGTCCAAAATAAATTATAAACATCTATTGAATAAGGTGACGCGAGTCAAATGCAAAGTTTCCTTTCTTGACCCAAACGTGATCGAACCCGAGTCCTTGCGCTCAAGGCGAAAACGCCTCCCCACTGCGCCAATCGGCTTGTCCAACTAGGTATAAGATAACCCAACTGCAAAATAAGGATTAGTCACATTCGGTTAACCGAGGCTCTTAGTATGCATAGCGAGGCTCTCAAGTCAAAGACAGCGGTTAACGGTCAAGCCTTTGTGAAGACATTCACACCGATAGATGTACAATGTACTCTTACTACGTTACAACAAACCTCACACGTGAATCGATATTGCAATTTGTTTTGTATCGCGAAGTGAACTTTTGTTCTTGATCTTAAACGTTACAATTGTTGGCTTCTTTAAAGACACTAGGTACAAATTAATAATTTTAAAAATTGACTAAAGAGCGCGTATTGACTATCATCAATAACATTGTCCCTTTCTAAAGGGGAACTTCATGAAAGTCGCCAAAAAAACGAAATAAACGTATCCGACCCCGTTGGTGTAGTAGTTTGTTACGTCCACAAGAGTCCCGTTCAATTCCCAATACGATGAAAAAGTATTTTCTGAGTTATTTATTATGGTCTGTTTAGTCTCGTTTCTGTCGCAAGATGGAAGTCCTAAAACAAGTCAAGTCAGAGTCCTGTAATTTGGAAAACTTTGACTTAAACGAAAGGATAGAAACGTTTCTTGCAAACCCTAATAAATTTTACTTTCTTTTGTGTTTTTTTGTTTTTGCAGATATATCCTGCTGACAGCCAGCGGGGGCTTAGTAAAAGGGTCCCGTTGGTACCGTTTAGGTACAGCACTAAAGAGCTAAAAAACGTGCCTTCCGAAGGTCGACTGTAACCCCGCCCCCCCCCCTCCCCCCCCCCTCCTTAACATATTAATTAATTTATGTTTATTGTATGTGATGATGATGATATACGCACCTCGATTGGGTCGGAGTGCATTATGTTTTTTTTCTCAATGTCTGAGGTTGCGTGCATCATGACTATACTAACCTAATACAAAAGATTAAGGTCACAACATACATTATGTATCATTATGAATATTATTACATATGGTACGAAGTATTCTACGCGTGCAGAATTTCAATGAGTCCACAATACTCATTAACAATTAATAAATTTACGTTTCCAAAGCAACTGAAATAATTCAAGCCGAATTCGGAGAAACCAATTGAATTAGAATGAAAGTTATTGCTTAAAACGAGGGGTATCAACAGCAACTAACTACATATTTCAAATAATGTTACGAAATAGGTAAAAAATTGAATTATGACATAAGTCAAATTCAAATTTTTTTCGCATAGATTTAATTCAGTGGTTGTCCAAGATTCCGTACGCGAGGCGTTTTGAATTTGACACGGGAACTCTACCTTTTTTCGAAAAAAAAGTAGCCTAATTATGTAAAGTATTAAGTATTATGCTATTCCAGCTTTTTTTTTCTCTTTGCCAATTTAATCTAGATCCATTCAGCAGTTTTGCCGTAAAACAAACATCCATCTAAACTTTCACATTTATAAGATTAGTAAGATATGGTAAGATAAATCAACCAAAGACTCTACTTGATCAATGGACTCTACTTAGACGTTTAACGGGTACCTGGTCTACACAATACAAGAAAGAACCCGCTTGTAGTTTTTTGTCACTTAATATATAACTATACTATACTTAATCTATTTATTGTTGCAAGGTAAGTACGTAGGTGCTAATACGAGTAAACGTTCAAAGTTTCATTGGCATTTTACAAAGTACCCTTTTCTTACTCTAGCTGCAACTGCAACGAAGAACATTTTTATTGTAACTAGCTGTTACCCACGACTTCGTCCGCGTCAATTTCTGTTATTATGATCGCGATTATTTTTACATTTTTCACTAACGCTTCCCTCCTATTGGTCGCGTGATATTATATAGCCTAAAGCCTTCCTCGATGAATGGACTATCCAACACATAAAAAGATTTTTTAAATTCGAACCAGTACTTCCAGAGATTAGCGCGTTCAAACAAACAAACAAACTCTTCAGCTTTATAATATTAGTATAGATTTTCGAGAAAAACGATATCAAGTAACTAGTTATCGTGTCTAATGCTATCAAGTTTCAATAGTCGGAAAAATAATTAAACTTGTTTTGTATGAAGCGGACTCGGAATGTTTGTAATGTTCTCATCATTCAACGATAACATAAGAACTAGATACATTACATAAATGTAGATATACTGAGATCATGAAATTAATACAGTCACATACGAAAATGTTACTTTATCATCATCACCACCAGCCTATCGCAGTCCACTGCTGGACATAGGTCTCTCCAGTTGCACGCTACATAGGGGTCGTCCACATATTACGTCACACATTACGGGGGAGGGGAGGGGGTCTAACTTTTGGTGGCATTGGGCAACATAGTATGGGAATTTTCGTAAAAATGCTTGCCAAGGGGGGACGAAATTTATGGATGACCCCTTAGATCGATCATCTTATAAATATTGTGCCTTGGCAGTTATGCTATTATATATTCTTTATACTTGATATCTCATGCATGACCATAATTTAATATGTATCATCATTATGAAACTAGTTCATTATGTCAGTATTATTTACTTAACATTATGGGATTACTGAATGGATACGGAACTAATACATCTAAGAAACAATCTTTAAACGGCCCATGGTGATAACCTGTGGTGCTTACCTACTCTCAGTAAGAAGTGGGCTATCCTGGTTAAATTGCATTGCAACCTTTCTTTTAAACAAATCTCTAGTAAGCTCATTATGACGATATTTTTGGCATGTTATTTTGTATGGTATCTATTATTGTTCTTATTATTAAACAAAAATAAAGAAATTACAGACATCTCTGGGTATGTTGTTTAGCAGCTGTTGTTATTTTGAATTATCTCTGTTAAGCTAATTGTAAGTATTTACAAAGCTTATTTAATTATTGATGTCGGTCGTAGATTAATTCGATAGGATCCGTAAAGTTTTTGTGAAACATTATCAATGTAAAGGTTTGACCCTCACTCGATCAGGTAGCATACCTAGTCAATCAAATCCACTGTTGTTGCTCTAGAGATTTGACTATGCAGGCAGGCAATTATAGAGGACTTTACCTCATCATATTATAAGTAGAGACTCGTAAGAGTATGCTGAGGTAGATTAGTTTGGACCTTAAACTGTAATGTTTACGAACATACGGAATAACGGATTCTGTTAGATGATTGTCATAAATAATAAATGCATTATGATTAAATAGATAGTTTTATGTGCTATTGTCTTATTTAATTATTAATTATCAATTCTATTGCCAGTTCAATGAAATCAGTTTTTAATTTCTTATTTTTAACAATTACTATTTGAAATTATTTTAAGGCCTTGTTTTTAACATACTTTTTCTTTTAAGCGGCCATATTAGATCACAAAGGAACTGTTTCAACTTCTCACTCAAATTCACTCAATAATATTTATCAGCTATTTTTATATTCAAAACATTGTTTTTCGTTTTCTGTGTTTGACAAATCCAAATATAATCAAAGCTGTGAAAGTTGAGCATATCTTAAATTAGAAAAATCTACTAAAATTGATGATTAATTTCCATCATCATCATCATCATCATCAATCCAAGCTGGACATATGCCTTTCCAGCACGAGGTTTTTCCCTAATCTCTACGCTTGGCAGCCTTGGTGGGATTGAGATCGCGGTTTAGCCAACGGTGGAGAGAAAGATCCTGCTGTCCGTCTTCTTTTAGCAGATAGACTCCTTGAGTCGCTTTTTACGACACTCGTACGTTGAGAAGGAGTGGTGATATTCTAAAAGTATTTTTAATTATTTACTACCCCAAATTATGTCGAAAAATTACTAGGGTGCAGTTGCGGATGATACTAAATTGAAACGAGTGATTATTACGAATGTCAACTGTCAACGCAAGATAAGTGTTACGCAAACGACGGACGCAACGGCGCGGTTGCGTCTCTCTGCGCAGAGCGTGCGGCAATTGTTTGGTTTAGTAGGTACCTACCTGACACTCTCGACACTCGATGAAATATAAGGAAGCATTGTGTGTGATTGTACACTTAACAAAAGAATCATTAGATACGGCGTAATGCATTTATGTAGCTCAGCGTATAGTGAACTCGGGTATAAATATTTTTACAAATCCCTGTCAACAACAACCTTTCATCAAATAATTATTCGCTACTTATTTACATTTTCAAATAACTTATTTATCAATGGAACGTCATAGGTAGATGTATTTTAAATCGATAGCTTTTGTCATTCTTGTAATAAGCTGTCACACTTGTAAAAGTATCGTATGGAAATTATATCCTATACAGGTAGAGGTACACTAGGTTTTGCTTCTTTGTTCCTAGTTCAGAAACCCTAGTTGCACTCGGTGTAAGTACGAATAGCAGCGCAGATTTAAAGCTATATTCAAGGTCTCTGCGGCTAGATATAAATGTTGGAAACTGATCTTTAAAAACAAATGAAATAAATGAATCGTTGTTTTTCTTTATTTAAAAGATGATGAAAAAATCGACAGAGAAGTCATTTAAATCACTCAAACTCCGCCTCCCTTTCACCCTTTAAAAAGGATGATACCAAATATTTAAGTCGATTTAGCAGATACATCCGCATTTAAGATATTTATAACACCTCTTATACGGAACTCAGATACAAGTGATCCCAAAGTATTTAAATTAATAATCTGCATTATCACAATCGATTACATTTAAATCATGCAAAATCATTTAAGCGTTTGAGGTAGTAAGACGTATCGTGTCCCACTGACGCCAAGGGATTAGTAAGTGGTACCTACATAACAACAAATCGGATATTTCATATTGTATCATTTTTATACTGACATAATATTGTTTTTAAAAAACTTGTAGACTAATTTAAAAACAATATGTAAATACAAGATGTAATATAGGTAAGTACGTTATTTTCTACATCATCTGCATTACGTTATGACAGAATTGACTGGTAGAGACAGTAATAAGTCAGCCCATTGTCCTCTTGTGCAAAACAATTTAAATATATGAACGAACTAGCAAAATAAACGTTGGGTCCAGTCAATTAAACTTTTTTAAGTGTATGTAGATAGTAAAGGTTAAATTGTAATAAACAACTAAACAATGTGGTTATGTAATTTATGTTCAACGTCAATTATTTTACATAATATAGCATAACATTCGCTTTGGGGTAATGACAGACCTTGGTTCACTTTTTAAACGGTGTTCGGTAAAATAACCAAATGATATGGACGTAGTATTATTGTAGGTACTTATAAACCAGCACAGTGCATACGCCGTTCACCAGCAAGTGATGCAGAGCAATAGAAAATATTAAATTTTTTGGCATTTTATCAGGGATTATTAATTTAATTCTGATAATAATTGAAAATAATGGATTCATCCAAACCAATCGTAACCTTATCTAATCACTTTGCACCACTAATAATAATCTACTTTATAAATATTGTATAAGTAGGTAGGTTTTCACTATATCGTATTTTAATCCAAGCGTTAACGTCAGAGCCCACATGCAAAGCCTAGGATTTGTTACCGAAAAAAAAACAGAGAAAAAGCATCTTTAGTCGTCGCGTACTTTCTTCTTAATAACTTTTATATGTTTTTCAATTTAAATGTTACTATGAGGTTTACAAAGATCGTAAATCTAATCCAAATATGTTTAAAAAAAAACCATTTATAATGTAAACATATTCAGAATAAGGTAAAAAAATAGAAACCTATTATAACCAATGAAGTTGAACGATAAGTATGAAAGGAGTTTAATTTTATGCGCATAAGAATAAAAAATAGAAAATAAAACGATTATTGTACATACAATTCAAAAATATTTACATTATAAAAAATGAATCTGTGAATAACATGGAATCAACAACAATCGCTATGAACAGGGTCTTATAGGTATTTTCTTTTCTTTCTCTTCTTTAGGGTACTTTACTAAGTATGTCGAACTTTTGAAATGTTATAATGGCTCTTAGAACTTCTCAGTCCTTGGTCGAGTATATATTTAAATTTACATGCTTTAGAATAGGGCAATGATCTTATCATTAGATATTTCATAAAATGAAGTTATAATTAAGTAATCAACTAATTAATTATGATTGTATTAACGTAATCCTTAAACATTATCAACACGATATAGACCTGTGTCAGCGTAACCTATGTTATTTTTATTCGTGTAGATAGGTCTTAAATATGTATGGCGTGTATGGCCATAGCTTACCATAAATCATGATTATGAAATATCGTGTTAATAATAAACTCGTAAATAATAAAGGATGTTTTATTTAGACAGTGTATTTACATACAACAACATAAACACAATAGGACTAAGTACATAAATACTAGCATACATAATCAAAAAATATAATTAATTATGATATCAACAGACACCAAATTCTCCACATAATTACCTAAAAGTAGGTAATCATAAGACATGCTATTAAAAACTCATCATGGGTCTTGTTTTTTCTTGTCAGGAATCAAATTTAAAAAAAAAAACTTATTCAAACGGGCAATGATGTGAAAAAGTCGAATGTGAAAATTATTTAATTGTTTTGATTCTAATGAAGTTTTAAAGGAATTAGTTTAACACTACCTTCAAGAATAAAAAAAATTGGAACTCCACTATTGTTATGCAATACCTAATATTTATATCAAATAAATATTAAATAAGTCTAAATAAACACTCACCAGGCCTATAGACAAAAAATTGCAATCCCCAAAAATTTGTAACTTTTTTCCCGCGCTCGCGAAGCAAACTAGCGTAACTTAACAACTTTTCGTAACTCGGACAAGGCCACAGAATGGACACAGGCGGCCGGCTCGCGTGTTAGTGGTTCTGTGGCGACTGGCGAGCTCGGCGGAAGCGTTGTGCCGGTGCCGGGTGTGGGGTGCCGATTGTATCTGATAAGTGTTTAACAATCTCACCGTGGGATATTAGAGACAGCACAGCAAGGCATGTCTCTATTCAGTGAGCTGGTGCCAAGAAAAACACAATCGGCCTTCAACGCAGCTAGAAAGTCGCAGCAATTTATGCTAGACATGATTGATGACTATCTTAACTCAACGCATAATGCAAAATGTTCACTGGACTTTCTTACAGACCGAGCAACAATTTCCCTTTGTCTCAGCTCGGACGATGAGACGGTTCCGCATGAAAAGCACCTAAGTCTCTCTCAGTTCTCTCACCAATATCAGGTTTTTTATGTTCTGTGCATGATACGGAGGGCTGATCCTGGCTGATCCCAACTAAAATAGGAAAGTGCCAGGCAGAGAAGAAGATATATCTCCTAGGGTGCCTATCAAAACTTTTCCATATAAGTAGACATGCCATAAAATATGAAAAGTTATTTTGGACGTCCCATAATTAATTACATGAGCAGAAATTGACTCTGAAATATTATTTCGCCATAAGGTTACATTCTGTTTAATACTTTAAACAAAGGTATTGCATAATCACCACGCTGGTCAAATGCGCGTTGGTGATCACAACCAATATTAATAAAATTCGAAACCTTTGTTGTCCGACCCGGGATCGAAATCGGATCCCTGAGATTCACTAAACCAACGGGGACTATGTATTAATTCATGTCAAATTCAGTATATAAACTTGAATAAATATGTCTCAGGTGGGACTCGATCGAGCCTGCATCTCCATTATTCTCCATGCATGCCGGGCGCAGTGCTTTACCAATCGTTAGTGAATTTGCCACTAGAGGCGCTAGTGTCGCGTGAGGTCCAATATCATTCACTTTGTACTGGTTTATGCGGAATTTGTCGCATAAATTATAATTTCTTAAATTTACCTGCTGGAAAGTGATCTCCTTCGTAAAATATTGCAAATATGGATTATTTGGCGATTAATGTGAACGCTTTAAAAGCGGAATTAAGAAAAAGCGCAAAAATAGGCGGCCTCAAGAGCAACTATTTCAGAAGTTAGTTTGTTGATATTAAGATAGTTATTTATAAACAATATAACCTTAATTAGATTCAAGATATAACACTTTGTTTCGGAGCCAATCGCCTTTGATAGCTATACCTCCGGACCTCAGTCTACAGTGGCGCCAACTGGTGAGCAAAGAAACGGTAGTCCCCATTTACAAAGTGCAAAACTCCCATTTGATGAAACGTTCTACGCTGGCTCACAGCGATAAGAATATGCTTGAAAATTGACGCCTGTGACGTTGTGTCTCGGTTGCTAAATTGGTAAAGCACTGCGCCCAGTGTGCATGAAGATGCGGGTTCGAGTCCTTCCTGTGACATAATTTTTCAAGTTTAAATACTGATAATATTATTGCAATTAAGTTGCTAAAATATCATATAACAATGCCATTTTTTTTTTAAAGTTAAGCTATATTGTATTAGAGTTAGTGTGGCTTAATTTAATAACAAATATTTTCGACATTCCTTGTACTAGAACCAATCTGGGAAAGTTATAACAGCCTAAACAATCAGGACATCGATATCTTTGGTGACCCCGAGCATGTGTTCAAAAGAAAATGTAAAAAGCTCAGATCATTTAAAGGAAAAAGGTAAAAAGTTACTTACCTCGACCAGCTCATAAATTTTATTTTAATGTATCAAACTTTTTATTGTTATTTTTGTTCATATTTTACAGCTTAGTTTACTTTTGTTAATGCTGTATACGCCTGTAATGACATATCTTTTGTCTCTAGACTTAGTGTATTTTATTCATTTAATGTTTACTGTTAGGTACTGACAATGGAGTGTCAAATAAATTAAAAAAAAAACCACTCTTATAACAGGAAAACCAAATTAACTTATTAAAAACACTTATACATTTGTATTTCTGTAAATATGTGCAAATATAACTTTTGAATGGCAGTTTTTTAATTTAATTACAAACCTTTAGCGTTAGTTATGCCATGACATGTTATACAATTGCTTTGCCCCAATTTTGCTCATTTAATTCTTACTGTAAAAGATAGCAGATCAAGATATCCTTGAAACTCTAAAAGATCGTCCTTGAAAAAGTCTGATACCTTCGATGGCCCTGATTATCGCGGTCAAGACGTTAATAAACCTAATTTCTTCGTAGCCACACTCGTATAACCTACTTTCCATAATGAGAACACCACCATGACGCTTTGATTATAAAGCGTAAGGTTCAATGGATCCGATTTGATTTATTGACCCCAAGTTTTGACTGCTGTTTCTATAGCAACATTGTAACCCGTTGTTGACTGTGTTGTATGTTTGTACTGCTGTGTTTTTGATTGATCGTATCGTGTCAATTCGTGTCACTATAAATACACGCCAATGCCTTAAAACCTTTATCAGGCAATGACCAAACAGGGCCCACAATATTTTGAATTTAACCACTTGTTCCCTATATACAGAGTGTTAGCTAAATGGTATAACACGCCGAAACCAGCCTATATTAAAATACATAGGTGTGCATATAAATACTACTATGATGAAGTCAGAAATTTGATAAATGCCGAAAACCGACAAAATTTCGAAGAAGCCATTGCCTGGTTAAGGTTTAAATATACCTACTAAATCCATCGATATATTAAGTACCTATATATTACATCAATGACTAAAGCCAAATATTTTTACACAGAAACTTTAAGATTTTAAAGTACGATGTTAAAATTATATAAAGAAAAAATCTACTGTCACGTTTGCTCTCATAACAAATCCTTTTGCTAATCGAGCAAATATTTTTAATAAGTATAGCAAGCCAAGCCAATATTGCAATAATACATATCGTATAGTTTATATATATTTTACCAATATTTTTGATTATACGAGGGCATCCAAAATGTAATTAATAACTACAACTTCTGAAAGTTGTGTAGACGAAATGCGATCACCCCTTTTTATTTTACCTGACATTTAAATGGATTACACAGAACCAGATCATATGCTAACTGGTCTGGAACAGTGTTGTTCTTGTGTTAGAAGAAGCGGCTAAAGGAATACCTACTACCAGAAGAAGTCGAGCAGCATCGTTTTCTATCCACAAAGTGTCGTTCCTCCTGCCAAGCGGAGCGAATAAGAGCAAAATCCTCTTTTTGACTCTCCAAAAGGCTTCCGCCCCTGTTTTTGTCCAGTGACTGATACTGGCTGATAGTGATTATTCTGAGGATGATATGACTGTACTCTCTATCATTTGATTTGACTTATTGTGATATTTTTGTTTGTAATGTCACGAGAAATCAGAACAAATGATTCGTGTTGTGTCTACTACCACCAAGACCACTGTAGGTATGTAGGTACTTTGGAAGTGATAATTTTAATAATTAATTACTTACCTGACAAATACGAGAAATAAATCAACTTGATAAAAATGTTCACTTATAATTACCTCTGCGATAAAACTCGCTCATGTGATAATTAATTAGTATGGTAATAAATTTACGAAGCGATGAAACAGTAAATCAATTAAATAGCTAAACTTAGTTTAGAAAAAAACAGCATCAAAAAATTATTATTATTTCCATAAGTTAGCTTACCAATAAGTATGTAGTGTTGAGGTGTTAAATTAATAAATGCTAGTCTTGTCAGCTGTTGTCCCGTGACTTCAACGCGTGGATATCACACGAGAACTGTAGATACTTTTTTTTTGGGATAAGTAGGTAGGTATTAATTTATTTATTCATTTATTCATTGCATAATGTTAACAATAAATGTAACAAAACCCTGTAAGGGAGTAGCAAATTATATTATACTATTCTGATATTAAATAAGTAATATAAATTTAAGTAGCAAGCTATTCCTGCTTATCTACCTTTGCTATACCTCTTTTAATCCAGATCAAACATCCATCCAAACTTACGCATTTATCTATACTATTTATTTAATATTATAAAGCTAAAGAGTTTGTTTGTTTGTTTGAACGCGCTAATCTCCGAAAGTACTGGTTCGTATTGAACAATTATTTTTGTGTTAGATAGTTCATTCATGGAGGAAGGCTTTAGGCTATATAACATCACGCTGCAACCAATATGAGCAAAGCATCATATAACGTAACAGAATTTTCTGGGGTACCCTTGAAGAGGAATACCCTCAGAAACCTAGGTTCTGCTACGCTATAAAAGAAAATTTAGAAAGAGGGAAGTTAATGGGAACCTACCTCCCTATAATTATTCCCTAAAAAGAAATAAAACAAAAGGATAACAGGCATAACAGGCATAAGGATAACAGGCAGCACATAGGTACGAGTAGGTACTACAGGTTCATTGCAATTTCTTATTTAAATGCGTAGAATTCAAGACACAATGAACACCGTATGATCGAAAGATATCCATTATCCATTGAGCTAAAAGAGTGCTTATAAGATATAGTAAATGCCTGCCTAAACAGATTGTTCGCGGTGCGGCAAGGAAAAAAAGTTACAAAGAGGTAGGCTGGCGTTTAGGCGCAGAATGTCCAATCCGCAAAATGTCCCACGTTCGCAAAATGTCCAGTTCACAGAATGTCCAATTCGTAGAATTTCCAGTTCGCAGGATGTCCAACTGGACTTGACAAACTCAACATATTTTTGACAAATTCTCTACAACCCAGCTACAATATACATAATGAGTTTTTATAATCTTCAAATTTTTTTAATTGGCGTTCAGTGTCGTATTCAGAGCCCATTTATGAAGTTAAAAAATGTAAATCAAGTTTTAACCCGAAAATATTTTCGCATTTAAATTTTTACGGTCCTAAGCCCGTGAAGGTATGAAGGGAAAATCAAAAACTTCTACCTACATAGTATCGAATTGAATGAATGAGGTACGCATCGCGTAAAAAAAGGGTTGCTAGGAGGCCGTATCAAAAATTTTAGATTTTTTGCGGACCTTTTCTATGTGCTTTATCTTGACATTTTTGTACTGGGCTATACCAAATGAAAATATACGTCATTTTTTTTGGTCTCGTAGATAACTATATTAAAATTTGGAAGATGGTTAAAATTTAATCCTGTATAAAAAAATCGACCAAGTTCGGATCGGTTCACGCGCATCGTATGGTTCCATAGCAGGCAGGCACGTCGCAAAAGCTAGAGCTCTGCTAGAGCGAAACGATAGAGAAGAACAAAAAAGCCTTGGAAATTAATAAAATATTTTAATTTCCAAGGTTTTTTGTTCTTCTCTATCGTTTCGCTCTAGGCAGAGCGCTCGTGGTCACTTTGAGGCGTCCGTGTTAGTGGTAGAGGCGGACACAGCTCTCCTCACGATATCCGGCCACCCCTCTCGGTTGGCAGACTGTCTGGCGCAGCAGACACGCGGCCTCCCACTGCGGACTTTACTTGGTCAGTCCAGCGCATTGGTGGCCTGCCGCACGATCTGGTTCCCTTCACTTTTCCCTGTACAACCAGCCACTCTATGGAGTCGTTATCACGTCTTGAGACATGGCCGAAGTACTGTAGTATGACAGACGCTGTGTGATGTTGAGCTCTCAGAGTATGGACACGTTGGTGCGGAACTCCGTCCATGATATCATCTTCCTCCAGCACCTCATTTCCACTCGTGCACTGTCCACGTCTCTGTCGCGTAAAGAAAAATGGGGAATACCAAAGGCTTTTTTACGTAAATATATGTAATTCTTAATACGGATTTTGAAAATATGTGAACAAACTCTTACCTTGCGCCGGGTTTTTTATAGTCTCAATTAGTCTCGCGTGTACCTACACCACGGCCAAGCGCACAGCTCGTCTCGCAATTTTTCACTTTAGTTAGTAGTACCTACATAACTAGTTTCACTCTATCCATGAAATTTTATGATGAAATCATTAAATTTAAATATATCAATCTACGAGACAAAAAACAAATGACGTATTTTTTCTTTTGGTATAGGTAGCCCAGTACAAAAATGTCAGGATAAAGCAATTAAAAAATGTCCGCCAAAAATCTAAATTTTTTGATACGGCCTCATAGCAACACTTTTTTACGCGTTGCGCATCTCATTCATTCATTACGATAATATTCATAAGTTTTTGATATTCCCTTTATAACCTTAACAGGTCTAGGACCGTAAAAATTGAAAACTATGTCGCGAAAAATATTTTCGGGTGACAACTTGATTAACATTTTATACTTCATAAATAGGCTCTAAATAAATGCGATTCTGAACGCCTGTAAAAATTTTGGAAAGTGGTAAAATTTTGATCCTGTGTAACGCATCACTCGAACTTGTCGTCTCATGTGTGTGTACCAAATAAACCTTTTTTCTCTCTTTCTTTCTTTATACATCTCTTGTAAAAGACTCGAGTCTTGTAAAAGTCTATTAAGCCGTATAAGCGTAGGGCCGGTCGTTTAGGTCTAGTAGTCTTAAACGACTTGAACGACTGACTAAGTCTTATTATGTAAGACTAACAGAACAGCTAAAGTCTTATTTTTTAAGCAAATTCGTGTAAAGAGAGGCTAGTCTTATTTTAAACGACTTAAAGGACTTAAAGGACTAAGTCTCTTTCATCACTAGTATGAATAATCGTTACAGAAGCAAAATCTATTACAACTTTGAAAAGATTAAATAAACAACACATTTTGAAAATTATCTCTACCCAAAAAAAAAAACAATGAATATGTAGGTAAATAAAAAATAAACAGTGGCTGCCACCTAAAATTTATGTAATTGATGTGTGTATTTTTTTTGTTTTCGTGTAATTTGCTGTTTACAGGTGGACACTTTTTAAACTTGTACCTTTTAAGGGGGCATATAACATGGTTCTCCTTTCTTCTAGTCTCCATGCCCTAAAGAAAGAGTTTAGAAAACGAGGTTTTAAAATGTTTATGTAGATATTTTCTAATATAACATGGGTTCCGAATTCAGCTCTAATGGACTGTAGCATAAGTGCCTTTATTATACTTTCCATAAAAGGTGAACATTTTTCAGCAACATCATTTCTTAAACATCGCTTAGGAATTCAGTTTTAAAATGAAACAAATGGAAAAAATGTGATCTAGTAAAAAATTTATTTAAATTTCGTTTTTGATTGTATGAAACTTTTTTAAGACGAGGAATAATTTTTAAAGCAGTTAAATTATATAAATATTAAGTAAATTACAGTTTCAAAAAAAACAACAACTTATCCCTTTGAAATCAATATTTAAAACTAGAATTTATATCATAGTAATTCAAAAGCATAATTATGATGTTAATGCCCAAACTATATAATTTAACTTGTGATCTTTGAAATGTGTTAATCACCCATACGTTTTAAAGAGTTAGTTATGTAAAGGGTTAGGTTATTTTATTATGTGTTACATGAGTAATTTTACAAATGACTTGGCAGCATAGTCTCAAATCTTAGCCGGTTACTGAAAAAGAACAAAAACAATCTTGTCAGAGTTTTACGCGGGAAACGAAAAGCGTAATTTTTGTGAAATTATTGCGGCATTTATTGATATGAAGTGGAAAGTTATGATAATGTGCCAGCAAGTCGGATAAATCAAATAAAACTGAGAAACAAAGAAATGAGCTCCTATTTGACTCAGCTCCACGTTTTCGCGTCTATCTTATGTGGTCTTTGAAATGTATAAACCAGCCATACATTTCAATAAATAAGGTTAGTTTAGGGTTAGCTTAGGTTAGGTTATTATTCCCTGACCTTCCGGTTGGTGCAGGTCTTGACCGGACACGGCTGTTTTGGTCACTACCTGCACCACGTCGCCCGAAGGGAGCCAACGCCCCGGTGCTACGAGTGCGGCGCTGACGATGATACGGCGGAGCACACGTTTGAGATGTGCACCGCATGGTCGGATCAGCGCCTCGCCCTCCGGGCGGTCGTGGGGCCCAACCTCAGGCTGCCAAGGGTAGTCAGGGCAATGCTCGGTAGCCAGAGGAAGTGGGAGGCGGTGGCCACCTTCGCTGAGGAAATCATCTCAGCGAAGGAGGCCTACGTGCGGGCCCGCGAGGACAATGCCCTTGCGGACCCGGTCAGACGCAGGCGAAGGGGGGTTAGGAGGAGGAGGTATGCACATCTCCTCTCCAACCCTTAAATAGGTCAGTGGCACGGTTCGGGGGACCCGGGTCACACCAAACGACCTGACTCGTCTGGGGGGCAATCCACGTGCACCGGACTGCCCCTCCATAGGCGTGGAGGAAGCCCTGGCATAAGGCCGGGGCGCACCGCCAGGGTCCGAAGATTGCTTCGGCCAGCCCGGACCCAGGAACGGCGGTTTCGTGCAGGGTGCACCCTGGGGGTTATTTTAGTGGGTATGCCTACCAGACCCTTCTTTACGAGAAGGGTTGGCGGTGGGAAAGTCCCACATAACCCGTCCTTCCCCCAAAGTGACGGGTATGCGTAAAGCATTTCCCCACGGGAGACCAAAAAAAAAAAGGTTAGGTTATTATTGTGTTTGTAAGTATTTATGGTAGGTATTTTATGGATTTTATTATGAATGATGAAATTCACACTAATGACACGGCAGCATGGTCTCAGACCTCAGCTGGTTTGGAAATAAACAATATTAATTTAAAAAAAAGACGTGTTGCACTCGGAGACTGCCGCGTGCCGCGGTAAAGCTAAGCATTTTTTATCAACTTATGCAATTATAAAACTAAAAAAGTTGTGCGTGTACTAGTGTACACACGTAAGAAGTGAAACTTCTTTATGGCCTTATTTTTCGAAAAATGATCTACATGCAACTTTCCAGAAATTGGTTAAATTGGTTAAATTAGTTAAATTGGTTAAATTGGTTAAATTGGTTAAATTGGTTATATTGGTTAAATTGGTTAAATTAGTTAAATTGGTTAAATTGGTTAAATTTGTTAAATTGGTTAAATTGGTTAAATTGGTTAAATTGGTTAAATTGGTTAAATTGGTTAAATATTATTTCACTTTACCTTTTTGCTATCGTCTGAACCAACCGTGGTAGGGGCAAGAAAAAGATGGCGCGTAACTGAAAAATCTGACGCGTCAATGTGACGCAAAACGTGACGGTAAATTTTTTCCAACGCCCATAATAAAGTTTCACTTCAAAAAGTATCACCGCTGTGCCGGTCTGAATTTCTGGATTCGGTCTCCACCAATGATATTTAAAAAGTAAGTAAGTAAAACTTTATTTGATATTTTAGCAACTTAATTGCACTTATAATATCAGTATAAAAAATTTTCAAGTTTATATACTGATATTGTAAGTGCAATTAAGTTGCTAAAATATCAAATAAAGTATATAAATAGCTGTTTCATCTTAACTGACTGTCAAACATCTGCAAAGATGTTTCTTTCGGGTGTTAAGGGTGCAAACTCCTAACATTTGATGAAACAACGCCGGCTCACAGCGTAAGAATATGCTTGAAAAATTCGCGCCATGTCGCAGTGTCTCGGTGGCCTAATGGTATGGCGCCCGCCCGGCATGCGAAGAGATGCGGGTTCGAGTCCCGCCTGAGACAAAATTTTTCAAGTTTATATACTGATATTATAAGTAAGTAAAAGTATTTTAAAAGTACTTTTTAAATATCATTGGTCTCCACGCTCAAGGTCGCGATAGAAGCTATGCAATAGCTTCATTTTACAATTTTATGTAGGTATTTTCTTATTTTGACTTTTGTAATTAAAATTTTCTGTTATTTTAGCAGATATGGTTACCATATATAGGCAACCATACTGTCAAAATCCTTATTTTCTTCTAAATTCTTTTAAATTTCAGAAATTCAAAATTGTTCGATCGTGCCTCGCCCCGAGTGTTAGGTTAGGTTTTTTTCGTTACGGAATTTCTGGATTCGGTCTCCACGCTCAAGACCCGCGATAGAAGCTATGCAATAGCTTAAAAAAACATACTAACATGATCAATCAATCAATCAATCAGCCTATTGCAGTCCACTGCTGGACGTAGGCCTCCCCAAGGGCACGCCACAGTGCACGATCCCCTGCTTTCCTCATCCAGCCACTACCAGTGACCTTCTTCAGGTCATCGGTCCATCTGGCAGGGGGGCGTCCTACACTAAGTTTGCTGAGACGTGGTCTCCATTCGAGAACCCGTCTACTCCAACGCTCATCGGTTCTGCGACAAATATGGCCAGCCCACTGCCACTTCAGCTTGCTATACTTTTGGATTATGTCCATAACTTTGGTCCTCTGCCGGATAATCTCGTTACGGATTTTGCAGCTGGGTTATGTAGCGTTTGGGAAGTTGCGTCATATCTTGTCGTCGTCACTACCGCAATGCCTGAAGAGTAGGGTGTTCAATCAGTACGTCCTACCCGTCATGACATACGGAGCTGAAACGTGGAACATGACGGTCAGGCTGGCCCACCGACTGCTCGGTATGCTCGGTATTTCGCTGCGGGATAAAACCCGTAACTAACATGATTTAAATATTAACCTGGATCGAGTACTTCTATATCTCATATTTTCAAATATGCCCACACTTCTAACGACTATAATAGTGGGCAGTTAAATGTGCCCGGTGAGTATATTTTTTTACATATTATCATTTAAAAATAAAAAGTTTTAATTTATAAAAAAAATTAACAGCCATTGTTAATTAGTTTTGTTTATTTATTTCTTCAAAAGATTTTCCTGTATCATCTGCCGTGCCGAGTGAGCTCATGAATGGCAGTAAGTGAAAAAGAACAAGTAAACAAAAATTTACATTTTGATGATTCAATCCCTGATTAATGACCTTTAACAGGATTATCTTAGTTATGTGAATTCCTTAAAGTTTCCATCTTCAAATTCTTAAGTTGACATTCATTTGAGACGCTAAACGTAAAATAAAATATTGTAATTTCTCCGGAATCATTCAAGATAAATGTCGACACTAGTATCGATAAATTTGATTCATACTCTAGCGCACATGTAAAATATTTCGATGAACTACCTAATTATCCACCAAAATAATGTAAATAATCAATACATAGAACTTTATCTATACAAAATATTAGAAGGAACAAACGGATTGAAATAATTTTATGTTTACAACATAACAACAAGATCAAATTCAACAAAAATAACGCGTTTTTACGATGACGACGTAGTCATCTGTAAAATGAGCATATTTCTGGATTATTTTTGTGGTTGACACCACAGGTACTCACAGAACATGTGACCGTTGTTAAAAAAAAATTATTTACTTTAAATAATCTACGTACATCGTATAGATAATTCCTTAAAATTTTAAAGCTTATATCGCAGTTGGCACTGGATGTCACTTAGTTTTCTTTTTTTATCTTGCTAGATTTCCTTAAGAGGTTTTCTTCTATCTCCCAGGCTTTGTCCGTCTATTATATCCTAAGTTTATGGTATATATTTTAAGTCTAAGACTTTCTGCTAGACATTTCGGACTGCTATTATGGTTGTCATCAAAGTCAAACAATTAGTGTCAAATTATGAGGTCTGGGGGCTTACCATCAGCTTATAGCAAGCCACTCAATTTCCAGGCAGTTCAACAGTAGGGCTGCTTTTGCCCTGCTAAAAATCATACCATAACCGCTGAAAAGCTGAACGACTTTAGCACCGCTAAACCAAAAGGTGAACTGCTAAGCTTGTCTATGGTCTGTTTGTCTGCAGATTGCATGAACGAGACAGAGCTATACTGGTTCAGATAAATCTGTCTCTTTTTAGTTGAAAACGTTCAAATACACAAATACATGATTTATTCCAAATTACCGGTTTTTGAAAAACTTTATACTTATTGGATTTTAAAGAGAAAAAGTTCATCTAAATGTTGCTATTTTGCAGGAGATTACTTAAAATACTCAATTCTAGTAAAATTACCTTCTTGGCGATAGTAATTAATGTACAGTGTTGGGTTATTGAAAATGTGGATAGACATTTTAACGTGATCATGATTGGAACGGTTCTGCCTGCATTTTTGGCGGTAACATTCAAAAATTGAAGAAATATTCCATTTTCCTGGAGTAGTACGTACGTTCGACTATTTTATATTTACAGTTAAACATTGAGTTAAACCACATGAGTAAATATTTATTCATGTGGTTAAACCATATTTTCACAATGTCATACTTGTGTGAAAGTATTGAATAAAGTAAAGTGGAATTGTAAGTAATTTTATTAAAATATTAGTATAAAAAAGTGATCATCCATTGACTTTCAGTGAAAACCAACAAAAAAAAAACGCCTAGTTTCTCACACCCAATTGTATAACCTTTGGGAATAACAGTTAACAAATCTTTAACAGCTGGAGACCACTCCAAGCGAATGGAAAGGGTGGCAGAAATTTTAATTCTGCGGGTGATGTAGTCATAAAATTAGGGTTTGAATGAAGTTTCTGGTTCAGTTACACTGTGTAGTAAAAGACTACTACTACTTTTTACATGGGTATTATAATAATCTATTCTATTTTAGTACTGACTGGGTAGACTAAATGCAAAAAATAAAACATAAAATAATTAATGATTCAAGGAGAGGAAGAGGAAACAGAAAATTATATTACATATTAGGTATTCTCTACCAGTCGAGCATTTGGTTAAGTAGACATGTTTTGTAGAATTTTTGCAGTAAAAAAAACAAACACATGATTTCATATATGTAATATAATTACAAAAAAATATATTTCAAACCCATATTAAAATAAAAAAGACATAGGTACTTAATATAACAGTACTTCAGTTTAAACCCTAAATTTAAAATCTAACAAAACAACCATAACTTTCTAGGTATATGTATTAACTGGTCGGCTACCGAAGTTGTGGAATCGAGTCATAAGACAATTTATTTGTGTCTGGAATTACAAGGGGTTAAAAAATACATCAATACTTAAGCTTATTGGTGAACCTCTTCATCTGTGAGATAAATTTGCTTGATCTGTGAGATAATTGATTGGCTGCATTGCAAAATGTTATGTAGGATTACAAATGCTTTTGCAATAAGGCTAGCTACCTGAGGTTGGTAATGAACCATTGAATAAGAGTCTGTAGAACACCTATAATTGATCTCTCTCTGGCATTAAGAGTTTTTACATGTCTCTGTATAGGTATAATAGGCTTCAGAAAATTCTAATTCTGCTTTAACAATTGTTGTCATCATAAATTTGAGCGGTGAATATCTAGAATCACCTACAATAAAAGGAAATATTCATTAATTTTATCATCTTTGTAAGATTGCTGCAAATGTGTTATATAAGAACTAAAACTTAGTTGTGTTTTACACCCAGGCAATATTTAAACAAACAAAATCAGCAACATATTCATAACACAAGGGTTTTAGGTGCTATAACCTGTAAAATATGTTTCTTTATCTTTTCTTTTTACTCAATTGAACGGAAAGGACATATCTTTAAAGTTAAACTAAAATGTGTATTGTATGTTTACCTAAAAGCCATATGCTATAGTGCTCAGTTCATTCAAGTGAGACTACAAAGGATGATTAGACCATATTTTATTGTAAATTAAATGAATCATAGCCATCATTTACACTTATAATTTCCATGTATTTGTTACAAATCTGAAAAAAGTATTACACATAAATATTAGTAAGAAAGAAGAGTTATAAAATTTGAAAGTACAGTTTTTTTAATATATTCTATTGTATATACCTATTACATCACAAAACCATGCTAACAATTTTGACGAAATTGTATTTTCATTTTGGTAAATGATGATATAAACATTTTATACAAAATACTAACTCAAAGACCTTCAGGTTTCTTTACACTGTAATTAGGTTCCTTAATCTATAATGAAACATGTAAATTTTCACAAAACTGCTGAAAAAAGTCTGAGAAACGCATAAAATATGTCGAAAAAGTTAGTCTCCTAGTAACTTCTTCAAGATGGCTAGGATGACATTAGCTTAGCTCAAAAGGACGTTTACCTGCTGTCAAATTGAGTGTCATGGTATGAAAAGATTGAAAAGTTCATAGTAAAAAAATGGTGAACGGTTTAGAAACGTCGACGTAAATTGGCCTGCCACAGGCCTGCTAAAAACGATGTCATAGTACAAAAGAGCAATGCAGTCCAATAGCAGTCCTGCTTTAAGAGCTAATGGTAAGGCCCCTGTCACTGTCAAATATTTTGTCTGTCAATGTCAATCTGTCTTGTTGTCAAAATCATTCAGGCTGGCAAGCAGGCGGCCGGTTGGATTTCTGTAACAATAATTTCTAACATAATTTGTACATTCTCGTTGTTTTAAAGGTTTATCCGTCTTGATGTTTCTTAAAATGGCTCACTTTAAACTAGTATGTTCTACGAAAGCATCAGACGTTATTCCAGTCAATAAGTACGTCTCTGAAAAAACTGGAATTACCGTGATTATTGCAGAAACTGAGGGACCTCTTGTGAACGGATTCTTCTGCCTTGGTAACGTGCATGTCCTTTTAAATCATTGTTGAAATTAAAAAATGGGAAATAATGAATCCTTTTTGTGCACAATTTTAACAAATGTACTTTGACGTTTTTTTTTAAATACTTTGTGTATTAATTGTTTTGAAAATAACATCCAATGTAATTCTAAATAGCTACCGAAGCTCATGACGATGATGGCCTTCCACACACTTTGGAGCATCTGATTTTCTTGGGGTCAAAACGATACCCATATAAAGGCATATTGGACCTCCTTGCAAACCGCTGCATGGCTCATGGAACTAATGCGTGGACAGACACAGACCACACATGTTATACTATTTACACTGCTGGAGATGCAGGAATGCTTACCTTGCTACCAATATACTTGGACCATATATTGAACCCAACACTCACAGAACAGGGTTTCTTGACTGAAGTCCATCATGTTGATGGTGATGGTGAAGATGCTGGAGTTGTGTATTGTGAAATGCAAGGGCGTGAAAATAATGCGGATAGCAGGTTAGAAGTACATCTGTTTCAGTATACTGTATTCTGAAAAACAACCAAAACCATATAGGTACCATTATAGTTGTCCAACATCATCATAACATTTCCACACTTCCGATTATGTACAGATCTCAGAATCCCAAGAACATGTAATAATATGTACCGAGTAGCAGTCAAAATTTTGATTTCTTACAACTTATAGACCTCAATCAAAGCAAAACATACATTTTTATGTGTTATTAGAGGATTATTATCTCATGTTTTCTTTATTACACAAAGCTAAAGTGTTTGTCATTCTGTATTGTACTTATATTCATGTGTTTTTAAATTTTAAAATGTAGGTATATTAAAATATTTTGTATCAATAAACTGTAACATGTATTTATTAATGTACACCATGCTTTTCGAACCACCTGTAGAACGAACGAAACTAACACAACTTTCTTTTATGTATACATGTAAGAATATATAAAGAAGACATATACAAAAAAAATATTTTATCTAATTCTTTAAGTGGGTACCTAATTATTCTTTTTTTTTTCATAGATGTGAGCTCCGTTTGTTGCGTGCCATGTATCCTGACAGTGGATATTCAGCTGAGACTGGAGGAATTATGAATAATCTCAGAACATCGACAGATAACACAAAAGTAAGATAATTGAAAAAAACACCGGTAGCACTCCGGGAGTGCCGGCAGAAGTGAAAACTTTAGTATTAACGTTGTGTTTAATTATAAGTACAAAAATACTATCATTTATGAGGTAGAATACAATGTTTATTTATTGCGCTATCGTACACAAATATGACAATTTACATGTTATTATTCATAATATTATATCGTTATTTATTTATATATTACATTAATTTTTATCTCTTAGAAAAATCAACTTTCATCCATAATTTCGACGACTTTTTCACCATCGTTATTACCAGAATCATCATCGCAAATTTCTAAAATTGATACAATCGGTTTATGATAGCTGAAGTAAGAAACAAACAGTTTTGATTCGAATCTATTTAAGTGTCTAATAAAGACCACATCAATTGTTGTTTTGTATTTCGTTGTGCTAAAATTGCGATCATTTGACATAGTTAAACCAAATTCATTATTTAAAAATTCAATTAATGATTGATTTTTATCCTCTGCAAATTTGATATTGAAATCTCCACTCAAAATCATTGGCAATTTATCAAAGCTTTTTCCAATTTTTTTTTTGAAGCAATGCAGATGCGTCATGAGAATAAATAAATAAGTTTTCATACAAGAAGTCTCTTATAACACGCAAAGACTTATTTGGAGAGATGTAAACAGCAACCATAATAATGAACTGATTATCACCAGAGTGGCAACGACTTATACAAATATCACCAACATCAGAAACATTAGCATTAAACATGCTATTGTATTTCACATGCACATCCATATAATTTGTGCAATAATGAATTGAGTTCTTATTTTGATATACAGCTACTCCTCCCGCTGGACGATCATTTCTTCTGAAACTCGCAACAAAGTTGAAATTTTACTCATTTCCATTCACTACTTCATCATCACTTTTTTCATTAATTATTAAACAATTCACATATACGAGTACACAACAATGTGGTTACTACACAACAGTCAAGCCATCAGCTGTTACCATCCTTGGATACGCGTGGCACGCTGTACATAAACACAGACGGACATTCGCGCAAGCGCCCTGTGCCGCCTAAGCGGAGCAGCACACTCAGGCACGGTAGAAAGAGTGGGAGATACTAGATCCTCTCCATTCCCCTCGATCTTACGCTTTTTCGATCAGCATCACGTGACCCTAACGCGAGTTTGGAAGTTTTTACCCATCCAACAAAAAGTGCTCAGCGCCGCTAAAGAAGTTTTCACTTCAAAAATATTTTGTGTAGATATCATTTATTAAGATCAAGTATCATATATTTTTTGATTTTCAGGTAATTGATTTCCATACTAAGTTTTACCGAGCAGAAAACCTTACTATAATACTAACTGGACAAATAGCTGCAGATGATGTTTTCAAAGCAATAGCTATTGTTGAAGATGATATCATTGCTAAGGTGAGTGATGATTATGACCAACACTTTTATCCTCCTACTTGTGCATTTTTTATGATAATTGGTTTGTAAGGGCCAAGCCACACATATGTTTCCAAAGATGTAAAATATTTACCACAAAGCAAAGTTTTTGAACAAATATTCACTTTTTGCTCTCTCAATAAAGCAGTACCAAAGACAAGTATCAATTAAGTTAATTAGAAACATGTATCTGCTGTTCATCTCCCATTGACAAATGAAGTGACCGGAAGCAGCACAGCACAGCCTTGTAGTGTAGTTTTGGGTGACGTAGTCCATAGAGCTTCTTGTATTACGACTCACGCCCCCGCATTCAAACTGTGCTGTTACTGACATGCCTTTGTGTGTTCCCGCCGCACTCTGGAACTGCCGACAAACGAGGAGGCGCAGGAGCATCTTGGTAGCGGGTTATTCCCAGTTGCCCCACTTGATACGCCGCGCCGTGAAGTATAACTACTTAAATATTTTTCCGTATGTTGCAAGAAGCGTAGTGAAAAAATTAGTTTCAGTATTTCGCATCTGTGAGAAGATGCGGGTTCGAGTCCCGCCTGAGACATAATTTTTCAAGTTATAATTGCAATTTAACCCTTTGACGATCGGATATATCAGACACAATTAAAATCAATTGTTATCGAGACAACCGTTTGTCTCATGGGGCTTGAAGCGCTACTTGCTTAAATATCAAATAAAGTATAAAAAATTTGTTTGTTTGTTTTTACACAAAAATACTAATAGGTACTCCTTAATACTGTCACGATAAGTTTAGATTTCATTTTTTTATATTCCATTAGATAGACATCATTTTTCATTTGGCATTCATAACCATATTATTCAATATTTAAACAATTAATACATTTTTCACATCGCTTCTAGTAACATTTAGAAAAAGTATCTAGTTATACTTTACGGCGTATCAAATGGCAGCACCTGGGAATATTTATTTATTTTATTTAGTTCAGTGAACAATATACATTGTGTTATAATAACCATTAAAAGTGAAATTCCCAGTTGCCCTTTCGAGTAGAGGCACCGGGGCAACTGGGACAGCTGGGATTCCCAGTTGCCCCCCAGTGGGGGCGATGGCGGTGGGGGCGATGCCGGTGGGGGCAACTGGGAATAACCCTTGGTAGCGAGGCTAAGCAGTGCAGCTGTTGTATAACTATGGTGGCCATGTTAGCATGACACATTTCGGGCAGGGCAATAGCAGAGTATCGCAGCGCGTCAGAAATGGTTGACAACTGTTGTATTTTTTACAACCGCGTAATGGGTATCAATGCAAATATTATCGAATCAGTACGTAAAATAAATGTTGATTTGATTTTGATGACAAATTCATTCTTTTTCGAAGGGAAAAATCGAAGGCGATCCAAGAGCACCCTGATTTCTTAATCAGTATTGTTCGACATCTTGTAGCTGTTTGCTTATTCCGTCCTGCTGAACGCGATCCCGCATTGCAACAACTTTGAAATTGCCGCTTAGTTTTACGTTCCATCTCCCGCCCTGCTACTGACCCGCTCTGCATCTGTCTTGCATTTGGTGTGAATAGCTCTTTAAAGTACAATTTTTAATTTCGTTTTATTTTAAAGCTTGTTATCATTATCACTAGCAAGTAATCACTTTATTATATTCTCTCAAACAGCTATTTGTTTGTGAATAATCACATGTTTTCGCACATCTACACATTTTAACTTGTTTCCTTCTTTCAAACTCGATACGATTAGTCATAGATTTGTAAGAGTTCTACTTGTGATTATCTTGATTGAAATTTATGCAACTATTTTTATTATCCTTATTCTGAATGAAACATAATGGTCAAAGTAATTAAACATAATTTCAACATAATAAAAGTCTTTCCGTCGATAGCAATGTAGTTCTATTTGTGATGCTATTGGCTTCTAAATAGTTCAGTAGAATCTAAACATTCGGATACTAGAAAAATAAATATATTTTTGTACAAATTCGTACTGTCCGACCGAGTCGACCTGCGCGTCCTCATAAATGTGCCCTCTGGCAAACACTAGATAGGTACATGCCGTGACACATAGTTTATTATTGTCTCATTTTGCTAATGACTGGTACAAAAAATCAATAATATAATGTTTTTATACGAGAACTCATGTGTTAATTGTAATTAATAACCGGCCAAGTGCGAGTCGGACACGCGCACAAAGGGTTCCGTACCAAAAAGGCCAAAAAATCGGGTTTGTTGTATGGGAGCCCCCTTTAAATATTTATTTTATTTTGTTTTTAGTATTTGTTGTTATTATTTGTTGTTATTGCGGCAACAGAAATACATAATTTGTGAAAATTTCAACAGTCTAGCTATCGCGGCTCTTGAGATACAGCCTGGTGACAGAGCGACGGACAGACGGACAGACAGCAAAGTCTTAGTAATAGGGTTCCGTTTTTACCCTTTGGGTACAGAACCCTAAAAGTTAATGTTATTGATAAACTTGTAGTACAGATTATATGTATTGCCAATTACCAATGCTGATTTTGGCTCTTTACTTTTTCCTGTCATTCATAATGCGCATCTCAATGCTTGCATTAGGATCTAGGTACGTGAATTTTGGTCTAGTAACGCTCCGTTGGTTCTGTGGTTTAAATACCGGGCCAAGATCTCGGGATCCCAGGTTCGATCCACGGGTCGGGCAACAAAAAAAGTTTCGAATTTTCGAACGTTGCTCGGGTTTGTGATCACCAACCCGCATTTGGCAAGCATGGTGATTATTGCCAGTTCCCATCATTGCTGTGGTAACTTGAATTCAATGATAAAGGCCTTTTCCCTGCAGTGGGATGATAATAGGCTGTTACTACTCTACACCCCGTTGGTCCAGAGGTTTACTTAAAATACCGGGCCAAGATCTCGGGATCCTGGGTTCGATCCCCGGCTCGGACATAAAAAGGTATTGAATTTGAAAACATTGCTCGGGTTTGTGATTATCAACCCGCATTTGGCAAGCGTGGTGATAATGCCTGTACCCATCATTGCTATGGTAACCTGAATTCAATGATATAAGCCTTTGGCCTGCAGTGATATAATTATAGGCTGTTATAACCATACCATTACAATGTAAATTTTCTCCTAAACCAAGCACATCAGAATTTCTGGAATTTCATCTATGGACAGCAGTAGCAACAGCTATCATTTATTTCACTTTTCTATGCTTCTTAAAATTTTTACTCAAAGAGCTCCAAATTGAATTTCCATTCGAGACGACTTCGAGACCATGGCCATATGACAATAGTGTGTAGTCTAGCGCATATTTAATATTTTATTTATTATCTTCAGAGAGAGACGCAACCACATGAGGATTGGACGAGGCCTTGGCAGACGATCCCCCCGATGCCCAAGTACGGAGAGCTCAAAGAACAGTGGCCCGCCGACACGGAGGACTGCGGACAGGTTGAGTATATCTCTATAATTATACAGTACTAGCTGTTGCCCGCGATTTCGTTCGCGTCAAATGATATGAATAATGTTCCCCGTTTTTGCAACATTTTTCACTGATGCTTTGCTCCTATTGGTCGCAGCGTGATGTTATATAGCCTAAAGCCTTCCTCGATAAATGGACTATAGAACACAAAAATAATTTTTCAATTCGAACCAGTACTTCCTGAGATTAGCGCGTTCAAACAAACAAACAAACAAACTCTTCAGCTTTATAATATTAGTGTAGATGAAATTTTAATCACCTTCCAAATTTTAATACAAGAGTCTACGAGACAAAAAACAAATGACGTATTTTTTCTTTTAGTAAGTATAGCCCAGTACAACAATGTCAAGATATGGTACTTAGGAAATGTACGCCAAAAATCTAAAATTTTGGATGCGGCCTCCTAAAAACACACTATTCCGCTTAATACCAAAGATATCAACGGATAAAAAGCCATAATTTCATTAGATATAGCCCGAATTTTAAAATGAAAAGCCACAACTTTGAAATTAAGGCTTTTCTTGTTAGTAATTCTGTTTTTCTAATGTGAAAGGCCATAATTTAAAAAACGCCCTTTAAAATTAGCAAACAGTAATGTTTTATAAATTTAATCGCATAAACAAAACCATAACTTCCAATTATGACTTGTCCTAATAGTTTTTCTGTTATATTATATTACACCTTCTGGACTTGTCATAAGGTTTAAAACATTTTTTTTTGTCTAAGATGAGATGGAAAACCTTGTGAAGAAGGAAGAGGTGCAACAATGTCCACGTGAATAAATGAAAATCTAGCGCGAGGTAGATCGAATGTGCCCAAAGAAGTCGACACATGGCGATTCACCTTGGCGCGTTGGCATGCGAGACATATTCGTGACCACTCTCGACAGTCTTTTCGCACACCGGGCCAGACGAAGCGTTCTGCAACTAACTTGGCGGTTGCGTTAGCAGGCAGAGTTGTTTACGAAGAGGTTTTGTCACGAAGGGTCTGGGTGAAGAAGTACTTATATCACAGTATATTTCTGAACTACGTTGAGAATTTTCAGTTTTTTGAGGCGAAGAGCTCAGATATTGAGTACCTTCGGGATCTGCAGGTTGTGATGAAGCAAGAATATCGAAATCGATTGGCATTTGCAATTCATCGACTCGCAATAATGTGTCAGCAACGACATTATCTTTACTGGAAATGTGGCGAATGTCAGTCGTAAATTGCGGAATGTAATCGAGGTGGCGGAATTGACGAGGCGAGCAGTTACTTTTCCTTTCATGGAAAGCGTAACATATCGGCTTGTGGTCCGTGTATACCACGAAATGTCTTGCCTCCAGCATATAACGAAAGTATTTTATACTTTCGGCTAAGAGCTCGCGGTCGTAAGTGGAATATTTTTGTTGAGATGGACTTAGTTTCCGGGAAAAGAATGTCAGTGGCTGCCATGCTCCATCCTTGAACTGCTGTAAAGCGGCACCCATAGCCAGGTCCGATGCATCTGTAACCAGAGCGAGATTTGCTTGGCTATCAGGGTGAGCAAGAAGAGTGGCGTTAGCGAGGCTTACTTTGCACTTTTCAAAAGCCTGAACAGTGTCTCCGGTGAGGTCGATGGTTTGGGATGCTTTTACAGAGCCGGCAAGTAAAGCATTTAGCGTGGCTTGTATTGAAGCTGCGTTTGGAAGAAAACGCCTATAAAAATTCAGCATGCCCAAAAATCGCCTGAGCTGCTTTCCTGTCTTAGGCACGGGAAACTTGTTGATCGGCTCCACTCTAGTGTTCAGCGATTGAGTACCAGCTTCGGAAATCCGATAGCCTAAAAATTGTACCTCACTTGCGCCGAACACGCATTTTGATGTGTTGTTGACAATTCCGTACTCTTTCATGCGTGAAAAGAGCTGTTCGAGATGGGTCACGTCGTCCTGCTCAGTTTTGCAGCTCACCAACAGATCGTCGACGTAAGGATAGCAGAAATCGAGGCCCCTAGTCATCTCATCGACGAATCTTTAAAATGTGGAGCCAGCATTTCGCAAACCGAAGCTCATGTATGGGAACTCGTATAAGCCGAAAGGTGTCGTGATGGCAGTTTTCTTTATATCGTCGCTGTGGACCGGAATTTGATTGTATGCTTTCGCTAGGTCGATTGTTGAAAATATTTTTTTTTACAACCATAAATCGAACTTGCGAAATCATGTATGTGCCTAATAGGACGGGGATAGTCCTAGAATTGAGCAAACGGTATTCACCGCAAGGTCTCCAACCGTTATCCTTCTTAGGTACAAGCTGAAGTGGTGAAGCCCAAAGACTATCGGAGGGACGTACAGTACCATAATTCAGCATTAGCTGGAATTTCTACTTGGCAATTTGAAGAAGGAAGTCTGCGGGGGTTGCAAAATATTATATATATGAAATAAACAAGGTTATATTTATCTTTTTTACAATAAGTACCTAATTATTTACCAATGTACCTAGCCTTTTTCATAAAATGTTCTATTGAAATACTTATCAAGGTCATAATTAGGGATTCTGATACCGGGATTCGTTTTTAGTACCTAATGATCTTTTTCATAAGTGGCAACACTTTCGAATGATGGTGTATTATTAAGTTTCCTTCAGAAAGTATTTTGGTAAAAAAATCATATCAATACCATTTTTAAATTTGAAAACACACTTGGATTTTTTTGTCTGTTCTTAGGTGGGGGAACTGAACCCATGTTTTTCGCATACCGGGTGACTGCTCTGACCACCCAAGCTACCCAAGAACGTTAGTTCCCTGGCGAATTTTTGCAAGTGTTTCTTACGCTGTTAAAGCCAGCGTCATTAAATCAATGTTGAGAATTACTCTTACAACATAAAATGCCTTCAAGTGTGTTTTGACGTGACAACGTCTTAAATTAGGTTGCGGCTGGGAGTCACTTATGAAAAAGTGTAACGCTCGGTAACGTTACGATGAGTCACCGAACGAGAGAGAGGCCCGCCGAATGCCTTGCGTCTCTCTCCCACTCAACTATGATCGGTCTGCCGCGCGCGCAGCACTAGAGAATTAGGCGCATTGAATCGGCGCATGCTTGTGTCTCTGTCTTTGTCTTTCTCGAACGTTCTTGGCGTTGGAAAAACAAGAAAGCGTCATAATACAAGTTCACACGTGTGGTTAAAGTATCGTCAGCTGTGTCTGTAGTGAAAATGTGGAGTGCTTAGATTTTCTATAGTTAAAATTTGTGCAATTCTTATTTTCATTCAATTCCTTGTTCCTATTGTGCAATTTAATTATATTCATATCAATAAATATTCTACCGAGAAAAAGACGTTGTCACGTAAAATCTTCGCCCGTAAAACCGACTTTACAGGCAACCATTTTTTACATTTAAAAATTGCATTATTAATGCCAAAACAAAATTTAACAAAATCAATACCAGTAACACGGTATCGGATTTTTTTTTTTGCGGCACTAAACCCGTTATTGAAAAAAAACGGTATTCATTAGCCCTTGTCAATAATGGCTATCATACTATGTTAAGTCATTAAAATTCTTAGTTTGAAAGGCCAAAATTAAGTTTTTGAACGTGAAATACATAATTATGGCTATTCTGCTTAAAATTATACTATTTCTATATTGCTTTTTTGAACCTTAAAGGGAAAATATGTAATAAAAAACGAAAGGAAAGCTATAAAGTAACCAAACTATAATAATAAAATTACAAATGTTTTTCCGAGTGTAACAAAGTAAACAGCTTTGTCAAGTGACTTACTATAAGCGAGAAACTTAAATTTTTATAAAACATTGATTATCTCGGAATCGACTTTTATGCAGTTATGGCCCATCACCGTATCGCGGCAGAATACTATTCATAAGTTTTTGATTTTCTTTTCACACTTTAACAGGCAGGAAAAATATTTTCGGGTAAAAACTTTACTTTCATTTTTAACTTCATAAATGGGCTCTAAATACGATACTGAACGCTTATAAAAAGTATTAAAGATGATGAAAAAGTCATTCTGTATAAGGCTACCTCGTTTCAAATGAGAATAGTAATACTTACAAACTCTCTTATTATGTTGAAGTAATAGGAGCCTATCATTATATCAAAAGAATCAGGCTAGTTATCATTTTATTTTTTCTAACAAAAGAAATAATTATTTTAATGACCATCCTGTCTACTCTCAATGATCCCTAGGTACGTCATCGCTTCCGTCTCACTTACTCATCGGCCGCGGCACGTAACGTATATCGGACAAGGACAAGTTCATAATAACAAACGGATATTTGATTTTACTTCTTAATTTAAATGTTTTTATGTGATTTTCTCAAAAAGTTGCATATGAAAAAAAAAAATTACAAACAAATGTTTAATAAGATGCTGAACCGGCCCTTGAAATTTTTTCACTTGAAACGAGGTGATCTTTTAAATCCACTGTGGTAATTAATTTCATTTTTTTTACTATTTTAACTATGTTTATGACAGGTGCTGTTCGGATGGCGAGGCCCGGTCCTCTCGGACGCAAACTCTATGAAGGACCTGACGGGTTGTGCGGTGCTATTGCGGTACCTCTGCGACACGGCCGCGGCGCCGCTGCAGCGCTGCCTCGTCGAGAGGGAGGATGCCCTTGCCGGCGATGTAAGTATCGCTAGTCGTTTCCTAATTACGCTGCTACGCTAAATTTACGCTGGTCATGTAAATAATTCATATTTTAATATAATTTACACGGTGATTATTGTTTTACTTTTTATATTTCATAATCTGTAAATAAATATTAGAGTTGTATCCGAACAAACAAAATGAGACTCGCTCATGAGTACTAAAACAATGCTGAAAGCTGAAGCTCTCTGTTGTCGTCTGTCTTGTTCCATATTGAATTCTGAATCTTTTGATTTCTATGAATTCATAGCATGTTAATCAAATTTGTAATTTAGATAAAACTACATCACATAAGAAGAAAAGATTTAAATTTGAGATAATTTCCCTACTTTCAGTGATTATAAATCACGGGGAAAAAGATAATTTTATTTCATTTAGTTAGGGCTCTTTAGCAACACTAGAAACGTGAGTAAATGTGTTAAAAATTTGGGAAATACTATGATTTCCATACTTGAAATCTTTAGGTATCTACTCGCCTCGTAATTAAGAATCACGTTTCTGGCGTGCTATCTGCGATGCTATCGTGCACTTAAAAAGGCGCTTATTTATCTCTTATTAATAACGTAATATTAAGTCAAATATGGCGGACATCAACAAAAGACGTACGTATGTAAATTTAGCAGTATAGTTTTCTACTTGATCAAAACATTTAGGCGCCTGACAGGAATGTGGTTTAGGTGACCAAAGACGCGGTATGTGTGAACACACCGCGCCTATTTCCTCGATCTCACCATAGAGTAACACTGAATCATGTACTATAGCTATCGCCAGGAATGATACTATTGTTACTCCTTGTAAATGTGTTATTCTTAGGTAGAATTTGATAATAAGAAAATCTAACTTGTGAAGTTAGAGATTAGTGTAACAAACACCGTTCAATATTTTTAAAAAAATCTTGTGAATTTACTATATTACTCATACTAATAGTATAAAACACGTACAAGTCACTTTAGTATAATAAGTAATACCTAACTTGTGAAGTTAGAGATTAGTGTAACCTTAGATCATATAAAGAAATAGATATGAAATGGGGACGTGGCGCGTGTGAATCCAATATGGGCAAACGGAACTATTGCACAATATACATTGAAGGCTTAATACTAATTAGCTGTGTTGTGAGTACTATGCGACTGCGCAATGTATCGAGGTTTAATCAAAGCGTTCACTGCCCGACGTGTGCGTCGCGACCACACTTTGTAGCGACACACTAATTTGCACACACCAAATGACGCATTGTGTAAGCGAGTAAGTGGTAGCCGCTGTGATTGGAAATAATTCGGAGACACAGGTTCGCTAAGGATTTACGAGTAATTTCATATCTCCTTATTTATATGATCTGAGAGTGTAACACACACTGTTCAATATTTTAAAAAAAAAACCTGTGAATAAACTATATTACTCATAATAGTATAAAACATGTACAAGTCACTATTAGTATACTAAGTAATACAAGACCTTCCAATTAATATTATGTAAACCTTTGCCTGTTTCCAATGACTTCTTAGCTGTCATGCGCCTAATTGTTTTGGTCGCTTACAGTAAATCGTAATACGTGCACATTTCATGACTACTGTAGATTTTAGTCATTTTTTGTCTCGCTTTATCGGGGACGATGAGGCGTTGTCAGGGATTCGTTGTTGTTATAAAGTGCCACAATATGATGTGTGTTGTGTGCGTTGCGCCGGCGGCGGCGGCGCGCGCGGTCTCTGGCGCGATTAGTGACGCCCAGCTTCCTCTACGCTCCAGAAGCTACAGGTGACGCAAGCTGAATCTATCTGTCTAAGGATCATACCAGATTTTGTCCCGATTTGTAGTATTGCATCCAGTTTCTTAAGGGTTGATGAAGTAAGGTTCCTAAAGTAATTAGCATCTTCTATAATCAAATAGTCAAATATTTTCTTATACAATTCACAAAAAACTAGTAAATGTCCAACGTTTCACTAAAAAAATGCCACAGTGAAAAAAGTTACCTATTATTTGTTTTTATTACCCTGGCAACAAAATTTTATTTGCTTTCTCACAGATACTGACTATTTAAGCACATAAAATATACCTAAATAAAATATAAGTAAATATATTAATGGTGTATGAAATCTGGTTTTGTCCTTGTGTTCGGTGTTATATGGTGTACTTTGACCTTCCATTATCCGATTTGGAACCGATATTATTTTCGAAATTGACATTATTATTATTTTCTTGTTCAGTTAATAAATGTGCGTTGTAGTGGTTGATGCATTTTATGCGAATTTTATTTTCACAGCGTTTCGTATTTTTAATTTTAATTGTTTGTGACGTCTTTCAACTGTATTTTGACAAATCAATTTAAATAAGTATTTTTGAGTTCATAAATGTTAAAAACTTATCTTTACCTCCAATTATATGACGCGAAATGCTGCATAATTTAAAGCATAGCAATTGTGTCTCTAACTATGCAAAACTTGTAGCTTACTTCAGTTTCTTATAAGTGTATTATCTAAATACACGAATGAGTCTTTCTGCAAAATTTCATAATTTTATATTTGATTCAGCTTTAAATTTCTTCATTTTGTTTAGAAGTACTTAGCAGTTATTCTGATCATGACACAACACAGAAACATGTCATTTAAATACTATTAATAAACCTATTTAACATATCTATTTTGATCGGCAGGTGTCATACAACCTCACGGAGAACATCGCATCGCTTATCAAAATCGAACTGGACAATGTGCCCATTGAGAAGCTAGAAGTGGCCAGAGACGAAGCTCTAAAGTGTCTGACAGCTGTCAGGTCGGGCGAAGAACTCATAGATATGGAAAGAATGAAGCGATTACTGAAGAAACAGCTAAGGGAGAGTCTGGCTAGCCTTGAGGCGGATCCCCATCACGCTGTGGCCTTCAGATGCATCGGTGACGCGCTTTACTCTCAGAACGAGAAGGACGTAAGTATACTGTAACTTTTTTCCTCTTTTCTCGACAAAAAGGACAGAAGAATTAAATAGCTGAGTACAGAAAAGTATTTAACTTTAATCAGACTCGCGCAGGTGACAAATTTTGGTATTTTAGTAGGTCCACAACTGGGGTTCAAAGCTATCTGTTCATCATCTAACAGCCTATATCAGTCTTCTGCTTGGCAGCACCTCTTTATCCGCCACGGTTGGCGATTATGGCTTGAATTGGCGATCGCAGTTTAGCCAAAAATTAGTTTAGTTGTGTATCTTAAGAGACTCCTAGAAAAAGAAAGTTTTGTTATTTTATTCTTTTATATGCCGACACGACATCCATAAATCCTTCTGTTAGAATTTAGATCTTTGCAGAACATGTAAAATAAAGCGGTGTAGATTACAGAGGTCTATAAATTAGAGTGTTTAATTTGAAACGCTATAAAGCTTGACTCACGGTGGACTGTTACTATTTTAATGTTTTAATTGTTTGTCAAAAAGTAATTGTCAATCTATGTGTGCCCATGGTACCCTTTTCAAGAGTTTATTGATGTCTAATATGAGATTATAAAGACTAAGATGTAATCTCTTTGTTCCAGTTTATAGACCGCATGAACCCCCAGTACCAGCTACAGGAGTTGCTGCAAGAGAGCGTGGAGTACTGGCTGGGACTCCTGCGCAGATTCTTTACGGATGACATGGTCGTGATCGTGGGATCGCCCAGCATCGAGCTGCAAGCCAAGTAAGGGTTCCGCGTTCGGGTTGATCATACATCGCTATATTAACAGGAGTCACGGAAAGATACCGTGGAGAACTGACTCAAACTTGGATTAACAGATAAGATGAATGTATTCTCTTTTAAGACAATGTTCTTATTCTTAAAAAAACATTAACACTTTAGTTGAAAATTGCTCATACACAGGCTTGAAATATCACTGGGTCTTGTGACACAAACCTTAAATCATACTCAGTTGTCAATTTTCTATCGAAAAGTTCTAATTCGAGGCACTGGTGATCATATTCATCACGGATGATTTACCCCTTGCAAAGTATACGTGCTGCTGACTTACAGTTTACTCAAATCGGCAGCATGCAGACATCTCTTCATTATCACTTCTAAATTATATGGAATTCCCGATGGCTAAAATCATATAAATAAAATTGATGTGTTTCTATAGGATGGCAGAGGATGAAAAAAAGAGGATCGAATCACAAAAAGAAGAGCTTGGTGAAAGTGGTTTGGCTGAGAAGGCCAAACAACTTGAAGATGCGACTGAATTTAATAACGTAAGAAACGGCATTGTATTTTTCTCTACTATTTTTTACATATCTAGTGCTACGCTAACGCTTTTTAATCGAAATTCAGTTTACATCTGGTCATACGCAGTTAAATAACGCAAAGGTTAGGTACTCGTAAATGTAAATTTGTAATTAATTATTATACATCAACATCTTACATCTGACCCAATCGTTATCAATACGTTTTCTTTGATCAAATCATAAGGGTGATGCATTATTACCGTCGTCATAAGACCTCATCAATCTTATTTTTGACACAAGCCATTCCATAAGTATGATTTTCCATAATAGCCCCTCCTGACAGGCGGGTTAGCCAATGGTAATTTGGCCAATCATGCCTATGGTACTTATTTTTATTCATAATTTATGTTTCCAGCGTCCCCCTCCCCCCGGCACGCTGGCCGCGGTCCCGGTGCCGTCGTGCGAGAACCTCAAATGTCACACGATCAAAACGTGGAGCAGCGATGGGGAGCCCTGCCCTCACTTCGACCTCAAAGAAGTCCCTCTCTACACGAGAGTTCACAGCTTGAAAACAAACTTCGTTTATGTAAGTCTATAAGCTACAAATTTTAACAATGCATGAGATTTAGGCTGGTTTCAGAGTTGCGCCGTAATCGCTCTAACAGCGCTAAAACGTCGGTACATTGCCTTTGTTGGTCAGACCATCTTGTTTGGTATCAATCATAAATACACGTAGGTCTCGAAATCAAGTAAGAGTTGTAATATAAAGGTTCGGTTTTACTTTATAAAATTGACGTGAAAAAGGGATCATAGTTTTCATATCTCGTCATATTATAATTATTTTAAATATCTATAGAAATTCAAGAGCTGGGTGGTGTGTTAAAATATGTTCTTCAGTTTATTCCACTTGTATATAACAACGAAACCTCCAATCTTTCATCAGAACTTAAATTTTCCAGATAAATCTAGTCCTAGATATGTCGACAGTGAGCCAAAAGTGTCGCAAGTGGCTCCCCCTACTGCTTAACGCGTTGGCAGAATGTCCCGTCCGCCGTGGAGATACACTCATCCCACACGAAGAAGTGATTTCGACCACTGAACAGCTGACTGTGTTGTTCGCTAATAACATCGGCTTCAATACTGGAGGGAACTTCTCTGTTGGCAGTTATGGCAACTTCTTGCATATTGATACGAGGGTAAGTGGTCGATGAGTGCGCAGGAGTTACTAGACATACATCAAATTACACACTTTAAAAACATATGTGGCATTATCAGGATTTTATTTCTTTTGACATAAGTACTTTTTTTTTTAAATTTCGTTTAAACTTAAACAGAATTGAAGTACTTCCCAACAGTGGCGGCTTTGATTTTGTTTCCTCTCGCGCCCTCTTACAGCGAAGCCTTAAAACGCTCTAGACAAAGCTTGCACGCGATTAACGTTCAGAAATATTCCTATTTTACGCCCGTCCGTTACGGGTTCTATTTTGAAATGTGCCAAATATTTGGAAAGTCATACTGAAAAATAAGGTTTCATACATAACGTCGTCGTTTTTGTTTATTTCATAGTGTGAACCCCAAGATTACGACGAAGTTGTGAACCACCTTTACGAAATACTGTATGCAGCAGAGCTTACCAAGGAGAGGTTGCTGGTCTTCGCTCAAAGGCTAATAAACGATGTATCACAGGTAATGAATTTAATTATTCCTTTTTATCGACCTTCTTAAGAGTTAATCTTCAGTAGTTTTATCTTCAGTGCATGAAAGACAATTTTCAGTTTTTGATAAAGTATGAAGTAAACATTTTTAAAAGTTTACGTATTTTTAATAAATAAATAAATAGTAAATAAATGTGGACAACATCACATACATTGTTCTGATCCCAATTTGAATAACTATTTAAAGCATTCGTGTTTTGGAAACCAGAAACAACGAAGGTAACACAAACACCCAGACCCGAGAAAATGTAGAAAAACGCATTTTTCTACATTGACCCGTCCGGGAATCGAACCCAGGACCTCGGAGCAGGCAGCAACACCTTGAAAACTGGCGTGTACGCCACTCCGTCACGGAGGTCGTCAAGTTTTAAAAGTGTAACGCATATTGAATAGTGTGGACTTAGGAACGGGCCTAAGCCTAGCAGTGCGCAAGACGGGACGCAAATCGCAACGACAGTGTCAAAACAGTTGCAAGAGGCAACCGCTTGGAAACCGCTTGGAAAACTTGGAAATCTTGGAAATCTAAAGCAATGTGTATGATGGATGACAGTTTTTTCTAAAAGGTGTCTCATTCTTGTCACATGTAATTTAATCTACTGGGTGTTAAATTGAATGTATCTACAAGCTTTTCTTGTATGTAATGTGATGTCTCGTAATACATGTTTTATTTTCTACTTTTTCTACTGTTCTACAAACGATTCAACTTTAGGTTCGCAGGAACGGCCACAAAATGGTATACGACACACTCCGAGACTCGCTTTACTCTAAGGACAGCAACGTGCACTGGTGTTCTGTGCTGAGGCAGCTCAAGTTCCTCAAGGAACTGGTGGAACAACTGAACGCTGGTGGCGACGCCGCCTCCACTGCGCTCAGCGACGCCCAGGAAACTTTCAGGTCAGTTAAAAGTTGCCATTGAAATTCCATCTTCGACAGCGTGTTAGGTGAATGGTAAAACAAGCCGAAACCAATCCATTTAAATAGTATGGTGGAGTCAGAAATTCTACAGGATAAAATTTTAACCACCTTCCAAATTTTAATATATGAATCGACGAGTCAAAAAACAAATGAATCATTTTTTCTTTTGGTATAGCCCAGTACAAAAATGTCAAGATACAGCACTTAGAAAATGTCCGCCAAAAATCTAAAATTTTTAATAAGTCCTCCTAGCAACACTTTTTTACGCGTTACGCATCTCATTCATTCATTACGATACTGTTCATAAGTTAGACCGTAAAAATTGAAAACTATATCGCGAAAAATATTTTCGGGTGACAACTTGATTTACATTTTTTACTTCATAAATAGGCTCTAAATACGATACTGAACGCCAATAAAAATTTTGGAATGTGGTTAAAAATTCATCCATATCGTCATTTTTGAAAAACATATTTTCATATAAATCAGTATCTCAAAATTTTGGTTTGTCAAGTATAAGAAAAATGGCTAATTTCGGCTTGTTATACCCTTTACCTTTATGCTGTAAACATTCAGTCAGACAGCCAGACGCACATGGAGCAACTACGAGTATAGGAGTTCCTGCGGAACCCTAAAAAGGTCAATGCAATTAATAGCAGCGTATTACCCTGAAATAAAACGCATATTAAAATACTTACCTCACTGGAAGCTTTATATTGAGATAGCATTTCCGTTTCCCGTCATTTGCCTACCCTTTTTAGTACGTAGTTTCCGGCTAAGTGGCGCCACCTGGCGGTCGTGTGCTTTTGAAGTTTCTTAAAATTTGCGGCACACCATTTTGCTCATTGGCTCAATTGCACCAGGCAGAAATAAAGTGAAAGCTTCCAGTGAGGTAAGTATTTTAATATGCGTTTTATTTCAGGGTAAAACGCTGCTATTAAAACACTGTACCGTAACTGGAAGCTTTATATTGAGATCTGTTTGTTATCGCCTGGTGACGCCACTTAATATTATAACGCCTTAGCGTAACGCCAATGTGACAGATTTAAAAATAAAAAAGTATTTAGGATATTGAATACTTTTTATTTTAAGTAAGACAATATTCTTTTCCGTGTGTTACACAGGAGTAACAATAAAAATTAACATGTAATATAACTATGAAAAGGTAAAAATTCAAACTAAAAGGCTTTCTAGGAAATTCTTCTAGCAATCGCATTAGTTGTGTAAAAGTTTATCAATACTTGATTTAATTTCACACATATAGGATTGTTGTGATGTTTTAGCTGATTACCAATTCCCATGAGCTAGAACTTCGTCGATGGGGTGATTTTCTAACCAGTTCTTGGAAGCTACACAGATCTTACGCTATCTGGGGTAGCTGTGTAATCAAGAAACGTTTTTACAGTTCCTGCTATAACAGTAATGTGACCTACGTGACGTAGGTACTGCACCTCAACTGATGAAAATATTGAATAATTTAAAATCGTTTTTTATCTATCACTCAGCGATGTTTAAACTAATAGTAAATATTATAATTTAAATCACCGAGACAGGAGGCTTACATTTTTATTATTTATATTCAAAATTTATCTGTAGACAGTCTGTCAGTACCTATGTATTGCTATCGGTTGTAGAACCAAATTCAGGCCATACGGTAAAGTTTTTGTATTATGGATTGGTAGGTACTTTAGGTAGGGTATATTCTAAGGTCAGGTCATGAATGCATCTGCCTGAACAAATAAGTATTAAAATTGCTATTTGATGTAATGATTGAAACATTCTTGTGTCGGTTATAAATTTATAAGTACACTGACATCCCATACGGTTTGGGGTTTTTTATTTTTTTGTAAAAGCAATTAATTTAAGAATATGTTTTACTAGAACGTGAGTACTTCACTGTTCATGGTTCAGAATCGCATTATTTTTAGACAGCTAATTTATGTGTAAAAGTTTTGTATTATGTGATAATGCACATATTAAATGTAAGCCTGATAAGAATTGCGCCAATTGCGGAAAAGTAAGGCTTTTAATCTTTATTGTTATTGAAATTGTCCTTGAACAACAACAATTCTAAGTTACTTGACAAATTTATAAAATAGACTCACCAAGAACTTTTAAGTAAAAGCTTTTCTTTAGAGGTCTAGCCTTCCACCGCTTTACCAACCCCCAGATTTCCTTTTTTCCATCGAGGAAATGTATCTGGAGGTTACTAAGGTAAGTGGTGCTGCAAGTGCTCAGTCTCTGACACGCCAGAACACTTTCTCCCATCATGGCAAAAACAACCATGTTAAAAGATTTAGTTGAGTGAGAGCACCCTGGATATTAGAAATGTTTGTAGGAAGATCCAAATAATAGGTTCGCACCATGAAGAACCGAACGCATCGCCAATGTATCCTGAAATGCATTCGATGCCGATCTAACGTATGATATTTTCATTAGAAATAAAGATTTCGTACTTTCCCTTTGCGAAGATGTAGGTACACCTGTTATTATTTTGTCACACTAAGAATCAAACTGTGATGTAGTAGTGAATGTGGCTCTGAAGAGCATTTAGTATTGGTAGCATTTCTTTACGGATGCAATGTCAACCTTTTTTCTTAAATAATTTAACTTCCCGCTATCGCAATACCTTTTAAGTTAAACAGTGTAACTCTTGACCCTCGATTTCTAAACCTTACGTATTTGGCATGCTTAAATGCTACAATTGCGTCAAACTGTATTCCTAGTTACGGCCTATAATCATCCTACTGCATGGAAAAGACCTCAATCATTGAATTCAAGGTACCTAAGTAATGATGGGTAAAATGAATTGGAAAAGAGCTTGATCCAGGTCCAAGTCAAATCCAGGGTCAAGTGATTGCTGACAATGTGAGCAGCTTTGGAGGCAAATAGGTCTATTATTGGACATTCCCGTTTTATAATCTCGAGATCTGTACAGTGTACTAGTCGGTTCGGACTTTGCAGTCGGCAGTGCCTATTTGCCGAATATGTGGAATTTAATGGAACTAGTAAGTTCAAAATTCGAAATATAATTATTGAAATCAAGTCTAGGTTTAAGCGCAAACCTGCTTGGTCTAAAGCATCCGTAGTCAAAAAACGCCCCTGGGAAGGGCAATGCAACTGTCGATCTACTACTTCAGTTGTTCGATAACCACCACTAGCAGCACTAACAAATTCGTTCATATCATTAATTCAATTCATCTTTGTAATTATTATTTTACTTGATTGATTTCTTTGTTGCAGTTTTTCTATTCGTTCATGTTTTCACATTATTCCATTTTTCATTATATAGTTAATAATACTTTTTTGGGGACAAAAAACCGATATTTCTAAATTCACTTGCCATCCCAACTTCTGCAATGTTTGAACCATAACTTTTATATGCTCGCGAGCATTTAGATGTAACAGTAAGTGTCAAGTACACTAAGAAGGGTTCTGACATGAAATATTCGATTTGGCCTTATCTATATATATAAAAATGAAAACTGATTTAATGACTGACTGACTGACATATCAACGCACAGCCCAAACTACTGGGATTTAAAATCTGAAAATTTTCACCGTGCTTCCTTTTATAGTGTAGGTGAGCACTAAGAAAGGAATTTTGGAAATTCCGCCTCTAAGGGGGTTAAAAGGGCCCCATAAGTTTGTATGAAACTCCCTCAGTTTTGAAGCTATGTCGATGAAAATTGGTATTCAGCTACATGATTAGAAATTAAGAATGACGTCTTTCAGGATTTTTGAAAATTTAATCTTTAAGGGGATAAAAAATGGGGGCAAAGGTTGTTCGGTCCGCGTCATACCCATACTCTTTACATATTTGTACTCTCAGACTTTACTTAGTTTGTTATGACATTCAATGTGTCAATCAGAAAATAAATGGGTAATTTCTTACAAACAGAATGGTATTATTTTAGAATTTAATAATTGGCGCCGAAATGGATGAATTAACTAAATTAAAACGTGTGGAACTTTAATAAAAGGCTGCATTACAAAATTCTGCATCCAGATACAAACCCAACGAGAAATTTCTGATTATGAATTGAAATAAGTGAGTGACCAGTTGGTGACCAGTGACAAATGAACAAAATTACCAAGAATAATTTGGAAGAGATACGACTACAAATAATATTACTGATGACCCACAGATGGAATCTGAGATTGAAGAAAAAAATAACCTTCAGGATATTACAACACAGCTTAAACTAAAACTGCAGAGTTTCAATTCGATAGCACGCAACAATTCCATGTATGCAGAAGGTACTGAGGAGCAAAGGTCGGTCACAAACAAATCTAAGGACATCTAAATTTAACTCAGTACTATTAGACAAGGACGAAACATTCAAAAACATCATTAAACGGTTGTATACTTACTTAAAACTGAACAGATGTGATGATATTATCGATACAAGGAAATACACGTTTCTGACATCTTTGAGCCCAGAATTACATCATAAAACGTATTATATTATATTTATGTACTCCACGGGATCCTTGTGAGTTAGAATTTGAGGAGTTAGTTAAAATTCAGTAAGTAAATTATCAACAACTCAAAATTGGACAGATTATGAAGATTTAACAATGGTGTTTGACGGAACTCTTGTTTGCATATCAAACTATAAAGCTCAATTAGTGCTTCAAGAAAATGTGACACCAATTTTCATTTAGCCGCGACGTATTCCATACACTTTTAAAACATGAAAATAAAACGCTGAGAAAAAAAATCACCTCACTTCAGAATTCCGTGTTGTTTAACTTAGGATTAGCTACCACCACCCACCCACTAATGACCAAGCAGCAGTAATTAATGATGTTTTGCTGACATCATTTGAAGTTGAAGAAATATAACAATGTATAGACACAGTGGTCAGTACAGACGAATCAGTTCTCTATCCTGTCAAGTTTCTGAACACTATTTATCCTACTGATCATCCTTTACCATTCATGCCTCGAACCCACATCCCACATGAAAGTTTTGTGAAACTACGTCAGCTTTTTGGTATAAATTTTGTGAAGTTATAAGGATTTTTTTATAATTTAATATTTGAGGGGGTGAAAGCGGTGGAAAATTGTGTGGTTAATTATTTGTGTTTAACATCATATTGAGGTACTTGAAACTTCGTCTTTCGATCATGAAGGGAGAATGACATAGTACTGCCTTTTCCAGAGCTCTACATCGATGCTGGCACTACACCGTCTAGCGGCCGGTCCTAATAACCTATCTATCTTCAGTTTTGGTATATCGGAGATAGAAACTGTTTCCTATCTCCGAAATGTCAAAACTGGCGATAGATGGATTATTGGGACCGGCCGTAAGTCGTCGTCCACCTAGATGTCCGATCTAGGTCTTTTATCCAAACGTAGTATGCAAGCAAATTGTCTTTGTAAAATCGCCTTTTTAACGCTTATGGATCGAGAAAAATGGATTTACCTACTTGTTTGGAAATTAATAATGTGGTATTTTACACAGGACCACTTCTTCCAGGTCTCTACGCCAGTGTTGACCATATTCGAATAAAGCCTTGCAAGCTGCTTTGAATGTTTTGATGTACTACAGTATTGACAGTTTTTAAATTTTCAAATGATATTGTACTTTAGATTTCATGTAAATGAAAAAACAGATGTGGTGTGAGCTCGCTTGAACCACGGTACGCTAGGAGAACCAACACCGGATCCCTAAAACGATAGTTTAAATCGGCCCCTTTCAATCCAACTATTGTACGAGTATCAACGGGCCCCGAACGACGTATCGGCTCCCACTAAGTGCCCACCACCACCTTGCCCGAGATGGGCACCCTCGGCACCGTAGGCAAAGGAAGTGGAGGAAAAGAGTGGAGGAGAGGGGGGTGAGTCGTGACGAAAACTTTGTAACAGATAAAAACCCACGCGTGCGAAGCCGCGGGCATCAGCTAGTACAGGGATAAAAACCAACTGCATGACTACATTCGAGTTCACAAGTTGAGACTTTTGACACAAAGGAATGCGATACTATAATTCTTTCAAGTCAACTTTTTTAATACCTCTTGGAGTATTAAAACGACCTCGGGTACTTTAATCGAGCCGCGAGCCCTTTTTTATGAAATGAACATCTGGCCATGTTGCAAAAGCAGGTCCATTCCTTTTTGAGGGTAGCTGGTACAAAGCAGGCGAGGTAGCCCCGCAAGGGTGTATAATTTTAGGCGTATCGCTTGCATGAAAAAGCCTAATTTTAAGTCATTGCTTGAATCTCTGATCTAGCCGTGAGCCCTGATTATGAAATGAACCTCTAGCAATGTTGCTATAGCAGGTTTATCACTTTTCGAGGGTAGTTCGTGCAAATTAGGCACCCGCGAGGGTGGATAATTAAAAGGCATAGGCTTACATGGCAGAGCCCGATTTTAAGTCATTGCTTGAACCTCTTTGATCGGGCCGCTAGGGCCCTGGTTATAGAATTAACTTCTAGCAATTTTGCTTTGACATAACTTACCTTAGGAGGATAGTTGATAAATAATAAGGCACCCCGCGAGGGTGGATAATTAGAGGCTTGCATGGCAGAGCCCGATTTCAAGTCATTGCTTGAACCTCCTCGAGCCCTGGCTATAGAATTAACCTTCATTTTTGCTTTGGCAGTACTTACCTTAGGAGGGTAGTTGATAAGTAAGTAGGCACCTCGCGAGGGTGGATAATTAAAGGTATAGGCTTGCATGGCAGAGCCCGATTTGTATACCAACAACCCTTAGGAGGGTAGTTAATAAATAAGTAGGCACCCCGCGAGGGTGGATAATTAGAGGCATATGCTTGCATGGCAGAGCCCGATTTGTATATCAACTACCCTTTGGAGGGTAGTTAATAAATAATTAGGCACCCCGCGAGGGTGGATAATTAGAGGCATATGCTTGCATGGCAGAGCCCGATTTGTATATCAACTACCCTTTGGAGGGTAGTTGTTAATAGGTAGGCACCCCGCGAGGGTGAATAATTAGAGGCATAGGCTTGCATGCAGAGCATGATATGTATATTGTAAGTAGGCACCCCGCAAGGTTGAATAATTGATAGCATAGGCTATGAGACTTCTAAATTTTGTATGCCTCGTCCACACGAGAGACAGCGCTTTGATTGATTGTTCTTAGCTGTGTGGATTTTTTGCCCTTTGGAGGTCAAAAAGCTTTACGAATGCCATCTGTTTTCTCCAGAAAGCATTTGAGTGGAATGTGGGTCTACACTAAATAAGACGGGTTTGTAAAGTTATGCAGGCTTTAATAAGTGGATCTCTAACTTATACTGAAATCTCGTCGAATCTCTGTAAATGCTGCCCGGTGGCCACAAACTAATTGCACTTTATTAGAATCCGATTTTATTTGTGAATAATTCTTTTACCTTCGTGTACAAATTGTTAAAATTAACGTCTGTTTAATTGAAATAAATTTACGACTGAAACTCGCGTTTATCAATACGGACTTACGTAATATTTTGGTAAATTTCTTCCATTTTAATGAATAGGTTGCGTGAATTCAAAAAATCTGTATACTTAGTAATCTGTTGATCAAAAAAGGGGCTCCACTGACCTCAGAGATCTTATATCAATACTGATCATTAGCGGTGTGTAGGTATGCTATTTTGAGGCACTTGTTTGCCAATTTTACCTATTTCATAAAATTTAACACTAACACGGGATTCTAAAGGCACTGTTTTATAATTTAAATGTAAAGAAAGGCAATTCGCCCATTTCGTCAAGCAATTTAGCATTAATTTGATTAGAATAAAGATACATTTATTAAGCGTATTTATTTTATGACGGCACTCGAGGTGCCGTTCACCTCGATAACCGGCTAAAGAGGAGCTCGAGGAGCTTCCAGCCGAGCCAAACAAACCACTCAATGCTAAACGGAAAAGACACCATACACTTTTACGCATTACATCATGAATTTAATCCGAACGGCAAAACCGTTAAATTCATTATTTAAGTCACACGAATATTTAAGCAAGATATTTCATGTTCTATTAAAAACATGTTGTTTTAAGCAATAAAATGGCTATTGGAAACTGAAAATAAAATTCCTTGAAATAAAATACATAACATTTTAAAATAATGAGGGTAGGACTTACCAGATTTGTGTACTAGTTTGTATAAAAACTCACTTGGTTATAATAAAATTCTGTTCTGAGAATTATAATATCACTGAATTTTAACGATCACCGAGACAGGGCTTGCAGTGAAGGTGTTGTTACGACGGTAAACTAAACGCCAATGAGCAAAATGGTGTGCCGCAAATTTTAAGAAACTTCAAAAGCACACGACCGCCAGGTGGCGCCACTTAGCCGGAAACTACGTACTAAAAAGGGTAGGCAAATGACGGGAAACGGAAATGCTATCTCAATATAAAGCTTCCAGTTACGGTACAGTGTTTTAATTATACCGTTTGGCTGCCCGCCCACGTCCGACTTTTTGTAGGACCGATAATCGGGCCGATTTTACTATAGTAGGTAGCAGCATACACAATCATGACCGATTTTTTTTAGGGCGTGTGCGTTGCTCCATTACTCTCAGTACGTTCTATTTTTCTCCTACAAAAAATCGGTCACCGATTATCGGACGTGGGCGGGCAGCCTTTACCTAACATCCTGTATATCAGGTAAAGTGCCGTTTGGTGTGGCTCTAAATACAATAACACCAGTCCTCTTACCTACAAATCATCAATGTTGTTTGTTGTTTCTGTTCAGATGTATCACCGCGCACCCATGGCTGCATCTGGCAACAGACTTTGATCGGTACAAACTCAGCACGGAACCTTGGAAGAGGTTCGCCATGGCGAACGAGATCACACCGCTGGAGTAAGTTTCTTCTTCATATTTATTGTTTTAGTAAATACAATAAGTCGTAAGAGTTAGCTGTTACTAGTAAACTACATCTTCAATTGTTACGGAGTTTCTACCATTTATGAGTTACTTCGGTACTGTTGCAAGCGGTTAGTCCACGGAAGAACTGATGTCATTGCGGGTGGGTTGTTACCAGTAGATGAAACGATATACCCTCCAACTCAGGCTTTTATTATTTCCCTGTCCATTTCGCGTTACAGTTTAACACTCCCGTTTTTCAGAATACTAGAAGTGTGAATATATCAACGACGCTTATTCTAAATACTTACTGAAATAAATAATGTCTGTATCACCACATTTCACCAAAAAGGATAGCGATTAGAACTTGCGTAGAGGAACAGTGAGTGTCCGAAGCACACAATTTTTCTCCACAGATCTGCCTTAATATTTGGTGTGACGTAATACGTTTACCCGTATTTAAATTCCCGCATTTAAACTGTGCTGCTACTCTCCTTAGTCTACTCTGTCTAAGCAGTTGTCATAGCACCGCCACGCCCGCGAAGAAGCGACAAACTATTGGCTATTATCTCGCTCAAGAGACATACGATACACAATCCGTGTAAACAAAAAAGATGCATTATGGTTGATCGTTAAGAGGAAACACTACGGGCGAGAGAATTGAAAAGTAGGTATTTGTAAAATCTAATGCTGTCGCGCAGTGCCAAACGCATTCACCGCAGAATGTGATAGAGACAACTGCTTCTTGAACCGAAAATACCTACTAAAAGCACACCAAATCAACGTTTCGTAGTCCCCCGATTACTTTTCCAAAACTAGACCGATGTAAATACTTTTTTCATTAAAAATTAAAGAAAGGCTTTGGCCGTGATCGTATGTTTTCCTTTTTTTTTTCTAAAATTTAGCCAAATTTGTTTTCTGGATGTTTGAACACAGCGGAAAATCTGGCGAATTTTTTCGATTTTTGAGGGCTCATATCTTTTTTATTAATTAATTAATGAAAAAACGGAAAACATAGAAACATGCTAATAGTGGCCATAGATTTTTATAATAAAAAATATTGCTCTACTGGCATTATCCAGGGAGGATACAGGGGACTACGTTTGTATGGAAAAACGGCCGTTGTATTTCCTCTTAACTGTTTACACTGGCTCCACTAGTTTATCATACTCACTCGCTTCCCGCTGTTTAACAATTCCTTTCTAGTTTCTAGCACTTCTCGTAGGTACTTTGTCGGCAGCGGGACAAGTGCCTTAAGGCGACTACTAGAGCTAAGTGCTGCCCCCAATTGATTTAATTTTATTATTTTTGAACAAAACCAGTTCTCGAAATACTAGAACAGTATCATTTTAGCAATTTACCTCTAGTATTTATTGAATCACAGTAAACTTTTATTAAGTTGTTTATTAAGTCGAATTTGTCGCTAACGCCAAAAGCGGCCGCTTTTAGCAATAATGTACAATACGAAAGAATGCCAGAATAAAAAGCGGTCAACAGTGATTCAATAAATACTAGAGGTAATTTGCTAAAATGATACTGTTCTAGTTTTTTGAGAATTGATTTTGTTTAGAAGTAATAAAATTAAATCAATTGAGGGCAGCACTAGTAGTCCCCTCAACCGATTGTTAAATATTTGTAAAATATTTCATTCGGATGTTGGAGGTACTTACCGAAAACATTGATGAAACGCGTACATCGTAAAGCCTTGAATAAATTCTTCGACACACCATTGGTTAGTTTAATGGTTAGAGCAGTCACCCGGTAAGCGCAAGGTTGAGGGTTCGAGTCATACCTCTAGAGTGTCAAAGTTTTTATTAATTGAAAATATTTGTTTAAGGAAAAGTTTTCAAAGAGTCGTTTCTAGTTTCTAGCACTTCTAGCATACATAATCAGCTGTAAAAAAAGCGCCTTAATAGCGAATGGTTTTTCCAGGCCCCGTCTATACATGGACGCGGAGTTGATGTCCGGGTACGGCGGCGGGTTCGTGGTGGGCGTGGGCGGGCTGGAGTCGTCGTTCCTGGTGCAGCTGGGCCCAGGGCCCGCGGGACACGACGTGGCCCACGCGGCCCCGCTCACAGTGGCGCTCAACTACTTCACGCAGCTAGAGGTAGGAACCAGGCGGATCTAACTAAGGGCTTTTTAGGCTGCAACCCAGGGCCCCGTAGGTACAGTAGGCCCCCAGGCCACATGAATAAATATTCCCACCAGAATACAAGCTGCCTATATGCGGCCCGTTGTTGTTCCACTCACACATAGCGCGGCAATGTACGCGTGACCTCTCACCGACGCGTTCACCGACGCGTCGCCGGGGTAAGAACTGGTTTTCGCCGATTCAGTTGCGGTATAAATGACTGGGCTGCCGCCTGCACGTCGCGCGCATTAGACGACATTTATTTGAGTGATTTTCATTTGGCTGACAAATTGTGATTTTACCATTTCTATGATTCAATTATTTATATAATATTGATTATGGAAAATTGGTGTTAAATCTATATATATAAAACAAAGGGTCAGTTACGCACTGCTATGGTTTGATTCCGGATAATTGTATAGGAAATGTCTGGATCGACACAAGTGCAAGAAATCGGAATCCTATCGGAAAATGCCATAAATGTAAGCAATGATTCCTTATTTATTCATCGTAAAGACTTTAATGTAGGTAACGTATCTACAGGCCGGGTTCCTTAAAATACCGCCAGGTCCAGATAATTATGTTAATTTCATTAGTGAAATGGAAAAAAAACATAGGTACCAAGATTATTTTAAAAATGATCCGAGAATTCAAAATATTGGAAATAAAATATAAAAATAAAATTATAAATTAATTATCTTTTGGCATGCCATGCGAATTTTTTTCGATCAGTTATTTAAGGAATTTGTATATTATATTCAGACTGTATCACACGTTAAAAAGAAATAAGAAATATTTAAAGAAAAATAAATTATTTAGGGTTAGCCATTTATAAACTAATTCAACTTTAGTATTGTCAAATTACACTAAACCTTATACGAGGGCGGGTCAATAAGTCCGTGACTTTTTGAATTTCTGACCACTTTACCGAAAAAGCAACACTACTCCTGGCAACAGGTATCTGTCAGTTGACTCCTACCAAAATTTGAACTTGCTGCGTCAGTTAGTTTGTATCTGACAGCTATCTTTATCAGACTACCCAGTAATATGAGGAATAAATGGAAAAAAGTGAATTTCGTGTGCTTATTAAGCATTATTTTTTGCGAAAAAAAACCATTACCGAGACCAAGGCTAAGCTTGATAAATACTATGGGTACTCTGCACCATCGATTTCAATGGTAAAAAAGTGGTTTACTGAATTTCATTGTGGCCGTACAAGCACTGAAGATGCCGAACGTCCTGGACGCCCAGTTGAGGTCTCTACACCCGAAACAATCGAAAAAATTCACGATATGGTGTTGGCCGACCGAAGATTGAAAGTGCAAGAGATTGTGGAAGCCGTAGGGATCTCGCATGGCTCAGTGGTTTCAATTTTGAAAGATCACTTGGGTATGAGAAAGCTTTCCGCAAGATGGGTGCCGCGTTTGCTCACAGTCGACCACAAACGCAATCGTGTAACAACTTCACAGGAAGGTTTGGCGTTGTTTAGTCGCAATATGGAGGAGTTTTTGCGCCGTTTTGTAACCGTGGACGAAACATGGATCCATCACAACACACCAGAGACCAAACAACAGTCAAAACAGTGGGTTTCTAAGGGTGAATCAGCGCCAAAGAAGGCCAAGGTGGGTTTGTCAGCCAATAAAGTTATGGCGACTGTTTTTTGGGATGCACGTGGGATAATCTACATTGACTACCTTCAAAAGGGAAGAACAATCAATGGGGAATATTATGCCAACTTATTGGACCGCTTCAATGACGATTTGAAAAAAAAACCGACCTCATTTGGCCAAGAAAAAAGTTCTTTTCTACCAAGACAATGCAATGGTGCACACATGTGCAGTTGCCATGGCAAAAATCTATGAATTGGGCTATGAATTGCTCCCTCATCCGCCCTATTCTCCAGATCTGGCTCCGAGTGACTACTTCTTGTTCCCAAACCTGAAGAAATGGCTTGGTGGAAAAAGATTTGACTCCAATGATAAAGTCATCTCGCAAACAAAGGTCTATTTTGAGGACCTCGACAAATCATATTTTTTGGAAGGGATAAAAAAATTGGAGAAGCGTTGGACAAAGTGTATAGAGCTCAAGGGAGACTACGTTGAAAAATAAAATGATTTATTTATCAAAAAATCTGTGTTTTATTCCAAAAGTCACGGACTTATTGACCCGCCCTCGTAATTTATACCTTTTGAAATACACGTTTTATTATGTAGGTAGGTACTTACCGTATTTTATTTTGACTCCCTATTTTTTTTTTGACTTGCAACAGGTGTCAGCCCTATCAGAATAGTTTAAAAGTTAAGAAGCTTGTACTCTGTAGGAATATTTACTCATGTCCCTAGGCTCCATTGCCCCTTAAACCTGCACCCGAGTCACAAGTCCCGGGAGCTACTCGGAGTTTCTCTTTCTGCCACACGATAGACCCAGCACCCGCACGGTGAATCCATGGAACGCTAAGAAGTTTGTCTCTCTTTTACTTTTATTTTAACTAATAGCTTTTGCCCGCGGCTTCGCTCGCGTTCAATTCAGGGTAACAAAAAAATTTCACCCTCTATTAAGCGGTTCGGAGCGGATTTCCAAAAAAAAATATGCACGATTTTTTTGTTAGTCACAAATAGTCTGCGTACCAATTTTTTAGCTTTCTACCTTGAAAATTGCGGAATGCTCAATACGAACTTCCATCCCCCAGTTTAGGAAAGTGGGGGGTTAGAAAGAGACAAAAAGTAGCCTATGTCACTCTCCATCCCTTCAACTATCTCCACTTAAAAAATCACGTCAATTCGTCGCTCCGTTTTGCCGTGAAAGACGGACAAACAAACGGACACACACACTTTCACATTTATAATATTAGTATAATGGGAAACTGGTTTATCCCCAGGGCCCGATGTGGCGGCTGATCCGCGGCTGCGGCCTGTCGTACGGCTACGGCATCCGGCCCTCGCAGCACGAGGCGCGCCTCGCCTTCTCGCTGTACCGCGCCAACAACGCCGTCGCCGCATACTCTAAGACCAAGTCTATACTGGTAAGTTCTTTTCAAAATTTCAACCGTTGAAACCAGGGCCCGGAAACGTTAGTAGAAAATAACGTTTTTAAAACGTTTAGGACAGTTCCTTGTTAAACATTTTGTTCGGAACAAAAACGAAACGAGAACGCAATGAATGTGAGAACGTAATAAAACGGTTTAATCCGCAGAGAGCTGAACCGAGACAGCGCGTGCCGCGTGTTCGTTCGTATTGCAGGGCCTAACATGGGCAAAAGCGGTTTAAAATGGTTATAAACGTTTTATTGAGTAAGAACGATAAAAAATTTCGTTCCCCGTCAAAACGTTTTTTTTTTGTGTTTCCGTTCGAACATAACCGAAATACTTACGTTTTTACGTAATTAAGGCGAAAACCTTTCGAAAAAAATAATGTTTTCCGAACTCTGGTCGAAACAAGAGGAACATCTCAATTTCAACAAGTATATTAATGTAAAACCACATCGAATTTTTAACGGTGTTGATCGATTTGTTATTGTATCTTTTTTTGTTTAAAAGAGGGTATAGCTCAAAGTTGTGCCCATTTACATTTGAAAACAAAATTCTGCTCATGAAAGTAGAAAAATAGGGCCAAAAAAAATATACCGTCACCGACTCAAAATTAGTGTTAGAGGTTATTATAACTTCGATCGATCCGCGGAGGTGGTAAAGGAGCATAAACACTTTTCATAAGAAACTTGTTAAAATATTTAGCTAGCAAATGTATTTTTTTTACTTACCTAACTTTTAAATAGTATCTTAAATTAATCAGGATGAGTTCCTGAACGGGGGCACATTCGACGAGGAACTGTTCGCATCCGCAAAAAGCACAGCGCTGTTCGAAGTGGTGCAGACAGAGAAGTGCCCCGCCGACGTGGTGTGCCAGTCGCTGTACAACTACGTAAGGCGCGTACCCACAACCTACACGAGGTATGCATATGCGACGATAATAAATGTCTACAACATCACATACATAGCTTAGCAGCATTAGAGAAGTTGCTTCGTAAGCGACGATTATAATAATATAGACAACATTACATACATTGCTCAGCAGCCTTAGAAAATTTGCCATTATGCACTGTCTCATCCAGCGCTTGTCACGTGGACTCTGGACATTGGCCTTCCCCAAGAATCTCCACGACACCCACATGCAACGACTACCCGTGACCGTCACCAAATCGTCTGCCGGTTCGCGGTCGCCATTCTACAACCTTTCTGCCAACGGCCATCAATTCTTATATTATATGCACATGCTTCTATCCCCGTTTTGCACACTGCACTATCGCTCAGCAATTCTTCGAGCGACGTTGATTATCTTGGTTCTTGCACGGATTTCTTCATTTTTGATTCTATCCCATAGTTAAATAATTACTCTTTCAAATGCTTAGTGTGCGGAGGGATCTGTTAGCCGACAACATTGGTTAGAAAACCAAAGATGCCGTTGCCCAGGGTGGACCGCCCGCTGTGACCTTAAATATTAAGACGCTGACATGAGCCAAATTCAGCTCAATGATAAGCCTATGGCTCGTATTGTTGCCAAATTCTATGTAGTTGTAATTGATCATATTTTTGACTAGGTGGTTGTTTCCAAAACACGATTCTAAAAACTTTTCTCGATAGAAAATAATCTCAAAGTAGCCTCTGAAAATACATAAATTACCATTTTTCTCAGCAGTCCGTATAACAATGATAATACAATTTTGCTATTTTGTTTATTACATGTTGCTTAAGCAAATGGCTGATTTAGATTTTTATTAAAATTGTAATTTTAAATTGCACAACGAATTTTTTTGTTTAGCACTTAGGCCCTTCTATTCTATGCGCTTTTTCTCTGTCACTCCTACGGGAATCGACATTGATAGCTGCCGCGCGTTGCAAAGAAATTCAAAGGCGAATGAATTTGTGGGCGTATTTATTGCTCAAGGTCATCGGCTGCAGTCAGCGTCTTAAACCCATAATAAGAGACTGTTTCAGTCCCATACCATACCCATAACTTTTATCCATTATTCCAGTGATCTAGTGAGTGCTATCGCGGCGGTGTCCACTAGTCAGGCGCAGGAAGCAGCGGCTCGCTGGCTGCCCAGCCTGCTAGACGCGGCTCAGGGCAAGCTGGCCATCGTATGCCATCCCACTAAGGTGGCCGACATACAGGGAGCCTTCGACAAGTTTGTATTCAAATGATTACTTACTGAACCGACAACTTAAGAATTTTAATATCTTTTATTGTTCGACTTGAGATTGAACTAATCACTAATGATATTATATGATATCTATTTTTCCCAGGATTGGTGTGAAGCTGGACGCGTTTGAATCCATGGAAGCATCACATTTCAACAACTAACCACTAGTTACGTATATCATAAGTATAAAATGTTATATAATTTACATTTAATTGACACTGCATTCAATTTTATACGCCTTTTAAATACCTGAATGTGTTTGTTTACGTATTTTAACACAAACTTATCATTTAAAGTGACTGTTGCTTGGCTGTGCCTTATTTTGTATAAAAGTTATCTCTAGCTCAAAACACATCCTTTTCTTTATTGTACCCTACAGAGTATTAACTATTAAGTAATAAATGTTTATATAAAAAGTTGTTCGCGTTTTGTATATTCAAATTACAGAAATAAAAATACGTTTTAATTAAATATGATAATCATTTTAATTACCATTCATCTTAAAGCTATGTCTATACAAAAAAATATAACTTAAACTTAGTCAGATATTTAGTGAACATCTATATAAATCATCTCACAACCGCTGCAACACCGCCTTCATAAATTCTCAAACCCATCCATAGAATAATATCATTGTTCAACATTATTTCAACATAAACGCTGTTTTTCAACAAATAAGTGAATGTAGTGGAAACTTACTTTTAAAGTATTTAAACAACAAGCTAACCGCATCCGCTCGTAATGTATATTACATATTACATACAATTGAGCTTTACACTACATTCTACTTGCAATAATGGAGGATATAATTTTATAGAACAATTATTTAGTTACATCATTGACATTTTATCTATAGATAAATATACAATTTTGATTGTTTTAAGACTGTGAATCTAATTCATGTCAAATATATTTCAAGTTTACGGTTTTTTTTTTACTGTAGGTATACAGGGTGAAATTTTTACCACCTTCCAAATTTTAATATATCTATCTATCTACAAGACAAAAAACAAATGACGTATTTTTTCTTTTGGTATAGCCCAGTACAAAAATGACAAGTTAAAGAACTTAGAAAATAGCCGCAATAAATCTAAATTTTTTGATACAGCTGCCTAGCAACACCTTTTTTACGCGATTCGCATCTTATTTATTTATTACAATACTATTCATAAGTTTTTTATTTTCCCTTTATACCTTATCAGGCCTAGGACCGTAAAAATTGGAAACTATATTGCGAAAAATATTTTCGGGTGAAATCTTGAATTACATTTTTTACTTCATAAATGGGCTCTAAATACGATACTGAACGCCTATAAAAATTTTGGAAATTGGTTAAAATTTCATCCTGTATAATTAATACTGGATAATTTTGTTAGTATGTCGATGAAATGCAGGTTTTGTGGTACAACAATCAATATAAACTGACCTCTGGAAAGTGTTCGACATATTGTGATCTGCTAGTAGGCCATGTCATGTCTCAACCCACCACCGGCTGGTGAGCTACCTTTATAATTTATGTTTATTATATATTTTTATTTATACATACCAGAACATTGAGTCGCATTGTACATGCAGATATATTTACACTTGCTTTATTATAAATTCTTAATAATAATTTATAGAGAAAATAAAATCATTCTCAAGTAACAATTTAAAATTAAGCATTATGATATGCTACCGCATATTTGAATTCATTTAAGCACCATTGTGTTGTTTTTTAAGCATTCGACTTTTATCTGAAATTTAACATTGGATACTTGCATCAAGTTTAAACTAATCATTCATCTTTAAGAATTTTCTTTGCGAAGTGAAAATTCTAATAGAGCGCTCCAAAATATACTATAATAACAAAAACAAATCTTAACTCCCGGAAGATTTTCCGGGTAACCTTATTGAATACTAAATGACAAAATATTATTACTATCTACATTAACGGGTCGTTATCGCGTAAAATATTATAAAGGTATAAATAAATACCTATTTATTTACCCGACGTTTCGACTGGATTGCACCAAGGCGTGGTCAAGGGCCGACTGATCCACCACTTTATAATATTTAACGCGATAACGAACCGTTAGTGTACTTAGTAATAATATTGTGTTCAAACTGCGAGAGTTTAACATCATTTACCATATGACAATGTTAGCATGAGACATTTATTACCAAAAAGAACCGGAAAGTGTGCAGTTATTTTCACTAGTACTTTAAATGGAGTTTTGGTAGTATTCATTAATAATGCCTAAAATCTAATAATATAACTATTAATAATAATTCACTATAGAATATCTACTCAATTCTCTAATAAATGACCGTCTAATTACATTAATATTATTAAAACTACGTAATAATTAAAGAGGCGGCCCCATTTTCATTACCTAACGCTTCCAAAATCATTCCGCGATAAAACACTCACATCATTAGTGCTTATCTCGGACTCTAGATTGAATGTTTCAATATTTCAGTCACTGGGGCTATTAATCAAAGGTTAGGATAACAAAGTAAGGGATTGCGCCCTCGATTTTTAGTAAACAAATAATAATGTGACTTCTGTTATAACACTAAGCATACCATGGCATGCTAAAACCATTAAAAATACATTATGATTTCAACCGTAGTATTATAACATAAGATACATACGTCCCGATTGCGGGCGCAATCCCTAAGCCTATTGCAATATATTTCATATATTTTTCCAATAAAATCAAATTATTACATGTAGGTACTTGCTCCGTACATAGGCATTTATTTAAAATTTTATTTTGCATAATTTTTGCCATTTTTTATACACGCGCTAAATGTCTTTCAGAATGTTTCGAACTATTCAATCTGAAAAGGCCATCATGTCATTTGCGTAGGAATGAAACAATGACAATACGTAAAGCAATACGCACCACGCCCTGTAGAAATGTTGTTCAAAGTACGATGTTTCTGTTACCTATGAAGGTAGATATTTAACTTAAATCATTAGTTAGGTACGTCGTATTTTTTAATAACTTAAGTGTTATTATCATCTATTCATAGTTTTGTACTATAAAAGTAAATTATTCAGTGATTCACACAAAGGCCGCCACGATTCATAATTGCATTGTTTACGTTCAAATGTAATGTTAATTGGGTTATAACTTTTGTAGCAACCAGTGCAAAGCTTTAATAGAAAATAAACATACTTTTACAATACTGTAGGTATATACAGTGCGTTAGTAGATACACCATATAATTATTGTATTTAGTCTCGTATTCGGGCTTACAACAAATGATAATAATAATATCTATGGAGCTATCACCGAGATATTAAAATATTTGACAAAACCTGGGATTACACTACTCTAAAGAAAGATGTCATATCTTGTTAGATTTGAAGAAGTCAAGTGAGCGAGGAAATAAAAAAAGGAGTTTCCTAACGTGTAACGTGCGTTCCCCGAAAATTCAAGTAGACAAGGCCATTTCTGGTGTATTTCTTTATTTAAACAAATTAATTTTTAATAGTTGAGTCCCATTCAAGTGAAGATGACATATCTGGTGTTATATACGCATGAGTGATAATAGGGGTTAAAGTATGAAATTGCCGATTATTTTCCCACTTTTTATTTTGTTTATAGCTCTTAAGTATAGTCATATTATTGCGTAATTCTTTTTGTATTGTATCAAAAACTAAATAAAGTAACTTTTGACTAAAAAAAAATGCAATACTAGTGCCTATTACTTCAAAGGAAGTCGTTGAAAAGACCCCTTACAATGTGTCAGCTGGCTTTCTTGCTTCAATTAAGTATATTTGTATTATATACTTTGATTTTCAGAAATTTAAATACTATAATGCGTAGCTTTATAACCATCTAACTTTCACCTTTAATTGCATCGAAAACGGAACAGGCGTTTTTAAAAAACCCAAAAAAATTGTTAGTATGGAAAATTGACTTTTCTCGATGTCCTCCATACAAAACGGCAATTTCATACTTTAACCCCTTAATACATCTCGTACGTTTACATTTTACGTATTTGAATCCGCGTTATCCACACACGCAACGAGTTGAGATTAAAAAGACGAAAGAGTAATCGTGTATCGATCGATACAATTACATTTACATATGCCAAGGGTGACATCGTCGCTTGTATCGCCGATAAGACGAAGCTTCGAGTGTACAATAGATAGAGCGTCTAGAGCGTAGTTCTGTTACGCGGCCCGCGGGCATTAACTTACCGGGTTGCTACCCGGACCATACGCAGTCCGCCTAGAGTAGGGTGGCGGCGTCGAGCGGCGGCGCGTGGTCGCGCAGCGCGTCGCGGATGTACCCGGCGATGGAGGCGTCGGCGACGAGGTGGAAGAAGAACAGGTGCTCGAAGCTCTTGAGCGAGATGGACCGTAACGCCGGCAGCCGCAGCAGCAGCGACGCGAACCGGCCCTCCTCGGTGCCGCGTGACCGTCTGCAGTACTCGTCCAAGCACGAGTACATCTGCAAACAGGGATACCGATCAGTGTCAGACTTTGAATACGAAATTTCGAAAGTCTGAGGTGGGACTCACAACCATCCGCTTACCGGACTGCTCTAACCATTAAGCTGCAAAGAAATTGTTTTTATTGACTGATTTATTAAAAGCTTTATACTGTAAGCCAGCGGAGTTTCATCAGTGTTTTCGGTTCGTACTTCCAAAATTCGAAAAAAACAATTTTTAATTTATTTAACAATTCCTCAACCTGAATCTTGTTTTAATAAATACTAGAGTTCATTTGCTAAAATGACACCTACTGTTCTAGTTTTTTGAAAATTTTATATGTTTAGAAGTAATAAAATTAAGAGGGGGCACCACTTGGCTTTAGTACCTTTAAAAATAAAAATACAATTACTTGGATACATTATTTTTAAGCCGTAACATTATTTTCTTAAATGGCTCTGGTTTGGAAGGGTAGGGGGCACATTAAGCCGTTGGTCCCGGCTTCTGTCGTATGGCCTATTATAAAAAGCGGCCATACGACACGAAGAAATTAAGACACTGGTCAAGAGTGATTTGAAGACTCTACTTTTTTTTAAATATGTATTATATAAAATCACAAAACGTATTATTTTCATGATTTTGTTAATTATTATTGTTTTTATACAAACCTATTTATTTTATGAAAAAATCTAATCTCAAATATATTTGAAAATTTAGCTGATTAAAACATGTTTTAGTTGGTGGACCTAACAATCAATTTACTAAAAATCTTGTTAATTTTAGTAAAATAATTTGATTTTTAAGACATGATTTAGATAATTCAATACGTGACAGCTTGCTACGATCGTATAAAATATATGAAACAATTCATTTAATAGCTTATAAGGTAATGTTTTTTTTTTTCTTATTTACCTTTTCCCGAAGTACTTCTACTTCTTGGCGGTTTTTCAATCCTTTTACATCTGGAATACGAAATATTAAGATATTATAATTGTGTAGCTTATATGAGTACCAAAGATTAAAATACTGGATCATTACGCGACACGACATCATATCACAAAATACAAAGAAAAAATATTTAGCAATGTGTTTAGTTTAGAATAGTGCAAATTTACTAAACATTGTCCCGTGATCGACATAGCCTTACCAGAATGAAAGTGGTTAGTCGTATCGAAACGATATTTTGATCAGTTGGTATAAATGCGTGCGTAGATTTCGCTCGTTTTTTATACAATATGCGTGCCTTTTGTAACATTATTTAATATTGATAGACAGATATACACATAACAATAACATAATGATTTACATAGTAATTGACTTGGCATTTTAGTAATGCATATTTTCATTGACCTTAATGGAATAAGATCGAAACCTTAAATTAAGTTACAATATATCATTCATGTATATTTATTTTGTTTATCTCGGAACTCGGTCAATTTAGATTTTCAGTTTTAATCTAGCGTTTTAGATCATACTTTGAATATATTTAAAAAACGCATTTTAACATAAAAAACAAAGCTCCGTCGACCATTTATTGTTATATTCGGCAACAACCACAAATAAACACTAAACTTATGTAAATTGTAACAAGAATTCAACTACGTAACCTTTAGGAACCTTATTCAATTTTGTCCTAGAAGCAAAGAGTTGTAATAGCTCACCGGGGTTGAGTAGTATGATGGCCTTGAGCGCGACGTACTCGGCCTGGTCCATACGCAGCGCGCGCATCTTTAGCGAGAGCTCTGAGAGCACTCGGTCGAAGATCTGCCCCACGCCCGCCTGCAGCGCAGAGTTGCGGTGCAGGGTCATTCCTGACAACGGAACGATCAATGCCATCATTCACTTGATTGAGGAATGTTAGCAAATTTAGACAAGAATGTGATTGCTATGATGTCATCGGTAATGCATAAAGTGTGTAATTCATCGTACAAACGAAATTGATGAGGTCATGTCATCAAGGAAGACGACGCAAGTTTTAAGGTCTTTAATTTTATCAAACAATATCGTATTGTAATGACGTCATTGTATATTACTTCATAAATTGAAAAAAAAAAAAGTGATACCGATAATTTCTTTGACTTATTCGTTTGCGTCAGGATGGCCGGTCACTATAGTCCTTAAAATATAGCTTGATTAGAATGAAAGTTTTCACTGAAAGAGACGACGTAACTTTGTACCAGCGCCACATAAGTGAAACACATTTGCAGAAAAAAAAATTGGTAACTGGCATGTTAAGAATTTTTTTTTACACATTGCTGTACATATTAATGATATTAATTATATAAAATAGATAGTTAAAGTTAAAATCATTAAAATAATCCAGGCACAAAAATTACACCTAACTTAAAAAGACGTCTTTACAAGGTTACGTCATTTTTCATAATCGCTAGTGATAAGGTAAGATCGAAATCGACAGATTAACAGTATTTTAAAATCGCAGTAATGTAACATAAATGTTACAAATGATTTAATGAGCATTGGTTGATGCTTAGAATATCAAATTGCAATTATTAATAGTTGACGAAAAAATTTCAAATTTATTAGATTCTTTATGCGATAAAAATTTTCTAATTGATTTTCATGATTGTTGAAATTATTCTCATAATGATCACGACACTGACTTACTGTTAAATCTTAATCTGATTTTCATTTTATTTTATATGCCTTATCTGTTTTTTTTTTCGTTTGATCAGTCGAGTCAGTCCCATCACTAGTCACCTCAGTTTGACAGGTGTCATTCTAATCAAGCTAAATTTTATGGACTATAGACGTATTAATCGTTGCATTTATGACTAATAATTGTTGCCCAATTGTTTCTTTTTGGTTCCGATAAGTAGCCAATTGGTGCCATCACATTTTAGCAGAAAATTAACATTTAAGGGTGGCCGGTAGTATTTTCTTCCCCTTTTCATTAAAATAAATTACTATTTATTTATTTTATATTATAATATAACGTTGAAAATGCTATCAAACTGCAAGTAATGCTAACTGTGAGAGTGTCAATCTATAATATAAACAAATATTCTTACCTACAATTGAAATAAAAAATATCTACTTAGTAGCGCCTGAGCAGATTGCTGTAGTCATTTTGAGTGTACATATTTTTGCTCGTTTTGTCCTATCAGACACAGGCTAAAAAGGAAAATTGATCCATACTTTACTTCCATGATAGCTTGAGGTACGGAGTTTTAAAAGCTTGACGGCACTAAACGGGCAATAATGTTTGGCTGATGGATAATTCATCAATTCGACGCACTTAAGCTATCACAGCTAGGTGACCGGCCAACGAGACAACAGGATGGCCGGTCACTCTGAAATGTTATTTTTCTGCTAAAATGTGATGGCGCCAATTGGCTACTTATCGGAACCAAAAAGAAACAATCGGGCAACAATTATTAGTCATAATTTCAACGATAAATGCGTCTAGTGACCGGCCATCCTGACGGTAACGACTTATTTTAGTCTTATTAACAGATTCTTATAAAGTGTGTATCGAATTTTGACATCAGTAACATTTTCCAGTATGTTAATTCTCTTAATAGGTAACACTGGTCATACTAATAGGCGGGACAGGCTGAAATTACGCATATATTTATTTATTTATTTTTTATTTATTTATTTATTTAAATCAGGCAACAAAAGGCCCATACAATATATACCTTAAAGTCTAACATATAGATAGCTTTTATGACGAAGGCATCAGGAAAGAAAGTTATTTCTTTGAATTTTGTATGATAGTCTGCAATGATTGAGTATTAGAGCTTGTTATTATCACGTAACTTAATCATCAAATTCAAAGCTAGAAAAGAAGCGGAAGACTAAAGCTAAATTTAACATCAACTAATACATTGTGCAACATATAGGTTTCGACGTACTTCGGACATGAATATGGCCATGAAATCTACTATCAAAGAAACATCGGTTGATAATAAAGGCCTTTCAATACAATCTGCCTTGTCATTGTTAGTTATAGTACGTAATAAATCGAAAAGTAGCTAAATGACATAGTCATTATTTTAATTTGTCATTGTCATGTCATCATCACCTTTCTTTTTTTATTATCAATACACTAAACACCATATCAGTATAAAAGTATCTAAGTACCTTTTCTTGTTTTTTACGAAGAACTGTAATCAGCGTCTGCATTACTGAACTATGAAATATCATAGACAACCAAATAATATTATTGATAATTGTGCCGCATAAAATCATTGATACGAAATGTAACAAAAAAAACATATGTCTACAGCAAGTGTCACGTACCTGGCATCAAACACATGAGCTGAGGCGGCGAGGAGTTCCTCGAGCCGTCCATACTGTCGCGCTCGTCTGTCAGGAACTGGGAAAGATGATACACAAATGAAATCAAAACACAACTGACCATCATCTCCATAATAAGAGTTAGTTATTTCGAGATTTCTACCTTGTTTTTTATGAGTTTCCGATATTTCGGCACTGTTGCAAGCGCCATGATCGCGGAGGAACTCAGTTCCGCGATTATGGCGCTTGCATAAGTGTATATTCCGATATTTCGACACGTCTGGGTGATCCAAGAAAATGTGTCTTCGATCCAGTTTAGTAGGGCATGTAAATATTCTGGTAAACTAAACCTAACTTTAATGTAGATATAAACTAAAGTTATCATTGTTTTCTAAAAAGCCTTTTTCATCAATTTAATATTGAAAACGCTGTACCTATATTAGGTAGTCTTCAAACTTAGATGGTATTTGCCAGCTTTGTGTAGGCGTCTTTTATGAAAAACATTTCTCAGAATCAAAACATTTTACCTTTGACGGAGTAACGGAGACGTGAAATCAACACAAAGCAAAGATGAATACAATTAAATCAGTTTACAAAGAGTTTTTGAATTTGAGTCAAAGTGACTAATAAAACCGTAGCTCTAGTAATAAAAGGCTACTTTTAACCTTTCAATGTGCTTAATTGCCATTCACACCGGTTTTGAAGGAGTCGCTAGTTCTGAGGTCCCGGGTTCGATCCCTGGACACTTCAATACTATGTAACATGTTTTTTCTTATGATTTGTTTCTATGTATTCATAAATAATGGTACAGTATATGGCAGTACACATTTGGATTAGCTTGTTTCTGACAAAACTTTGATATAAGTATGGATAGTCATAAATGAGTTCTTCCGGCCAATGGCGGACCTGCCGTTATCGAGTTATTTAATGTTCAACGGGAACCTACTCACGCTGGAAGACTAAATTTAGCATTTGTCAAGTTTGCTCATCATTGATATATAAGGCAATCATATAATAAATAAATTAGGAAAGCTAGCATAAAATATAGCTTTAAATAACCATGTATTTTGGGAACAGACAAAATATCACTTTGAGTTCAAGTTACAAATAAAAGCTCACTTGGTGAGGTGTTTTTTCTGTCACTGATCGTGTAATCTAGTTTTTTTTTATTTGACATCAATGTTGCCAGGCGAAAATATATATAAAAAAACAAATAAATACACACCTCCATAGAGCGCCACGCTATCGCGAAGAGAAGCAGCTCGTTCCACGCGCTCTTGATGAGCAACACCTGGTCGTCCATCTCCAGCTGGCCGAAGTGCGGGATGTCCCGCGCCCACACCACAAGAGCCGCTATTTGTTTGTTTCCTGCAATCAACATTTAAGCCGATGATAGTCGGGTCTCAATCGATGGTCAAGTATCGTTAATTGTAGATTATACTTGTTGACATAAGATCTATCTTTCATACTAGGATATTGATTGTTTTTGCGACTGTTATACAGGATGAAACTTTAACCACTTTCCAAATTGTTTATATAGGCGTTCAGTATCGTATTTAGAGCCTATTTATGAAGTAAAATATGTAAATCAAGTTGTCAGCCGAAAATATTTTTCGGGTAAAGTTTTAAATTTTTACGGTCCTAGACCTGTTAAGGTAGAAAGGGAGAGTCAAAAACTTATGAATAGTATCGTAATGAATGAATGAGATGCGTAACGCAATAACGCATAAGAAAAATGTTGCCAGGCGGCTGTATCAAAAATTTTAGATTTTGACATTTTTGTACTGGGCTATACCAAAAGAAAAAATACGTCATTTTATTTTTTATCGCATAGGTTGATATATTAAAATTTGGAAGGTGGTTAAAATTTCTTACTGTATATCTCGGGATAAAAGCCTGGACCAGCGTCTTGTTTATAACATACTTTGGAACCCCGATGAAATCACCCGCCCCTTTCAAACTCAAGTCAATTTAGAAATATCGTTGGCTCAATTGTCCCGACCATTAGTCGAACCCGGACCACCGCACCCTTTACATAAAACGGGTCGTGCCCTTTACAAAAATGCGGTCTGTCATCATACTTATAATGGAAAGAGTGATAAAGATAATAAATAATCGTATTATGACCGTTACAAATCAATTACAATTGTTTATAATTGATATGGTTATAATCTATAGATGAAAATAATGGGTAAGATCATAAAAAACATTATTACCTTTTGGTCTTTAGCTTAAAATATAATATCACTCAACAACCCTTCTTGTGTATCATGCCTAAAGAAGAATTGCTTGAAAAAGAAAGACCGGGATCAATATCACCAAACTGCAACTGACGGTGTGTGACTGGAAAAAATCTCTTCTTTGAGAGGCCTATGTCCAGCGCTGGACCTACGTGAGCTGATGATAATGATATGCGTTGATGAAACCTACCAAAAAATTTATTACGTATTTTAAAACATCTAAGCGTACAAAGAGACAGGGGGCGACAAGCGACTTCGTTTGACTCATTGTAGAGAAATGTCGTCAGCGTTAAAACAAATAAAGTTGGTTGTAAACTGTCTATTGATAAATAAAAACCATTGATAACTTCATAAAATATAAGATGCTAATAAAAATAAGTACAATTGAAACACATTTCTATCGAATGAAAATTATACAGCAGAGTATAAAAATAAGTATTAATTCTATTCAATTAAGCATAAAAATCTGTTAGTATTATCTTTAGTGATTATAAAACAGAATCCATGTTAATTAAAACTTGTTCGATGAATAAATTACACAGGGATAGTATTGGAATAACCGTCGTCGTCTCAAGCTGAGATAATGCTGAAGCAAACAATTTCGAAACGGAGCAATAAATATTAATTATCATTTTCCTCCCTCTGGTCATTGTGAAATTCTAAGAAGGAGATTAAGATAAGGATATTTTTATCCTTTGTGTTTTATTGTTGTTCGTAACGATGCCTAGGGTTCGTATAAGTCGTGCTTCTTCTTATTACCTTCTAATTGGGTTTTATTGGATCATTTTAGGATAGTTAACCATTACTAGTAGAAGCAACAATAAAATATTTTTATGATCTCTGACTAAGTCCCACCCAAGGACTAAGATGATAAGTGTAAGGAATTTTGAGTGTATCTGAAGATAAAAACACAAAAAGTACGCATTTTTGTGGAACGACGACATTACAAACCAGTTTTGCGTTATGTATGCTATCATAATTATGTACATAATACATATCTGCGTGCCTTCGTTTTTTATGCCGTATGGAATTTATTTATATCGGCGTAATAGAGCCAACGCTAATAAAACATAGGGACGGGCTGGACACCGCGCAGAGGTCGCGAGTAATTGAATCAATCATAGCAATAAAAATAAACTAGTAAATCGATATCGTACGTCTCGAGCGATATTCGTGGTAAATCGATTAAAACTATGTGGTTATGGCATACTTTTAAGTCTAGACTAGGTTTCACACCTTATATCGGTCGTACACAATAACGAGGTAACCAGTTTATGTAGGTACAATCGACCAAATTGAATCATGAGTCATACAGTAAAATTACCTTATGGTGGGTCATGATTCATGACCCACCGGTCATTTTTCTACTGTCATTCTAAACAAGTAGGTTGAAATTAGCTTGAACATACGTTTCCTAGTAACGAACTAACTAGTTATCATTTTATTAGACACTGATAGTCACTGACAAACCTTACTACATTAAATTATGAGTTTAAAGGAATGATCGGCGAAGTGGGTCATGATATGATTCAATTTGGTCGACTACTATTATAAATACTTTTATTATTATGTCGCTTTTGCCTGCGGTATTCGGCCGAACTTACCGTCCGCAATACAATGTCCGTATATTCGACGATATCTCATTCCAATGTCTTAAAGTATGTGACAGGGACAGCTAGATCCATCGCGGTGCGTAGTAGGGGCTAGGTTTCGAATGCGTTTGATTCTGTTTTGAAAGAGGTACCTATTTGAAGGTAGTGTTTTATCGCATAACGCGAAAGATTTTTTTTAAAGAATATAGCTAAGTAGTTAGTATAGTAAATGAATAACTATTTAATAAAAATATATGAAAATATGTATATTTTTGTGTTAAGTACACTTCTAATAAGCATACCTACTTTATATAATACTTTTACTATGAGACAAGAACTCTGAAGAAGAAACTGAGAAAAAGTTTTATGATGTGCATTAGCACAACAAAAAACTTTTTCTAATTCACTAGGTAGTTAGATTATTGCATAAATGGTGTTGTATGTAGATTGTCTGGTCTGAAAAGCATTACTTTATACAACGCTGGTAACACTTTATCTATCTAAGCAGCAACGTACCTAATCTTTCAAGTGCGTGTGAGTAAGCGATCATCGTCCATTAGCTCCATTACCCTTTAACCCTATGTGGGACTGCATAGAGAAGTTCAAACTGTGCCTGCTATTCGAAGAACGGCTTTTAAAAAAACTATGGACTTACAAGCAGTCAATTAAAAAACCCAAAACGTCCAAAACAAAAGTAATACAATGCAGGAGACCAATTCTTCTAACGTAAATTATCAAAACGTAAACGCAACAATTGACGAAACGCGGCTAAATGTCAACTTTTCGTATTCTAATAACAATATCGGTAGCGTTTCAGCTCACCTTATCGATAATTTTAGATAAATGGTTAAAGCGCCGCGCCCGGCATGCGAGGAGATGTGGGTTCGAGTCCCGCCTGAGACAAAATTTTTCAAGTTTATATACTGATATTATAACATTTATTTATTAATATATTTTCGTTTGTTTCCACATCAAATATTTGATGATATATATCAAATATTTTATAAATTCTTGGGGCTTCTTAAAGCGGGGTCTTATTAGTAGGTCTCATTAGATAGTCTGATACGTCACAAGATGTCCTGTTTTGAGACACGTATTCAATGACTTTAAAAAAACCGGCCTAGGGCGAGTCGGACTCGCGCACGAAGTGACTAGGTAAACAACAGTAGGTACATAAATTTAGTCAATGTAGAGCTGAGCTTACCTTTTACCATTTTAAACATTTTTTGAGCAAAAATAGGCAAAAAATGGGGCCTTTTTGTACGGGATCCCTAAATATTTATTTTACTTTAATTTTATTATTTATTATTAAAGTAAAAATACAACTGAGTGTTTTGTGAATATTTCAAGTGCCTACCTGTTGTCATTATTGATATCGAGCAAAGGAGGGGAAAAAGTCGCGTTTGTAGTATGGGAGCCCCCCATTCATATTTATTTGATTTTGTTTTTAGTATTTGTTATTACTGCGACAACAGAAATAGAGATTTTTGTAAAAACTAAAAATTTCAACTGTCTAGCTATCGCGGCTCTTGGGATACAGCCTGGTGACAGACAGACGGGCAGACAGCGAAGTCTTAGTCATAGGGTCCCGTTTTCACCCTTTGGGTACGGAACCCTAAAAACTATTTAGTAAAGTTATACACTACTTACACAACAATAAATTTTACAGTCAGCTACGTCTTATGTACAGCAAGCAGTGTTTCAAAGAATAGGTACCTACCTACGTAATTATTTAATTTTGTCTTCTCGAAGTACAGACAATGTAACTTGTCAATTTCTTTGCCTTTCTGTTGTTTATCATGTAAAACGATAGTTGTATCTAATACTTTGACATTGTAGTTTTGTCCTGTGTTAACATAAATAGCTCTTTTAACGCGATATTAAATTTTACTCATATGACACAATAGGTTGTTGCCCGAAAAGAAATATGATTCGTCGTTTTGCTGAATCAAAATCCCTGTCGCAACGTTAATTTATCAATGAAATATATGTTCGAAAAAAATAAAACAAGTAGAAGTTGATTTGGTTTGTTACTTTAAAAACCAAGTTAGTAGCGCATGATAAGACTCCTAATGCATTCATTTTAAGACGCAATAAAGATTAACGTGTTATACCCTTATTTTCCTACTACAAATTTTGTTTCCTTATTATTCACCAGTTATTTTTAAACATTTACATCTGTTTACGTTTTTATTCGTCTTTCTCGTAAGTACACGTCAGTCTGCGTCATAGTTTAATTTATTCTTTCGTCTGTAAACTGTCATAATGTTTCAAATACTTTCAAAGTTTAAATAACCACCAATAAATTACAAATTAAAAAAAACGTGTATTAGTCAAAACTACATTAGATTACAAAGTTTGGACGAGACTATATATATAGCGTATACACACCTATTTGACAAAGACTGGAGACGGGCGCACGGAACTTTGGAGGCACATTGCTATCAGGCCCGACCCGCAGGAACTGACACTCTTCACTCGTGTCCGCCACCAATGACTCCATCTCCAGTAGCCGCTCAATCGACAACTCCTGCAACAAAATAGTAAAAGGATTAATAAAAACTTATGATTTCTTAACATCTTGGAATCACCGTATAGGTCCATCACGTTGCGCGTTGGTGAAAAAACCCAAAGGACGCTCGAGTCAGTGTCTAGAACTTGCAACCTAGGTGTAGGTTCAGGGACGGTTTTTTTCTGACGCGCATCAGCGCCCAAATAACCTTCCTTACCTATGATTATGATCTTACTAAAGCCACTTTGGATAGTTTCAGACAAGGACTAATTGCAGTTTTTGGAAGGCGGAAATGTCGAAAATAATGCTGAAATTTTGGAAACTCGTAAAAAGCAAGATAATTTGTATAATCTCTTGAAAAATTACACAACATCAATTTATTTTTATGCTACGTAACATTTTCTCTGGTTTAACTCGTTTGCAATTTCGTAACATTTAACCCGATGTTTGTTTCCCCCAAGATTATAGTGAGTTTAATCAGTATTTTAATTTATAAGTAGGCCGTACAAAGCCATTTCACATGTCTCATGTTATTGTTTTACATTGTTAGACAATCGTAGGCTACTTGTGTGGAGAAGAATCATTACAGGAAACTAAAACAGTATAGACAGCCGTTTTTAAATAAGTAAGTATTTAAAATTTAATCAAATCTAGACAAGTAATGTTCAACTATCATACAGGTTCAGTATTCTAGTTGGAGCAGGGAATAAAGGCAGTAGGTTCAAATTTATTCCTTATTTCTTTGTACAACAAACAGCAAACTTCAATATCTACTAGCCAAACAATATCTAGGACAATAATATTAAATAAATGTACAAATATTTATTTTCATAATATTACACCAGTAAAAATTAAGAATAATGTATATTGTGACTTTTACTATCGAATATTCAAAAATAATCAAGACAAATCTACAAGAAACTCGATAGGTACTTAGATTGAAAGAGTTTGATCTGTAACGACCTAATAAATATCATCAAATTGACCGGCACACAATAAATATTATTTTCAATGATGCATTATGGCTTTATGCCATGAGAAATATTTATGAGACACAATTTCAATTTGAAAAATGTAAACCATTTTTCTTTTTATTTTGGTATAAGACTTTTTTATCCTATTAACTATCGAAAAAATAATGGAGTTATGAAGAGAATACTTCGCTAAAATTCAGCACAGACCTAATTATGCGTTTAATCTTGTATTTCCTGCGGCAAGCTGTATCTTTTTAAAACAACTAATCAAGATAACTCATCCAGAAACTAATTTATTCACTATTTTACAAAAACTAAAATTTTAAAGTAAACGTTTTTAAGTCAATAGAAAAGAAATACAAAGACTATCCTTTATTTCTTTTTGTTTTTGAACACAAATTAGGTTAATCAGAAAACCAATAAACTGTTATAGAGTATAAATTAAGCGTGTATTTTCCATGTACTTTCTAAGAAATTAGAATTTTTAATTTGTCAAATACGACATTTGGTTTCATGAGCGCCATCGCTGTTGTTATTATATCATTTCTTTAAAGAAAGAGGAATCGTAGTTCTAATCGATATTCTACCCCTTTCTACATATTACTTATATCGATATACAGCCATCCGAAAACGATGCATAACTCATCTCATAGCTCTAGGTCCTCTTAAAATCAGTAATTTAGGTAGAATTTAAAATAAAGGTCAAACATCCTACCAACTAATACAGGCATTGTTCAAAGTTCTCCATTACAAAAAAGAATCTAATAAATCGTGAGGATTATTTAATTTTACTCAGTACAAACGGAACTCTTAAAAAGGACAAGGCAAATACGTTTATTTGAAGCGGAATTAAGGGCATCCATATACGGTCACACAGCCAAATCACAAAAAGTTGCTGTTTATCCTACGACAAGAGTGCTAAGTAACATATCTAATGTATATTACACATCTTAACCCTTAGCCAAAGTCAGCCAAACCACGTCTACTGCTGGACATAATCCTCCTTTAAGGATCTCCATGGGGATCCAGCGGCTGCCGGCGACCTTATCAGAGCATCGGTCAACCTGGTGGGACTGGGCCTACCTACAGATCTTCGTCCAATGCGCAGTCGCTATTTAAGAACCTTTTCCCCCAGCGGTTCTTCTTATTCAGTATACCACCCACCACTGCCACTTCAGCTCCGCAATTCTGAGAGCGATGTAGGCTATCTTAGTTCTCCTACAGATTTCCCTATTTCTGATTAAAAAATCCTAGCATCGCACTCTCCGTTGCTTAATAATTATGTCAAGTGTCTAACTAGCGAATGCCACACATAATTTGTGAAACGTAGGTGTTCTTGTGTTTTTTTTTTTATGTGATTCAGTCCACACACCAGTGCAATTGACTTAGGGTTGACTGTACAGCATCAACATCAGCTACAGCGTAAAAGGTGTGTATGCAAGTTGAGCCCGCGTAATGCTGGCCTAAGCTGTAAGCTCAAGGGCGTAACCAGGGCGACGATGGTCCTGAGAGCGCGCCCTCTGTGCCGTAATGTATTTGCAAAGCTTTGAAAAGGAAACCGTAGGTATTACCTCACTAACAATACCGATATAACATAGTTTACGATAAACAGAAAACATTCAAGAATAAACGAAAACATGTTTTGCTTATAAAGCTTCTATTTTTGTGTATTTTTGATAAAATGTTTCGTATTTTATTGCTATTTAAAACCTAAGTTTTCTTGTTTTAATTAAGTCTATCAACGCTTGTCTAAACTATAATTTTATACGATTATCACTATCACTCACCTTTGGCTTGAGCTAAAATAACAAGTTTGTAAGAAGCCAGCAGGTTTTTAATCATGTATTAAGATAACAAGACAAGTCTATTAAGCACTATGATGTAATATCTATGGTGATGGCGTTACAATATATCAATCAATGCACTTAATGTAATATCGGGCGGGAAATCAGGGATGTGTAAGTACATAATTACTTATATTTTAGAAAGACTATAGCGATTCTCGTGACTTCTTTCACCGGGAATAAAGATGATTGCACTCCCAGTTTTATCGCGCTCCTTAGTTATCACAAATTTTTATAACAATAGTTGACATTTCGGAAATTGCGAAACACCAAAACTTTCTTAATTTGTTTCCCAGATAAAACTATTCTATATCCTGCTCCAGACTCTAAAACTATTCGCATACTAAAGCTCGTGTAAATTTGTTCGGCAGTTCAAGCATGTTAATTTGATTAGCCATATTTTGGACTTTGGAATTTATAATATTACATTGTAGTAGGATAGATAGTGGACAATATTTTCGTCTCTAAATTTTTACACTTTACATTGCATTACAATACTTTATTTTCAAAACAACCATAAAGCGATAAAATAGAAATAATTGAAAAAATAATTAATTATTCAGTAATTGTTGCGCAACAGTCAGTAAGTATCAGTATCGAGGCGTGTCCGAATTCGTTGTGCTTTGGCTCGTTTTTCTGCGCAAAACAACAACAAAGCTACCTTTCAATATCATCTCCAAATATAAATAATGTTGTGTCAAAAAAAAAAACAAGTTAAACAATCGAAGATCGATGGGATAGTCGGGCAATAAACAAAGAAATCTGTGGCGAGTCACCGGTCAAGTTATTTTTATTACAGTCGTTTTAATTAATCGAGCCGCGAGCCCTTTATTTCTAACGACCGTACGCGACAGTATCTTTGCCATTTCGTTGCATAAAAAGCACAATGTAAAAACCCCGTGCGATGCCAGCAGTGTGTATTCCCGTCTGCATATTTCTTGGTGCCGGTGAAATATTAAACATACCACAGACATATTGCATCCTTACTAAGATTATAAATGCGAAAGTAGCCTGTCTGTCTGTTTGGATTTCACACCCAAATTACTGAAAAGAATTTGATAATTTTTGGTACAAAGATCTCTCTCTATCTATCTAGACCACAGACATTGATAGGCCTAGATGCCCCAAGTGTACGTACTGCGCGTGTCAAAAAAAGGTTGAACATGTTCAACTTTTGACCGCGCTTGTTATTGAAATGTGCGTATTTTATTTAAAAAACAATTATTTTTTCTTATTTGTGTCTATTATTATGTAAATACATGTAGTATGCACACGCATACTACATGTTTAAATTACATTGCTGCATTTAGTTTTAAAGGTGTACCTGTTCATTGAAGCCAGCAGTGAACAAATTTCGGCACGCGCGGGTTTTATAGAAATGAGTGCATTTGTGGCATCTAGGCCTATCAATGTCTGTGATCTAGACATTGAAATAGTTCACGCGGGTAGAGCCGCGGACGAAAAGCTAGTTCTACATAATTGTTTGATACCTACTTAATTAAAAGCAAGTAAACCTACAGTAAACAACAAAAACTAAGTGCAATTACAATTGCAAAAGTGCAAATTAAACTATCAGAAATAAACACATGTAGCCCCTCCATCATGGTAGAATAATCAGGTGGGCGAATAATTTGAAAAGAATGGAAATAGTAATAACGTAGTGAGTGGTACAACGCGCGAAATCTATTATTATTTTCTATAATTAATTTTCTAAACAGTGTTTGTGAGGTTTTTATTAAAATACGCACTTGGGAGTTTAAATGTTATTAAAATGTTAGCAAGCAGAGTTTAAAATGGAAATATTTACAGAATCTCATAATTAAACATTACATTTATCAAGGGTAGGTACCTACTTTCTATGTTTATTCATTTGTAATACCTTCAATCAAGTCGTATCTGATTAAAACCGTTTATTTACAATTTGTGAAATAAATCTCCTTGTGAATAAGTGTAAATGAAAGTAATATTCATAATTGGCATAAGTTTAGTTGTATTCATTGATGACCAGTTAGCCCCGTTGGTCTGGTGGTTTGAATACCGGGCCAAGATCTCGAGGTCTCGGGTTAGAACCCCGGGTCGGGTAACAAAAGGTTTCGAATTTTTAAACATTGCCGGGTTTGTGACTACCAACCAGCATCTGGCAAGCGTGGTGATTATGCCTGTACCATTGCTATGGTAACTTGAATTCAATGATGGAGAAATTTGCCCTTGCCCTGCAGTGGGACCCTTACTTTACTTTACATTGATGACTAGAGAAGAGGCAAATTATGATAAACATAAGCTAACCAATGCGTCACATACGCACATCAACATTAAATGAAAATACTAATTCTGTTCTTCTAATTACCGAGCCGTAGATTTACAATCCCATTTTCTGATAAGTAATCTTCAGAAGCGTGACTACAGCCTACGTTTGCTTTAATTATGCCGATCGAGCTAATTAGCTAATTTCACAGTCCATTGCCCAACAGTGGGACAGCTGCGGCTCAGTAGATTTCATTATGATCAAAAGAATCTGAATTCTAAGTACAAAGTGTTGCTACGAAACGTAATTAAGAACAGTTTACTTCTGAAAATATCTCTCAAGGGCGCCTGTGAACTGAAATATATTTGGTCTGGTAAAATAAAAGTTGGTTGCGGCCGGATTATAGTAATAAGCAACAGACTTAATTAAATTAAATAACTTATTTGCATTTCGGTGTCGGCAGCAAGAATAGAAAATCCCCATTTCATCCCATGGGTGTCGTAAGAAGCAACGACAGGAATTTCGCCTGAATAGGACACGCAGCAGCGAATTCACTCTAACACTGGTCAAACTGCAATCAACAATGCACCTGCTAAGCAAAGAGATCATGGCAAATTCTTTATTTTGGAGAGCTATATGTGCACCGCAGCACGTTTCCGCTGCATTCATGACACTTTTAAGTATTGTAAATGGCTTATAAGAAGGCAATTCAATTTATTACAAGGCTAGTCCTCGAAAGATATGCATGCAAGAAAAACTTAGTTAGGCTCGGAACGTTGCTCGGGCAGTGAAGATGAGCGCCGATGAGCGTCCCAGGCACCTGATGCCTTACTCTGCAAATCGAAGCTTGTATTTACGGATACATCTGTCTTTTTCAGAAACTCTTACGGCCATTTCCAATAACCTATCTATCTTCAGTTTTGCCATATCGGAGATAGAAAACAACTTCTGTCTTTGTTTCTCTGGACGGCAAAATCGGAGATAGAAACTGTTTCCTATCTCCGATATGCCAAAACTGAAGATAGATAGGTTATTGAAACCGGCCGTTAGAGAGACAGATCGAATATAACGACATTGTGTTGCGGAGTAGGGCCTCTGTCCCGCCGAGTACCTATTTCAGCAGTGCGATGGGCCCGGTACCCGCACGCTGAATCCATGGATGCTAAGTTTCGTTTCGTTTAAGACTTAACTAGCTTTTGCCCACAACTTTGTCCGCATGGGTTTAGGCATTGGGTGCAGGAAGTAATGAATGGGTGCTGAAAAAAATTACATGGTATTTGGTAACCAACCAGTAGCGCTATCTATCGTGTGTGTCACGTGACTTCACACAAAATACATTCCCACGGCAACTAAACTAAAACTAACACGAAATTTTGGGATAAATTATAGTCTATGTTTTCCTGATGTCTCTGATCTAAATTACTGGAAAGTTTCATTAGAATTCGTTCAGTAGTTTTTGGGTGAAAGTGTAACAAACATCCTTAAATTCATATTCCATACATACAAACTTTCGCGTTTATAATATTAGTAAGGTTTGCGGCGATTTCTTCGCGGTACTTTATATAAGTTCGGGTACATCGTGACTAGGCTCACCTGAACAGAACTGCTCGGGTGTGCGTCCTCGGCCCCCCTCGCCGCCCGCTGCCGCTCCTCCTGCACCGCTTCGCGCTTCATGCCGCACGCCAGACACTTCTGGTACCGGCAGTACTGGCACCGGTTTCTCTGTCGCTTGTCTATTATACAATTTCTTTCCTCGCGGCACGCATACGTTAGGTCCTTTCGTACTGTCCTCTTGAAGAAGCCTTTGCATCCTTCACAACTAGAAAGAAGAATTTTTTATTTAGTACATGTAGTACGTCGGGTCCGGAAGATAATCTAAATGTCTCTATAGAAAAATGTATACGGTCGAAAACAGAACCTTTTTTTGAAGTTGGTTAAAAACTCATTTGCAATGATGATTATGTCTTTTCAAATTATTTACAAAATAAGTGATACTTAATCGCACGTTTTATTACGACATAATAAGGTAGAGTAAATTTTACCCTTTTGCCTTCGTCTTGTACAGGAAAAAAGGGATAGGTACCCATTTTAACTAACTAATGTTTATTAATTACGCTGTCTAGATTCTGCAGACCTACTCCCTGTAATCGGCATATATTAATATAGTTAGATACTTAAAGCAATTCCTTTAACGAATCTTAACCCCTTCGGACCATTCGCGCAAAAAGCTGGCACCTAATAAATACGAGTAATAATTTAGTTATCACCACAAATAAAAAGTATTAGGTACATTAGTTACAAGTAGTTTATTGAATTTGAGTTATCAGTTAACATTTCGAATCACGTATTTGCATGTTCGCGGAAAAATAAACTAACTACCTATACAATAATGATTTTTAGAGTTAAAGACTTTTTTTCATAGTAAAATTCTGCAGTGGGAAATGGTTAATGTATTCATGACTTTTAAATTTATAGCTAGATATATTATAACTGTAAGACCACTAAAATATTTATTGAAAGTAATTTCGAAGAATTTTAACCTTATATAAATGAAATTCTCATAATTTATAGCATAAATTATAACCTGCACGGCATATTAAGCAACCTGCAACGTGGTCGCTATACTGCTAAAGCTATAAATGTCATAATCATAAAATAGTATTTACTTTAACAATGCCGGTATTGTTTCTTAAATAATTTACACTGGATAAATATATCGTGGAGAGCCCGAGGTGCCCGAGCTATACGAACTGTGATGACTAACATACGGCATTATCGCGGTTTGAAATCTCGTGAGATATAAGCGGTCAATGTCAATGGTCAAGTAAGCTTAACAATGAGACATTAAATAGCCTCTTAAACCAAAGGAAATTACAGTCCGCTACACTGAGGTCTACATTACGACTTATGATGAGATCATTATTGCACCTTGAACGTGAGCGTTTATTTTGTGAGTTAATTTTGTTGTTTTGATAACTTTATAAATAGTGATGATGACACTCATAAGCAGTGTAATATAAAACTACTGTGTTTTTGACTAATAAAATTGCGTTCTATATCATCAACTACGGTATTTGTAGAGCCATAAGTCTTTATCTGTAGTAGTTAGTTAGCCTCATGTTGTGGTCAGCTAGTTGCCGATGGCAACCCTATTATCTTTGATTAATTATGAATGTTAGTTACCGGAAATCAGTTACTTATGTCACTTTTTCTACAGTATCTAAGTACTTATAGGTTTCAGTGTTACGAGCTGAAAATCGAAAGAAGTAGAATATTTCTAACGAAGCCTTAAAAGATGGGCGTGTTGTAGAGTTTCAAGATTTACGTTTAGAAATAGCATACAATAATTATTATACTTCTTGGTGCCTTTTTACGTAAGAACGGTAAAATTAATGTCCTCTTTAGACATAAATGATATACATATAGACCTAGACAGTGCAGTCGAAATGTTTACCGTATTCTCATACTTCCTTGCGAATTCACAAGAATGTTATGTTTGTATAGAAATCAATGTATAATTATAAAGCTAAAGTAAATAAATTATCATCTTTACACTCACGTAGCTCATCGTTAGCCATTGTACACCATGACTGATTGATTGGGAGAACGTTATTAATAGTATTGTATCAAAGTGTTATAATGACAATTGTATTTGCTACTAAAAGCAGAAAATAAAACAAAGATGAGGGTCAAAGGTATCGCGTGGTGAAATATAAATCGTCAGCGTGATCGATGAGAGCTTGTGTTAATCAACAATCTACGTGTTCGTAATACGAAGCTAAGTTTAAAGCAATTTTAACCGATGAGAAAGGAAATATTTCCCATTTTCCGTCGGTTTAGTAATAAAAAAAAATATATTTTCTAAGAATCTAGATCTATTATACAAATTTTAGCTACAGAAAAAGAAAATAAACACGAACTGTTCTAAACGCCTCTACATCTGTATCCCGTCAAATCCCATGTGTATTATGTAAGAGGCCACCCGACACTATAACTTATGGTTAAATTGCATCCTGATCCTATCACATACACTTATCGTCAATATTATTGTTGAAATGTAGTTTTTTTTTAATGGTATGTACTGCAATATTTCGCCTAATAATATGTTTATTATTATAGTTGTTGTTTGTGGTCTAATCCACTGACATGACAACTTCAATCAAGAGTACACATCTTCAAAGTTGTCATTCTCTTGTCTGCTGTGTCATTGGCATAAGTGCGAGGGTATTTTTTTATTTTTGCCTAGGTTTCATTAGCTCTCCAGCAAAGTCGTTTACACGGTTCAGAATACCTTCTCTATTTAAGCCATCACTTTCATTATCTCCTCCCTGATTGTGGATATTCTACAACCGCGGTAGGACCTATCGTGGGTTACGTACAGGCCCCTAATTCAGCTAAACAAATCGTATCACAGTCGTAATTGAATAGCAGGTTTTTGACAGTTCTAGTATGGGCTAAAAGTCAAAATCGCCCAACTCTATCACGGTCGAACTGCAATGAAATAGCTGAATAAGGGCCCAGGCTGGGTCAGTTAAAATTCTAAGAGTTTAGACTAAATTTTCTGCAATAGGTATATTAAAGTTGGAATTTGCTGCAGTGCCGCACAGTTGAATTCCATACGTCCGACACGGCTTCATAGTGCACATAGTATATGAGCAGTTTACTTCCTAGTGATAGCTTCGAATTTCTATTTATATATGTATAATAATTTCTGAGTTGTACGCCGAGTAAAATCATCATTTTATTTCTACAAATAGGCCCTAGGAGGCGCATTTACATGTTCCAATATTTTAACCACAACTGCTTCGGAGCAAGTGTAAGCTAGTGGCCACTAATGGGTGAGACTTATCGCTTAGTTTTATTGTTTCTAGGTAAGTCATCTATCTAATTACGGTCCAAGATATTAGCTTCTTCGGTACCTGCTAGGTAAGAGAAAAGGAAGTATCTATATCTTCGTGTATAGGTGACATGGCCTGACTTACTGTCTTAGCTCTAACACGCTATTTCTTGACCCGAGACGAGTTGACCAGGTTTTTTTGAAAAAATTAGCTGCTTTTGACCTCCGTGGTGGAGTGGCATACAAACTAGTTTTATCAGACTTTGCCAGCTCCGAAGTCCCAAGCTCGATTACTTGACAGTTCGCGATACAGTGGTACCTTTTTAGTTACTGATTTCTACAAAATAAGTGATTAATTAAAACATTTATTTATTTAAAAACCACTTTGTAAACGGCAGAAATAGTGTGAAATATTAAACAAAACGTTCACTGAATTTGATCGTAAAATCCAGTGTTGTCATGGTAATAAGCTAAAGTAATGATTCTAATATAAGTAGTCTACATGAGCAGTTCCTGTTAAGGCATATGAAATGACGGGCACTTCAGTACCTATAAATGTCTTTTCTGTGAAATATTACGACCAATAAATGTAAAAATAATATCAAATAAAATAAGTAGTCGGTAAAAAAACATTACGCATTCACCATACCGCCGGCGCCGGTAACTCGGTATCTTTTACCATATCAAGTATATTTATTAATATAACTGGCGCCACTCATCAGACGTCTTCTATCAGTATATTGTGCAAAAAATAAGTCCCAACCACGAATACTTCACCTCTCGCATTGTGGTGTTGTGTTATTATTAGGATTAAGCTACTCAGAGTTATTAGAAAAATATTCTTGGATCCCATCTGTAAGATCCCATAGGTTGAAAGTGTCCTCTGTAGTGTAGCCTTTGCCTTGTCGCGTCGTCGGAGTGATTTATGATGGCCGCCGTCACTCATTAGTCGTCCTACACATTTCAGTCGTGAAATATATCCTTATTATATTATGATACGACACAGAAAGATCCTTTCTGAAATTTAATATCACCAGAGCTATTACGATAACGTCTTTTGTAATATAATTTGATGTATTTGTATTTGCTGGCTGGACTAAATCAAATCCACGCGTTCCAGCACTTAACTACTTAATTGATGATAGGGCACGTCTACGATTTGCCCTCTTGCTTGACGTTTGTTGGGTCGCGCAAATGATTCTGGCAATATGAGTGCCAATCGTTTTCAGTAGGTATTGTAAAAATCTTATTTGTTAAAAACTTTTACTTAAAATAACGTCATTACACAATATAAAATATGATGTATGAATAAGTTTGTTGCTAGATTTAATTTATTATTTTAAAAACAATTTGAATCTTTCTAAGTGTATTAAAAATAACTAAATTTAATATTGTTTAAGCTGTTGTTACCAAATTTAAGTTAAGGAAGATTGCAAAATACCTCATACCATAATATAAAGGTAGTGGTGTTTTTAATTTATCATCTTACTTGTAATTTTACTGACAACTTAATTAATATTAAATAATGAATTTAGCCACATTAAAAGTGTGTAAAGAAGTAACATGCTCGTAAGCAGACCATTCGCTTGCAATATCTTTATTAGTAAACCCGTGCAAAAGCCGGGACGGACAACTCAATTTCATTACATTTAATTTTCTTAGGTTTTCAAGAGGTTGCCATTCCTGTCGATTTTCCATAAAGATTATGTATAAGTATCTATAATTAACATGTCCGTATTATTATGCTACTCGTATAAGTTTATTTTACGAGCTCATTTGCCTTGTTTAATTAGGACTAATTTAAACACGTTAAAATGGTAAACGAAAACTGATTTCGGTTTACATCATTTATGAAGGAATTAAAACGAGGTAAAGTACCTAATTAAATCGTTTCAACAAAAAGAGTTTGGAACTTTTTGCAGTTTAATTAGTCTGGTACTCGGGTACTTTTATTTGATAAATGGAATTTCTAATGATATAATAGGTATGCCACATGCACACACAACAATAGTACCTACACAGTCACACACGGATTGTATTAAAACAAAAAATGGAAGTCAAACTATGGGGAATATTTTTTTTTCCGGCAGTACCACAGGACACTCTACGTTAGTAAAATACAAGAATGAGAATAAACGAGCCTAACATGAGTACAAATTTTATTTTAGCATTTGATTGATCGATATGACTGACCGAAACGTTAAACATCCGATAAAGCAAAACAATACACTATGAAAAACAGTCTAACACGTGAACATCACTTTACATGTAGGTGATTAGGTCATAGAAGAAGTAGGCAGGTATACGTAATATACAAAAAACACCGCGGCCCGAAATAGCGCGCGCTCCATCAACGAATAGTGCCAAACAACGATTCTAGTTTGCACATCATCACACGATGTTCGGTTGGTTCGGTGTTATATCATTTTTCAAATACTAGTGATGCAACAAAATCATAACCCTTTTACGAGCAATATTCTATCAAATACAATGCACGGCATTATAAAAAAAAACTGTAATAGATTAGGTACATAAAACAGTGCGTGCTATGTAATTTTAAAAAATATTGCTCTTGGCAATAAGATTAGCGATTGTCGTTGCTCTTCGGCTACTCAATATTCTAATACTTACTAATATTATAAAGCTGAAGAGTTTGTTTGTTTGTTTGTTTGAACGCGCTAATCTCAGGAAGAACTGGTTCGAATTAAAAAAATAATTTTGTGTTGTATTATAGTCCATTTATCGAGGAAGGCATTAACGCATTATTATTATATAACATCATCGCCAATAGGAGCGAAGAATCAGTGAAATATGTTGCAAAAACAATCACTATGATAATAACAGAAATTGACGCAGACGAAGTCGCGGGCAACAGCTAGTTCTAATATATAAATTCTCTTGTCAGAGTGTTTGTAACCAAACTTCCGAAACAGCTTGAACAATTTTTAAGATTATTTTTATGTAAGTATATTAGGTAGGTAGGTCTGAGAATTGGTCGTAAACAACATACTTTAAATACGCCTAAGTGATTAGGGTGGCCTACCCCGTGGGATAGATCTCAAATTCAAAATTCGCAGGCAATAGCTAGTGTTGTATATGTGTAGTTTGAATATTTGAAACATAACCTGGCTTGCTATGTTTAACCGACTAAAAGGTTGTGGGGAACAATAATTTTGAGTCGTAGTCAAATTAGAGGATAAAGATGTCTTTACGCTAGACACGATGCCACCGATGCGAGGTCAGAGTCATTATTTTACGAATGGCACGATATTCGGATATGAAATATGTATTTAGTAGTGCATTACTTTACACTGATATGACGTTAAAGAATTGGCTTCGAGGTCGACGAGTCGAAGAGGTTTTTTAAAAATTTTCGGAGTTTTTGATTCCATCACCGTGTTTTTCCGTTTGATCTCTAGGTATTTGGATACGATTTCAACAATAAAAAAAATCTGATGATTAAAGAACCGTCGCGACGATTTATGTTTTTTTTTTAAATATTTTTCTCATGCGAAGCTTGGAGGGTCATTAATTGTAAATATAAATAATATGTATAAATACAAACATGACTGGGATCACAATTAGTTCAAAATTTCGTAAAATTTCGTTTAATTGATTATGATGTCCGTGAATATTAAAATACAAACCAAACACTTTTTACCTTGCGATCTTGATTCTTGACGAATGTGACTATCATTCGTTCTTGTAACGAAATAGCGAATAAACAAGTATGAAAATTCGCACAATATAGGAAGTATTAATTCACATAACTAAATATAAGGTTTGCAGGCGGCTAGCATTATCAATAGTTTGTCTTATTTTGTGTACATATTGCCATGTGAGCGGTAAAAAATCTATGAAACAGCTTTACCGACCACTTCAATATTCAAACAGTATTGATTTCACGAGACCTTTTCATTTGAATGTCATAGTGATATAAATTTCTAGATTGAGTTTTAAAGCAAGCACATCTCTATGGAGAAAGTTATGCCCATATTTTAAAATAATGTTAGCCTGTTTTATTAACATAACAACACTGCACTGCATTCGATACTAACTCGCTATTGTTACACAAAAGTTTACAGAACTAAAGTAATCCTGCCGAGTGTCAAATGGAAAAACAGTTCAACAATGTTACAAAACGAAAAAAAAGTAGTTTACCATAAATCGCTAGGTACTGTATTTGTATTATACACTAGCTGTTGCCCGCGACTTCGTTGGCGTCAATTTCTGTTATTATGATCGCGATAAATATCAATATTTTTTCCCGTTTTTGCAACATTTTTCACTGATGCTTCGCTCCTATTGGTTGCAGCGTGATGTTATATAGCCTAAAGCCTTCCTCGATAAATGGACTATCCAACACAAAAAGAATTCAATTCGAACCAGTACTTCCGGAGATTAGCGCGTTCAAACAAACAAACAAACAAACTCTTCAGCTTTAAATTTTTAGTATAAATTACACAGCTTATGCTGAAAGAAAACCAATTTATTTATTGCATAAGAAGATACAGGATGACTTTATTATCATCTTCAAAATTTGTTATAGGCGTTCAGTAAAGTATTTAGAGCCCATTTATGAAGTAAAAAATGTAAATCAAGTTTTCACCTAAAAATTTCTTTTACGACAATTTTAATTGTTAAGGGTACTAAGCCTGTGAAGGTATGAAGGGTAAATCAAAAACTTATGGATAGTATCGTAATGAATGAATGAGATGCGCATCGCGTAAAAAGTGTTGCTAGGAGGCCGTATCACAAATTTTAGATTTTTGGCGGACAGTTTTTGAGATTTTTAGACCACCCCCCCTTGTCACGCATTTTTACGAAAATTCCCATACTATTTTGCCCAATGTCACAAAAAGTAAGAAAAAACCTAGAAGCAAAATATTCGCATTTTTTTTAAATTTAAAAACATGTAAATCAATGAAACTGAACTACCTGCCTCGGAGGTAGACCGTCAGTAGGCATAAAGAATGCCCAAGGTGAAAATAAAATGTCTCTTGCATGGAAGTACAATCGACCGAAGACATATAGAATTGTAAATCGTTCAAGTAATGTATGCCCAGCTAATTTTATATTCATACACCTATCATTCCTATAGCAGAAATAGTTTTTGTGGGTTCCCACACCCACAGAAATAGGCAATTAAACGAAAGCATAAAACTCAAATCTTTAATTCTGCGCATGCCACAATATTTTTCACGAAATTCATAAAATTTATATCACTCATAGGTAGCGTAGTACCTACATATACATATGGATTTGTTTTTATACGCGCGCAGCTGTCTAGAAGTCTAGACTAGACATATTCTGTTTATGAACGGACTGGGACGGAGCTTATTTCGCATCGTTCACATCTTTTAAATAATACTAGCGACCCGCCGCGCCCCAGCTTCGCACGGGTGCATATTAGGTATACAGATACTCAATATACTTACTACAGAATATCTTGACCTATAACAACGTTCACAGCTTTTCTGTCATTAGACAATGTTTTCTTTAGAAGTAACTCTTGAAAGATATAAATTGACCATGTGAAAATCAATCAACGCTCAAATCAAAGCCTGATTAATATCTTTAACGGCTATGGTCCTGCATTTAAATAATAATGTTACATGCTGTAAAGGGCCATATTGATCTATGTTAAATGCGCAATGTTTTTAAGGTACTTAATTGGATAAGGAGGAGGAGAATGCGGTATTGCTTAAAATAAGCTATTTATCGTAAAAACTGAAATGTAAAAACCGGCCAAGTGCGAGTCGGACTCGCGCACTGAGGGTTCCGTGCCAACTTTAACTAAATTAGGGTTCCACTTACCTCCACTTAGCCAAAATACCACAATATTTAATTGTCTGCAAAAATAACTTTGTTTTTTTATAGTGTTTGTAGGAAGGATATTTGCGGTTGTTAAAAATGTGCTATTTCTCAAAACTTACCGGTTTGATCTCGTTCAAACCAATAGAGTATTTTTTTTTGTTTTAGTTCTATGTATAGGAAGCGCCCTTAAATATCTTTATTTTTTGTATAAGAATCGTAAAGCGGTCAACATACACCTAAAGTTTCAACTGTGTGATGCTAATACTTTCAGAATAAAGTGGCTGTAACATACGGACGGACGGACAGACAGACAGACAGACAGACAGACAGACAGACAGACAGACAGACAGACAGACAGACAGACAGACAGACAGACAGACAGACAGACAGACTTAACGAATCTATAAGGGTTCCGTTTTTTGCCATTCGGCTACGGAACACTAAAAACGGATATTGTTGGTTATTCATAAGAGATATGATCTAAGCACACCTACATAGGGACAGACAGACGTAAAGAGACTTTGTTTTATACTAAGTGATACTGCGTACATTCAATGGTTTGGTCCTGAATTTATACACTCGCTTTAGAAATTTATACATCAAATATCTGCTGATATAGTTATGTACATAATGTGGAGGCAACATATATCCTGAAAAATATGTTTTTTATTAAAATAATAGTGGCATTGTGTTGGTTATTATTTTAAGGGAAACCAACGAAAAGTAAGTTAAAGAAGTACACACGGTTACCTAACAACACGGTTAAGCAGAAAAAGCAATTACTGTTTTCTTGCAATACCGCTATAATCATAATACGAAAACATACGGTAATGGTCGAAATAAATGGTAATTATATAGCTTATAATTATTATAAGCAATATAATTTCCATTTTTTTTTTATAAAAAAAGTTATTAATGTCTTGAACACCGATACTCCATGCCTTAGTCCAGAATATGCCTTAACGAAATGTACCTAGATCCTAATCTAACACATCACGCAATGGCTGGTCATGTTAAAATACCTATAGAAAATATTGTATCAGGCCAAGGGCATAATATTTAAGGTGATTAAATGTTCCACCTTAAATAAGAATGTGAAAACGGATTCCATTAGATAGTTTAAAAAGAAAAGCGAAAAATGTTGATTAATGTGGATCAGTCCTGTCTGACCAAATGTGGACACAAATATTACAAACGTGGAACGCGTCGAATAGGGACTAGAACGTTAGATTGAAATAAAATAAAACTTCTAAAGCCATGTGCTGCCCCCAATTGATTTAACTTTATTACTTCTAAGCAAAATTAATCGTCAAAAACCTACAGAGAGTATTATTTTAGCAAATTACCTCTAGTATTTATTGAATCACAGTAATCTTTTCAAGTAGTTGCTTATAAAGTCGAATTTGTCGCTAACGCCAAAAGCGGCCGCTTTCAATAATGTACAATACGAAAGAATGCCAGAATAAAAAGCGGTCAACAGTGATTCAATAAACACCAGTTTTAATTTGCTAAAATGATACTGTTCTGATTTTTAATAATTAATTTTGTTTAGCATTAATAAAATTGAATCAATTGGGGGCAGCACATAGCTCTCGTAGTCCCCTTAAGAACGTCTTAACGTTATAAATCTAGCGATGACACTAAATTGTTAACTGCCAAGGATGACATTGACGATTATTATTATGTAGCGATGATGACATAAGGATCATAAAAATTTAATATTCTCATTTATTAGTGAGAATGAGCTAGCACTCTAAACATATCTCGTCTCGCGGAGAAAGAACAAAAATATACTATGTACGAAGAATCAATTGGACCTATTTTATAAAGAACATAAATATATGATATATAAATCATATAACAGAAATATTTTTAAAATACTATCAATCCTAAAACAAAAAGTTATTTTTGAAATTACATAATGGTGGCTGCGATTTGATAAAGGTCTTTAGTGCTAGATACGTCATGATCATGAGTAATACAGGGCCCCAACGATAATGATTTTGTGGAATTTAACTCGTCGCTTCGACCAAGGCCAAGCTTGATAGATGATCTTCTTCTTCAAACCGAGGGGTTTGAAGAAGAAGATCATCTATCAAGCTATCGTCAGTATTAGCTTTTTCGAACGGATATATACTTAAATGAGGATTTATATATCCGTTCGAAAAAGCTAATACTGACGAATGGATACAAATTAGGTATGTCCCTGAGGATATATACTTGATGACGAAAATTTTATCGCGCCCGGTGTGCATGGAGTGCGGGTTCGAGTTCCGCCTAAGACATAATTTATCAAGTTTAAATACTTTTTTTTTGTCCGGCAAATTATGGAAGGAAACAGTATTCTAACACATTAACAATAATTTTTAGATACAAATGCAAAAACTGTAGCGCGTACCTGTAGACTCCATAGTGCTTCCCCGAGGCCCTATCGCCGCATATCGAGCAGAGGTGCTTGGAGCCACTGAGAGGATGATTAGGGGGATAGTTCTTAAACGCTGGGGGAGAAGTAGCATCATCCCGGAGCCCGTCCAGCATTGCTGTGTCTGGCTTCATCTCAGGCGGGGACATCGGCGACATAAAGCTGCTCTCCAGGTTTAACCCTGTTGAGAAAAATAACACTTATGATATCTTCATCCCTTAGACCCATGGATAGCAATTACAATACTAAATAGACGAATGTCATACCTACGATCCTATAGCATAGATTATTTCCTGAAACATTAAAGGATATCTTTTAATCCGATATAAACCGACCGACCACACGAGACATTAGTTAAAAAGCTGATAATAGATAAATTAAAATTTAAATCTGTAATCGATATGCTAGTAGCTACGTAATTAACGTAATTAGAGGCTATAGAAAATATTGTTTTCTTGTTTACATTTCTCGAAGATTATGATGAGTAAATCTCGGGACCCGATGTGTTATTAGCAAACGGCTTTCTAGATAATATCTTCGCAGAGATGTTCAGAATGAAATCTGTAGATGTATAATTTAGTTCCACTAGTTTATAGCATGCGTTTATAAATAAGCTTTATGTCCCAGAGAAATGTTTACTTGAATACTAGGCGAGTTCTAAGAACCAATCAACGTTACCAAGAGAAACTTAATAAAAGCGCTAAAATTAAAACAACACCAGCGCGACAGGTGCAAATTTTCATTTTGGCATGAGCCAACTGTCAGTCCTATTGTTAATAAAAGTTTGAAAAACCAACGATTTGAAGCTGAGATTAACGATATTCTGTGAAATTAAACTACCAGATAGCCTGCATTGGACAAGAATCTCAAAAAAAAAACTCAAATTCAAAACCCGATTCAAGAATCGTGTGAGTTGATAATCACAGAAGGACAAAGCCGACTATAACCAAATAATAAAAAAAAATGTAATATATATTTATTTAATGCAGTAAAAAGCAAAGCTTCCGTTTATTTTGCGTTGTCTGAACTCTCAAGACAAAAGACTTTGTTGTATCCGCCAAAATTTTAAAGGCAGCATTCAACAGACGTCGCATAACTTCAAATGCAGGAAAAAAATCTATGTAGACGGTTCCGAAAAACCAACAAAACCGGTCCATTAGGAAGAGGGCTGGCGCGAGCAAAAAGAAATAAACACGCAACCCTCCAGCTCTGGCCCACGTTAGAAAACTTTATGCTCGAATATTTCTATTTCAGACTTAGTAATAAAACTTGATGTAAAACTCGTTATTTGTCGTTGTCCGTATGATTTAGTTTTGATGGGATTCGTTTCAAATTGTTGATGAAACTACAAATAATGTTTCCTAGGCTTAAATACGTATCAAACTACTATTGTACTGGGTATTGAAACTTATTTATCGATAATGGTTTTACATAATTCATAATGTATTACATTGGAGTACCATCAACATCAATCAACCCTTATCAGTCCATTGCATTTAATTTAACATAATCAATCAATATCTTAGTACATTGGCAGAAGGCGTTGGTGTCTGTCTTTTTTTGGCAGTACCTCTTCATTCACCTCTTATGACGAGAAGGGATGGTGCTATTTTTTCAGGCCCGCCATACCCGGTCCAAAATTTTCTTTTAGTGTTACTATAGTAAAATTATACCATTTTTAGGGTTCCGTAGCCGAATGGCATAAAACGGAGCCCTTTTAGTTTCGTCAAGTCTGTCTGTCCGTCCGTATGTCACAGCCACTTTATTCTGAAAGTTTTAGCATAACACAGTTGGTAGGTAGGTGTTGTATGCTGTTGACCGATGTACGATTCTCATACAAAAAAATAAAATTAATGATATTTAAGGGGGGCTTCCCATACATATGTATAACTAAAACAAAAAAATATATTTTTATTCAAATCTATGCGTATCTATGGATAGGATAGATATTTAAAATGACATAGAGGTTCATAGAACCATTTTTTTCCAGAAGTCTAACATTTGGAAGATAGACGCTTCCAAAGTGGTAAAATGTGTCCGCCCCTCTAACTGTTAAACTAAGCAAGTGAAAATTTTGTGAAAAATACCTCATGTAGATCTTAACAAATGCTTTTAACGAAATTAGTTTGAACGAGATCAAAACCTTAGTTTTTGAGAAATATCACATTTTTAACAACCGCAAATATAACTTTGTCCTTCATAAAAACACTATTAAAAACAAAGTTATTTTTGCAGGCAATTAAATATTGTTAGTTTTTTATCTAAGTGGAAGAAAGTGGACCCCTAATTGAGTTAAAGTTGGTACGGAACCCTCAGTGCGCTAGTCCGACTCACACTTGGCCGGTTTTTCATTTCTAATGGGTGCCAATTAGAAATCAAGTGCAAAAGGTAGGTAAACAAAAAATTTTAATGTTTTATTGCAATTTTAGATTTTTTTTCGGGAACGCCTAATTTAATTATTAATATGGCAGCTTTATAGACGATAAGATGAATTGCATACCTACTTTACTTTACTATACTTTAGCTTATAATTATCGTATTTTATTGTTAATTTATGCAACTCCAACGAGTCATGCAAAATAATTCAACCATGACAACATCATCTTGAATAAAGCATGCGGATTTATATTTTCAATCAAGGTAAATTTTTTAACATACCAAACAAATACAGTTTTGATGCGGTACATTCGCGAAAATTAATTAATTAATTCATATTTCTTTCTTTCAGTAACAATATTTATCAGTATCGATAAGAATTAATTTTAATTTAATGACATTTCGATAGACCACGTCTTTAATCGCTTAGAAGATTATAATACCTTGAAAAATGTATGTTTAAACATGTGATGATGATTCTATTTATAAACAACTTAATTTATATTCAACCTTTTTAAGTCGTGTCTGATTCTGTTATAGGTAACGACGCAGAATTTATTAAAGCGAAATCCATTTTTTGCTCTCATAAGCGTAGTAACTCTACATTCAAGGTGAGACTCAATAAAGAACTTCCAATCATCTCGTTCCCCGGAGTAAATCATATCATATCACATCACATAGTATATAGGACGTTTAATGTATGGAGGAAATAATTCGTTCACGAACGATACGAAAGGCTTCAGAGACTCAATATAAAGAGACAAACATTGTTATGGAACGTATGAGAGCGTAATTAGTTTATTGAGCGTAGTCTCGCGAGGTCTTGCAGTAAATAATGTCAAAGATAGCGCTATACGCACGAGAGAGAAAGGGAAAGAATAAATATTCCATCAAGTAGGTTATAATATATATATATATATAGAATACAATATACATAAAACAAATAACAGAATAATCCGCTGTTCAAATTATAAAAATCAATTCTAAGACCCGAGATCACCAACACTTAAACAGCCGGTAAACAAAGAGTGACGATTAATTTGACACAATTCCCATACAAAATATGTCAAATCATATTTTAAACGCTGTTTAAACTTAAACGTCTGTTGGTGAACTCGGGCCTTAGCCGGAGAAACAAGTATCTAAAAGAATATTGTTAAATTTTTCAAATATATTATCTAACTAAAAAGTACCTAAATTGGTAGAAAGGTTGTGTGTAACAAATAATAAGGTTGTGTGAGCAATGGTAAAATGGCGAACTTAATGTCTAAATAGAACATGCTCTGTTTTAATTTTAGTAGGTAATAGTATAATGAAGAAGATTTTTAAACTTTGGAGAATAAGAGCATGTCTCAGTGCTGTTAATCATGGGTGGGCTACTTTTTAAAATTTGTAATAACCTTTAACGGGTTAAACATCCGTAAAAAAAAATATAATAATTAAATTAAGAGACAATAAGTTCTAAAACGCAGATCATATAAAGAAATAGATATGAAATGGGGGCGTGGCGCGTGAGAACTCGATATGGGCAAACAGAACTATTGTACTCCGCGGCGGATTAATTGTACTTGACCCGCGCCGACGCAACGATCTCCTTATTTAATTAAAATGATGCCGAGTTGTTCTGTGATTACTTGTTAAAATAGAAGTGTGACAAAAAACTACACTAAAGATGGAATCACGTACTATATTAATATTATAATTTCATCATTTATTTGCATATAAATCCATTAAACAAAATATTTAATGAAAACATCCATGTAACGATAATTGTATCAGCATAATATACATTGAAGGTTTGATACTAACTAGCTGTGTTGTGAGTACTATGCGACTGCGCAATGTATCGAGGTTAAATCGAAGCGTTCACTGCCAGACGTGTGCGTCGCACGGTGGGCTGAAAATCGTCCTTCATAGACTTAGCGATGTCAATTTAAAAGAGTCACTTTTTTGTGGGGACTGCTTCTGTTAACCATTTATATGCTCTTATATGTCATAAAAGATAATTTAGCTTATAAATGGATGATTTATAATTTTTTGCGAAAAATTTGTATGGAGCTCGCATGAAAAATTCGATTTTCTCTGGAACTGCAAGTCAAACCGTAATATCCTTACAGGGGGTCGTAGTACTAATTATTTGTGATTTTTTGACATACCACATATAACGGTCCCTGATGCAGAATGTTTTTAAAAAATAAAGAAAATTTATGTATCTTTTTATTTTGTAAATGATTCATTTTAATGCATCAAGTCAAAAGACTAAGTACCAATTACCGAAGTAAATAGTAATTATTCGTTGTCTTTCAGTTCCAGCATTCAACTAGACAAATAATAAATTATTATTCTAGGTAATTCTTCTGAAAAGTGAGTAGGTAATTATGAATATGAGTTTGAGTTTCAGCAGGTAAACACTTTACTATCATAAGTCGATGGTTCTGGACTGATCAATCCCTAGATCTCTATCACTAGATCCCTAGGGTTCTTTTTACTCCTTGACACGTGATTTGGCCAATAACACTAGCTTGGAGCCAGTTCTCGTACTGATTTCTAAATGTTTCAAGGATACGATGCGATTTTTTCCATCTTTGTGAAGCAGCTCGCGCAAATTTTTGACAAAACTCGTTCAGCGTTACAAGATCTTCGTCAGTAATTTGATTCCACCACCGCACCAGACTTGAATAATATTACCGTTTGCTTGCACCAAAAGTGAGGATTACAGCTTGACGTTCAAGCCATAATCCTCACTAACCTATATAGGTATATAACGCCGAAACTGAAATGCGACATTTTTTTTGCCTGTACGACTATTTATGACTATTTCAGGACTATTTTTTAGCATAGTCAAAATTCGTTTTCATTGAGATTTCAAATATGAGGATTCCAGCTTGAACCACACTAAGGATTTCCGACTAATTTCATATCTCCTTCTTTATATGATCTAAGTTCTAAAAATATAGTATTATGAAAATAAAAATATTTTTACTTAAGTGTGCGTTCGTTAAACTGTAACTGAAAGTGACTAGACAGTTAGCTGAAAACGTTGTAGTTTTACACTATATTAAGTACCTGTATATCTAACAAATAATATTAGAGTTGGGTTCACTTTAAGCTGCCAGTGCAAATGAGTTGAACATAAAGTTAGAAATGTGCCGTGGAGTGACATAAATGAGAATATCAATTATAACGATATAATATCAACAATTTATGGTCAGGGTTAGATTGCAGTGAAATTACTGAATTTTAACACTATTCAAACTTATACCAGCCACAGTGTAAGTAAACTCTGTCTTTTAGGTGTGATGTAAGATAGTAATAAGAAGCACCTGTGCAGAGTAACTCTTCTTTAATCATTATAAAAAAAAACAGGTGCTCGACGTGATTTTAATGATAGATTTGACTGTATGTATTGGTTTGTGGCAAGATAACATGATTATGACGATATCAAATTCGTAAATCTCGCGAACTAGAGCAAAGACATTTTTTACGACTTTATCCGCTGTATTGAATATTATAATGTTGAAAGCATTAAAATCTTAGTTCCAACAAAAACTGCATGAGCTTTAATATTTGTGAGTAGGAGATAATTTAGATTTGATACATCATACACGTATAGGTCAAGCACATACCTATAGGTACATTCTCAGTTTACTTAAATAAAATGAAACGACTGCAATATGCTCGGCAGACACATTTACGACCACGTATTTAAACATTTTCAACGAATTTGATTTAATAATTTTATCTTCTGTGTAAAATAAGTGATTTTACCGAAAGCTTGTGTGGTCGATCGGATACTGTAATTGTTTCGAATCACAGAATCCCGATGAAAGACCACGCGATCAAAGTCGTGGGCGACATCTAGTTTATGAATACAAGTAGGTATTTAGGTGTCTTTTACAAAGAACATCACAAGTACTCTAAATAAACGAATAATATTACCTATTTAACTAAGAATATTTCTTGTTTGGCTATCAATTTAAAGATTTTTAAATATTGTGACATAAATCATAACAATGTTAACGAATTAAGAGACTACGTAAGTAATTTAAACTGAAAACTCTTTGGAGTGAAAATGGTAGGCTAAAAAAAATGTCTTTTTTTATTATTAATTGTTTCGCTTTAGTTACCAAATCAAACAGTAATATAAATAAACATAAATATAATGGAGATTACTGATGAAAATAATGAATATGCATGTTGTTGCTAATAATGTTTGTCCTAGCGCTTTATTGAGAAGCAGAAACAGAGCCTTCAACTCCCTGGTTGGCCAGTTTTGTTTCACAATGATTTTTTCGAAAACGAGTTAACTTTGGTCGCTGAGATACTAGGTGTTTAGACGAGTTATTATATTATTGTACATAATATACTTATTTTGTGTATGGCTCTAACAATTTGGATCATAATACAAGGTTTTTCATTTTAGATCTGCCTATGTACTTCTTATATAGTAATAATTCTTGTAAAAAAACAAATATACATTGAAAAACAAGCATGAGTGCGAAGATAAAACTCGGTAGGTAAGTGCTAACTAAATCTGACCTTTACAGCTTTGTTGGAATATTCATGAACTACCACAACATCTAAGTACCTACAACACGTCGTACGTGTCTTACATTGCTATAGTTACATATGATTGCAAAAAAAATATGAACATACAATTTAGGAAGTTTTAAAATTGTGTACGTACCAAACTACCTGCAGTTAAGCATATTTGATGGACTTCTTCATAGATATAGATACATATTTACTTTCGGAAGAATCGTATAACTATTGCCCACCTCGCTGATTATCGCAAGTTTTAATATTTCGTGATCACCTCAAAAATTTAGGCTGTAATAAATACGAGCACTGTTACTCAGATACTGATACTCACTCACTAATTATAGGTATCATTATTCCCAGTCCAACACACAGTCCTTAACTGTAAAATCTATCCGCGGAACTCGCTGCCACTGTTTATTTTAGTCTCAATCACTTTTGTTTTTTAAAAGCAGACTTAAAAATATCTAATCTCTCTCTCTATGTATGTACGTATATTAATGTACAGTTTATGTATTTTGTTTTTCTTGTTATTATTGTAAAAATAGGTTATTATGTTAGTTCATACAGTTAATCTTTTAAGGTTATATTAATATTTCTAAAATTCTTTGCCACCTTCCCCTCTCCATCTAAGTTCAAGAATCCTCTACCTGAAGGTTGTCTGTAAGAGATCGCTTCCAGTGATAAGAACGCATGAATAGTGCAGTTCTTAATTTATTTTTAAAGTTTAAGATTTTTCTGTGTGGTGTGTAACAAAGAATATATCTATCTATCACATAAAAAAACTGTAATTTAAAATTATACACGAAATAAAATGTAAAAAAATAACGGTGTTATCTACTAAATTCCCTAATAAACACGATAATATTAACGGTTAGCGATGTAAGTAGAGTAACAGTTGTTTAAAAAAATGTTTGGAAAGGTAATCTAAAAGCTTTGCCTGACCTAGACGGGATTTTCCCGCACACGGTTATCAAGGCAAACCTTTTGAAGCTGACGAGATAGTAGATTGTAATAATTTTACATTCACATAACGTGGCTCAGGCACTAGGCATTCATATTCTAGGTAAGGAATTATACAATCAAAGTGAAATATTATTAGTATGAAACATTTAGGACTGCTTAGCACGTTTTATTATTAAATATAATCAAAACTTTAATATGACTAAACTCGCACTATGTACCCAAAGAAGAGTTAAGAAGTCTGCTAATACAATTTTTTTTCAGTTACAGGGTTATGTACTGATTAGTACAAAATTCTATAATAGGAAGTCGTGTCAGTTACACCACTTAGGTGTAAAGCGAGAAAGGCTGTGCCGATTTTTATGATTTTTGTTTTTGAATTTGTATTCGTCGGGAATAGGATGATAACAATTAAAAACATTGGAAAGTTAACGTTCAGCATAGACCAATAAAATATATTACTTTGCAATTTTTTCCAAGTTTACCTATTTGACGACAATGTCATTTAATTTAAGCCGTCAAAATCGAATACTATTAATGCATAGAGGCGATACGAAGTTCGCTTGATCCGCTAGTTTAAAATAAATCGAAAATCGGATGCCCTATATTAATAGTCACAGCAGCATATTTCGTCATTATTACACAAGCTATGCATTTTTTAGGACCATGAAATATTAAGTCAAAACTATATTGTTTTAAAGCTTTTTTTATTAATTAGAAATTTATAAAGATAATGTTCATTTATCCTAAATATGTTCTTGCCACTAAAAACCCTGTAATAGGACTTTAAAAGTACGGTTCGCTAATTCGCTTGGTGATTTTCCTACAATAAATAAATCAATAATGTATCACAGGTCTATCTGGTATTTATTATCACTCTAGGTTATGTCAACAATAAATAAAATAAAATAATGTCAATAAAATTCGAGATTCGTTCGAGAAAATTCGTTAACATGCTCTTATCCGATTAATCAGCTTTTTTCTGCGCAATAGATCCACTATCAGGCAGGCATGATGTGGCTACCGAAAAATGTATTAAGAATGAAACCAAAATAAATAATGCCTTAAGAGCCATTACACAAAAAGATAACGCTCAAGTTTAGGTAAAAACTGAGTTCTTTTTTAAGTGTGTGTGCGTAGCTAGTCACACATACGCAACGTTAACAGAGTAAAGCGTGCACCGAGATGGACAATACAATCTTGAGCCGTCGTAATAAGACTTGATATGATATTAATTTTAAATATAAATAGAGTTTGTTTTTTTTTGTTTGAATATTTACAGATGTCTATTAATAATAAATTACAAATACCTATATTATGTAAAATCCAAAATCTTAGAGATTCGTTCAAAACGGTGAGACTGCTCTTAAGTTTAAAAATAAAGAATATTCTATAGACCTAAAGTATTATGAAATACTAGCTGTTACCCACGACTTCGTTCCCATAAAATTATCTGATTAAAAACTAATTATTCTACCCCACAGGAACCATTTCTAAGGATATAAAGCAGAGTATGCTATTTTTTGACCCCGAGACGACCAGTGCACAACAAATCATGACGGTCCCTTTAAAAATGAAAAACAAACATAATAATCCTACGGGAAACGTTCATTTTTCCGGGATTTCTAGTAGCTATATTGCTTATACCTGATTACCTACCTGCCAAATTTTATTAATTTTATGTGATTGAGTAACAAACATCCATCTAAACATGCACATTTATATGTATAGTAAGATTGCTTACTTGTTATTAGGGTATACAATGAACTAGGCGTTTAATTTAGTATTAAACTTAATGAAAGACGATTAACAATTCAATGTCTAGTTTGAGTTTCTAGGTAGTACCAGTAGTATATTTATAATCACGTGTACTATTGATTTATCGATTACTTTCAAGGCTTCTATTATGTGCGTACCGTATGTGAATTGATTAACATTTACAGTAGTGTAGGTGCTGTATATGGGTGTATTTACATTGCATATCGAGGGAGCAGTCAACACTCGGTATTGTGGATGGCATTGCGAACGGTTGCAGAATGTTGGTGAGCGGCGCCGGCGCCGCAGGCGGCGGCTGCTGCTGGCCTGGCGGCGGTGGCCGCGCCCAATTGATCAGCGCCGTCACAGACATCGTCGGCTTGTCTTTCTTCGCCACGCTAGACATGGCCACGCACTAGCATCCTCACATCACTAGCACTTTGGCGACATACGCAATAAAATTCACAGATTCACATAAGCGATTGAACGGCCCGCGTCTCACTGACACGATCTTCACGATCAATTTGCGCCCTAGCGTATCAGATCCGTGAGTTGCGGCTGTGACGATTAAGGCTCTAAATAATAAAGAGTAGGCGATTGAGCGAGCGGCGTGAGAGATATGGCTAACAAAAGCGTCATAACCGGGGACAAAGCAGACATCGTTGTGACATTGTGATAGCGATAGTTGCTGCAACGCGGCTCGACGTTATCGCTCGCAGTGCTGGGGTGCACGTCGACGCGACGCGACGATGCGCCAAGCCTTAACACTGATGCCAAACTAGTGACTAATGCGCAATTCAACGAGCTCGAATTTGACAAAAAAATATAGGTACCCGTCGACTTCCGCGCGGTTACTGGCGTGAAGGTCTCACCCGGGCTCGGCGCGCTCAAGGTCCGCATACAATCATACGTAAATAAATCTCATTTTATGTAGAAAACGAGTCACTATAATCGCATTTTTTGCTATAAACAGGCAAATGATACCGAATTGAACTATGTAATTTTAAATATTTTATAGTTGTGGTGGAGGAATCATTTAAATAATTGGAGTTGTTAGCAGTTGGCCTTCCTGATCGTGGCTGCGCGGCGCGTTTCTGTAATTAAGTTTTACGTCACTCGTGGCGTCGTGGCTCATGAACCGAACTCCCCGCGATAGCCTCTACCACATACAACTTTTCGCTATGTTACTCAGCATAAACCGTAACAATGGATGGTGATTGTTCATCATCAGCTAGTTATAAGTAGGTACGTACTTACAACTTGTTTTAGCAACAATGTCAAAATCATTTTAGATATTATTATTTTTGTATGTAGGGTAAGTACCTACTTGTATCTTAACGTTGCTAACATTAGAAGATGTCAAAAAAAACGACTCTTATGCATTTTTCTGAAAAAGTTATAAATTAATTATAGTCAGTCGGACAGTTTGGCGTATGAGTAAAATTTGTAGGTAATTTGTGTAAATATTTATAAAAATTATGCTGTTATGTATTTGGTTTGTTTACCCATGCGCGAGGACATATGTTCGGCCTTGGATCTGCCCTGCCGTGTAACATCAACTGCACGTGTTTTAGTTTGGAATGTACAAAAAACTCGTATCCGGACTATCCGATACCATACAGTCGAGTCGAGTTAAAGTTTAGCATTCTCAGATTATAAAACAAAACTTTTGTTTTATAATCTGAGTTAGCATTATTCATTATGGCTATACTAGAACTGACAATAAATTAACAAGTTCTTCCAACCTGACGAGTTTTAATAACGCTTCACATCGGTAATGCAAGATGTTTATAGAAATGAATTCATTATTCTTGACCTAAGTGTAAGTAAAGTAGGTAAATATTGATAAGCGCCTCAAGTAACAAAGAAAATAGATAAGGATAACAATATCGCTTTATAGCTACTTCACATTTGAATATCATTGAGTAAAGGTCACCGAAAGACATAAGTAGTACCTACCTAGTTATCGTTGACAATTTTCATTTAAGTAACCTCGCTACTAAAATTAAGAAATAAAGTATTAAGCCTACTTTTAGGTACCTACCTAGTAAGGCTAGATATGCAGGGACCTCTTGTAATTCTTAATATTTAATTTAATTTTTTTTATTAAAAACAACCTACCTGTATTTTTAAGTTGTGTAATGTACCCTAATGTTGCTTTTTTTAATAGAAAGTGGCGTTTGTTACCCAGTCTAAAATAAAAAAAAGTCGGCTCAGTAGTTTAGCCCGCAAATATGGAACCTACATAGGTACGTACGTAGATACATAGACTGCTAATATCTTATAACCATTCCTTTTGGCTTTCCGTAGTCGGGTAAAATTTTTATCTACGCGCTTCATACGCTAAAGTTGCGATTTGTACCTAACAAATATACCTACTTAACAAACTGCATATAACTGAAACGTTGAATGGTAAGCTTTTTAAGTTATCTTTCCTAAATTGTACCGGCCACAAAACCGCGGTGCTTGGCACTGTAATTTTAATTGAAAGAGATATCATTACCATACATAGGTATAATTTGATTAAATTTGAATAGATTTGTAAGACACTTTCGTATCCTATTCCTTGTTTGCCGAAAGCATACTCAAGTAATGGTTATACTACTGATTAATTGGATCACAGACGATTAGGTCAAGAATTTTTAAAATTGTAGGTCGATCGCATGTGAACGATGTCTTGAGTAGGTATTTTTTATTATAATAATACGTACTTCACAAAACCATCCAAAGTTCAAATGTTTAAGTGAATCCAATTTTCAGAAAAAAACTAGGTATACTATACATTCAAACAATCCAACCAAACTACCTTGTGATAATTGCCGGTCCTACCAAACCTATCACAAATTTGCATAATTACTAATTCTTGATGATCCTCTAAGTAGATTTTAGAACGCCTTTTAATGAAAGTTGTTTAAGGTTTTTTTACCAAGATAAACTTTATCTACGTCTCACTCGAGCTTAAACAAATGTCTGTGTATAATGTCAAAAACAAATCATATTTCTTATTTAATTAGTGGAACACGTAACTTCAATCTTTCCATTTCATTAATTTGGAAAGATTAATATAAACAAGACGTGGGATGCAATATCAAATATTAAATGCAGATAGCAAAAGAACGCAAAGAATATCTTATTTATGGCGTGGGCGGTTGGACATTATTCACGCCCAATTCAAAGGAATTTATCCAAGCGCGAATTCATATCCTTTTACGCTCCGTGTACGGTGTAACGTACATTATAGGACCGCATTACCCGAACCCGTCAATCAGGCAGGGGCGGTAGCCTTGACAACGAACAACTACATGAAATTGATAGCCACTCCAAAAGAAGCCTCCTCGGCTTCTTTCGTCGTATAAGTTTACCTATATCGACCTGTATATTACGATAAAAAAAATATGGCTACAAATCAATACAATCGCAATACCCTTTCGTCATTGCGACAAACAACTTTATTGGAACCCTACACCATCACCTCTACATAAGGAGTGAAAGGATTGAACCATTACGATAATGTTGGAATTGATGGACCACACAAAGGAAATCACTTGAACAATGGCGAAGCGTACATCGATACTGCCGGCAATAAACTGGACAAAAATGTATTTTCCACACTAGCAGAATGTGCGTATCAAGGAAAAACATATGTCTGAGATGATTTGAACCATTCTGAACATGAATGGATCCATCCGATATTTGGTATGATGGGTACTTAATTGAAGAGCAACGAAATGAAATGGAAAAATAAGGGATCTGACAGCAGCTGATACAGCACAAAAAATTTAATGAGAACGAGAAAGATGACGGGGAAAATATAGATGTCTTATTACGCAGCACCGCGCTCATTGAGCGTAGAGTTGTTTTATGTTATCAAGGAATGTACTTTCGTATACTTTCTTCGGTGCGCATGAAGCGCATACATGCATGCAAGTGGTGAATGCGGGCCCGCCTGCGCCGCCCCACTCCGCGCAATCGATCTGCGCCAACCTTGACTTCACGCGCCCGCCAGCCACAATTAACATTGACAATGGCGACGCGCGCGCATCACCTTACCGGAGACGCGTACACTTACTTTCCTTTTCAATTTGTGAATTACGATGAAAGTCATACATAACATACTGAGGATAACCTCAGTTTCCTAGATCTGGGCCCCAATTCTTGACATTACTACCATACTAAATGTGTCAAAATATACAATTGCGATGCAATTGCGATTATATTGAGCCATTTGTAAATTAGCGGAATTGGGGGCCTGATTGTTTCATCAATATAGATTAAGCTGGATTTTAATTTTGACTTGAATTTCAATTAGAGACAAGACTACAAGTCAATTCATAAATGGAAATAATAAATCTTTTTGCATAATAATATGGTACAGGATACTTAAAATATAGAATTAAGAGGTTGGAATAATAACACAGCAAGCAAACAAGCCGAAGCGAAATCAAAAGACGTCCTAGGCTTGACCTAAACCAGCGGGTGTGAGAGACAAAAAAAGCGCGGGGGCGGCCGCATTCGCCGCTAGATATAGGTAAACGGAACGCAGAGAAGCGCGCCGCGGGGCCTGCGACCTTGGCGAATCGCTGACGACTACAGGTGTTTTTTGTTTGTGTTCGAGATCACCGAGCGATGCTGGCTGACCACTGCCCGACCGATGGCTAAGCTCGGCGCAGAGAGCGCAACCGGAACTCAATCAGAAACAATAATAATATCTTTATTGTTAAGACGGCACCAATTTGCGCTTATCAGCTTATATTTATAAGAAGTCTAAGAGATTCTTCCCACTCTGATCTAACTAAACTAATATTATAAAGCTGAGAGTTTGTTTGTTTGAACGCACTAATCTCAGGAAGTACTGGTTCGAATTGAAAAAATATTTTTGTGTTGGATGGTCCATTTATCGAGGAAAGCTTTAAGCTATATAACATCACGCTGCGACCAATAGGACCGAAGCAAAAGTGAAAAATGTGCAAAAATTATCGCGATCATAATAACAGAAATTGACGCGGACGAAGTCGCGGGCAACAGCTAAGTAGTCTCTTATAAGAATACAACTTCTAAGAAATTCTAAATCTGTACTACCCCAGTTCTGGTACTGTCCCAGTTCTTCAGATCTTGCATGTTTGTTGCATAGATGATCAATAGGCAAGCCACGACTTCAAGTACGGTGACAAGTTGGTACCTACCTACGTTAACATTAAGATTCAACAGAATCGACAAACGTTTTAACGATCTATTGTTTCTAGACGCAGATGCAGGTGCAGAAAGATAAAGGTATCTTCAATTTACTTCATGTGCCTAACATCATTCAGAATTCACTTGAATTCAGATCGTCTTATGGTTAATAGATTGGCCTCTTCTTAAATAAAAATGTGTACTTGAACACAAGTAGGTACCTAGGTATACTATAACAACAAACCTTCCTAAAATCGGATCTAAAAGTAGCCGATAGAAGCGCCAATAAAAAAAAAAATATAAAATCCGATTTGTACGAGCAAACTGAATTAGATAAATAAACATTGTTGATGTAACGAACGCAAACGCTGCCGTTTTATCATTTACCCAACAACGGTTGCGTAATGGCGAACACCGAGCCAGAGGCAGACCTTGGCCGTGACCAAGGAGGAACGCTTCCCGCGTCGCCTCGCCACTAACATTAAGATTAGACGACACGCGATAAACGATTACACACACCACGCAACTAATGCCAAACTAAATCTGCAAACCCTGTGGTTACGGTTGAATTTGTGCACGAATTGGTTACCGAAGTGCTGACCCGAGCCGTGATTTGAAATTCCGAAAATCAATTAAAATCCGTTTGAACAGATTTGTTTCAAATATGCTACATTTTATATTTGCATGTCACGCTAAATAATGTTTAATTTAAACATTGCTTACTAAGGATTCCTTAAATTATTGAAGCTGACTGTGAAAATCTTATAGATGGCACCTATATTATGAATAGTGGTAATTAAAATGTGGTGGAAAAAGGAAATCGTCCAAATAATAATCCATAGATTTGCAAAAAGGTAAGTAACAAATTAGTATTCCAAATGTAAGTTCGCGTGAGGGCGGCACTGAATTCTAATAAAGTAGGAGTCCTTGACAATGATACAATCGTGTTGGATAAACGCTGTATAAAATAATAAACACTATAAAGCATTTATATACCCTAAATTAAAGTTATGTCAGTAATTCGGTATGTCACTGATTGTTTCCACAGGAACATATTCGATTATTAACTTATCTTTAGTGCAAATATCTTTAGTGTATTGAAAATATGTCTGTTGCACTTGTAAAAAGTGCAGAGCAATGACGTATATATAACAAATGAATATAAATTTTCACACATTGAATTTTGTACTATACCTACCAAGGGTTTTATTGGTTATTTGTTAACGTTACAAGGTATAGGCTAAGCATCATCAATTATGATGATTTGTTTACTTAACAAGATAAACGCTAACTAGTCTAAAGATCAAAAAATAAGTTAACAGTCAGTCACAGTAAGGCTGCAAAAAATTACTTTATTAGTCTCATTAAGGAATCCTGGTACTTTGCTGAGGACGCTATCAATGATCCACTTGGCGCGGATTCTATTGTGAGTTACATCACACTGACGTCAACTAATAAAACAAGAGAACAAGAGTTTTAGGTAATTGAAAGCAAATGTCTTGTGTTCCATTTGCCTACATGCAAAATATGCGGCAACTAGACCGATAGAGCACCCAGATAAATGTGTTCAAAACACCTAGAGTCAATACACTTGCAACCTTGCAATGCTCTTTACGACTCGTGCGTGTCAGATAAAGGCATAAGGGCACTGAAACATTTTAACTTTATATGATCACAGGAACAGTTATTTATGTACCCTGAAATATTAAAACTAATTTTTATTTTAAAATAATCGGTATGCCTTTAACAAAATTAAAACTTGAGAGAGCTTTTGAGATTCCCAATTTACTAGGGTGTCACGCTGTTTTACAAACCGAAAAAGTGTGAATTTTTTATAAAATTACTTTGCATGCGTATTATCAGATTTGAATTCGCTTCCGATTAGCAACATAACATCAACAAGGGTCGCATCCACGTGCGGCGGAGTGAATACGTAGTGACATGTTGATGAGAAATATGTGGTACCTAGATAATTCTTTTAAATTCTCAAGAAAAACACAACAGTTACGTAGGGGCATAGGTGGACGCGTCACAACTAGTGTCAGGGAGACATCGGGGGCGTCGCATCGCCATGCCACTTAAAGGGGGGTTTTGTATGGTAATTACAGTCGAAACGTGATGATGAAGGCCGGTAACGGATCGTGCATCGATTTTCGAAATCGTCGCGAGCGGCGCGCCTTTCTCGCGGCCGATGCGGGCGGCGTCGCTTCTCTGACTGGCGCTGCGGTCCCCGCACCAACCCCGCGCCGCCGACGTTGTTTTGCTGTATTTTCGTTGTTAATCATTCTCCTTGACCTTGTGCGACGTCGAGTGGTCCACTGCACACGACTGCGCACCCCTCGCCCTGCCACCCGCGCTGCCTGTCGCCGCATCACACGTGCTACTTGTGACAGACCTTAACTGCACCATTAAAATAACCCTCGTGGATGTGCTATCCTCTTAATTTGAATTTGAACTTGCCATTTTCAAGTATCTGGGATTTTAAAAGTAGCATATATCTTATGTAAACATATTTATAAAAAAAGAGGCTGACAATAGTGACCGAGTTTCTTGCGCTGCTTCTTCTCGGCACTAGCCCACATTTGTCCCGAAGCAATATATTGGGACGTGTAAAAGCGCCTCCAGGGGTCTATTTCCAGAAATAAAACTTATTTTACTGATTTTACTTTAAACGAGGTCGTATTTACATAAAAAAATCCCAAGACAGAGGAAAGATCAGAAGAAAAAAAAAGTGGCAGTTTTCAGTACTTCAAATGTCTAATTCAAACTCAACCGTAACGTGTTTTTTATTACTAATTCGAAAAGTTTTATCTGTATTCAGCCTTAACCGGTAGTTTCCAATACATTCATAGCCATGAAGTAAATTAAATTCTTATCGTTAGTTTTTATCCAGTATGTAGGAGACTTAAGGCATACTATAAATTTATCGCATTGGAAATACCTATTAAGTCAAAACATCTTGAGTAAGGGTCCGTTACTTTAATATGAGACGGCAATCACAAAATGTGTATAAAAGTCATGTCATCCCTGACGAGTGGAAAAAAAAATACATAGTCAGGTCATAAGTTCTGTCACACAATAAAAACTTTTGAATTTAGCATGCCGGCCACAAAAAAGTTTATTGAATTCGAATTTTTCATGAAAATAAAAATGTGTACCTACTTTTTAGAATTTTCCTCATTTTTAAATATGGAGTGGACACTTAAAGACCGTGTCGCGGTTATTGCGTTGCATCGTTGCGGTTACGCGCCAATTCAGATTTTCGACTTACTGAAAAATTTGAATATAACCAAAAGATTCGTTTATCGTACCATAAAACGATACAATGAAGAGTCTAGTGTAGATGACAGGTCAAGAAGTGGTCGCCCTCGCTCTGTTAGGACTCCATCAGTGATAAAAGCTGTGAAGGCGCGAATTCAAAGAAATCCCATACGTAAGCAGAAACTGTTGGCCCTTCAGGTGGGGTTAAGCAGGACCACGGTGAAAAGGGTGTTAAATGAAGGCTTAGGGCTTAGGGTATATCGAAGAAAAACAGGACATCGTTTGGACGCTCGTTTAATGGACCTGAGACGGAAGAGATGCCGCGCTTTGTTGAAGCGGTACGCGGGAAAAAAGCATCGGGAAATTCTTTTTTCGGATGAAAAAAATTTCACCGTGGAAGAGAGCTACAACAAACAAATGATAAGGTGTACGCACACAGCAGTGAAGAAGCGAGCAACCGTATTCTGCGTGTCCAACGAGGTCATTTTCCATCCTCGCTCATGGTTTGGTTGGGAGTCTCTTATTGGGGCTTAACTGAGGTACATTTTTGTGAGAAAGGCGTAAAAACGAATGCAGTTGTGTATCAAAATACAGTCCTCAAGAACCTTGTGGAACCTGTTTCTCATACCATGTTTAATAACAGGCACTGGGTATTCCAACAAGATACTGCGCCAGCTCATAGAGCGAAAAACACACAAGACTGGCTGGCGGCGCGTGAAATCGACTTTATCCGGCACGAAGACTGGCCCTCCTCCAGTCCAGATTTGAGTCCGTTAGATTACAAGATTTGACAACACTTTGAGGTAAAGGCCTGCTCAAAGCCTCATCCTGATTTGGAGTCACTCAAGGCATCCTTGATTAAGGCAGCCGCTTTAGAATAATAACACCTAGAAGCCGCGTCTGAACCAAAACGTAAGCAAACGCGTGCCATTTAATTATCCTTGTGTGCGTAAGCTGAATAAATCTACGCTCTTCTAACGCACACAAATATAGGCTTCAGTGTTACCATCATCGGGCGTTTAACCACAAAAAATGGGAAAACGTGTTGTTTTGTTATACGACGATTTGCCATGTGTTTAGTATGATCTTTAAATACATAAGAAAATATGATTACATTCATAAGTATATTACATATTTATTAATCTAATGACGAATGCCACCGTTAAATGTGTTTAAATTTAGATGTCTGAATGATTGTATAAATTCACATTAAGAAATTATTTTTATAGAATTAATAACACCAACATTTAAGTCTAAACAGTATTAAATATTTTTCTCAATATTAAATACCAACTAAACGAACTGTGTGCAATTTTTTTCCCAAAACTAGCAACACTGATGTTGATAGGTTTTGTGTTTCAAATGATTCGTTTTTAATTCGATTTACGTACAGTTAATGTCTAAAATATAAGTACTTACGTGTGAAATGAAACTTTATCACTTTTCTTATGTTTCTCTGATGTGCTAGAACACTTCTTCATAGTGCCAGCAGTCATTTTAAATTATTTTTCGCGAGCTGTGTTTGACTTAGCGTGACGTTGAGCACTGACAGCTCGCGGAACAAACTAAGCCACACATGGCTTAGTTTTAGTTGCGAGTTTTTCGTGCTTACATTTGGCTTCTAGGTGTTATTATTCTAAGGCAGCCGCCTTTATTGACATGGACCTCGTTCGTGCTGCGATAGACGACTGGCCGCGCAGATTGAAGGCCTGTATTCAAAATCGCGGGGGTCATTTTGAATTAACTTTATGATCATATGAATCTATGTTTTATCAAGTTCATTTTGCTATACATATAAATGGTTACATAAATAATAAACATGTCTAAATTATTTCATATTACACATGTGACAGAACTTATGACCTGACTAGGTAGTTTAAAAAAACTAAAAAACCACGCTTTTATAGCGAATCGAACTAAAAGGTATAAAATAATTTTTAATTACAAAGAGTTTATATTTCAGTAGTAGAAGATCGAACAATCAATCATCATAACTAATTACTCCAAATAAAATTATAATAAAATTATAATTATTAGGAGAATAATTCAATTCAGAGTAAAAAACGTGGGGTGCATTTTACTATATTTTCATAACTTTTAACTATGTCTTCATAACTCTCCGCACATAGATAGTTGCAAGTAGAATAATTGTTACATTTTATATTATATCAAGCACCCCACACTTTTTACTTTGAATTGAATTATTCTCCCAATAATCTAAATTTTATTATAATTTTATTTTGAAGTAGGTAATTAGATGATTGATTGATCGATCTTCTTCAACTGAAATATAAACTCTTTGTAATTTAAAAATATTTTCTACCTTTTAGTTTGATTCGCTATAGAAGCGTGGTTTTTTAGTTTTTTTAAACTATATTTTATTTTTAATTTTTTAGTTCGATATTTCAATTAATTATTTGCGGACATGTGATAGTATTGAAATGCCTTACGAATAACACGGTGAAAATGCAACTAGCCTGAAAAAGTATCTGCCTCCGTTGTGTTATGCCGAGTGCCCGAGCGAAAGAGTAAGATTAATCCTGGCGGTCCTAGTAAGGATATTGGGAAACTGTTATTAAATTATTTCATTGTCATCGGTCCTTGATACGTGTGCAAAGTTTCAAATTAATAAAATTTCTGGAAATAGGTGAAAACTATGCTCAAAGATTCCATTACATACATGTATACATACAACCCAAGCTAATAAAAGCGTGGTAAAAAGCAAAAATGGGCACATCAATATGATTCTATATACTACGTCAATAGCCGTATGTGTGTAAAGAGTGACGAAGCGCCGTGCGGTTGCCATACGGTCTAATGGAAAAGCGGCCTTTACTGGTTACATTTAATTGCTAGAGAACTCAGGATATAATATGTACTTGATATTACTGTCATTTAAACATTTCAATAATACACATATTATGTGTGTTTACCTGACAAATTAGTTGGTTTTGTAAATTACCTACAACTTCGTTCGACACCCGTCTTTAATAAATTGGCTTAGGTCAGGCCTAATAAGGGGTGTAGAGCTAGGGGTTAGTCTCGCTCAAGTCGCTTAATATGGGTGAGACCCAAAAAGGCTCAAAGTCACACAGCGGACAATGGAATGGAAATGCTTGATATTTCCCTACGTGATATACCTAATCAGAAATGAGGAAATCCGTTGGGAGATGTAGGATAACCGACATCACTTGAAGAATTACGGAGCTGAAGAGGCAGTCGGTGCAACATATAGTAAGAAGAACCGATGACTGTTGGGGTGGAAATATTCTGGAAGTGCGACCGCGCACCGGCCGACGATCTGTGGGTAGACCCCCCACCAGGTGAACCAACGATAATGATGAAGGTCGCGGGAAGCCGAAGGATGCTGGTGGCGCGGGACCGATCATTGTGGAGAACCTTAGCGAACGCCTATGTCTAGAAGTGAGCGTCAATAAGCAAGTATGAATAAGTAATAATCATTGAATCTTTATTACAAATCGATAAAAAGCCATGTCTTCAATATTATTCTTTAGTCTATCCTACGCAACATGTGACATAAATTGCTTTTGAATATTATACAGGCTGTTCGGAAGAACGTTGAACATACGAAAATGGGGGGTAGGTGGGTGGTCTGTTAACTAACTAGCCCAAAGTATTTACATAGGTTTAAAGATTTTTTTAAATGACTGAAATTTTCGCTTTTGTGCCTTCAAACCCATCTAACTTTTATTTATATGTCCCGTTAATTTTCATTTTATTTATTAGAAATTTTAGCAGTCAGGTAGAAACACATTGCAGTTAGGTAGAAACAACTTTGAGGATGAGCTATACAGAAGAATTCAGTTGGGTTGGGCAGCATATGGGAAACTACGTCGAGTCTTCTTATCGTCGATCCCACAATGCCTCAAGAAGAAAGTCTTTAATCAGTGCGTTCTACCTGTCATTACATACGGAGCCGAAACGTGGACACTGACGGTACGGCTAGCCCTCAAGTTCAAAGTCGCTCAGCGGGCTATGGAAAGGGCTATGCTCGGAGTTACTCTCAGGGACAAAATCAGAAATGAGGTGATCCAACAGAGAACTAAACTTACCGAAATAGACTACCGGATTAGCAAGCTGAAGTGGCAGTGGGTTGGCCAAATTAGCCGCAGAACCGACAACCGCCGCTGGGGTAAACGAGTTCTTGAGTGGAGACCGCGTCAGGCCAGGTGGAGTGATATTTTGCGCAAGATGGCTGGCAGGAGCTGGATATTAGAAGCTGAGGATCGACCTAAGTAGCGTGCAATTGGAGAGGCAAATGTCTAGCAGTAGACTGCGATAGGCTTATGATGATGATGATGATGATTAGGAACTTAGTGGTTGGTAGAACATTTAAAATTTAAAGTAGCACATTGCACATTGCTAAAAACAAAGCTTAAACAAAAACAAATAGATCCCGCCTAGAAGAAAAAAATTTGACTGGTTTAAAGGCACAAAAGCAAAAAATTCCAAAAATTAAAAAAAACAATTAAAAACAGTTGAGACCTACGTAAAATCTTTTGGGCTAGTTAGTTAAAAGACCACCTCACCTGCCCCCCATTTTCGTAAGTTGAATGTTCTTCCGAACATCCTGTTTAAAAGCTATTTTGTCTTTGTAGTCAATAACAGTCTCTGACTTTTTTCTTTTGATTATTTACAAATTAGTATATATCCAAAATTATTAAATGTATTAATCTTTACTTAATTTATTTTGATTACCAACAGCTATTACATTGACACGCTATTCACAATTTCAGTTTTTAACCTAATACATAGCCAATTATAGGTAAACACCTCATGGGATTTTATGGCAAAACACACCTTAACTACATACAATAATAAAGCTTATTTAAAATACAACTTGAAATTATATAAACTAAAGTAAAACCAAGCAATTTAATCATACTCACTAATTAATTTTATCGCTATTCTCCTTAATTTTTTTCAAATAGAGGGTCAGACTGTCCTTAGGTAAGTATATCAACAAAGTCACTCAATCTATAAAAGAACTTACAAATCCTACAAATGGGTGAGTTCGCACCGAATTTAGTTTTCCATAAAGGTGGGCAAAGTGGCAACTGGATACGGTGTCTTGGGCATTTGTAAGGCACTCTAAATCTTACTTGGCTGAGTAAACTCGAGCAATCGATTTGGGACCATAGTAACTTGTAAAGAAAAACAAGGTCCAAGTTATCTCTGCGGTTATCAAGACTCACCATATGAAATCGCTCTAGCCTTGTTTGAATGTAATGTATTCGGGATAACGCGGCGCCTCTATGTGCTGACCAAGCACCCAACCCCTTTTTTCATACATTTAAAAGTTCTCAGTAGTAAAATCTGAGTATCTACGAGGGCGGGTCAATAAGTCCGTGACTTTTTGAATTTCTGACCTCTTTATTGAAAAAGCAACACTACTCCTGTCAACAGGTATCTGTCAGTTGATACCAATCAAAATTTGAACTTGCTGCGTCAGTTAGTTTGTGTTTGACAGCTATTTTTATCAGACTACCCAGTAATTTGAGGAAAAAATTGAAAAAGGTGAATTTCGTGTGCTTATTAAGCATTATTTTTTGCTAAAAAAAACCATTACCGAGACCAAGGCTAAGCTTGATAAATACTATGGGGACTCTGCACCATCGATTTCAATGGTAAAAAAGTGGTTTACTGAATTTCGTTGTGGCCGTAAAAGCACTGAAGATGCCGAACGTCCTGGACGCCCAGTTGAGGTCTCTACACCCGAAACAATCGAAAAAATTCACGATATGGTGTTGGCCGACCGAAGATTGAAAGTGCAAGAGATTGTGGAAGCCGTAGGGATCTCGCATGGCTCAGTGGTTTCAATTGTAAAAGATCAATTGGGCATGAGAAAGCTTTTCGCAAGATGGGTGCCGCGTTTGCTCACAGTCGACCACAAACGCAATCGTGTAACAACTTCACAGGAAGGTTTGGCGTTGTTTAATCGCAATATGGAGGAGTTTTTGCGCCGTTTTGTAACCGTGGACGAAACATGGATCCATCACAACACACCAGAGACCAAACAACAGTCAAAACAGTGGGTTTCTAAGGGTGAATCGGCGCCAAAGAAGGCCAAGGTGGGTTTGTCAGCCAATAAAGTTATGGCAACTGTTTTTTGGGATGCACGTGGGATAATCCACATTGACTACCTTCAAAAGGGAAGAACAATCAATGGGGAATATTATGCCAACTTATTGGACCGCTTCAATGACAATTTGAAAAAAAACTGACCTCATTTGGCCAAGAAAAAAGTTCTTTTCCACCAAGACAATGCAAGGGTGCACACATGTGCAGTTGCCATGGCAAAAATCCATGAATTGGGCTATGAATTGCTCCCTCATCCGCCCTATTCTCCAGATTTGGCTCCGAGTGACTACTTTTTGTTCCCAAACCTGAAGAAATGGCTTGGTGGAAAAAGATTTGACTCCAATGATGAAGTCATCTCGCAAACAAAGGCCTATTTTGAGGACCTCAACAAATCATATTTTTTGGAAGGGATAAAAAAATTGGAGAAGCGTTGGACAAAGTGTATAGAGCTCAAGGGAGACTACGTTGAAAAATAAAATGATTTGTTTATCAAAAAATCTGTGTTTTATTCCAAAAGTCACGGACTTATTGACCCGCCCTCGTATCTATATAAACCTTGTTCTGTCTGTAGTCAAAAATTTTAGTTTGAAGCTAGTCACAACTTGATTCCAATTTTGAAACCAATATAAAGAGACTACAATAATAAATATTACATAAAGAATTGACAAAAATATCATAAATTGAACCTACCTATATTGTTTCAATGTAAAAATGACACTTACTGATTTAATTGATATTTTTGCAATTCAAATATCATATAATATGCTAAATCTGGGAAATATAAAAGTGTTACTAGAGCCCTAATAGTGCCATCTACCATCAACTGTTGTAATTGTTTAGGCATTGAGTGCCATCTATGTATTATGCATGCAACTCCAATCATTTTAGACTTACCAGTTAAATAATATTCACAATGCATGATAAATAACAAAACGCTGATTAGCAAAAGTTGTCTTTATTTTAAAAATACACTAAAATATACCCATTGGCGACATTTAAAAAAATGTATATTTTTATATTTTAGTTTGAAAAACAAACCAACAGCCTAACTCTATTTTAGGTTCAATATTTTTTGCTAGACAAAGCCAATTTATTCAACAAATTATGTAAGTATAGTTTAAACCCGTAAAATAGCTTGTTCCATAGAGTTAGGTTGAACTAATTCCGTTTAGGTTACTTTGATGACAAACTTTTAGGTCGGTTTCTGTCTGGAACACGGGAATTAATTAGATAAACAATATTTAAATGAACAATGAGTTTACATAATCATATCACATAATACACTAACTGATCTTAATTTTTTTGTTGATTTGAATGAACTAATAGTGATCACCTAGTGTCTTTGTATTTTTTATACAAAATAAAAAAAACAATTAGTATTCTTCGCTCTTTCTTTTTATAAACTATCAAGTGTGAGAAATTAAATTCTCCTCCAGCTGCGCAATGTTTGTAAAAAGGGGTACAAAAATTTTGCTACACAAAATAATAAAAATTATAATCAGATTTGAAGTATCAAAGGTCATATATCATTACATGAATGTAAATAAACAATGAATTTCATTTCTTTTTTATTTACATTCGTTAAATGAAATTCATTTTTTATTGACATTCGTGTAATGATACATTACTTTTAACTAACCGCCCCGTTGGTCTAGTGGTTTAAATACCGGGGCAAGATCTCGGGGTCCCAGGTTCGATCCCCGGGTTAGGCAACAAAAAGTTTTGAATTTTCAAACGTTGCTCGGCTTTGTGATCATCAACCCGCATTTGGCAAGCGTGGTGATTATGCCAGTTCCAACATTGCAGAGGTAACTTGAAGTCAATGATGGAGGCCTTTTCCCTGCAGTGGGATGATTAAAGGCTGTTACTTACTTTACTTTACATAAAATGAAATCAGACCAATTGGCATTACAAGATATAACATAAAAACTACAGCTGAGGAGGTTAACAATTAGACTAGGTAGGAACCTATTATAATGATCTGGGGAGGAAACATTGAGAAACAAAGGTTTTAATTTCTAAATAATTCAGTAAGATCTTGGCATGGTTCATAAAGAACTGGTAATAATGATTATTATGTATGATAAAATATGAATGAATATTTAAACCTTTTTATGCAGATGACAAGTTTAAAGCAATAGGTACAATGTCATGCAAAAGATACTGAAAAAAAAAACATAGCGAAATAAATAGACAAAATATAATAGGAGTACATACCTGGTTCCCTCGAGGGCTCCATCCTCTGCAATTTGTTTATCGTCTCAAGTAGGTATACCACTTTCTTAATTAATACAGTCGCAAAGATGAACCTGTCAGTAACAAGGTCGTTGAACTAAATATACCTATAGATGAACTTAACCCGCCTCTGACACAGGGGGTGTTCGTGGATATTCTCAAAAACATAGAATGCAAAACGCAGTTTTATGGTAAATTTTACGCACGATATAATCACAAATATACTTTAGAGTAGTGTAGAGTACTAGTTTTACGATTTTCTTATATATTTTACCAAAGATTTACACAATGACATAGCGTCACGTCACGGTGAGTTTTCGTTTTGTTACTTTAACTTTTTTAATTCCTACTAAACACAAATTCAATGATAAAATAATATTAAAAATAATATCATCGAAATTGAATGCTAAAATTAATTAAGTACTTACTATTTGACTATACCCAGATGTTTCTATTTTTTACAAAACTATTATTTTTCATTTTACGTTAACAAAAAACAATGACAAACACAATTCGTAAAGAAACAAAACGCATGTTCTAATTTTTTGCGTTTTGTTACTCTGTGTTGTTTATTTGTAAGTTTCTAGGAATTTTAATCAACACAATCACAATCCCGAAGTAAAAGGGTAAGGTCAAAATTAGCTCAATCTTTTGGTATTATAAAGTCATAAATTCATCCAATAAGTAAGTCAGCTTGTAAAAACGAAACGGGGTTCAAAAAAACTTCAATGTCAATTAGATGTCATAGGCCGCTAGAATTTCAGAGTCAGTTTGTTTTCATTGAATCAAAAGGTTCACTTTACGTATTATGTAGCTTGTCATTGGTTAGTTGAATCATTTAGAACAATATGTTTACCAATAAAACCAATCGCGATGTTTATATAGAACTGCGAAATACTGCGAATGTAAAACGAACTTAAACTTTTATATATAAAGTCGTTGCACTTGTTACTGAAACTTTTTAGTGTTTTACTTAGAAACTTACATACTTACCGCAACTTAAATTATAGCGCAGTACAAGTGTTACAATAATAATATTGTTCTAGAAAAAATAATTCGAAAGCTTTAATTTTTGATTTTGTATCAAGATAGGTTAAGGTAACAGTAACATGGAAAATAAGGCTGATTTCCATTATCCACACACTTTCGTATTGCTGGGTGCTTCAGGAGACCTAGCCAAGAAAAAGATTTATCCGACAATTTGGTATTTGTATCGTGACAATCTTTTGCCAGAAAAAACAAGATTTATTGGCTATGCACGCACTAAACAGACCATGTTGGAAGTACGGCAGAAAAGTGAAAAGTATATGAAAGTGCGTCCTGAAGAAGAAGAAAAATTTGAAAAATTTTGGGCTTTGAATGATTATCATACGGGTTCCTATGACAAGCGTATAGATTATGAACTTCTCAATCAACTAATTACCAAGTACGAAAAAGGACCAGTAGCTAACAGGATATTTTATTTAGCTGTACCACCTACCGTATTTTCGGATGTAACTGTGAATATCAGAAATGCTTGTACATCGCTAAAAGGATATACCCGAGTTATAATTGAGAAACCTTTTGGCAGAGATGACGTTTCATCAAACAAATTAAGCCAGCATCTAGCGGGACTCTTCAAAGAAGAGCAGATTTACAGAATCGATCATTATCTCGGAAAGGAAATGGTACAGAATTTATTGACCTTGAGATTTGCCAATTCCATATTTGACCCTTCATGGAACAGAGAAAATATTGCATCTGTACTTATTTCTTTTAAAGAACCATTTGGAACGGAGGGTAGAGGAGGATATTTTGATGACTTTGGTATTATAAGAGATGTAATGCAGAATCATCTCCTTCAAATCCTGTCCCTTGTTGCTATGGAAAAACCTGTGTCATTAAACCCTAATGACATAAGAGATGAGAAAGTGAAGGTATTAAGACACATTCGTGCAATCCGCAAGGAAGATATTCTGATAGGCCAATATGTTGGCAACCCTGATGGACAAGGAGATGAGAAATTGGGTTATCTTGATGATGCTACAGTTCCGAAAGGTTCTGTTACACCAACATATGCTCTGGCAGCATTATGGATCAATAATTCGAGATGGCAAGGTGTTCCATTTATTTTACGCTGTGGAAAGGCACTTAATGAAAGAAAAGCAGAAGTAAGAGTGCAATATAAAGATGTGCCAGGAGATATTTTTGATGGCCATGCTAAGAGGAATGAATTAGTACTACGAGTACAACCAGGTGAAGCCGTGTACTTGAAGTTAATGTTCAAATCACCAGGAATGAACTTTGATCTTATTGAAGCTGAACTTGATTTAACTTATAGCTTACGTTATAGAGAAGCTAATGTGCCAGATGCATATGAAAGATTAATTTTAGATGTCTTTATGGGCAGTCAAATGCACTTTGTACGTAATGATGAGTTAACTGAGGCTTGGCGTATATTTACCCCCATTTTGAAAGAATTAGAAGAGCAACAAGTCAAGCCTCTTCCCTATGTTTATGGATCTCGAGGTCCTCTGGAGGCTGACAGTAAACTAAAAGGATATGATTTCAAGTACTCAGGTTCCTACAAGTGGATTAAACCAACACCATAAAGACGCATTATTATTTATATCTGTTGGGTGATGGCTTCCTAATACTGGTGATATTTTAAATTAAATTTAAGGCATAATATGCATTTAATAATGTTATCATTCCAATTTTGTATGAAATTTATGTATTTATTCTCTGAGGTTATACTAGTATCATAAGGTGATTGTAAGGTCACAGTAGAGCTGCATGATTTGCATAGAGTTTACACCGTTTATATCCACTAGTTGACATGTTTTTATTGTTACATAAGGTTGTGTAAAGTGCCTTATCAGAATAGTTATAAAAGCAATACATTAAAATTTATTAATTTCTCATTATTGAACAAAAATCTGTGATATAATAAACTTCCATTTTATAAGAAAAGTGTTAGTATTCTTTGATTAAGATAAATTATTTTAATTTAGTTGTTCTTTATAAAAGAACATGTATTAAAAAAAATACAGTCACTTATAGGTACTCATGACCTCCAGAATATCAAGATAGTGAAAATACTTTCAGTAGGTACAATATATCAAAACATTAAAATTGTATCCTTATTGTATAAATATCCATATTGTAATAACCTTCTATTGTCTATTTTTTAAACTTATTTTGCTTTTTTACCTTACTATGTATAAGGATGACTTGTATTTTATCAGCATGATTTGGCATAAAATGTATACTTAAATGATGATTTATAATCAATCCAATGGATATTATTATTGCTTCTTACTTTCGACTATGTCATGAACGTATATAATAAGGAGACTATGCCTCTGTGTACGAGAGTGAAGAAACCCATTTCTGCGGAATTTATTATAAATTTCGATCTTGCTGACAGTTCGCTTATTATTGTTCCAATGATGGACCATCTAAAAGCGTTAGGCGTTAGCTAGCTTAAATAGACAAAGCCTTCTTCACTTAATAATAATTATGCTTCAACATTGTGTAATCCTTTTTAAACGTTTATGTACCTACTTAGTGCCTAGTTTTAAGAATTGACAATTTGTTAATCGAATCTGTAAATTACGTACGTAACTATTAAGCTGTTTGACTGTAGTAACAGAAGTAATAAATGAATCGTTTTATAAAAAAAAATAGGTATTTCAGTTACTGTATTTCTTCTAGCACCCACTTATGGCGCATTCACACACAGGATAGGGTCATTTCGCCTGTTCGCGTCCATTTAGTGCAGTTGGCTAGCTTGACGGCGATAATAAAAATGACCCAGCATTTATTTCTATGAAAAAATATGTAATGTGTTCGTTAAATAAGATTAACTTTCAGTTTTATTCGAATAATGGTGTGTTTTTTTCTTAAATAAAGAAACTTCAGAAATAGGCATTTTACCCAAATGGGGGCTATCGCTAGTGAATTTGCCACTAGAGGCGCTAGTGTCGCGTGAGGTCCAATATCATTCACTTTGTACTGGTTTTAGCGGAATTTGTTGCATAAATTATAATTTCTTTAATTTACCTGCTGGAAAGTGATCTCCTTCGTAAAATATCGCAAATATGGATTATTTGGCGATTAATGTGAACGCTTTAATAGCGGAATTAAGAAAAAGCGCAAAAATAGGCGGCCTCAAGAGCAACTATTTCAGAAGTTAGTTTGTTGATATCAAGATAGTTATTTATAAACAATATAACCTTAATTAGATTCAAGATATAACACTTTGTTTCGGCGCCAATCGCCTTTGACAGCTATACCACCGGACCTCAGTCTACAGTGGCGCCAACTGGTGAGCAAAGAAACGGTAGTCCCCATTGCGTCCACCCGTGGACCATTTAGCGTCCACCAGCTTAAAAAAGGAATACAGGGGTGATATTTTTAAGAACTTGTAAAGAAATATTGTATAAAATACACAGTTTCTTTATTATGGAATAATAATAATAATAATAATAAATAATAAAATCTTTATTTGAAACCAGAAACATAGTTTACACAAACATAGTAGCGTTAACATCTGCAGTAGTCTAGGACTGAGTCGATATAAATAATATAAATCCCTCTCACACTTCTCACACTTCTGTTAATTTTACCCTAAAATCATAAGGTAGGTATATTATTCATCATATCAGCCGAACGACGCCCACTGCTGGGCACTGGCCTCCCCCAAGGATCTCCACAACAATCGGTCCTGTGCTGTCCACATCCAGCGGCTTCCCGCGACCTTGATCAGATCGTCGGTCCACCTTGTTTGTAGAGGGCCTGCACACGAAACGTCGTCCGGTACGCGGTCGTCATTCGAGAACCTTTCCGCTCCAACGGCCATCGGTTCTCCGCGCTATGTGTCCCGCCTACAGCCACTTCAACAATGCAATCCTGCGAGCGATGTCGGTTGTTTTAGTTCTCCTGCGGATCTCATCATTTCTGAATTGATCGAGTAGGGAAATACGGGTGCGTCTCATGTGATATAAAATTATTTGATATAATCAAACTTTAATAACGATCACTTTATATAATGACCATTTGTTACAACAACACATGATATAATTTTGTTTGACATAACGATTAATTTACATAACATACAGTTTATTTAATACTATTTAGTATAACATTCAAAACAAATAAAACAATTTGGAATAAAACTAATTTTATACATCGTTCATTTGATATAAATTTGTTTGTTATACGCATCATTTCGTTTATCTATAATTTGAGATAAAAACGTTTTAAATATTGATTAAAAGAAATAACCGTACTGACATACATTGGTAGAATTAAGAAAATTAAGAATTTGGTTGAATCCCGACTCGCCGTGGTCTTTCCGCCGTGGTACTTGTCTGCCCTACACTAGAGTGCAATTTAAAAGCCGGAGGCGCGGAGGCGAGTGTGGGTGCCAGAGATTTGTTACGCAAGGGCGGAAGGACTGCACTTCCCGCAGCGCCGGAGAAGAGCAAACAATTGCATGCATGCTGGCCTGCTTGTCTGCATGCATGCATGCATGCTGCTTGTCTGCATGTATGCAATGATGATTGCCTGCAAGCATGCTGCTTGCCTGCATGCATGATTGCTTGCCTGCATATACAGGGTGCTGATTTCAATACGGGTGGAATTTATAGAAACGACTCATCATGACATATAGAACAAGCATCAGTAACCAATTAATGCAAAAAAAAACAACTGAAATTTTAAGCGAATATTTTTTGTTAAACCCTTACTGCACTGTGGCGTCAGATACTGGAAACTGTTTGCACTGTACGCATAGCACGCGCGAATCGCGTAGCCACGCGAAAGGTAGGTACTAACTAGCTGTCATTGCTTATCTCTTTACCTGCCGTCTGCGTTATTCCCTAATGTTTTTTTTAGTAGTCTATAATCATCCCACTGCAGGGAAAAGGCCTCCATCATTGAATTCAAGTTACCACTGCAATGATGGGCACTGGCATAATCACCACGCTTGCCAAATGCGGGTTGGTGATCACAATCCCGAGCAACGTTCGAAAATTCGAAACTTTTTGTTGCCCGACCCGGGGATCGAACCTTGGACCCCGAGATCTTGGCCCGGTATTTAAACCACTAGACCAACGGGGCGTTTCCCTAATGGGTAAGTAGCTATTAGTAGGACAACAATAAATAAATAACGATTTCCGTGTGTGGATTAGTTAATTCCAAATTTCCCTTCCTACTTTAATCGGGCTTAGGACCGACAAAAATACCTAAAACTCAACTGTACCATATTGAATTTACCTAATTTAGATTCAACTCACTGAATTTAACGCCCCGTTGGTCTAGTGGTTTAGGTTCGAATCCCGGGTCGGGCAACACAAAGTTTCGAATTTTCGAACGTTGCTCGGGTTTGTGATCACCAACCCGCATTTGGCAAGCGTGGTGATAATGCCCGTACACCCATCATTGCTGTGGTAACCTGAATTCAATGACGGAGGCCTTTTCCCTGCAATCCTGTATCAAAAATTGTAAAACAACTCTAACCCAAAACATTTAAAATTGAATAAGTTAATGGCGCACTATTCGATTTCTTACTAAATTTGGGCGATCAATCGGGAACCGCACGAACCTCAAACTCTCACTATCTATCTTAATCTAGATTAACATACGAGTAAAAATTAAGTGTTTTTATTGTTTAATGACGCCAGGTCATTTTACTGTAACTTGAACACGATTTGAGCCTTCAGTCGGCAATCGAACCTGCAACTTTTTGTATCTTGATCTAGGCTTAGCTAACCATTTGATAATTAAAAGTACAGTAGAATCCGGTTATTATAACGACGGTCAAGGGACCGGTGATATTACGTCGTACTAACCGGAAGTCGTACTAAACGAACTGACAATTTTTATAATTTTTTATTAAAAAAAGCAGCATAGGCCCATTTACGGGTATTCCTGTATTAGGTTGCAGCTTAAACCATGTAAAAGTGCCAAATCAACTTGTTCTTTAGACGACAACCTCACGCGTTTAGGTTTTAAAACATTCGCATCAAACAAAGGTTCTATCTTGTATTTATTTTTCTTAATTGTGGATATTGTCAAATGATTAACATCGAATTCCTTCGCAATCGTTACATTAGACACGCCAGCTTCTAAACGTTGTATTACAACACTTTTTTCTTCAATAGAAATTCCGTCGTTAAAAGCGGTCGGTCGCTTTAAGCGGAGTTGTCGATAAACGGATGTACAGTGTCATAGTGGTTCATAGGAAAACTAAACATGTGCCTATACTTACGTTGCTAAAAACAGTTGGTTGTTTTAAGCGAAGTCGTACTAAACGGACTAGGTACACTGTAGTTTATAATTGTTCAATGTGCAAAAGTTGTCGTGTAGGAAATCAAACCCTGAACTTTCGTGTTGATTTAAGCTAAACCTTTTCAAAATTAAAAAAAACTAGATTATTAAATGACGTGAGTCTGAAGTATTTTCGGCGTAGTTAAAAATTTGGAATCAACTTATTTACAACGATTTATCTTAATACCTAGTTTTTGTACACTTTTATTTACACTAACCTTAATAAATGTTCAAAGTGGCCACCAGACTGAGCAATACATAGTCTAGCACGGCGTCTGGTGTTCCTTTTTAAACTGTTCAACACAAAACGATTTTCTTTCACTGTCTGGAATGCACTCATTATTCTTTGTCTCAAGTCGTCAACGCTTGTCAATTCTTCTGCGTACACTAATCGTTTTAGATCACCCCACAAATAAAAGTCTAAGGGCGTTAAGTCTGGGGACCGTGGTGGCCAAGGCACCGGTCCACCACGCCCGATCCACTGATTTCCAAATTCACGATTTAAATAGTCTCGCACTTGTAAACCGTAATGAGGCGGTGCTCCGTCGTGCTGGTAAAATAAATTTGAATAAAAAGACAAAGGTATATCTTCCAACATCTCGTCAACGACGTTTTGCAACAGGTATGTAGCACTGGTGAGGCGGCCTTCGATGAAGTAAGGTCCCAACAGCTGATCCCCTACTATCCCAGCCCACACATTGAGACTAAAACGATGTTGAAAAGAGTCTCGCTTGGTAACGTGTGGGTTGTGGTCACGGTGGGTCCACCAGTGCTCATTGTGGCAATTGTACACACCAACTCGTGTAAACAAACTTTCGTCTGTCCACAAAATGTTGGCGTCTTGATGCTCCAGCAACCACTGGCAAAAGTTGATTCGAGCGGCATGGTCAACTTCGAGAAGGTCCTGGACTGTTTGGAAGTGAAAAGGGTGTTGTTGCTCCTGCTTTAGTAGACGCCACACAGTCGTGTGGTGGACACCGAAATGCCGGCCGGCGTCTCTGGTGCTCGCTCTCGGTTCCCTCTCAAAGTAGTCCAAGATATCTTCTTGCAGTCTTACATCAAGACCGACACGGCCTCCCCGACTTCGAGCGTGCCAGGGTTCATGGAACTGTCCATGATCACGGAGTCTCTGCGTTGCCGCGAGCATCACTGATCTCGAGGGTCGTGGACGGTTTGGGAATGCCGCACTAAACATCCTAATAGCTTCACTCAAACTATTATTAGTTATTGCATAGAATCGCACCATTTCGACTAACTCAACATTGGAATAATTTTGCGTCATTTTCGCAAAAACACGGACAAGTACGCACTACGCGTGTGCAACGCGATGTTTCCGGCACAACTGACCGCTTGAACGAGAGTAGCTAGGGCGGGCGGCTCGGTACAAAGAGATGCCGCCTTCTTTCGGCGCGGCTACTGGTCGGCGCGTACGCGCCTAACACAAAGGATTGCGGTGCCTTTGTACTTTGTAGGTATCGTTTATTCGCACGCTAGGCGTCGCGTAGCGTTAGTGTCGGGGTCCTACTCCGATATAATCGATAGGGTCGACTTTGAAAGCCATGATTATTTAATAATAAAAAAAATATTTTTTCGAATTTTTTTTTTTTAGTGATTCATGATCAGTACAAGGTACTTAATCACCTCTGAAAATATTACCCGGATTGAAATCTACACCCTGTATATTGTATGCTTGTTAGCCTGCATGCTACCCTGCATGCATGCATATTTGCCTGCTTACGTGCATGCATACCTCCTTGCCTGCGTATTTATGGAATTTCGTAATATATTAAAGATTCGGAATTTACACTATATTGGTATCTTTAAATTCTGCATTCTAATGATTTTGTATCAAGTAATCATTATTTGTTTTAAATGTTATATAAAAGGGGTGTTTTCGTAAATGAACGTTATACTAAATGTTATTATACTAAATAAAATTTATTTTTTATTTTTAGCATTATATCATGTGAATGTTATATTAAACGGTTGTTATACTAAATGATTTATACCAATTGTTACTTATACGTTTTAAAATTATGTCATTTATAATTATATCTTTCCATCATTATATTAAAAAAGTGTTATATTAAACAAAATTGTATCATTTGATTGTATATGTTTTGATCTTTATACGATATGTTGTTATACTATATATTACACACCCGGGAAATACCAAGCATCGCTATGTCCATTGCTCGCTGACGCACGCCTTCTTTGAGACCCATAGTAAACGACCACGTCTCACTCCCATAGGTCATTACTGGCAACACACACTGGTCAAAGACTTTCGTCTTGAGACACTGAGGTATTTCGGAGGCGAATATATGCCGGAGCTTCCTGAACGCTGCCCATCCGAGTTGGATTCGACGAGAGATCTCTTTCTCTAAGTTGAGCTTACCTACCTTACCTAACTGGACTAACTGTCCCAGGTAAACATAGTGGTCAACAACTTCGAGTGCAATGTTCCCAACGTTAACTGGAGCGGATGCAACATGGGCATTTAACATGAATTTCGTCTTGTCCATGTTCATCATAAGACCCACTCTTTGAGAAGCATTACCGAGATCTTCGAGCATAGTGTTCAGGTCTTCCAAGGTCTAAGCCATAAGAACTACATCATCGGCAAATCGCAGGTGTGTTAGATATACGCCATTGATATTGATGTCGCGTCCTTTCTAGTCCAGGAGCTTGAAAATATCCTCCAACGCAGCTGTGAACAGTTTCGGAGAAATAACGTCTCCCTGTCTCACGCCTTGCTGTAGTTGGATCGGATTAGAGCTCTGGTTCTGTGATCGGACCGAAATGGTGGCGTTTTGGTATAATTACTTTAGCACCTCGATGTACCTGTAGTCTATTTGGCACCTTTGGAGAGACTGCATCACTGCCCAGGTCTCAATCGAATCAAAGGCTTTCTCATAGTCCACAAACGCTAGGCAAAGTGGCAAGTTATACTCTTCGGTCTTCTGTATAACTTGCCGCAGCGTATGAATGTGGTCTATTGGATGGGCTTGTTCGGGAGGTAGGAAGTCGTCGAACCTGCGAGTGGGACGATTCGTAATGACTCTCGAAAACAACTTAGTAGGTATAGATATGGCTGAGAAGCGAGATGGGTCTGTAGTTCTTCAAAAGAGTTTTATCACCCTTCTTGAAGAACAGCATCTTTCTTGCTTCCGAAGAACTTATCCTAGATAGAAAAAAAATAAGAATGAAAGAAATGACTAATTTTTTTTAACAATAGAATTATAAACTCATAGTCTTAATAAAAAATGTACAATAATAATAAACAATACATTAAATTATCTTTACAAGCAAGTCAATTGTATTAGAAAGTAGTGGACGCAGTTTGGTTTCTTATTTTTCCCTGTAGGTATAGTTTGCGTCCATTGCGGACGCAAAGTGGAAGTTTTGTGTAGAAATTCGCGTCTACCTTATTTCATTTGTTAAAAATAAAAAACAAAAGCAAATTCATATTATCCCTTTATTCATTATAAAAGTCCAACAAAAAAACAATAAAAAACTTACCATCGAACGCGCCGCTGCACACTATTTTTTACCTAAACATTCCGCGCTTACGCGCTCCGCAGTTGATCAGCCGAGACAAACTATTTTTCTAAACGAGATTGGTTTGGCGCAAGGACCTTTTGTCCTTATGTGCGTGTCTCTTATTTATACATTAAGGTATTAGTGGTAATTACTTTTCATTTGATTGGTGTGGTAGTTTACTTATTTTCGAGGATTTTTAAAGTAAGATCCGTAAAATGGACGCGAATTGGGCGATGGACGCGAACAGGCGAACTTACCCTACATCAATGACGATTCCTCAAAAAACGCGATACGTCATCATAACTGTTAGGCGTTCACATAGCTTATGGAATTGTGTTTTTTCACAATTCCCGAAGTTATTTTTCCTCCGGAATGATTTTTACAAGACTAGTACCTACTTAATTTAGGACATGACTTACGATGCGTGAAGCGTGTGGTGAACATGGGTATTTAAAAAGTATTGCAGCATCAACTTGATGCCGTCTAAAATAAGTAAGAATCTGTAAAAAAACGATTAGTTAAAAAACACGTATCGTCCTTGTGTAAACGCGCACTCATGTTATTGTTTTGATGACTCGTATAATAACGATATCTACCTTCAGTAGATAATAACACACACGCCTTTAAATACCTAAACACACGCTGAACAACAGAGCTAATTTAAAAACTAGCCTAAAAATATATTTTCGTTAAATAATTTTTAATTAAAAATATACTTATGTCTAAAATTTTAGAGAAAATACATACAGGGTGTAAGAAAAAAATACCCTGCCTAATTCAAGGGGGTGGTTGTCAATCGAGTTTAGAATACAGGGTAAATACAAAAAAAATATTATAAAATTAAAATTTACATTACAAGATTCACAACCCCCCTTGAATTCGGCTCGTACTTTTTCTTACACCCTTTATTTTCATATCATAGTTTAACTATATCATGAACGACAAAATGGCTGGATTAATGTTTGTTTTATTTAAACAGACCTTCTCATAATTTTTATACTTATTTGATACCTAAGATAATTATTACCTTCTCCGTTTAAAAGATTTTAAAGGTTGATACTGATCCCGCCACTTTTTTAGTAATTTATTATAAAGAAGTAGGTATCTGTGAATCTGACTACCGTAGGTAATTTAAAACTCATTCAATACCTTCTGAAATTGTTGACACATCGATGTAATTAATTACAAATTTCTTGAAATTCAATTATCATATAATATTTCTACATAGAGCTATTATTCCTGCCGCCTGCCTAATTGTAAGATTGCTTCTTACAATTATCTTTTATATTATGTATACAGGATGAAATTTTAACCACTTTCCAAAATTTTTATAGGCGTTCAGTATCGTATTTAGAGCCCATTTATGAAGAAAATAATGTAAATCAAGTTATCACCCGAAAATATCTTGCGCAACATAGTTATCAAATTTTACGGTCTATATCAATGTCTATATAGTATTAACTAATAAATCAAAAACTTATGAATAGTATCGTAATGAATGTATGAGATGCGCATCACGTAAAAAAAGAGACCGTATCAAATATTTTAGATTTTTGGCGTACATTTTCAAAGTGCTTTTTCTTGATATTTTTGTACTGGGCTATACCAAAAGAAAAAATAAGTCATTTGTTTTTTTTCTCGTAGATTGCTATATTAAAATTTGGAAAGTGGTTAAAATTTCACCTGTATAAAAGAAAGTCGTGTTAGTTACACCTCTTATAAGTCGAGAACAACTGGTCCGATTTTAATGATTTTTGTGTTTTTGGATTTGTCTTCTTTGGGAATAGGATAATAACTATTAAAATCATTGGAAGTTAACGCTAAAATAACTAATAAGGATCATTTTCTTCATACATTTATCCAACCCCGCCATATTCATTATGCACGGTGCATTTTTAACCACCTGTAAAACGAAGCCCACGTTATGTAACCATTATGTATAACATCTTGGCAGTGTTATTTTAATTTTTTTACCAATTTTTTTAATATAATAATAAATATAGGTTTAGCTATTAATTTTGAAACACGCTGCACGCTGTGACGCGCACAGATGTAGCTGTGTAAACCGATACCCCGCCGCAGCAAAATAATTCGACTGAGCGCGTCACAGCGTGTTACAAAATTAAAAGTCTGTATCAAAATTTAATATTTTTCAAAAAATATTTTAATCTAAAACTAAATAAGACTGCCATGATGTTATATGTATAACGCCCCGTTAATCTAGTGGTTTAAATACCGGGCTAAGATCATGGGGTCCCAGGTTCGAATCCCGGGGCGATCAACAAAAAGTTTCGAATTTTTGAACGTTGGTCGGGTTTGTGATCACCAACCCGCATTTGTCAAGCGTGGTGATTATGCCAGTACACCCATCATTGCTGTGGTAACTGAATTCAATGATGGAGGCCTTTTCCTTGCAGTGGGATGATAATTGGCTGTTACTTTACTTTTTACTTTGATGTTAATACATAATACTTAGTTCAATAACTTGGGCTTCGTTTTCCAGGTGGTTCAAAAACACGGTGTATTATGTATGATAAAGCGCCGCGCCCGGTATCGAAGCGGACATATTATTTTGTCAAGTTTAAATACTGATAAAATAACCTTTAAAAAAAGTTTTATTTAAATGCCCTCAAAAGAATAAAATAAACTTTAACAGTAAAACTTTTTTTAGACTATTCCTTGAAGTACGAGGATGGTTCTTACACTGATACAAATTTTAAAATTTGCCTGAAAAAGTCAAAAACCCGGCCAAGTGCGAGTCGGACTAACGCACGAAGGTAAACCACAGTAAATTTACTCAATGTAGTGCCTACCTGTTACCATTTATTGATATTAGGGTTGTACCGACTAATCGCCGACTAGTCGGTAAAGCTGACTAGTCGGCCATATTTGTAGTCGGCGACTAGTCGGCCCGTTTTTTGCTCGTATTAATATACCTAAGAATTGATGAAATTGAAATATTTACTGTTATTATTTTGTATTAGAAATACAAAATCAATTTTACAATGTGCTTTCAGTGCAATTTAGAACGTGTCCGTTACGCCAGCGGAAAAGTATCGAATTTCTTGACTTTAACCACACACATAATTAGAGTGTCAGCTTGTGTAATGGGGGCTATCCATAGGGGCTATCGCTAGTGAATTTGCCACTAGAGGCTCTTGTGTCGCGTGAGGTCCAATATCATTCACTTTTCACTGGTTTTAGCGGGCTTTGTTGCATAAATTATAATTTCTTTAATTTACCTGCTGGAAAGTGATCTCCTTTGTAAAATATCGCAAATATGGATTATTTGGCGATTAATGTAAACGCTTTAAAAGCGGAATTAAGAAAAAGCGCAAAAATAGGCGGCCTCAAGAGTAACTATTTCAGAAGTTAGTTTGTTGATATCAAGATAGGTATTTATAAATAATATACCTTAATAATTAGATTCAAGATATAACACTTTGTTTCGGCGCCAATCGCCTTTGACAGCTATACCTCCGGACCTCAGTCTACAGTGGCGCCAACTGGTGAGCAAAGAAACGGTAGTCCCCATTGTGCACGAAATTTTGAATTTGTGCATGCAACCCCTGTGGAGATATTCGCAAAAAACACTTTACGCCGGAGCAACGTTACCGCTGTGGCACCTTTTTTTTCCTGAAGACTTTTCTGAAAACAAATTAGCCAGGGAATAAGAGTATAACGTGCTGTAAATGTGCGTGTTTATCTTAAATTTGTGTGTGTGAAGTTATTCAAAATGCCGCTGGAGTAACGTTTGCGTAGTTTCTATATATCAAGAACGGTAAAACGCACAAACTTCATTTTTTTTACACACGATGTGATGAATTTGTGCGTGTATTGAGCAAAAACAGAATTTAAAAAAAAGGTACCGGTTAGAAGATACAAAATAAAATAAAATAAACTATAATCGGCCCTAGCACTGTACACACGGCGGCACATCAGACTATAAATGTTGACCTTGAGACCGCCTTTATGCCCTACGTAATAAAAGCTGATATCGCAGTTCAACTGTTTAACTTGATGTGCTGTCGAGTGTACATAGGAGTAATAGGGATGAATTATTGACAGTGATGCATAGCTCTTGATCGCCTGCAACGTATAGTTAAGTCTCGTTAGCCTACTGTACGCCAATAACTAATAAGAGATGCATAATTATGACGAATTTTAATCTTAGATTGAACGATTTTGGTATGGATTGCCAGGATTTCAGATATACCAATAATTAGAGTGTTCATTTAGTCATCCACCTGCAAAATTGAAGCAAAATATACCTATTAATTTTATTATGAAGTTAAAATAAGAAATATTACGACGCGCAAACGAAGAGTAACGGTGAGTATTGCGCGGCCGCTTTCAGTTTTAGAAGGGTAACAGAAAGCATTGCGCGGCCGCTTTCAGTTTCTGAAGGGTAACAGTAAGTATTGCGCGGCCGCTTTTTGATAGTCATGTAAACTTAGTCGGTTTATCACGGTTTTGCGCGTCGTAATTGTTTCTTATTATAACTTCATAATTAATGGGTATATTTTGCTGCAATTTTGCAGGTGGATGACTGAATGAACACTGATTATTGGTATATCTGAATTCCTGGCAATCTATTCACATAATCGTTCAATCTAATGAATTAGAACTTAGTACCGGATATAAAAATTAATGAAAAACTTCTTAATATGACAACAGAAAGTTAAGACAAATAAAAATTCTACTACACCACAAACGAAGAATTAAGATGACAATCACATAAAAGAAGGCACTTATCATAAAAAATGGCAATGCAGTGTGATTAGAGCATGTTACTCTAATTATTATAACCTAAAGCAATAGTCGGCTTGGCCATTTTTTAACCGACTAGTCGGCTAGTCGGCTAAAGTGATAGTACATAGATAGTAGTAGATACAAAGATTATGTAAGTAACACGGAAGGTCATTTATATAAACTAAAAATAGCAAGGGCCTAATACTGATCCCTGTTGGACACCCATAACAAGGGCCGACCCTGAAGACTCAACTCCATTTATGCAAACCTTTTGTATTCTGCCTTTAAGGTAAGAACTTATTAGATCCAAGGAATCATTCGATGCACCATAATGTTTAAGTTTTTTAAGTAATATTTCATGGTCTACACAATCGAAGGCCTTTGAAAGGTCACACAATACACCTAAGGCATCTAGCTTACTCTCCCAAGCGTTAAACACATGTTGTAGGAGAGCAACTCCAGCATCAGCTTCTAAAGCCATATCGTACGCCATTTTACATAACGTACGAACGGAAGGAACGTGCCCTAGTGACAAAACGTGTCCGAGTGACAGAGATAGAGTGCTCTAACGTCTGTAGGGTGACAACCCATAACACAACTTATTGAGACTAATTAAATAATAGGTCTCTTTACCTTTGAAATTGCCGTTCTGCAGTACTGGCCAATTCAAATCAAAATAATTTTTGTTTGGCTAAGAATTCTAATTTCAAATTAATTTTATTTTAAAAACATGGAATTCTTTTTCCAAAAGTAGTCATTTGTTTATTGATTAGTGTTACATTTTCATCGCATTTCAATCTTTTTCGTCATCATGGATACGTTAAAAATTCGAGTAATTATGGAATATGAGTATCAACGACGTTTACGGAGCTAACGCTACAAACCAACGCACCACCTGTTATTGATTTGCTTGCCTCCGTTCTGGAAATTTCGACCTGAAAAATGAACCTCACCGTCGTCCGAAGACTTTGGTCGACAATGACGAATTAAAGGCGATTGTGGAAGCTAATGATACACAATCTACGGCTGAATCAGCAGCAGCTTTCGACGTTAGCGTCAAAACAATATGGGTCAATTTGCGTCAAATTGGCAAAGTAAAAAAGCTTGACAAATGGGTGCCCTACGAACTCAATGATCGCCAGCGCGAAGTACGTGTCGAGACGTGCCTGCTCTGCTCAACAGACACACAAATGAAGGAATTTTGACCTGCGATGAAAAATGGATTCTGTTTGATAACCGCAAGCGCTCAGCAAGTTGGTTCGATCCTGGTTCAGCACCTAAACAATGCCCTAAACGAAAACTTACCCCTAGAAAAGTGATTGTCACTGTTTGGTGGTCTAGCGCCGGTGTGATTCATCATAGCTTCTTAACGAACGGGGTGAGCATTACTGCAGATGTTTACTGTGAAGAACTGAGCACAATGATTGAGAAGCTGGCACATCTCCAACCAGTATTGGTCAATCACTCGTCTCCGCTGCTCCTGCACGACAACGCGCGACCTCATACTGCACAGCAGACGGTTTCCAAGTTGCTACTCACCAGAACTTGCGCCTACAGACTAGTACATTTTCCAGAATTTGGATAACTTCTTGGTGGGAAAAAAATTCAATAACCGAGAGGCAGTACAAAATGCCTTTGAAGAATTTGTTGCCTCCCGTCCAGCTGATTTCTTTAAGAAGGGCATCAATAAACTGCCACTGCGTTGGCAAAGATGCATTGATAGCATGGGTGATTACTTCGATTAATACAAATAAAAAATACATGAAAAAAAAAAAGTTTAGGTTTTTTTATACAAAACGGCAATTTCATAGGTAAAGACCTAATATTAAGGTCAAGGAAATTTGATGTAATGTAAAACCATATTACAATGATACTAAATTTCTTATATTCACTGTTTCTACCTTGATTGCCGATAGAACATGGTTTTATATTACACAATAGCGTTGAAAAGTAGAAATATTGAAATAATGATGAAAAAAAAGGGTTGGGTACGTGGCTATCCAGGTAAGAAAAAACATACCGACAGCAAAATAAAATAGCTAATATATTAAAGCAATATTTCTCTGTTACCAGATGTTGTTCCTCGTGTTATACTCTGCAGCCGCGCCCCTGTTTACACTAGCTAAGTACACCATGTATAAGTTATAATATAATCTAGTATCTACATTCTGTAATTTTGAAGAAACTGAACATTTTATAGGGCGTGGCTGGAGAGCATGATCCCTAGCTGCACCCCTTAGAAATCCTATTTCCAGATGCAATGTAGTGTTGATTTTGGGTTCAGTTGGTGTACAAAAAGTAATTAGTACCTATGTACGTGTTAAAATGATAAGGAAATTGTAATCTGTTACTGTTTTATCTCACTTCAAGGTTGAGACTTAAAAAAAGTCAAAGAAGGTATGAAATTGAAAACTTTCTTTATTATACAGTCCAATAATTTGTTGGTTTAGATTGTTTACACATGCTTCCAATGATAAACTCAGTTGTATTTCTATAAATGGCCCCCAGGAGGCACTTCAACACGTCCCAATATTTAAACCTACCAGTGCTTTGGGACAAGTCTGGGCTGGCGCTGAGAAGAAGCAGCGCAAGAAACTTTGGTCAATATATTCAGCCTCTTTAGGTAGGGGGAATAATTGTATTTTACAAAAGGTTTATGCAAATGCCATACGTTTCTATAATTTAAATAATAATTAATATCAGATAAGTATTTAAACTTGAAAAATTATGTCTCAGGTGCAGAGGCCGCTCGTGAATTTATTTTTTGGGAGTTCACAAAAATAAAAATCGATCGTCGTCAACGTGTCATTGAACTCTAATATAATTTCGATAGGTAGAATCGCGCGCTTTATGAATATTTGCCTGATAGATGCCAGTTAAACTTTACACACATTGATTGCAAATGTTTTTTCACTTTTATTGAAAGATACACAAAATCATCAACACCCGTTTCAATCCATGCAAACTCACCACAAGCGCCGGCGCCAGCTCCAAACATCAGATATGGGAAGCAAAACAATTTATTGGTTTCTTTGCAACCACACATCCATCCCCGGTGTTTTTTTAAAATACTGTTCGGGTTTCAACACACGCCTAAAGTTTTAGTTTTATAAGTAAATTTTTGTATTAAAGCGATTTCAGGCCGAGGTGGCCTCTTTGCATGTTTAGCACCTATCACAGCACTAGCACAGCAATAATGCACAGAAACTATTGTTTAATAGCGAAATAACACAAAACTGCCGTATTGGCGCGAAAAGGTCCCGGTGACTGGATAAAAGATTTGAACATAAAATAATAGCTAGAGAACAAAATGGATTTCAGAAGAACAAATCAACAACCCTTGCGGCCTATACATTAATAAAAAATGTTTTAGAAAGTATTGACAAAAAAAATCCTGTAGTGACAGTCTTCTTTGATATGAGCAAAGCGTTTGATTTTGTGGATCATCAGATATTGTTGAAAAAGTGTGAAAGGTATGGCATTAGGGGACAAGCTCTAAGCTGGCTTATGAGTTACCTTTCAGATCGAGTACAATGTGTAGAAATAAACAAAGTCAGTAAAGACAATGAGATTATGTCTTACAATTCCCCTTTTCTGTGTAACAGACGCGGTGTTCCACAGGGAAGCGTCTTGGGACCATTGTTATTCTTAATATATGTGAACGATTTGCCAAGATTCACAGACTATGAAACGGTGTTATTTGCAGACGATATTTCGATGATTATACCGAATCGTAATAAAGATCCAAATTTTGATCAGACAATAAATTATGCTGTAGAACGTGTTGACGAATGGCTCAAGCAAAATAAGCTTTGTGTAAATGTATCAAAGACAGCATTCATACAGTTTTGCAACTATCGGTCCAATCGTCTTAAACTTAGAGTAGTCTGTCAAGATCAGGAAATCCATGAAGTAAAGGAAACTAACTTTCTTGGTATTACTCTAGACCAACACTGTAACTGGAGAGCACATATCTCAAAATTATGCTTGAAATTAAGTAAATTTGTGTATGCTCTCAAACGCTTGCGGTGTGTAGCCAGGGAAGAAACATCATTGATTGCTTACAATGGATATTTTGCATCATTGTTGAGGTATGGATTAATATTATGGGGAAACTCTGTAGACATAACTAAAGCATTCATAATGCAAAAAAAGTGTTTAAGGGCAATTTGTGGTGTAGGGCCAATTGATACATGTCGACCTTTGTTTAAGAAATTAAGATTGCTTACGTTGACAGGTCTTTACATTTTTGATATGTGTAAATTTGTAAGGAATCATTCGTATTTTTTTGAACAAAATAATGTTGTCAACATAAGACTCCGCCCGAGAGACACCACTCGACTGATGAAAGTGCCAGGTACTAGTGCTCTATTTAAAAGAAACTGCAATGCAATGGCAATAAAAATATATAATAATATACCCTTAGACTTAAGAAAATTGCCCACTAACCAGTTTCTTAAGCGTTTGCGTGAGTTGCTAATTGACAATTGTTTTTACAATTTGAATGAATTTTTTGACATGAAATAATATTTTGCCTTTATTCAATAGTTTTAATTAATTTATGCAATGAAATCTTTTATAATATTGACTTATTTAATTATTATTGTTGTTGTAGTTTAGTAGTACTAATATGACATTCATTGGATATGTGACTGTTAAAATGTGAAATTAAAATATAATAAATTGTAAGTTGTAAACATATTGCATGCCACCATGTTGGCAAAACATAAGATCTTTTGTATTAAGTTAGTATCTATGTTGTACCATGTTTTGTGCAAATAAAGATTCTGATTCTGATTCTGATTCTGACGTTTGTTTACATTAGATCGGAAACAACGCTTATTTAGCCGCAATTTCCAGATTAGCCTAATTTCTCATACAAAATCTTTTGTGTCACGTACCGGTCCGATGTCGATGTTTCTCTTTCGCACTTATTGAATTCAGTACTAGGCATTGAACTGAACTTTGTTTCATAGGAGCGCAATCGCTGGCGCTCCACTGACCGCTCGGTAACAACAACTGACACCAAATCTTATGCTAAAAAACATGTCAACTTTGTGCGTGGTTAAAATTGTTTATAGTTAACTGCTATTGTTTGTGTGAATCTATAGGGTTAAAAATATATAAATAGCAGATTAAAAAAAATATATATTTACTAATTTTTGTGGGAGTGCACTGCACCAGTGCTCCTTAGGACGAGCCGCCTCTGCTCAGGCGGTATAATTAACAGTTTAAAATTTAAATTACATTCACATACGATTTTTAGGGTTTCGTAGCCGAATGACAAAAAACGGAACACTTATAGTTTCGTCAAGTCTGTCTGTTTGTCTGTCTATCTGTCTGTCTGTCCGTATGTCACAGCCACTCATTCTGAAAGTATTAGCATTACACAGTTGAAACTTGGTAGGTCGGTGTATCCTGTTGGCCGCTTTTTGATACTCATACAAAAAATAAAAAATAATGATATTTAAGTGGGGCTTCCCATACATAGAACTAAAACAAAAATATTTTTTTTACTTAAGCCTATGCGTTTGGGGTATCTATGGATAGTCTAACATTTGGAAGATAGAAATTTCAAAAGTGGTAAAATGTATGTCCTCTAACTTTTAAACTAAGCAAGTGAAAATCTTGAACAAGAAATACATAATGTAGATCATAACAAATACTTTCAACGAAAATTGGTTTAAACGATATCAAACCAGTAGTTTTTGAGAAATAGCACATTTTTTTTAACCCCAAATATTAGGGGTTAAAGTATGAAATTTCCGTTTTGTATGGACGAAATCGAGAACAGTCATTTTTCAATACTAACAATGTTTTAGTTTTTTTAAAAACGCCTGAACCGTTTTCGATGCAATTAAAGGTGAAAGTTAGATGGTTATAAAGCTACGCATTATAGTATTTAAATTTCAGAAAATCAAAGTATATAATACAAATATACTTAATTGAAGCAAGAAGGTCAGCTGACACATTGTAAGGGGTCTTTTCAACGACTTCCTTTGAAGTAATAGGCACTAGTATTGCATTTTTTTTTACTCAAAAGTTACTTTATTTAGTTTTTGATACAATACAAAAAGAATTACGCAATAATATGACTATACTTAATAGCTATAAACAAAATAAAAAGTGGGAAAATAATCGGCAATTTCATACTTTAACCCCTATTATAACTGTCTTTGTCCTTCATACAAACAATATGAAAAAACAATGTTATTTTTGCAGTCAATCAAATATGGTGGTATTTTTGGCTAAGTGAAGTAAGTGGACTCCTAATTGAGTTAATGGTACGGAACTTTCAGTGCGCGAGTCTGACTTGCACTTGTTGAGTTTATGTCTAGGGAGTTCAGCAATACCCCGTGGTATTTTGTTGAAAATACGAATAATTGTAAAAGAATATCACTTACAACAGCAATTTCACCTTTAGATGTGATCTAAAAAAAAACTATTAGTGTTCAATTATACTATGTATACATATGTATTCGCTATTGCACTTTAAACATATGCCTTAACTACTTACTACCGGAAAATTTTGTTGAATAGCCTCTGGTCTTAGAGTCATTGATGACTTGTATCTAATGGTATCCTCTGATTTAAAATGGAGGCTACAAATAACAGAATATCTTTAAAGTTTTCCTTTAAGTCAAGCCACTTTTTTATGGTTTCATTTCTGGGTAGTCTGCAAAAAATACCAGTGTCAAATCACAAAGATTCAAGATAGAAAAATGTATTTACCATTATAAAATTTTCGGCGTTTCTCCAACAATTTTTTTAAAATCATTTAGTAACATGAACTTAATCCTCAAAACGATTCCTCAAATCCACCAAAACAAAATAACATGCTCACCCTATACAGTTGGTAGACTACATAAGTTTTAACATAAGGTTTACATATTTGGGTTAAGTTATTCTACTAAATGTAGTTATACATTTTTTCTTTCCTGTTTTTTTTTAAAAGAAATTTACTTTATTAAAAAGGATTTAGTGTAACTAGCATTATTAAATAAAACTACATTAGAAAATAATGCTACAGGGACATTCAGTATGTTAAAAATTTTGAGACGTCAATATGTAATCCTACCAATTATGTATATTTTTAATTCTGGTATTATTGAGAATGAGACAGACTCATGGACGTATTATAGAAAGCAGGACTGAGCACTGTCAGCTATAACTCGGTCTGAGTAGCAAGTGAAGCAAAGAGGCCGTTTGTCTCTTTCTAATATGGTAACCATGCTATTGTTGTTGTTCGGGACACTAAAATAATACAGGGTGTAAAAAAACTAAACGCAGACCCTGAAGTTACGCAATCTGAAAAGCAAACCAAGCCATATTACAGAATTTTAACTATAGCTGGGAAATTATTTTTATTTATGGGACTCAAAAAAATATTATAATTCGTAGTGCGCAATGTATAGCAGCCGTAGCAGGCCGCTGTGCTGGAGATGGCTGCTAAGTTCAAAAGTCGTCCGCGCTGAGCCGTACATTGCGTATTGTAATTAATAAAGCCTTATTGTGAACGAAATAATAAAAACAACCACTATGTTTGTATGAAGAAAAGTTTTTAAGTATACTTTGGCAACAGTTTTTGTAATAAAATGAAAAAGAAAATTGTGACTTTGACCCTCAATATCTTCGGAACCAGCTGTTTCCCAGGTATGGCCCTAAAGAGAAAAAAATGGTTGCCTGTAAAGTCGGTTTTACGGGCGAAGATTTTACGTGACAACGTCTTTTTCTCGGTAGAATATTTATTGATATGAATATAATTAAATTGCACAATAGGAACAATGAATTGAATGAAAATAAGAATTGCACAAATTTTAACTATAGAAATATATTTTGTTTACTAAAACATTGTACATGTAAACTTAAACTTAACTAATTCCTATTTGAGTGATTTTGTTGAGGATAGGACGATGACGTCATCGTAACGTTACCGAGCGTTACACTTTTTCATAAGTGACTCCCAGCCGCAACCTAATTTAAGACGTTGTCACGTCAAAATGCTCCTAATGATGGGGACAATACGTGGTTTTCGGATCTGCGTTTGGTTTTTTTACACCCGTTATATTGTACTAGCTTATGCCCCCGCATACAATTCCATGGGACCCAAAAAAAATCCAAGATATAAAGTATCTATATGTTAATCCAGATAATAATCTAACCGTGTGCAAATTTCACACAAATCCGTACAGCGGTTTATAATATTTATTATTACGCATTTATAATATTAGTAGGATAAAACTTTTTTCACACAATGTAATTCGGACACATTATTAGCCGTTCTTAAGACTTCTTTAGGTATAAAGGATTTCCTTTAAAAACATCACAATTTTTTTTTGCTGATATATCTGAAAATAACATGTGCTATTTCAGAAAGAAAAAATTTTTCAGCAAGTCTTCTTTTTTGAAGTGACGGCTGCAAACAACAGAGTTTTTTACAATTTTTTGTGATACTGGAACAACATCCAGCCACCTTTTTTTAGTTACTTTATCCTTAGGGAAACTGTCAAAAAAATTAAATCAATTTATTATTTTTTCGCTTATAAAACATTATACGTACCTAAAATATGTAACGATTTGCTAGTTTTTGTAAAAGGGTTATGAATCAGGACATTTGTTAAGCTTAGATTCAAATAAAATACAAAATTTTAATGTTCAGTGGCAAATTTACCTACATCTTTCTATGTAAACTCGTACTAAAATGTTTGTGAATAGCCCTTTTTCAAATATTTAAATGGCTCATAAAATAACAGTTGTCCTAACAGTCTACTTTTCGTAAGTCTGTTTGCCTACCGTTCATTACAATTATTAGTTTTTTAATATGGGATTGTTATGTAACACGCATGGTCACCCTATTTTTAGAAAGTTCATCGCTGTCTTGTTTTGCCTTACCTGTGAAACGATATCTCACAACCAGCATAGCTTTCAATTTTACAAAATTTTATGCAATACTTTTTCACATTCCCTCAACCCCCAGGAGGCACTCGGGTGCCACGATAACAATTGATTTCAATTGTGCCTGGAATAACTCACGATCGAGGGATTAAGATGTAAATAGTCCTTTAAAACTGTTTATTAACAAGACCACAAGATTTAAAGATAACGCATCACATCAGTGAGCCGCCATGACACATTGTCACTTGTCAGCGTTGACAGCCTAATAAAAAAGAATATTTCCAAGCATTTTAAAGTAACTAATTTTAAAGTTTGAGGAATAAAATATAAAGGACTTATCGACTTTATAAAAAAAAACTTACGCTTTAAGTAAATCTTAATACTTCATGAATTTTCTTAAACAAAACTTTTAATTTTCTACTAACTGGAAAGTTTTTATAGCATGGCAATTCTTAGAAAGGGACAAACGGCCTCCGTTCTATCTATTTTGCTTGGACCGTTTGGTCTCTGTAATTGTTGATAGCCTAAAACTAATAAAGTTAGTTTTACAAAGCCAAGTCATTTTTAGTCCTCAGTCCTGCTTTTTATAATACGTCCATGGAAAGTATTGAAAGTTGAAACAAAGGGCTCTCCAAATGTCAGACCGCATATTAAAGCCACAAAGTCACAATGTATTAACGACTTTTAAATTATGAATAAAGTTGATTTTTTGATTGACTTTTTTTTTGAATGTACATTCCTAAGTGCTTTTTCCACTTGATCAAATCCAATGAAAACCACAGACTGCAGATTTCGTGACACGCATGTTTTTCGTTTCGGCTGTGTGTTCTTTTCTACGAGTCCTTAAACTACCCTTACATTTAAAATAAGCTAGAATTATTAAATAGGTTATTATTTCAGATTAGGCTGTAATGTCTCGTTGAAAGTCGTTATTAACTGAAAAACGTGACTTTATACTTGTCAAAGAGTAGAATATTTTATGATGGCAACCCATCCTAGAACTGTCATCTTCTGAGTTGATTATCGAGCAATGGTGGTATTATTATGACCTCAAGGGTTTGATACTTATTCAGTGCATCAAAATTTGTGTGGTTTTGCTTCTAAATCTACTAAATTGTATTGCTAAATGAAATATCACACTGCATATTTAATTAAATGCAGCTAGTTGTAATGGACAGCGGGGGTCTAGTGTGATTTTCAGTGTATGTTTTGGTAAGTGCTAAATCTTTGTTGTTGAAATGTCTTCAAACGCAAAAAACAACACGTTCCACTTTGATGATTAAATGCGATATTATTTATATATTTACGGCAGCTTTCATCTTATACTACTTACTAGTTTATTGCTATTCATATAGAGTCTTTATAATATGTAAATAATATGATGCATAACATTTTAGAGAAATGTGAGTTTGAGTAATGTACGTGTTATTTTAGCATTTTTATCGGTCATTGCCTGGCTGTATGTGTGAATTAAATCCAGGAAATTGCCTTTAGCCTGTTATTTATGTTGTAAATAAAATAGGCTATTAATCCCTCAACCCCCAAGCGACAACCGGTTGTCGCGATAACAATTGATTTTAATTGTGTCTGGAATATCCGATCGTCAAAGGATTAAGTTTGATTTGTAGAAATTAAATGTGAGTGTTTGTATTTTGAGTGTAGACTTTGTAAAAGCACTAAGTTTTTTTTAGGTAAAAGTCATACTTTATTTATATTATACAGTGGAATCCGTTTATAATGACATCGAAGGGATTCGACAAACACGTCATAATAACAGGACGTCATACAAAGCGGTTTGTGAAAAAAGACATCATTTTTATGTATGTATTTAATTTAATAGAGAAACATAGTAACTAATGAAATCAAAATTGCACGTTTATTACGTACACATTATACACATACAAGTGTATTTTTTAATGAATGTAATCTGTAATTTTTGTCTGCTTTTGTTTTTTCATTTTATTGTAAAAATAGTCTCTAATACTATTGTATATAGAAGACATCGCCATGGTAAAATGATCGTTTTCAATATTGCTATTAACAAATCGGGATAATAATTCTGCAGCTTTTAATGCCTCTAACATATAAAACATAAACATGATACTTTGCACTGTTGGTCATTATAACCGGACATAATTTATTAAAAGTGGGTCATAAAAAGCGACATGTCACTATAAGCGAAGTCATTATATCCGACTTTTTTATAAATAATTTTATATGAAAACCAAACTTCGTAGTGTAATTACGTCATAATAGGCGGTTGGTCAATATAAGCGGCGTCTTAATAAACGGATTCTACTGTATATATTTTTGATACTTAGTCATAATGTCTTAAACTGAATTACAGAATTTACTGAATTATTGTACTAACTTATTTATTAGTAATTTATGTTTGCAACATTATGGAAATTTTTGATAAAATAAATTATTTTGGTTACAGAATTCCTGATGTTGACTATTAGACATAAGTGGTAGCCAAGAACCACTTCACTAGTTTTAAATGCTTAACTGACTCAAAAACATTTGCCACAATGTTGTATGTTTTCCATGTTGATGCTGGTCAGATGGCCACATATGATATGAATCTCACACTGCAAAGGTATGTGTTAAATTTATATAGTAGGTAACCCTTATTATTAAGGTCCATTTATGCAGTACTATATTAATTAGTCCAGAGAGTAGACATTATTCTGTCTTTGTCAACATAGTTATTGTAATCATGTCTATTACTAAAGTGGTTTCAAAAGATTTGACCTACATTTAATGTAGGCTTTGCCTAATTTTGCTTCGAATGTTGGGATAAGACGTGCCAAAGTCATAATCCACTTGAATTTTTATTTAGTTGGTACACCATGGCCCATTAATCAAACAGTGTTTATTCAATTGCCTCAATGCAATTGCATCAATGCTGCAGTTTTTTTTAGGTACATATTATTTTGAGTAGGTTATCAACTTTTAAAAACTAATTATCTACTTAAAATAAATAGTCTTCTTCACTTACGTCGTCACTTCACCAACCACCAAAATAAATAGTAACTTTTGCCAATGTCCCCTTGTTGATTAGTTTGAAAATTCATACTGCAAAAGCATTAGTTGGATATTTTATATTAACCGAATATTCCGTATCATTTTCCCCTATACGTCCCATCTGTGAGGCAGAATTCCGCCATCCTCACAGACAGGGGTCCATCCTTAACACTAAGTTAGTAAAAACTAAATAAAACTGTTTCTAATAAGAAGTAATGCATTCCTTATGTTATTTATTATTCTGAAATAGTTTTTGTACCTTTTTCTTAAATTTATTGCAACTAAAATATTACATTAAGGCCGATATTGCACCAAATATAAGGTATCTACATTTTTTTAAAATTTTTGTATAAAAAATAAAATATAAATAATTTTTTGATTACAATGATCCAATAAAACAAAAAAAAACATTGTTTTATCAAGAAATCTGCTACAAAACACTAAAGATTTATCAAAAATCATTGTCTATCGTCACTTGATGAAATCAATGATGAATTCTGCCATCTCACAGACGCACCTTTATTATTTTTTGGCAGATTTCCGCCATCCCACAGACGAGAGGTCAATGAATCATATTTTTGATTATGAATGTATTTTTTTATATATAGGAAAGAAAAAAAATATCACTCGCATTAAATATGGCGACGACCTCCGTGGCGGAGAGGCGTACACACCGGTTTTCAAGGTGTCGCCTGCTCCGAGGTCCCGGGTTGGATTCCCGGACGGGTCAATGTAGAAAAAATATGTTTTTCTCCATTTTCTCGGGTCTAGGTGTTTGTGGTACCTTCGTTGTATCTGGTTTCCAAAATACGAATGCTTTAAATAGTTATTCAAATTGGGATCAGAACAATGTATGTGATGTTGTCCACATTTATTATTATTATTATTTATTTAAATATATTAGCTAGACTGATATTTCAAAATTAATATTTAATTAGGGTTGAATCAAAATTTTTATTTCATCTTTTGAGTTATTATTATAAAATAAAGAAATGAAAACAGCTGATTTCATTTACAATATTTTTGATAGGTTGGGGCCTAGCTTTTAGTTTTTTATACTTCTTATTTCTTATTTTATGTAAAAGGTATGTACTACTTATATTACTAATTTAAATTTATTCAACCTATTGCATATAAGAACAACAGTAAACTATGTAGAATTAAGGCTTTTACATTAATTTAGGGTAATAACTTGAATTACCAATTTGTGAATACTGAATATAAATTCATGGCCAATGTCCATGTCTATTTAACCAATATTTGGCCAAAAACTAAGTTTGGTGAAGCTGCCGAATTTCGTTATTTCTGAATTTAAAATGAATTTCAGTGTAACTCTCTCTGTTACTATGTTAGTGGATACTTTATGTTTAATTTGATAATGCTATAATAGGCAAGTAGGCCTTGTAGTTATAAAGATGAGTTAAGATGACTATGGTACAGTTATGTTATTAGTTTGATTTCCTTTAAGGTCAATAAACAAAATTTGTGCAATTCATTGATTTATTATGAGTACCTTGTTTTTTATTAGTTTACAATATTTCGGCACTGTTGCATGCTTTATCAGGACTATTAACTCCTACAGGATTATAAGACCGCCGGCAGTGGCGATAACAATTAATTTCAATAATTTCGTCTGGAATAACTTACTATCGAGAGGCTAAAAACATATGTTTTTTTGTGTGTTACTAAGGGTTATGTAGGTCATGCCTAAGGGTTAAATACCTAGGGGCATATAAAAAAAACTTTTAAAAGTATTTTCATTTATATTCAATATTTAATATTTTTTTTATTTACTAATTACCTGATATATTTTTTTTTTAATAAATTTATAATAGTATTAGGTTTACACATCCAACTCTAGATTAGATTATTATGGGATTAGATGCAATATGTGGTCTTTGTCATATGGATTTTGAGATGTGCATGTGAACCTAACAGTTCTATGTTGCATGTTTATATTGTTCCTATTGTTATAGTGTGGCAAGTCTAAAAGCTGCAATAGAAAAGAGAACTAAGATCTCAGCAAACTTGTTGGTACTGTTAGTTAGTGGTGGTGAAGTCCTGCAGTCAGACCACATGGTGTCGTCATATAGCGCTGGCACCGACACAAATCCTATCTACATGTTTAGCAAGCCTTCCATCAAAGAGAGTCACATCAAACAGTCTAGTAAGTACCTCCTTAACTACTTCTTAACTAATATTGTAAATGTGAAAGGATTTCCCTTTCTGGTAAATTCTGTAAATATATTTAAGGAATTGTACCTATTTTCAATTTACAATAGCAATTTGATTGCTCAAGGAACATAAAAAAAAAACGATGCGAAAGTTATTCTGTCTGTCTGTTGCGATTTCACGCCTCAACTATTTAACTTGACTGAAATTTGGTACAAACATAGATGTCTAATCTATCTCTTGTGAATAAAATCTTGTTATTTTTTAACAGACTGCTGTACTGCTATAAAAAGACGGGCAGCAGTGTCTTCTCTCAACTTTGTCCAAACTGCGATTGCCAAGTTTTCTGTTGACCTGGCTATTATGGCGAAATCTAATGAAATAAATTCTCCTTTTAGAGAGGACTATGTGCAACAGTAGATTGATTCGGGCTGATGACGCCAGAATAAAATCGCCATAGATTCTTTGCATGTTTATTTGATTTTTATTAAAGACTTCTCCATTATCAAAACGGTAATTCAAGCATTTGACTTCGTTTTATTTTAAATACATTCGCAAGTAGGCATGTCTTTACACACTATTTGGTAAAGTCTGTATACGGCTCCCTATGGAAATAAGCCATGCTGTTTGTATTACAAAAATAAATTAGATGCAGGCAATTATGAACAGTAACTAGTAAGTGCTGTGTTTTGTTTTAGTATGCAGCGATTTAAGTCCAATACCAGAATTAGAGCCAGAATTTCGTGGGGATGGGCGCACAACGTACGAGGGCAAGTCGATGGCCGACTTAGCGGCGTTGGTAGAGAACTGCCGATCTAAAGGTCCGACTGTCCACACCGTGATGGCGTGTACCCAGCTTGCGGAACAGTTCAGCGACCTCGCGCACGAAGTTTCCAGAAGCTGTGAGAATCTGGTGCATGAGCAGCATTTGCAACATCAGGTATGTTACTTAGTTTTACATAATTTTACGGTTTTATTATTGATTGCTAATCTTAAGTGTAAGATATCGTGCATTTTCTTTTTTATCGACAGCAACAATCTGCATGGGTTTGCTTGCACACATAACTTAATACAATTGAACAATTTTTGACCAAAAAAACACTTTATTTTCATTTGGTGCTTTGAATGTTGTCAAGTGAATCTGATCGGGAAACTACAATTACGGATGCAACTGAAAACTTACTTATTGTTTCTCTTACTCTTCACTATTGCATATCATATCTGCCTCATTTCATTGTATAGGTTTAAGAGAGAGACAGCTAACACCAAAACAGCCCGAGTGCATTGCACAGTGCCTTGTATAACTTTAGTATGTAACTAAGTGAAAGTTGTATTTAGCTATGCAAATATACTATTCCTGATGAATTTGTGCATTAAAATGATTAAACTTTAAATATTTTTTTACATTAACTAGTCATTACTGCTTCGGATCAACAGGTTTATAACGATGCAAAATATCATGCTATTAAAAATGCATTAGCATTTTTATGTAAACACACTTATAAAGTGTCATATTTAATAATGCTTTACCATCTGAATGATTGTAAATATAGAGAATGTGTGACATATTTTAAACTTGAGCTACCAAATGCAGGACGCAAAGTCCTTGTTCCTCTATGAGCGAAAGTATAGGTCTATCCCAAATAAACAAACATTTTTTTTTCGGAAATCAATGTTCCGTTACTTACTTAAAGGTTAAACATTCATAAATTACATTTACAAATTTCGTCACTTTTAATCAGTCAGACATAAAAATAAGTGTACGGCAAGCGGACGGTAGCTACGATACGAATCGATTACCAGACCGACAATAATGTAACCAATCGTCAAGGGAAAGGCTCTCTATCTTTTTATTCCGAACTAGCGGACCCGACAGACGTTGTCCTGTCTTAACTAAGACTACTGAATTGATTACGAAATAGTTGAATAAAAAAAAAGTTTTCAATTGTTTATTATTATTTATGAGCTTTAAGTTAAACAACATTCTTTGTTTATTTTCTCTGGCGTGTATAAATAGTTAGTGACATATTACTGGCCATGTGCAAACTTCAGTTTTTTTTACCCCTTATTTGACGATATTTGCAGCACGCATTTCGTCAATGTTATGTCAAATGCCATACCTACTTTAAAAAAGTTAAATTGTCAAAAGCGATAATGTAAACTTATCAAATAATTTAGTAATGGTGATTAAGATTACCTTAAATTTTCTAATTTTCCGCGTAATTTCCTTTCTTACCTTCTCCTGTCAATAACAAAGAAAACAAAAAAAGAATTAGCAAAATCGGTCCAGCCGTTCACGCGTGATGTCGTGACCGAAGGGAAAGGGATTCATTTTTATATATAAGATTAAAACTTCAATAATAAGTATTTATAAAGGAGTTGATGCGATTTCTTGAATATGTTAAATGTATTTTGGAGGTATTATAAGACTATAACCCTGCAAAGTACTTCCATGTTCTTGTACAGCCTCTATAATTATGGCGGCCGTGTTAGCATGACACGCCACGGTCAGGGCAGTCGCAGTCTAATACAGCGCTCGAAAGCGGTTGTAGACTGTTGCTTTTTTTTCAACCGCTTTGGTACTGGATTTCATTGCAAATATTATCGAATCAGTGCGAAAAATGTCGATGTGATTTTGATCACAAATTCCTTGCTTCTTAGAGTCGACCACAAATTTTTAATGCGAATCCGTATCGTTTGTTGTCTTGCAGCTGCAGCTAACTGTGAGCCTAACCCGTCATAATGAACTCGGTTTTTTTAACGCGTTATATTTAAATCGTCTGCGTTCAGTGTGCCCCTGCTACTGACCTGCTTTGCTTCTGTCGTGCATTAAGAAGAACTCCTGACTTGCTAGGTGCAGATCAGGGGGATCCATTTAACAGATGGCGTCAATTTAATGGTTTTCTGGTCTTTTTGCATATGCTCTGTAATGATTTTGACTGAAAGCAAACTAGTTTAAAAAAAAAAAGATTTTTGCCGGAATACTGAAGATAAAAGGACGATGAGAATAGGTAATGATAAGTTAATGGCACGAAGAACTCCTCAGTTTTTTATCTTGCCAAAACATACGTGACTTTCATTTGCTGAACAATTAAATTCATTGACGGTAGCAGCACATCAGGCCATCTATACATTCAATTCGTTTTTCAATTTTTAAGTCCTTAGGACTAGCAAAAATATTTTGATATTTTGTGGTAGGTTAATAAACAAAGCGAATTCGCCTTTTTAACAAAAGATTGTTTACAGTGTTACATACCAAATACCAACTAATTAATTTATTCATAAATTATTATTCTTTTATTATTTCTTAATTTACAAAACAAACGATTAAATTAAAACTGATGTAAGAAGCAATAAACAGTCTAAAGTGTATTTTTTATCAGATTTATCAAAATCCAGTGGAAACGAAAGTTGCCCATGCGCATCACGAGTGATACGCCCGTGCGCATCAATACTTTGTTTATTTAGTGGACGCATTATATTAGCGTATTATGTGATAGACCTATTAATTTGTGAACTGATTGATAAGTATTGCCAACATTGGACAGAATTAACCGTGTTATTGTTGTGTCATGGTCGCGCGATCTCTTCATTCACTAATGATGAGTATTTTAAGATGGATATAAATAATAATTTCAATGATTTGTTGAATAAATAAAAAGACCCTTTCAGGTAGGTACTGCTCTACCAGCAGTCCGGGTACTGAAAAGTTGCAAATGGTAGATTGAATCTGATTTTGACGTATAAAATTTCATTATCAGACATAAGAATATGCCGTCCCAGGTTTCAGACTGCGTAAAGTGAAATTGCGTTCGTAGGAATTTTAATCGTATGATAAAGAAATTTGAATGAAATAGTGCTAATATGTTATGATTAAAGAAATTGTCCTAGCTCGCTTTGGCATATCTTTAAAGGGTGTTAGGTAAATGGTACATCCAGTCGAAACTAGCCTATGTTAATATATGCATGTAAATACTATGGTGAAGGCAGGAATTTAATATCATCATTAAAAAAAAAACATACTAATCGGAATCTAATTTTTGTTTTGTATGAAAATAAAAAAAAACTAAAATGATGATTTCTAATTTCTGACTTTTCACGATAACAGCGTGTTTCAAAATGATTAGCCGAATTAATATTAAATATTTTTATAAAATTATTGTTATTGATAAAATGAATAAAAAAATGCCATGATTTAAAATTTTTGGTTTAAAAAGCATGGTGTATGCTTAAGTTAACAATACGAGTAGGTTAGTTTAAGCTTGTTATAACATTTAGTATGTACCTTTCGTAAGACGTAGTTTATACGTAATCTCAGCCAGACAAAAGGCAGACACCATTTATTGCGCGTCAGTATTGTGGTATTTTTATTATGTCATGATTTTACTTTATCACCTCACTGCCCCTGCCCCAATTTCGCACGGGTGCAATGCTGATAAAAAATATATTGAAGAATGTCTCTTTATAAATATTTGCGAACTCCGTGGCGGAGTGGCGTTTTCAAGGTGTCGTCTGCTCCGAGGTCCCGGGTTCGATTCCCGGACGGGTGACATTATGTCACACCTGACTGGTCCGTCAGTCAATATTCAATTTGTTATCGAGTTGTAAATTAATAACAAAATGTTTTAAAATATCAGAAGCCTGAAATATAGACTTTAAATGTAGTTTCTTCTATATTTACAGAAAGAAACGCAAATATCGTCTTATTTCAAGTAGTCGCTAAGATATAGAGCTAAAAATTATTATAAAACTTACATGTAGAAAAAAAGAGTTTTTCTACATTTTCTCGGGTCTGGGTGTTTGTGGTACCTTCGTTGTTTCCAAAATACGAGTGCTTTAAATAGTTATTCAAATTGGGATCACAACAATGTATGTGATGTTGTCCACATTTATTTAAGTAAAAAAAATACAACGTTCACAGGTTTTTTGTCATTTGACAATACTTTACTTTACGTTCAAAACGTTGTATAAAAAGACATTCTGAGACGCTCAATCGGGATAGTTGTGTGCGTAGTAGGATCTTTTAGTATATCGTCATTCTTGTCTATTTTCTCTCTCTATCATTTTCTGTGATCGACTAAGTCCTGACCCGTACTAGGACGTTCTGACTGACCAAGCAATTATACTGTATCGTTTTCGATTGCATTTATCGAAGTCTTGCATCGCGCATTCGGGAGTCATGAGGAAAAAATATAATAACACCACCACTTCTACTTGTCACCCGTCTGGCTAAGCGTGGCGATTGTATGTCCAGCAGGGCACTGATTTTTGGCTGATGTAGGTGATGAGTTCGAATCAATCAGTTTTGGCGGTGATTCATCTTAAGGCAATCTGAACATGTTCTAAAAATGGTTCCAGTTCCCTAGAATATGGTTTAAGAAGGTCTAATGGTAACCGCTCTTATTGTAATTACTAGCCTAGGCTTTTCGCACCTTAGATCATGGTCCTAAGTTTATTTCTTTGAACTAGATAACCAAAACGTCAGGATAAAGATATCCTAAGGTGACAGATGTATGTTACTTGATCACGTCTAGTTTTAGCACGGCCGCTTAATTGCGTGCGATATGTGACCTGTTAACCCTTTGACGATCGGATATTCCAGACACAATTAAAATCAATTGTTATCGTACCAACCGGTTGTCTCTTGGGGTGCAAAGCGTATTGTATTGTAGATGTACTCAGTTTGTTAGTACGGAGCGTAGACGTTCACACATTACTATTTTAGTAAACCATTTAGTTACTTGACGAATGCCATAGACAGATGTAGCCCCTAAGGATTAGATTATAGCCCACAGCAGATAGGGTTATTACTTAATAAGTACACAGTTTACAGTATTGTAGGAAGCGTAGTAGTAATAAACAAAGAAGAAAATATACACAGTAACTCACGGAAAAGCCTATATCAATCTGTGGATTGTCGAGTCCTTATGATGACTAATTATCTAGGGAGACTGTCATTACGTATGGTTTAGTGCAGTGTTTCCCAAACATTGTTCTGCCATGGCCCGGTAATTTTCATACTGCCCCTTTGTGACCGACTTAATACTTTTAAAACCAAACTGGTTAAATAAGTTAAAAAAATATTACACATTTATTAATAGCAAAAATGTTTTATTTATACTATTCAGTCACTAAATTTTAGTGCGACTACTTCGCTCGCTCTGCCTATGTTTTACTGGTTTTACTAAAGAATTCATATTCCCCGAAAATGACGGAAGTTTAAGAAGAGTACTTAACAAAGTCGAATATTTACCTACTATCGAGGTACTTATTATATTATAATCAAGGCGGCAATGTTGCGACCCGGTATTTTATTTTGATGGTCCGGTACCGGGTCGCGACCCGGCAAATTGGAAACGCTGGTTTAGTGCATGGATTAAACATTTATTTTACACTTTTATCGCATGTTTTCAGATTGATAAATTGTCAAACATTAGATACACTATCTTTATGTTTATTTTGGTATTCTTGTATAAAATTGTGCGGATCAATTGTGGGCTAGCTAAACTTTTGTAGCCAACTAAGATTGATCACATTATAGTGAAACTAATATTATAAAGCTGAAGAGTTTGTTTGTTTGTTTGAACGCGCTAATCTCCGGAAGTACTGGTTCGAATTGAAAAATTCTTTTTGTGTTGGATAGTCCATTTATCGAGGAAGGCTTTACGCTATATAACATCACGCTGCAAACAATAGGAGCGACGCGTCAGTGTCAAATGTTGCAAAACCGGGAAAAAATATTGATATTAATCGCAATCATATTAAAAAAATTGACGCGGACGAAGTCGCGGGCAACAGCTAGTAGTGAAATAAAATGATCTTTATTGCCTGAAATGAAAGGAGATCACATTTTTAAAATACATTCAAGTGTTGTTGTGTTGTTATAAATAACAAATTTATTCCTCAGGGTTGGGCTGCAGTAGTGGCCAATTTAGAAGACATATTCAATGAGTTCTGCGAAAGGTCGAGAAATTTCAAGGAGTCCTTCAGAAAGCACCGACTAAAAAACGACGAATACCACGATATGTTAAATGCGTAAGTAGATCAATAACTTTATTTTTAATTGACTAGAAAAATCTGTAATAATATCTGTGTTTATGTGACTTTTTAATTATACTTTCTACAAATTTAAGAGCTTTATAACTTATAATGGGACAACAATTATAGCTTATAATGGGACAAGTACTTACTTTTAAATATTAATTGCAAACATTGTCAACGAATTAAAAACATTGAAGAGAAATCTACAAGTTTGACAGTAATATTTGCTTTTCAGTTAGTTGTTTTTGAATGTGGGACTGTTTAAATATGTTTTTACTGGGTCATAAAGTCAGACTCATAATCTGAGTACACTATTTTTCAAAGTATTTGGGATATGTTGTAATAACTTCATACAAAGATCATCGATATTTTGTAAGGAACTTTATTAAAGTTTCTTAAAAAAAATTGGTAGTAGCCAAAAAATCTTTGGCTACTTTTGAGTTACATTCATAGTTAGTTAGGATTGCTCGTACAATATTATTATGTGAATGTTATAATATTAATATCATAAAGGTCTTGATTCAATAACTCAAATCGTTTGCGATTGACCTTCCGCTAGTACCGCTAAGGTATATTAATTAATACTTCATTAGTCTCGGTATGTATGTGCAGTTTTTTCTAGCCGTCCTTACAAGGCTTGCGGAAATTTTTGCAGCCTTGACTGCAAATTCAATATTGCTCAATAGGAATCAAATTAGAATGAACGATTAAAAACTGTTTTTAAATAATAATCTAACTACCGTAATCATATTTAATCGATCTATAATGAAATTATACATAAAAAAAGTTATATTTCTCAGTTATAAAAATATTTTTGTAGCAGTTAAAATGCTATGATTTGGCAATCCACGCATAAATGCTAAACTCAATTCAAAATGGAGCTTTTATTTATGTGTGTCAGAAATATAAATAGATGATCTATTTAAAAATGAAATGCTGGATGATCCTAATGCTTTCTGTTTCCGCTTTGAAATCAACGTGCTAATGTGTATATCGCTTCCGTGAGCTCTATTTTTATCAAACTAATAACGGTTGATTGAATACTATAACTATGGTGATACAAAGTGGTCATCTCAACTCATAATAATAATAATGTATCTCTATGAATTAATGAATATGCAATACACGCTGTATTTTATTGTTATTTAAATATGAATAGTACGTCGATATTTGTCTCATTATTACCTGCTTATGTTGTTGGTCATAATATTCAATAGTAACATTGAGTTTCAATTGTTTTATTAAAAGGCTAAATGCAATCCCGTTTTCACATTTTTTTTTGAGGACCTTAAGCAGTTATACAATTGGGATTAAGCTAGCAAAACTATTCTCTACTGTGACTTCATTAAACTTAAACAGTTTTATAATGCGTACTTTAAACTGCAACAAAAGTCTACAAATTTACTCTTACTTACTACGATAATCTCCGTAGTTGAGTGGTTTAGACACCGGTTTAGAAGGGGTCGCCACCTGCTCAGTCCATCAGTCCCCAGTCGATTTCCGGATGAGACAAATATAAAACCTAACTACTTTTCTATTTGGTCAAATGTCTGGGTACTTGTGTTACCTTTGTTGTTATTGATTTCTACTTAAAACTTAAGTGCGTTATTAGATTTTGGGATTAAAACAATATATTTTATGATAATTATGTCCGTATTTATTCATATAGGATTTTAAACTTTCTTGTTGCATTTTTTACACTAAACACTTAACACTTACGGGGTTTAATGCAACGAACCGTTATTTAAAGGTAAATAGTAATTTACCTTCCCGACGTTTCGATCCGGTCGAATCATGGTCGCGGGCAGACTGGAGGCGCTCGGCGTCGTCTGGGCGGTTGAGACGAAATGTTTTCTTCTACCCGCACTTCTTTAACAATTTTGTCACTCGTACATGCGTTGTACATACGTACAATAGTTTTGCGACCATGATTCGTGCAACCGGATCGAAACGTCGGGAAGGTAAATTAATATTTACCTTTAAATCACGGTTCGTTGCATTAAACCCCGTAAGTGTTAAGTATTTATTCATGTTTTATAAAATAAATAAAACTGTAAATATGTATCCAAACAAAATAGAAAAACTTTGTTTAGCCTGAATCTCGGCAGAACGTTTTTCTGTAATACCACCTTACTATATGAATGAAACCTGTATCGTGAATTAAATGACTTTATTCATACAATAGAGACTAGAAAATTAATTACGGATAATTTTATGAACTGTTTATTGGAACATAGAATAGAATAGAATAGAATAATTCTTTATTTGACATTGAATAAGGTACACTGAAGATCACAGGTTTGTTAATTTGTCTCACTTATCCAGCTAAACACAATAGCATGCAAACATACCTATAATAAATTTACCATGTTAAATCACATATTTCTATAAACATTAATTATAATTATAATTTAGGAACTCCTGGACAGAGTAGAATAAAAATTACATACTATTAAAAGTCACAAATACCTCTTGTAGGTTATGAAGTAGCTATTAAACACCTCTGTTTGCCTAATTATGAGACTGCTGTTACTTTATGTTGTGAATAAATGAATATGAATATGAATACTTCGAGTACTTGTACCACCGTATAATTTATCTCATACGATCATCATCAGCCCATACAGTCCACTGCTGGACTAAAGCCCCAAATGCATGATTTTGCAATCAGCTTAGATCAGTTTGGCCAGTCGTGAATAGAAGATATAGCTGCACCTCTTTCTCTAACTAGCTTTCTCCTTTATTTCTCTTCTTATGTCTGAAGAGAAAGATGTTGCTATACACGGTACTTATCTAATGATGATGATCAAAACCATAACTTTTATTTGTAGTAAAAAGTAAATAGATTATGGATTGGTCAATTATAATTTATGTTGTTTTTTATTCATAATGAAGATTGTTAATAGGATCTTGTCTTTTTGATTATGTGTTGTTTTTTATCAATAATATTTTTTTATTAATTTTTTTTAGGCTCAACGATGTGTTGGAATCTTTAGGCAAGATCCCCATACTACCCGCCTTACAGTTGAACGCCGAAGCGCACAGGTTTTCAGCGTTTGACGTCTTTGAAGAAACAGACTTCGAAGGTCAGCCGTACAGAGTCAGTCATCCTTTGGACAATAGTTCAGAGACGAAAACCTGCCAAGACTTTGGGGTTGAAGCACTAAAGCTATCGGAAGAGGAAGGTAATTTTTAGTAAGCCTGCTTTAAGGCTTGGTAGTCCTTAGATGCAGCGTTTTTGAGTTTTTAAACTCATCTGAGACTTAGAAAACAGACTTTTTATATACTAAAAATATAACTGTTGTGTGTATGATTGTTTTCTTAATAAAATTTAGTGTAATATTTAGTACCAAAATATTCCTTACATTTGTTCTGATGATAAGCAAAAGTCTTTCCGTGGCGTTATTGCGCTTAGTATAAAATATTTTTGTATTAAAACGAGATTGGACACAAATCATCGAATGCCCTGTTTGCTTGCAGTGTTCGAAAACAAAGATGGATCGTCAAATAAAGATGTAGTGCATTCATCGGGGTCGGATCAGCAAATCGAGGAATCAGACGATGGCGTTACCTTTAGGGCTCAGCTGTATGAGAAAGATGACCCGACGCTACTACACTGGATACTCGCGCAGGGCAACAAGGCTTCTCTACAGGACATCCTAGACTATTGCCAGAAGGGGCTAGCTCTGGTAAGTACATACTTACCCGAGTTGAACAATGAACCTTATCAAGAAAGGCATAAATCGTTATCAAACTGTGTTATAAGGTTAAATTCGCTCCGGTAATAAGATTGTGAGTTTAAGTGCTTTCCATGTTGAATTCCTTAGGTTCTTTTAATTAATTCGTTATATTTTATTAGGCTTACGGTATTCAGATAAGTATTGTCAATGATTGGATGAAGTTTAATCGATTTAATTGATCGAGTAAATTTTAAAATGTTCTGTATTAAAAAAAATTTTTTTGCTGTACTATGATCACTGTCTTTTGAAACTCAAACCGCATACGAAAGTATGCAAAATCATACCAATATTTGATATGTTTCATTACACGACAATATTGTATGCTATCTACATTGTATTGTAGTTACCAAAGATAATTCAGAGTTTGAGGTAAATGTACGAGATAAATTCCTTTTTTGTTAAATTTCTGGTTTCGTCGTAGTATTCATGCATATGTTAAAATAGGCTAATTTCGATTTTGAATACCATTTCCTAAATCTCTGTATATTATTCGAAAATGCAAAGTAAAGGTTTGGTTCATTTTAGTTTACAAATATACCTTGGTTTTTAAAATTAATTTTAAAGACCTTTTAGTGTCTTCCTTGTCTCTCTTGACGCAACTTTATAAAACTTGCTAAGTCAGCATCTTTTTTTCCGCGACCTATAAACTACTGACTAGACGAATAATGAGTTCCGTATAAAAATGAAAATAGGAGAGAACATTTATTATCATCTATTATGGTAACCTTGACAGATTGATGTCGAACCGCTGAGAGAGCACGAGGACCAGCTATGCCATATCTTGCAATACGCAAACGACCACGGCCTGAAACAGATTCGGGGCATTGAGGACCGGCTGTTCGGTCTTGACCAGATCCTCAGCGAGGTCAAGAAGTTGGAACGCGACCAGCACGACCAGGCAGCTTCTTTAATACAGGTATCATCGTATAGACGAATATAATACGAAATATCATAGGATATTTAATTTGACTGTCTGTGATAGTTTTTGCGGTTCCTACAAAGTAATTTAGTAAAGTGAAAGTGAAGAACGACCTGTAATCACCATACCGCGGCATAGCCTTTGCCTTTGCCTCCATTATTGAATTCAAGTTACCACATCAATGATGGGTACAGGAATAGTCATTCACACTTAATTAAACGCTTGTCAAATGCAGCCTGCATTGACAAACCCAAGCAATGTTCGAAAATTCAGAACTCTAGTTGCCAGATCCAGGAAGCGAATCCAGGTCACCGAGATCTATTTCGGGTACCCAAACCACTAGACTAAGGGGTCCTAAAAAGTAGAAGCAAATAAATATAAATAAACTGTTTTGTAAATAATAAAGACGTCACTAAAAGTACCTATTGAATGTTGCAAAAATATAAAACATGGAATAAGGAGTTCAAGTACTTATAGTGCAATCTTTAGCTTCACAAATGCTGCAGTTACGAGCAATAAAAACTATAAATTGTAATATTATTGGTTAAAATAAAAACCCACTAAGCTTATCACAGACGGTCAACTTAAATTTCTTACCCCTTTATTTATAAACAAGTAAAAGTAATTACTTGACTACAAGTAATTACTTGAGAGACAATTTGTATGCCTTAATCAAGAAATTACTAGAAGTTATAACTACTAAAAGTTAGCATTTTCAGCCAAATAATATGACTATTAATGGTGACCAATTTTTCTTTCACTTAAGCACTAGGTATGAACACTTTAAGTTATGACTTTCTTAAGCAATAAGTAATTACTTCTTTATAAATACGGGGGTTAGACTTGGTGTCAGAATCTTCACTTAGTTTCATCTCATTAATTTTAGAACATCTTCCTATACATTTGCCTCTTTTTGTTTCACTCATATTCACTTATTATTGCTTAACTCACTGCTTAAGGTTTCGTACTATCCTGTCATAGATTTGGTTTTCTGTTTTTATTTTTAGTATGCATAGCAAAATGGAGTAGTGAATGCCAATTTTTTTCGCTGTTAAAGTCAAAATTTTGGACCGTAGGGGTTATTCTTTATCTCATCAGATAAAAAAATAGGATCGATGTGGTAGATGTGAAATGAAATAAAATAAAAATAAAATGAGTGTAACATAGTTATATCACAGTCTATGAACCATACAGTCGTTCGACGAAGACGTCTAGACAGGGCAAGGGGTGAGGGGCGAGACGCGAGAAGGCCGAGCCCGAACTGCGAACAAAACAATGTTAGCAGTTCAGGGCTAACAAATGTTTGTGTTTTAAATTATTTTATATTTGTTTGTTGGAATTTATTGGAATGCTGATATCGAATGATTCGAGATGGTGAACATATATTTTTTTTAATTAAGTATATAAATAGTTGTCAATTTCGAGGTTAATTGGGCTGCTGATTACGAAAATGCTATCCTTTTTTAAATTCAAGATGGCAGGCGTATTTTTTTTTAATTTGATATGAGTGTCAATTTTGAGGTTCAGTGGGGTGCTACGGATATGCCATCCTTTTTAAAATCCAAGATGGCGGACGTAGTTTTTTATAATTTGATATGGGTGTCAATTTTGAGGTTCGTTGGGGTGCGAATCACGAAAATGCCATCCTTTTTAAATTCCAAGATGGCGGGCGTATTTTTTTATAATTTGATATGGATGTCAATTTTGAGGTTCATTGGGGTGCCGATTACCAAAATGCCATCATTTTTAAAATCCAAGATGGCGGACGTATTGTTTTATAATTTGATATGGGTTTCAATTTTGAGATTCATTAGGGTACAGATTACGAAAATGCCATCCTATTTTAAATCCAAGATGGTGGACGTAATTTTTTATAACTTGACATGGGTGTCAATTTTAAGGTTCATTAGGGTGCTGATTACCATTATGCCATCCTTTTTAAAATCTAAGATGGTGGACGTATTTTTTTATAATTTGATACGTGTGTCACTTTTGAGGTTCATTGGGGTGCTGATTACGAGTGTTTATCTGCAATAAATAAATATTTTTATATATTGTTTACTTTTGACAACCCTGGCCGTCACGATACTGTCTAGACGTTGTCGGCATTTTCCATGAGATCAAAGGCTTCGAACGACTGTATGGTTCATAGACTGTGGTTATATAATGTTTTTTCGGCACTAAAAACCATACTTTCCTGTGGTATCTTCTGGCCATCGCCTTGATAATAATATCACAATTTTTTTGTGGTGTCTATATTATAAAGACAACGTGTAAATTGTAAAACGTACGAGTGTAATGCATCTAAAGAAACATAAATTATAATAATCTTAGAAACACAATATCCAGGAGAAGTGAGAAGGTACCCTTGTTAAGACTTAATTTTCTCTTTTACATCGTACTAGTAGGCTCTTTTATTATGGCCACGTTTCTTCCCACAAAGCACTTTCTTCTTGTGTATAAAATTTATTTCAGTTTTTTTTGCAATAATTTGCTAAAAATCATATAAAGTGTTAAAATTAGTAATCATGTAGAAGACACCAGTCCATAGGATATCTAAACAGTCCTTTTTTCAATAAAAATACATATACATAATTGTTTATACGTAAAACGACAAACTTATAAATGCAGTAAAATCTAGCTTAGTCACTGGTCAGGCAGACTTAATAGGATAAATAAAGGTTATAAAATATAATAGAAAATCTTCCCTTACATTTTTATTTTAAGTGGCTATGGTAAAAATATTCATCTTTTCACACTGAAATGTAAATTAAAAAATAAAAACATATTACATATGTAATATCAATTATAGGAATATGTCAGAGGTACAACGCGAAAGTAATGGTATTAATAGAGTTTAACTTTTGAATCATTAGCTATTAATATAAAATCGATACCTCTAGACGTACGTGAACAAAAGTCTACCCATCAAAAGGCTTTCACAAATGGACGTGCCCGCATTACTAAAGGTAAGGGTCTTGTTTTTTTACTCCAGGGTATGGAACCCTGTAAATAAATTCGGAAATTTGCCAAATAATGCTTGCTTAATTTTGTTTAAGTTTAAGGGTGTGTTTTCAGCAGAGCCGTGTTATGTAATAACAATTTTACAAGGTTCTTGTTTACCTATCTCTTTTACCTTAGCAATAGTAGATAGAAACGAATATAGGAGTATCGTTTTGCGGAGTAGAGCTTCTGCGTAGCTGCCTCGTAAAGCTTTTATTGGCAAGTAAGTGATTTTTTTTTATAAACGAACGTGCGCGACATTTGTAATAGGATTACGCTTTTTTTCCCCTATTGAAAATGCACCCTAAGGTCCACTGTCGCAGTCTAACGAAAACGTCGTTAAAATAAAAACTATTTTTTATTGCTTTAATAACCAGAACTAAATCTTTTAACAAACTTAATTACTAATTGTACTATGATAACTTCGTTTTCGGTTGAAGCCAGTGGAAAGTTGACTTGGTGTGGTGGCGGAATAAACTTGCAAATACAGTTGATCAGTATTTCTGCTGCTTACTGTACTATTCATAAAATGTTGCATCAGAATTGACACTCTTGTTTACTACTACTTGTAATGCTTTGAAATTATTCAGTGATCCCAAGCACCTATGCTGCAAAGAACATCGGCCAAATCCCATACAAGGTGGACCTAGATTCTTATAAAAATGTCCAAGGGCAATTTATTGTAAATTCATTAGATAAGGAAGTCACAAACATTAACATATTCAGATATTTCCGAATAAAGGCCAGGTTTTTTAGTAATGAATAAAAACTGCATGCGCTTTCAGAACGAGACGTCGTCCGACAATTCCAACACGAAAGGCGATAGCGATGTCCAAAATTACAAGCTCAGTCGTCGTTATAATATGTCACAGATATCAGGGTCCGTAAGTCGATGCAAGGGTCATACAAATAAAGGAATCCAAAATCGCAGGGCACCATCACAACAACGCACGCAAAGATAAAGATTGACGGACGTGCTAATTGACAAGTATGTCAGTGACATTGACAGTTTGACGTTTCGTTATACACAAAATAAATTAATTCAGATTTTGTACATTATTTGTGCAATAAATAAACTTCTGCTGTTTTCAAAATAAATAATTTATTCTTTTTTTATCTATCTATATATATAAAAATGAAAACTGATTTAATGACTGACTGACTGACATATCAACGCACAGCCCAAACTACTGGGATTTAAAATCTGAAAATTTTCACCGTGCTTCCTTTTATAGTGTAGGTGAGCACTAAGAAAGGAATTTTGGAAATTCCGCCTCTAAGGGGGTTAAAAGGGCCCCATAAGTTTGTATGAAATTCCCTCAGTTTTGAAGCTATGTCGATGAAAATTGGTATCAAGCTACATAATTAGAAATTAAGAACGACGTCTATCAGGATTTTTGAAAATTTAATCTTTAAAAGGGGATATAAAATGGGGGCAAAGGTTGTTCGGTTCCGCGTCATATTCATACTCTTTACATATTTGTACTCTCAGACTTTACTTAGTTTGTTATGACATTCAATGTGTCAATCAGAAAATAAATAGATAATTTCTTACAAACAGAATGGTATTATTTTAGAATTTAATAATTGGCGCCGAAATGGATGAATTAACTAAATTAAAACGTGTGGAACTTTAATAAAAGGCTGCATTACAAAATTCTGCAGCCAGATACAAACCCTACGAGAAATTTCTGATTATGAATTGAAATAAGTGAGTGACCAGTTGGTGAGCAGTGACAAATGAACAAAATTACCAAGAATAATTTGGAAGAGATACGACTACAAATAATATTACTGATGACCCACAGTTGGAATCTGAGATTGAAGAAAAAAATAACCTTCAGGATATTACAACACAGCTTAAACTAAAACTGCAGAGTTTCAATTCGATAGCACGCAACAATTCCATGTATGCAGAAGGTACTGAGGAGCAAAGGTCGGTCACAAACAAATCTAAGGACATCTAAATTGAACTCAGTACCATTAGACAAGGACGAAACATTCAAAAACATCATTATACGGTTGTATACTTACTTAAAACTGAACAGATGTGATGATATTATCGATACAAGGAAATACACGTTTCTGACATCTTTGAGCCCAGAATTACATCATAAAACGTATTATATTATATTTATGTACTCCACGGGATCCTTGTGAGTTAGAATTTGAGGAGTTAGTTAAAATTCAGTTAGTAAATTATCAACAACTCAAAATTGGACAGATTATGAAGATTTAACAATGGTGTTTGACGGAACTCTTGTTTGTATATCAAACTATAAAGCTCAATTAGTGCTTCAAGAAAATGTGACACCAATTTTCATTTAGCCGCGACGTATTCCATACACTTTTAAAACATGAAAATAAAACGCTGAGAAAAAAAATCACCTCACTTCATAATTCCGTGTTGTTTAACTTAGGATTAGCTACCACCACCCTTACTCACTAATGACCAAGCAGCAGTAATTAATGATGTTTTGCTGACATCATTTGAAGTTGAAGAAATATAACAATGTATAATAGACACAGTGGTCAGTACAGACGAATCAGTTCTCTATCCTGTCAAGTTTCTGAACACTATTTATCCTACTGATCATCCTTTACCATTCATGCCTCGAACCCACATCCTACATGAAAGTTTTGTGAAACTACGTCAGCTTTTTGGTATAAATTTTGTGAAGTTATAAGGATTTTTTTATAATTTAATATTTGAGGGGGTGAAAACGGTGGAAAATTGTGTGGGTTAATTATTTGTGTTTAACATCATATTGAGGTACTTGAAACTTCGTCAATCGATCATGAAGGGAGAATGACATAGGACTTCCTTTTCCAGAGCTCTACATCGATGCTGGTACGAGTATCTTCAGTTTTGGCATATCGGAGATAGAAAACAACTTCTGTCTTTATTTCTCTGGACGGAAAAATCAGAGATAGAAACTGTTTCCTATCTCCGAAATGTCGTGTCGAAATGAAATGTAAGTCGTCGTCCACCTAGATGTCCGATCTAGGTCTTTTTTCCAAACGTAGTATGCAAGCAAATTGTCTTTGTAAAATCGCCTTTTTAACGCTTATGGATCGAGAAAAATGGATTTACCTACTTGTTTGGAAATTAATAATGTGGTATTTTACACAGGACCACTTCTTCTAGGGCTCTACGCCAGTGTTTACCATATTCGAATACAGCCTTGCAAGCTGCTTTGAATGTTTTGATAAACTACAGTATTGACAGTTTTTAAATTTTCAAATGATATTGTACTTTAGATTTCATGTAAATACAAACAGATGTGGTGTGAGCTCGCTTGAACCACGGTACTCTAGGAGAACCAACACCGGATCCCTAAAACGATAGTTTAAATCGGCCCCTTTCATCCAACTATTGTATCAACGGGCCCCGAACGACGTATCGGCTCCCACTACGTGCCCACCACCACCTCGCCCGAGATGGGCACCCTCGGCACCGTAGGCAAAGGAAGTGGAGGAAAAGAGTGGAGGAGAGGGAGGTGAGTCGAGACGAAAACTTTGTAACAGATAAAAACCCACGCGCGCGAAGCCGCGGGCATCAGCTAGTAATTAAATATTTATAAAATACTTTTTATTAAGCTTGAAACAATTCAATGCTGTTTCAACTTCATAGAACGAAACGCATTAAAATGAAACATTAGTTGCATTCCATGCATTAAGCATTATGCCAAAGCATTCTTGGTGGTAAATTATCATAGAAAAATTGAAATATCTTTTTTTCATAGCCTTGTCCCGTAAAATGCACGTCTCTATGCACTGGTACCTTTCCCGAGCAATGGAAAATAGCAAAAGTTGTTCCGATACACAAAGGGGGTGATTTCGCTGATGTCAAGGAATATAGACCAGTTTCTCTCCTTAGTGTTTTTGCTAAAGTCTTTGAAGCTCTGATATGCAAGGTGGTACAAAATCATTGTAAGCAGATTTTTACAGATCATCAGCATGGTTTTTTAGAAACTAGATCGACCAGTACCAACCTAGCCTGTTTTGTAAACTTTTTATCGCATGCTATAGATTCACAGAAACAGGTTGACATAGTATACACGGACTTTAGTCGGGCTTTCGATGGGGTTTGTCATAAAGTGCTTATTTGTAAATTAAAATCGTATGGTTTCCATGGATTTTTACTAAATTGGTTCAACTCTTATCTTTCTGATAGAGAATTTTATGTGGTTCTTAATGGATATAGCTCAAATAAACATATTATATCTTCGGGCGTCCCACAGGGCTCTCATCTAGGACCAGTGCTGTTTAATCTTTTTATAAACGACTTGCCTGACTGTTTTAAATATTCGAGATCATTCCTATATGCTGACGACCTTAAATTGGGTCGTATCATAGATTCCGGAGACGATGCTATTAGGTTGCAGGAGGATCTGGACCGTCTATATGACTGGTGTAAACGCAATGCCATGAACATAAATATCTCTAAGTGCCAGCAAGTCAATTTTACTCGTAAACAAAACCCAATGCAAACACAGTATTACCTACAGAATATGGCCTTGCGCTGCACTGAAATAGTCAGGGATCTTGGGGTATATTTCGACCAAAAACTTTCATTTGTTCCCCAGCTAGAAAACGTAACAAAAAAGGCATCTAGGACTCTTGGATTCGTTATCCGTAATGGAAAAATGTTTAAAAACTCTAGTATTAAGATCTTGTTATACAACGCGCTGGTCAGGAGTATTCTTGAATATGGCAGTGTGGTATGGCGGCCCCATTACGCTTGTCACATACTACGGCTCGAGCGTGTGCAAAAAAGATTTCTTTGGCACCTAGCTTATACTGAGGGAAAAGACAAGATATTAAAGACCTATGAGGATAGACTTAAATATTTCAAAATGACAACATTGGAGAAAAGACGGGATCTTTTAGACTTACTGTTTCTGTCAAAATTACTAACAAACAAAATTAATTGTCCCCAACTATTGACAATGTTTCAAATGAAAGTTCCTCGTAGGATTCCTCGAAAACCAATTGCACCACTCTGCCCTCCGCTCTGTCGCACAGTCATGGGCTCTAATTCCGTCATTCCTCGCCTCTCCAAAATCCTTAACCATTATAGTAGCTTGATAGACATTTTTCATGACTCAGTTTTTAAGATACGCAAAGTAGTTTTAAGTATTATGTAGCTGGAAATGTGATTTTAAAGCTTACTCAGCTTTTTTACTGTAAGTGCATGTGGAGTCTACTTGTAATCAAATTATGTATTTAGCTATATTTATTTTAACGAATTTTTATTTTTAAGGAAATTGTAATGCATAAAGTGTAAGTGGACCTAATTAAAAAAAAAAAAAAAAATGACAGACATTTCATATTTAAATCATTTACGGTCACTTCAAGGTCCATTTTGACCGAGGTTCTTTACGCAACTATGAAATTTTTATCAATGTGTTTTGTTCATACGGGTGTCAATTCTAACTTCAACTTCATGCATGCTAGGAAATTCATCTGCATGAAAATCTCGATAGCTTTCTTACTTCTTGCTCGCGTGTTATACAGGCGGTATGTAAAGGATTAAACAATTCTTTTAACCTTGTAATCAGCTGTTGATCTTACCTAGTGTCTACAACATCAGGTGTCATATTTAGATTTTAAAAAACACGACCTCTATAATAATGTAACATCAAATAGTAAAAGTCACGATATCGAAGGATGTAAGGTTCTCTTAGCAGAAGTAACATTCAATCCTGTACTTTTGGGTGTTACATTTTTAATAACAATTATGAGGCTGCATTTCCACTGAGGGTATAGTGAACAAGAGCGGACCGTCAATTAATCAAATAAAAATTGCTCTAAATCTGTGATCCGTGGAGAGCCCTGTGATTGGTCTACTCAAGGTAGTCTTTTCTTCACTTTGCCCAGGTCCTTTTCTGTAGAGACGAAGCCTTAGATGTATATCTGCAGCTAATTATGTAGTTTTAGAGTGTCCTAATCTTTTGTACACCTGTATTATGTGAGAAAGGCTTTTGAGTAATCCCATTTACCTGAGCCAATAATAACAAAAGTGTTTTCTATGTTGTTGCCTCCAGTACCGGGATCGTCTGAACTCTGCGCTGGACCCATCTGTCCTGCCAACGCTGGTTCAGTCCCACTTTTGTCAACTTGAGAAACTTCTGAAGGGACACCAGACACTGGTGGACAGGCGGCGGCGTATCGCCAAGTCTAAAGATGAACTTTCACAAGTCTTACGGGCGAGATTAGAGTTAGTATTTTCCTTAATAATTAATCTGTAATTGTATATCAAATAAAGTTTTAGGTAATATACAGACCAAATCAATAAGGCATTCTCAATGGGGGCTATCGCTAGAGAATTTGCCACTAGAGGCGCTTGTGTCGCGTAAGGTCCAATATCATTCACTTTTCACTGGTTTTAGCGGGCTTTGTTGCATAAATTATAATTTCTTTAATTTACCTGCTGGAAAGTGATCTCCTTCGTAAAATATCGCAAATATGGATTATTTGGCTATTAATGTGAACGCTTTGAAAGCGGAATTAAGAAAAAGCGCAAATATAGGCGGCCTCAAGAGCAACTACTTCAGAAGTTAATTTGTTGATATCAAAATAGTTATTTATTTATAATAAACCTTTAATTAGATTCAAGATATAACACTTTGTTTCGGCGCCAATCGCCTTTGACAGCTATACCTCAGTCTACAGTGGCGCCAACTGGTGAGCAAAGAAACGTTAGTCCCCATTGAACAATGTTTTTTTTGTGATATGTAAAAAGGAATATATTTTAGCTAAACACAATATAGTACTTAATAAATATTTTGTCGAACCAAGCCTTATTTCTGAGTAATTATGTAACTGACATCAATTGTAGATTATCACATTAATTTTGTTTGCTTATTATACATAACTTTAAAATACTTATATCCATAGGGCGGTACTTAAAATAGAGAATTCTATGTCCGTGCAAGACGCTCATGCGATGCTGTCCTTCCAATGCTTCAACCGGCTGGAAAGATACTTCAACATCGTGGCACAACTGCATCGGGCGCCTGCAGTGTTCGTAAGGGCGGTACACGAAGTGGCTAGAAGAAGGACTTTCTCAGATGCTCATATAAAGGTATATTGAACGTATTTATACTGACGATTAGAACATGACGTGTTATATATCTCTATTCAATAATTATCATTTATTTGAAACTTCCGTCAGTTTTCAGTTATCAGGGGAGTTAATTCCTTTATGTGTTATGGTTCGATAGCTTTCCTATCAGATGGGTACATTTATTTACGAAAATTACACCCCTGACGGCAGATAAAAAGGGCTGTCAAGATCTAAAATATAAAGCTTTTAAATACAATAAATTTGAAGCGTTGCAAAGAACTAAGTGACTGATTATAATAAATCTATTAGTAATTTTAAATAGTTACTTAAAATCAAATACCAATAAATTGACCCTTACATTTTATAATGGTTATGTTCTCACTTTTAGTGGGCAGCGGATCTCGCGTCAAAACTCCTAAAAATCCACGACGAGGAGGTCAATCGCCGACAAGATTTCAACTCGCTTTTCGATGGGCACTTCCTCAAAAGCCTTTTCCCTGGAATGACTGACTTACCGCCTATTTTCGCGACTCAAGTGCCTCCGGAGTTTGATGCTCGACTTCCAAAGTTATCCGATGAAGACGTTGAGTTTATAGCGAACGCTTTCCCACATCTTACTAAAGATGTACCCAGCTGTGATATGGAATCTGTGGTCAAGTTCTTCCGACAAAGGTTAGTATTGTCTATTCATTGAGTTATTTTTAAATAATTAAGATTATTAATGGCCAGTGTTTGTTTTCAAGGTTAAACGCATCAGAGCATGAGGAGAAAGAAGTTTATATTCAAGTGGATCTTGATAAGTAAGTGTAACTTCAAAATCACTTGTTTTTTATCTCAAAATGGCTTGTATTGTAGGTAAAATAAAATTTAATGTAAGTTCTGTATAACATAGGAATAAAACTTTATCTATATTGATATTATCATTAATCGTTTGATCGGTTCTGCCTGTTTTAATGTTGGGACAAAAAGATTGAACAGTTTGTTGAAAAATTAAATGGATTGTCTTAAATTCTGAGAGCAATTTCCAGTTCAAGTGAATTTGAAAACTTTTGAAATGTATGTCTGGGTTAGTTAAAAGTGTCGGCGCGCGATTTGAAATGCTAACCTAAAACTTATGATAGTCATCAGGTTGTCCGGCACACTTATTATTATATTGAAACTAGGTTTTCGCCCGTGGCCCCTACGTGAACTATACTTTAACGGGCGGGCAAAATCTATGTCTAAGCCTATCATCACTGAAGTTCTAACATCACGTAAGTCATTTTTAGAAATTCTCAGGAGAGATAAAAAACCTTTTTGAATATTCCCAACCGCAGCTGACAGGACCGCTCAATGTATGGAGCTGGTCTGGATTTACGTACTGGTTGCACAGGACAGTGACTTCCGTGCTGTTCATTTTCCGTGATTTCAAAGGTTTTTATTGGTCGTACCTTGAATCTGTATGGGCGAAAAGACGCGTCTTTAGATTCACTAGCGAATGGCAGCAAAATGTCAAAACCGCCAAAAAATTACTTACGTGGTGTTAGAACTTCAGTGACACTATGTCCTTTCTCAAGGTTTAATTTATTATATTCCAAATTTTATCAATATCGGGTCAGTAGTTTAGAAAGCATAACAGACAGAGTTCCTTTCGCATTTGTAATATGAGTAAGGATTGTTGATTGTTTATCAGGGACGAGTCTGAGGCCGAGACGGGCGAGTTCGAGCGGCTGAGTGGGCAGTCCTCCCAGCAGAGAACGCGGCAGGACACCGCCACGAGTTGCGAGATAGAAACCGCGGCCGCCGCTACGCTCACTGAGGTAGGTTGGTTTGTTTACAGATTGTACTGTGTTAAGAGTTATTATGTGTATTGATGTTGATTGATGACCTCCGTGGCGGAGTGACGTACACACCGGGTTTTCGAGGTGTAGCCTGCTCCGAGGTCCCGGGCTTGGTCAATGTAGAAAAAAAGTGTTTTTCTACATTTTTTCGGGTCTGGGTGTTTGTGGTTCCTACATTGTTTCTGGTTTACAAAATACGAGTGCTTTAAATAGTTATACAAATTGGAATCAGAACAAAGTATGTGATGTTTTCCACATTAACAAAAAAAAGGAACTAGATAACCAAGTGACCGATTGAGCAATCGCTGCACATTTAGAGGCTATTTTGTCTTAAGTACGAATGTACTAACTTTAAGTCATTTACGTAAGGTTCAAAAACTTGCATTACGGTAGGCATGACACATGACATTTAAACGTAGACAGTTCAAAGTGTCATTTAGTATGGGACTGTGTATCTACTTTATATATTTTATGGATGTACATGTGTCAATAACAGGTTAATAATGAGACCATGTCATGTTCACCATAGAATTGTTAGTCATAATCTTAGAATTTCCATTATTTCTGTTTTTTTTGTCGTAGGCAATTTTTTACCCATGTACCCATGTACCGGCTAATCACCACGCTTGCCAAATGCGGGTTGCCATTACAAACCTGGGCAATGTTCGAAAATTAGCAAATTTTTGTTGCCTCTGTCGTATACGAGGAGAAATTAGTTCAATGAAAAATAGGTCGGACCGAGGGATTAACGATGTTAGCTTATTGAAGCAGCCTAGTTTTAGTGCTTAAGAAATGAATTACAAAATATTTATTATTAGATTACACACATAAAAAATAGACTTGTCTTAATTAAAATATATCTTGCCACCTAATACCTCATTCATAGATGCCATAATACAGTTGGTTAGGTAAAGATTGTTACGTCAAAATTTGTGAGACGTGGCATGGTTTTTTAAAAAAGATGGCGTCCGCGTCTACGCCGGTCACGCCGCGCGCTCTCGCTGCTATAGCAGAGCTGGAGTTCGAGAGTTCTGAATTTTACATCGACGAGTCACTTCCCGCCAGCTTGGAGTGGGGCCGGGACGAACGACAGGTCTACACACACCCTGTATATCACCACTGTAGTTACAACTCTGTATACTTTATTGGAAAGAACTCCAAATATCCTATAAAGATTGAACAAAATCGTGATAATCTTCAATTTTTGAAACTATAGAAATTAAATTTGATGTGAATTGAAATCATAAAACAGAGGTGTTATTAACGTGGATGCGTTGTAGTTACCTTTCAATCGACTTTCGTTCGGCCACGTTACCATGTCATACATATAATTTGATTTTGTGTCATCTCTAAACGTGGAATAATACGTTTCGCAAATTCTAAAACTCAAAAGGTTTTCTTGCTCATCTAAAAATTAGTGATACAAACCCCTAAAATACTGTCTGATTATTGTATTCAACATCATTAAAGTCACTTAGGTTCGGTAAAGTCTAGAACACTTTACCGAACCTAAACTGAACTAAATCTGACTGTCAAAAACTCGCCCAGCTAAACTAGAAGAGTCTTCAGTAACATAAGTCAATTGCAGTAGCATAGGTACGTACGAAAAAAAATAAGATTTCAAGAAAGTTCTTGAAATCTTTTTTTTTTTTCGTACATCGGTCAAGTGACCGAAACAGAATAATATTTCTGGACTATACTGATCATATCAGAGAATGGTATCGATTTATGGTGAGAACGGCAAAGTTGATTGATTGTATTTTTGTTGCTCCAGTCTTCACCGGCCCCGTATAAGCTGTAGTATTATTATTTATTTCGCATCATTATAAAATTTATTTTAGTAAGTATCGTTACGATAGTTTTCATCAATTCATCCATAATGTGCGTTATATATAAGCTTATTGTGGCAGCGTAATATAACCAAGCAGTAGAAACTTAGTTTTAGACGCCTATCACAAATTTTGACAGTTTCTTGGTTTTTTACTTATCAAACTAACTACAAAAGTGCATCAAAAAAAAAAATTCGTAAATTTTTTAGGTCCACGAAAAAAAAAAGACAAAATACATTGCTTGGTACCATAGAGTATTAATAATTACCACTGATCGGAATAGGTAGAGCTATTTTGTGTACTTGCCATATGTTAGAATAATATGGATATCCCCCGAATCCCGGGATTTGCTTTTTAAGTAGAAAAACAATAAAAGAGTATTCACGCCTTAGGGAGTAATGAAAGAATTTACTTAATAAGAGGGAACCTCTTAAGAGGGAACGATTAATTGTATGCAAGTTGTAAACTCACTGCAGTTCAAAAACAGTTAATAACGGGTGTAAAAAAACCAAACACAGATCCGAAAACCACGTATTGTCCCCATCATTAGGATCATTTTTATCTTTAGGACCATACCTGGGACTGGCTGCTGGCATAACGGCTGGTTCCGAAGATATTGAGGGTCAAAGTCACAATTTTGTTTTCCATTTTATTACAAAAACTGTTGCCAAAGGATACTTAAAAACTTTTATTCAGACAAACATAGTGGTTGTTTTTATTATTTCGTTCACAATAAGGCTTTATTTATTACAATACGCAATGTACGGCTCAGCGCGGACGACTTTTGAACTTAGCAGCCATCTCCAGCGCAGCGGCCTACGCTACGGCTGCTATACATTGCGCGCTACGAATTATAATATTTTTTTGAGTCCCATGAATAAAAATCATTTCCCAGCTATAATAATTTGTAATATGGCTTGGTTTGCTTTTCAGATGGCGTAACTTCAGGGTCTGCGTTTAGTTTTTTTACACCCCGTATATAAAAATAGTTCCTATATGTACGAACTGCAAACATGTCAATAATTAATACATCCTATTAATAAGTTTAAGTAAATAATAAACACTTGCGTGACATACTTCAAAGTGAAAAAAAAACTGAATTGAAATACATTAGTATTAAAAAAGTTTAGCTAACAAGCTTTGCATTTTGCAAGAATAACACTGTACTTTACTTTTTGTATTGAAAAAGTTATTTATTGGTTTCACATAAGGCAAGCCTTTTACTTAGACCAAACATTTAACTTTTCTATTATTTTAAGGTAAAATAAGATTAATACATTAGTTTTAGTCAATATTTTACTATTTAAAAAAAAACTTCCCAAATTAGTATCCAATAAAATAACTCCAAACGTCCAATCCAATAAGGTCAAATCAGAGTCCGTAAATACTGGCCAAAATCGTAGTAGGAAGGAGGTTCCGAATCCAGTAAACAAGCCAGGGTCAAAAGAAATTCACCACACTAGACAACACAACAGAAAGCAAACAAGCGCACTTTTATAACCGAAGTAATCGAGTGAGACAACATTACAACGCTGTCGGTAAACAATTGAATTCTAGTGGTGCAGAAAGAGACAAAAACATTTGCGTGACTCTAGTCTAGCGACAGAAACGCCCCCCGTTATTGTTTTCGTTTGTTCACGCGTTTAAACAAAGGGGAACGTTGCGCGTTTTTTTAACTTATTGATAAAAATAATAAAATTTATTAAAATCCCGGAGTTTCAGTTGGAATCCCGTAGAATATATATTAACATCAATGTTTGCGGTCCATGAACCTAAATAGCTCTACCTATTCCGATCATTGATAATTACATAGAGAGACTTGAAGTTTTATTTTTCAATAATTCATAGCGGCCTCTGATCGATTCGATACTTTTTACATGTGCACCAATCACTGAAGTTATTCAGAACCCTTGAGCTGTCTAAATTTTGTAATATGCCTCGTTAAAGTGCTCAATTTTAATTACATTATGCCATATTTTTTACATTTTCAGGATAACATGGATACGCACAGAATGAATATAGATAAACTACAAGAGTTTCTTGTAAAACTTTGTGCACTGTGCAGAGTAAACATGGTTTTAATAAAAGATGAATTAGGAAAACTGAAAAGTGATGCTGACCAACAAAAGAACTTCGTTAAGACCTGGTATCTAGAAATAGTTGAAGCTTGGGAGAAAAGCAATCAAGAAATTGCACTCAGGCATCGTGAACAAACTCAAAGACTAACCGTAGACCATGAGTTGGAATTAAGTGATATAAAAGCAACCCTTTCTCAAAAAGACGAAACCATAGAAAATCTTAAGAAAGAGAAAGAGGAAATGCAATTCGAACACCAAAAAGAGATAGAAAACTTAAACATCGAACATCAAAGTACAAAAGAATTATTAGAGAAGACTCGACAAGAGATAGCAGAGTTTGAAAAGAAATTGGAAGAAATTGAAATTCAGAAACAGAAGGACATAAAAGATATGCAGGAGAAGATGCATATAGAATATAAAGCTGAAATCGAGTCCATGCGATCAAGGTAAATAATCAAAACATGCTTTAGTTTATAGCAGTAATTATATGCCTAATATGAGATTCTTTGAAAAGTATTAGGCTTCGTCTAAGTATGCTTTTTCTGTCAAAAATCTCATCTGCACTACCTATCTTGGTAAAAATTTGGCACTGCGTCTACAAGCTCTCAGCAGTTGGTTTGCTGTTTTAAATATTTATTTTCTGCGATTAGTCGATTCTGTCATCTGTAGCTGTTCTAATTCTATATTTATTCAATAACAACTCTCATCATAATTATATTAGCTGTATTTACATCGCAGCGGTCAACAATTTTTATTTGATAATTCGCTGTGTTTACATGAGTTCGCGCCTTAGCGGTCGTAAGTCAAGATATTAATTTAAATGTTTTAGATTCCGCCTAGTTGCTCTCACGAATATGGATAGATCACCATCAGAGTCTAGCTTAGAGAAAATCGAGCGAACTGACGTAATAGAGATCACGAGTCACAACGCTATAGTCATGCAGACGAAGGAGAACGCCGAGGTGGAGAAGGAAGAAGCCGTTAAGGAGGCCGTCGCGAAAGCCGAGGCTAAGTGGAAAGCCGAGATGGAGGCCGAGCTGGTCTCGGTAAAGGCTAAGTTAGAAACAGAAAAGCAGGTTAGTGTAGTTTACTCTTTCTGTCATACTTTCTGTGTAGAATCACATAACCTATTTGAAACAACGATATATATAACGTGTTCCTTTTGATATCCCATAACTCTAGGGTATTAAACAGCATGGTAAAGAATCAAATTGCATATGATATATTTTTCAATTATAATTTTTTCATACAAAATAATTCTAAAAAGTCACGACTGTTTCTGTAAAATACCCTTACCTTATTATGAATGAACTTTTGAATGAAAACGATTTACTCGTACCTACTCGTACTTATCAATGAAACAATCACACACGTCAATGTTTTTTACAAGTTACGCTCTCCCGCTACTTTACTACTACACTTTAGTGTAAGTTTGCCAACGTCTCGCAAAAAATTAATAGACTCGGGCGTTACTTTGCGGAAATCCATAACTAATTATGGATTTAGAAAATTATTTTGCTAATGATTTCCGCTTGTTAATATACCGGCCTAGATACCTTCACCACACTACCCGCACTAACACTGATTTGAGGAAGCACCTGCACCACACCAACACTGATTGAGCAAGCACTATTTCATGCAGGAAAACCGCCCGCCCTCCCTCAAAAATGCATGCAGTACAGTTAATGCAATTATTAGTACCCAACACCAATATAATAAAAACCTCTACGCGTTTCGCCACTTCACGTGGCATCCTCAGGAGATGTTGTCGCCTTCGCTGCGCTCCGACGAAGTATCTAGGCCGGTATATTAACAAGCGGAAATCATTAGCAAAATAATTTTCTAAATCCATAATTAACATCTCGCAAAACTAAGGATTCGCTATACTGGTTACATTTTTTTAACAAATTAAACTAAAATTGATGTTATATTCGAAACTATTGATTTTTGAACCACATGTTCTAGGGCACAGAACATAAAAAACGAGTAGAAGTAGCATCCACTCCTATTTGTATGAAAACCAGTGTAACCAAACTAACACATTTGTGATTAAATCACATTATCACGCACACCAAGAATGTCTTGTAGTGATTGGTTAACTTAAACTGTCAGATAGTTCCGCTATCCGACACTAGATGCCTCTTATTCACTATCAAATAGTTCCGCTACGCGACGATAGATGCTACCTAAAAAACATTGATAAATAGGGGTGGGATAGTTTCGATAATCATAACAAAAGTATCTATATATATTTTTGTTATAACAACATAAGAGAGACAAAAAATTATAAATTATTAATGACTTCTTTATTCTAGGCTATAAATGAAAAAAACACTTTCTTTGTTTCAAAATTTTTTTCCTAGAAATGTTTAGAGCAAATGGTGCATGTTTTTTTCGGGATACCAATTCGGCCTACCGGTTGCTTCAATCCATTTTCCTTTTATGTTTGGATTTAATTAATTAAATACGTGTATTGATTTATTTAAACAAGTTATTACTTATAAAACAAACGACTACAAAATAAAATAAAAAAAATTAGGGCAGGAAACGATATCAAAGGACTCTCGCTGCAAGCCATTTTAATTTGGCACACAATATTCTACCAAAGACCCTGTATATTTAATGACCTTTTGTAACTTATTACTTTCATATATTACTATTTTTTTTGTATTTTTTTTTATACATTTATAATGAACAAAAAAATCAATTTTTAATGACTCATACATAATTATAAGTATCGATAACTAACTTATCGATATTTTACCACATCCCTAAACGAGTAGCGTTTCGTAACATTACAAAAATAAGTAATTACCAAAATATAGTTTGACGACCATTTGGATCAGCGGTAGTTAACGCTGCTTCTGAGCCATGGGTCGCGGGTTCGATCCCCGCACAGTACAAATATTTGTGTGCATGAACATGTCTGTTTGTACTGGTCTGGGTGTTTTCTATGTATTATAAGTATGTATTTACAAAAAAAAAAAAAAAAAAGTATATAAGTAAGATTATCGGTTGTCTAGTACCCCATACGACAGGGTACTTAATACTACCTTAATTTGGGACTAGATGGCTCTGTGTGGCCCAGTGAGGCATGTCTTAAAATATTTATTTATTTATTTATTTATTTATTTATAGTTTCGACCTTATCTCTATGGGCAGTGGAATGGTTTTAAGTTGTACTTTTTAAGGATTGTTAATATCCGCGAAGGAAACGGCCGAGGCTCCATACATTGTTTGCCCCAAAAGTTAAAATTCATGCGTCATGACCAAAACTAGATTTCTGGGTTTGTTTTTAAGTCTTATTTAAGAATATATAGTAATTCGAGCCGTAGATAGTGGGGTTTTAAATTTAAATGATATTATAAAGATTGATAGGTTAGTCAATGCCATAGATATTTTTATACAACATAAGCAAGTTTAAAACTAAAATCTTAACAAAACTAACAATTTTGAGTATATATAGTTTGAGTGAGAATGAATATTGAGTAAGTTGTTGTTTTTGGTTATAATGAGCAATAATGTGCATAATAAATAATATTCCGCTCGATCGACTATCATCGTAACTTAATAAACAATTGAATAGGGATATAAAATAAAATACCGTTTGACGAAATATCATTTATTTTATTAAATCGTTGTCAATTAAAATGTCGTCAAGAAATAGTCGCAGGTGGACTTAGTCCGTCTGAATTAAATCTTCGCCAAGACAAAAAACATATATTACCATAACGTCTTAGCACCCAACAGTAGTGCTACCCGATTAACAATTACAATAATGCTGTCTTCTGTGTGTTCTGTTCTTACTGAATTGTGTCATATAATAATATAAAAAAATAGACTTTACGGAAATGCCGAGAACTACTACGTCATCGCTATCAGGTACTTCCAATTCCTAATAATTTCAATGCTAAACAAACCACCTTCTCTAATGTAGGTACTCTTCAATACGATGGCGCTTGTTTTATTTGGGATGTTCCTAAAGCTATCATCTCCAACAGACTTATTGACAAACGAGAAATGGTGTTTAGATGTAGTAAATGGGCACTAATGATTCGAAAATTGATTCAATGTCGGTGCAAGTTAATTTATATTACATAATTATTAATTATCCAAATTGAACCAACAAAATTCTTTATTATGACAGGCTAGACAGACCGGTCACAGAGAATACTTGACATTTAACCTTTCTGAAAATAATATAGCAAAGGCATTTTTCTGTACGGCCGAGAGTAACGGTATTTTACGCGTTTTATTTGTTTTTATTTGATACTTAAAGGCGAATACTTTTTATTAAGTGTGAGAAATATACATATAATCTGTAATTAGAATTATTTTATTATTTAAATGTGTTTACCTTTATTATCCACTAGCTGTTCCCCGCGACTTCGTACGCGTCAATTTCAGTTTTTAAGATCGCGATTATTTTTTCAATATTTTTCACTGATGCTTCGCTCCTACTGGTCGCAGCGTGATGTTATATAGCCTAAAGCCTTCCTCGAGGCATGGACTATCCAACACAAAAAGATTTTTTCAATTCGAACCAGTACTTCCAGATATTAGCGCGTTCAAACAAACAAACAAACAAACAAACAAACTCTTCAGCTTTATAATTTTTATTTTTTTTATTTTCTTTTATTCAGGAAATCAACTGCGATACAGAAACTAATTTACATTTGAATAACTTAATGGAATACTTACAGCTAATTACAGATTTCCACGGGTTACATAAACACAACAAAGGTAGGTACTTGAAAAAATTAAAAAAGGAAAGGTAACATAAAAAATCAAAAAACGAAAACAAAGTGTGTGCGTGTGTGCGTGCGTGTGTGTGTGTGTGTGTGTGTGTGTGTGTGTGTGTGTGTGTGTGTGTGCGTTCGTGTGTGTGTGTGTGTGAGTGTGTGTGTGAGTGTGTGTTTGTGTGTGTGTTCCTTATCAATGAGACATCAATGACTCAAGGCCTCAATGGCATGAGCCCTAAATGCCGCTTTATTGTAGTTAAATATGTCAACCTCACTAAAGACCCTGTTATACAATCGTGGCAAGCGTGACAGAGGAGCGTTTCGTGCGTACCGAGTGGTGCTGTGCGGTTCATGAAGAAGCGGCGACTGCCGACGCCGCGAACGACTAGATGGCACTCTAAAAGTCACCCCTGCAACCAGTTCGGAACAATCTACGCAGCTATTGATGATATCGTACAATAAGCTAATATCCATGAGCCTTCGTCTATCTTCGAGAGTTAATAATTTAAATTCCTTACAATTGTCTACATAAGACGGTAATGATGGTTTACGGAGACGGTAGCTTATGTATTTAACAAATCGTTTTTGAATACGTTCCAAACGATCTTTATATGTCACATATTGCGGAGACCAGATTGGGCTGGCGTATTCCAGAATACTTCGAACATACGCGTAATAAATGACTTTAAAGGTTTGTTCATTGCTGAATGACTTGCATGATCTAAACACGAATCCCAAGTTTTTGTAAGCTTTATTGACAATCTTATCTATATGGTCAGATAATAGCATCTTTTGATCAAAGTGAACTCCAAGGTCTCTAACTGTCGATGATCTTTGTATCGGCAGACCATTAAAGTTATATGAAAATATTATTGGTTTAGGTTTTCGGGTAAAAGTGATGCATTCACATTTATTTATGTTTACTCTTATTTTGTTTTTAGTATAATATTGAAATAAAGAATCTAGATCATCTTGCATTAACCTGCAGTCATGTTCATTTCGTATTTTGAAAAATATTTTAGTGTCATCGGCATACATTAGGTGTTTTGTAAATGTGAAGCAGTCGACAATATCAAAAACGTAAACATTGTAAAACAAAGGACCTAGATGAGAACCCTGAGGAATGCCAGTAGGAACGTGTATAAAATCAGACCTATATCCGCCAACAACAACAGCTTGAGATCGGTTAGTGTGATACGACTTTATCCATCTTAATAAATCTCCATGGATTCCAAGTTTCTGCAACTTATTCAAAAGAATGATGTGGTCCACGCGATCGAAAGCTTTTTCGAAATCGGTGTAGACCACATCAACCTGTCCACCTCCGTCCATGTTGGAGAGCACAAAATTTGAGAAGCAAGTCAAATTTGTGATTGTTGAACGCTGCCTAAGAAATCCATGTTGATTTGCCGGCATTCCTTTGCTAAGCACAGAATATATATTATCGAAAACAATTTTTTCAAAAACCTTACTCACGGTATTTAAGATTGAAATACCTCTATAGTTTTCGATATTTGTTTTACTGCCTTTTTTATGCACTGGTACTATGTGTGCTTTTTTCCATACACTGGGCATCACTCCTTCTTTTATAGACTTGTTAAATAGAATTGCCAAGGGTAAGCATAAAGTCTTAGCACAATTGCGTAAAAATAAAGGCGGTATACCATCGCACCCCATCCCTTTTGAAACATCAAGGGACCTCAGTTTTTTTTTAATTGTTTCGGATGATATTTTTATCACGGATAAGGCATCAGTAACAGAAACAGTTTCGTCCCGCTCGACAGATTCGTTAGAAGATGGACTGCCAAAGATAGTCTCGAAAAAGTCATTAAAAGCATTGCAAATAGCTTTACCATCAGAGACTACTCTTCCTCGATATGATAATTGTTTAGGGTAATTGGAGCCACCTCGCATTGACTTAATGTATGTCCAGAATAATTTTGGATTACATTTAATAGATTCCTCTGATTTTTTAATAAAATATGTGAAACATTCTTTTTGTACTTGGTTTTGTCGTTTACGTAGAAGTGTGAATTCATAGTGGTCAAGCAAATTATTAAATTTTTTCCATCTTTTATGAGCCTTATTTTTTTCTTTTATAATTTTTATCAGTGCTGTGCTATACCAATTAGGATACCTGTGATTGTTATTAAATGCTCTCAATGGGACAAATCTGGCTATAGTCTTATTAATAACATCATAGAAAGTTAATATTAGTATAGATGTAAGATGTTTTGAACGGAACTTACCTTTGGCTGAAAGTCTGGTTGTCCGAGCCGTAAAAATGTTGACATTATATTTTGTTTTCGGAAATGGTTGATCATTTTTAGATTCTTACATTCCTCTTTTCGTGGTAGTTTTATATCCCACTCGATAAGAAAAATCTGAATATAAGTTTTGCAATTTTAATTTAATTTAAGTATTTTCAAAAAAATATTGTCAGGTCTTCGTAAGTTTTTCTATAAACAAACACAAAACGACTTTGGGGCGATTTTCGGCCGTCTCTTTTATAATTTCTATTGAAATAACGATATAATATTACTTACCGATGGTATGTCACGCCTTATTTGGATAAATTCTTTTTAGTGCTTGTGTTTTTGCACTCCAATACTGTCCAGGTCGGCATATTTAAAGATTTTTGTCAGAATAGCACAACGTCAATACGTTCTAGCAACTGTCATCGTCTGAAGCGCGTAAAAGGGGGCGGAGACGTGATATGCGCCATGCGTAGCCGATGTGTGTTACGCGGGGCCCGCCTACTCACTACTTCTATTGTTTTTTATGTTCTGTGTTCTAGGGCGTTTTATGTTATATTTATCTATAGAACATAAACTTAGAGTTATGGGATATCAAAAGGTCTACATCGCCTTTCTAACCTTTTAGTATGTTCTGTGTAATACACTCAATAAAATATTTATCTTTTGCAAGAATTATAATATAATATTGTTTGTAATTTTGTGGTAGGTATTTTGTTTCAAGATCGTAGATAATGCTTCGGATTTTTTTTCAATGGGCTCCTACTTGTTAGATTTTGCTTGATATTTGTTCGCAAATGTTAGTGATGTTTGTTCTTCTGTTAACCATAAAATACGTCATTATAGGTAGTTGTATCCGAACAGGTGACGATAAACGAAGTCACACGGCGACTGTTGTCGGAGAAGAATCGTCAGTTGGAATTGCTTCGCGAAAGGGAACAGGCGTTAACGCGCGAATGCAGCAAGTACCGAGACACCATCCAACAGCTGACCGATCCAGAGACAAACGACTATGATGCCCTCCTCAAAACTCAGGTTAGTTGACCTACTCTAGGCTCTCATACACGCTACAATAAATGTGAAGCTAAATACGAAAAACCAGAAGACATTTTATTTCAAATTAAAATGTTTGAATCAGTTAGTTTTTTTTTTAGTAAGTCTCTATCATTTACTACGCGGGTTAGACTTACACTTGATATGTGTTTCACTGAACTGGGTGGTACCAATGCGCGCATTTTAATGAAGCATAGCTGAGCTTAGAAACTTTAAGAAAAATGCATGTAATTTTTTCAGAAATATCTTTTTTTTAAAATTAAATTTCCGTTGATGTGTTGGAGGTTTTACGTGTTTGCACGTTGCATTGCTAGGCCCTACTAGTAAGATGTGACGTGACGTCACTTATACCGAACACGGGTAACTATTTAATAATTAATATAAATCTATGGACAATACAATTATGGTAGTTGTTCCTTTATACATTAAAAACTCATTTTTTTACCAACAAGATGTTTTTAATTATTTTCACAGTTTGCAACACTGGAAAATGAAAAGGCGGTATTGCAACAACAAGTTCAAGATCTGAAAAAAGAATTGGAAAAGAAAGCAGACGAGGCTGAAAAGAGCAGAGACGATGATAGCGATGGCAGGTATGTAGAGATGTATGTGTGTTATCAAAGGTAGAGATCGCGTAAAAAAATCTAGTTAAATTTATTACATAATCAAAAGTATAACCAAGTATACTAAGTGCCGTCTTAATAACGAATTTTTGGCAAGATCTATCTATCTATACTATCGAACTGTTTATGAATAGTCATCAGTCCGTTACAATATCTATCGTTTTATAATTTCGATAAAAAAAAGAAAATTTCATAACTTTATAACTTGCAGGTCATCACCAAAGAAAGACGAATGCAAGAAGCCCCGGCCCCGCTGCCACACGCCCTACGGCTTGACGGCGGGCACGCTCAGTCTGTCTTCGTGTCTGCCTGGGCACACGGTACTTCTGCTATGGGATCCGGCCCACTTAAACTACACAGTCATGCAGGTAACCTAGATAATGTATTTGTGCACTCGACAATGGGGGCTATCCACAGAACATAAAAAACGATAGAAGTAGTAAGTAGGCGGGCCCCGCGTACCACACATCGGCTACGGATGGCGCATATCATGTTTCCGCCCCCTTTTACGCGCTTCAGATGATCACAGTTGCTAGAACGTATTGACGTTGTGCTATTCTGACAAAAATCTTTAAATATGCCGACCTGCACAGTATTAGAGTGCAAAAACACAAGCACTAAAAAGAGTTTATCCAAAGGAGGCGTGACATACCATTTGTAAGTAATATTATATCGTTATTTTAATAGAAATTATAAATTTTGCGGATAATAACAATCCTTAAAAAGTACAACCTAAAACCATTCCACTGTCTATAGAGATAAGGTCGAAACTATATTTTGGTAATTACTTATTTTTGTAATGTTTCAAAACGCTATTCATTAAGGGATGTGGTAAAATATCGATAAGTTAGTTATCGATACTTATAATTATGTATGACACATTAAAAAAGTACAGCTTATAAAAAAGATTTATAAATTGCTTGTTTTTTTTTGTTATTAATAAATGTAAATAAAAAAATTGAAAAAGTACAAAAAAATATTGTAATCTATGAAAGTACTAAGTTACAAAAGGTCATTAAATATACCGGGTCTTTGGTACATTGTGTGCCCAATTTAAATGGCTTGCAGCGAGAGCCTTTGCTATCGTTTCCTGCCTTAAATTTTTTTATCTTCTTTTGTAGTCGTTTGTTTTTTTGTATATAAGTAATAACTAGTTTAAATAAATCAATACTCGTATTTAATTTATTCAATCCAAACATATACGGAAAATGGATTGAAGCAATCGGTAGGCAAAATTGGTATCCCGGAAAAACATGCACCATTTGCTCTAAACATTTCTGGGAAAACGATTTTGAAACAAAGAAAGTATTTTTTTTTTTAGAATGAAGAAGTCATTAATAATTATATTTTTTTGGAAAAGATGTTAAGTTGTAATTATTAAGAAGATGAGAGAGAGAGACAATGTTAAACATAACGCTGGCTCTCTTATGTTGTTATAACATAAATATCGACACTTACAAGTGTCAATATTTTTGTTATGATTATCGTAACTATCCCACCCCTATTTATCAATTGTTTTTAGGTAGCATCTATCGTCGCGTAGCGGAACTATTTGATAGTGAATAAGAGGCATCTAGTGTCGGGTAGCGGAACTATGTGACAGTTCAAGTTAACCAACCGCTACAAGACATTCTTAGTGTGCGTGATAATGTGATTTAATCACAAATGTGTTAGTTTGGTTACACTGGTTTTCATTCAAATAGGAGTGGATGCTACTTCTACTCGTTTTTTATGTTCTGTGGGGCTATCGCTAGTGAATTTGCCACTAGAGGCGCTAGTGTCGCGTGAGGTCCAATATCATTCACTTTGTACTGGTTTTAGCGGATTTTGTTGCATAAATTATAATTTCTTTAATTTACCTGCTGGAAAGTGATCTTTTTGTAAAATTATCGCAAATATGGATTATTTGGCGATTAATGTGAACTCTTTGAAAGCGGAATTATATATTAAGCGCAAAAATAGGCGGCTTCAAAGAGCAATTATTTTAGAAGTTAGTTTGTTGATATCAAGAAGTTATTTATAAATAATAAACTTTAATTAGATTCAAGATATAATACTTTGTTTCGGCGCCAATCGCCTTTGACAGCTATACCTCCGGACCTCAGTCTACAGTGGCGCCAAATGGTGAGCAAAGAAACGGTAGTCCCCATTGGATGAACCTACTTTACAATTAATATTTTTTAAATTTAAATGAATATTATGCTTTGTACACAAAATTTAAAAAGGATTTTGATGTCCTGGCTACTGTATATAATAATGTAACGATTGTCAGTTCTAAGTGATTTTTTTTATCTAAGCTTCATTTAATTTCTCGTCAAAAGTTACAGTAGTGTCAAAAGTTAACTAACTTCTCAAGCTTTTTACTAGGTACATCTTAAAGTAGTAAATATAGGTGCGAGTTTGCAACAAAAACGTGCAGCCTTAAGTGCAGGACACTGTACAATTTTTTAAGCACGAGAGCATCTGATAGTGAGAGATTGTATAAGGGGTTTTATAATATCGTTTTAGAACGCTAGTGCACAACACGAACGAAAGATGGAATAGCATTATGATACAACTGTGTCCGAACGTAGAGTGTGAACGTAACCATACAGTAAGGCAAACGGCTGCTTGTAATATTAATTGAAAATGATACTAAACACTACTTAATTAGAGTAACTTGATTCGAGATTTATACCATGTTCCTTATTTATTATGAGTTTCTGATATTTCGGCACTGTTGCAAGCGCCATGATCACGGGAGAACTCTAGTGATCGTGACCATGAAAGTTTAAATCAGTATACTACTTAATTATTTATTTTTTATTGTAATATTTTGTTTTTTGTTTCAGGAAGCACCAATAATGTACTTTGTGCACAGCGACTGCCTGCCCGCACTGGATCTTAGTATACAAATGAAAAACGAGAGTGAACGTCGTCTTTACGCCATCGCTACCGTCGAGTCGAAGGAGTACTGTTATGCTAAGAAGGTATATTTATCACCGTATTTTGTTAAAAACGTAGATGTAGAGGGATCGAAATACAGACGACTAAACAGAGATGTTTATAAAACTGTAATCCGAGGTAAAACTGATTTTTTAAATCAACCTATAATATTGAGAATTTACGAAGATAAATAACCATGGATGAAATGACATTGTGATCACCATCCCGCATTTGGCAAGCGTTGTGCCTGTATCTACATTCTTGTGGTAACTTGAATTTAATGATTGAGGCCTTTGCCCTACATTGTAATTATAATAGGCTGTTACCCTTTTAATTTCAAAGAGATAAAAGACCATACTTATTCCCAACACAAATAATTTTTTCTATGGTACGATGTCAATTAGCCAACCTCACAAACATGCTTTTGGGGATTACAAATATGGTAATTATGGGTCTATCTATACCCATCATTGCTGTAGGAGCTTAAATTCAATGATGGAGGCTTTTGGCCTGCAGTGGGATGTGTATAGGCCGTTACTTTACTTTACCCACGACGGAACAGAGAAGGGGTTACAAATTGTGTGTCTGTGCACACAAATGGGTGTTCCTATTCCTCTCCAGTAGAATGGCTTAAATGATCGACAGCATCACCATCATATCAGCCGAACGAAGCCCACCGCTGGGCATAGGCCTTCCCCAAGGATCTCCGCAACGATCGGTCCGCGATTTTTTGCCCTTTTTTGCTCAAAATTTGTCTTCCTTCTGTTCTTTACCTAGTCAATGGTACGGAACCCTTCGTGCGCGAGTCCGACTCGCACTTGGCCGGTTTTTTTTTGTTTCAGAGCGGCAACAGATACGGCATGCCGCGCGGTTCTCGGTTCTACCGCGTGCGCGTGCGGCCGCCGCGCGCCGCGCCGCCCGCGCCGCCGCCCTGCTGCGACCACAGGCACAAGCAGGGTATACGCACACGCACTCTACACTCGCACACAAACTAGAGGCAATAGATCATGCAGGATACACGCACTCTACACGCACACACAGAGTGCTACAATCACACACAAACTAGAGACAATAGATCCTGACGCACTCTACACTCACACACATGATAGAGACATATAATGCAGGATAGACAACTACTCACACACAAACTAAAACTAGAGGCATATCAAGCAGAATACACAACCACTCACACACAAACTAAAACTAGAGACATATCAGGATACACAACCACTCACACACAAACTAAAACTAGAGGCATATCAAGCAGTATACACAACCACTCACACACAAACTAAAACTAGAGGCATATCAAGCAGTATACACAACCACTCACACACAAACTAAAACTAGAGGCATATCAAGCAGGATACACAACCACTCACACACAAACTAAAACTAGAGGCATATCAGGATACACAACCACTCACACACAAACTAAAACTAGAGGCATATCAAGCAGTATACACAACCACTCACACACAAACTAAAACTAGAGGCATATCAAGCAGTATACACAACCACTCACACACAAACTAAAACTAGAGGCATATCAAGCAGGATACACAACCACTCACACACAAACTAAAACTAGAGGCATATCAGGATACACAACCACTCACACACAAACTAAAACTAGAGGCATATCAAGCAGGATACTCAACCACTCACACACAAACTAAAACTAGAGGCATATCAAGCAGCATACACAACCACTCACACACAAACTAAAACTAGAGGCATATCAAGCAGCATACACAACCACTCACACACAAACTAAAACTAGAGGCATATCAAGCAGTATACACAACCACTCACACACAAACTAAAACTAGAGACATATCAGGATACACAACCACTCACACACAAACTAAAACTAGAGGCATATCAGGATACACAACCACTCACACACAAACTAAAACTAGAGGCATATCAAGCAGCATACACAACCACTCACACACAAACTAAAACTAGAGGCATATCAAGCAGTATACACAACCACTCACACACAAACTAAAACTAGAGACATATCAGGATACACAACCACTCACACACAAACTAAAACTAGAGACATATCAGGATACACAAACACTCACACACAAACTAAAACTAGAGGCATATCAAGCAGCATACACAACCACTCACACACAAACTAAAACTAGAGGCATATCAAGCAGTATACACAACCACTCACACACAAACTAAAACTAGAGACATATCAGGATACACAACCACTCACACACAAACTAAAACTAGAGGCATATCAAGCAGGATACACAACCACTCACACACAAACTAAAACTAGAGACATATCAGGATACACAACCACTCACACACAAACTAAAACTAGAGGCATATCAGGATACACAACCACTCACACACAAACTAAAACTAGAGACATATCAGGATACACAACCACTCACACACAAACTAAAACTAGAGGCATATCAAGCAGCATACACAACCACTCACACACAAACTAAAACTAGAGACATATCAAGCAGGATACACAACCACTCACACACAAACTAAAACTAGAGGCATATCAAGCAGTATACACAACCACTCACACACAAACTAAAACTAGAGACATATCAGGATACACAACCACTCACACACAAACTAAAACTAGAGGCATATCAAGCAGGATACACAACCACTCACACACAAACTAAAACTAGAGACATATCAGGATACACAACCACTCACACACAAACTAAAACTAGAGGCATATCAGGATACACAACCACTCACACACAAACTAAAACTAGAGGCATATCAAGCAGCATACACAACCACTCACACACAAACTAAAACTAGAGGCATATCAAGCAGGATACACAACCACTCACACACAAACTAAAACTAGAGGCATATCAAGCAGCATACACAACCACTCACACACAAACTAAAACTAGAGACATATCAGGATACACAACCACTCACACACAAACTAAAACTAGAGACATATCAGGATACACAACCACTCACACACAAACTAAAACTAGAGACATATCAGGATACACAACCACTCACACACAAACTAAAACTAGAGGCATATCAGGATACACAACCACTCACACACAAACTAAAACTAGAGACATATCAGGATACACAACCACTCACACACAAACTAAAACTAGAGACATATCAGGATACACAACCACTCACACACAAACTAAAACTAGAGACATATCAGGATACACAACCACTCACACACAAACTAAAACTAGAGACATATCAGGATACACAACCACTCACACACAAACTAAAACTAGAGACATATCAGGATACACAACCACTCACACACAAACTAAAACTAGAGACATATCAGGATACACAACCACTCACACATAAACTAAAACTAGAGGCATATCAGGATACACAACCACTCACACACAAACTAAAACTAGAGACATATCAGGATACACAACCACTCACACACAAACTAAAACTAGAGACATATCAGGATACACAACCACTCACACACAAACTAAAACTAGAGACATATCAGGATACACAACCACTCACACACAAACTAAAACTAGAGGCATATCAGGATACACAACCACTCACACACAAACTAAAACTAGAGACATATCAAGCAGGTTACACAACCGGGAGACTGCACAACCACTTACACATAAACTAGAGATACTTATTCACTCACTGTACACTCACACACAAACTAGAGGTGTTTCGAGCAGGGTACACTGTTAAGTAAGGTACACAGCCATCCACTGTACACTTGCATACAAACTAGACATATCAAACAGGGAACATAACCACACACTGTACACGCGCACACAAACTAGGTTATATTAGCAGAGTACACTGTAGTGTTTTGTAGTGTACCGTAATTGTGTACCCTGCTTGATATATCAACCACTTTATCACTTTTTTAGATGTCGATACAATGTCTAGCTCTCATCGCAAATAATTTGCGATTCCGAGATCATAAGCTATCGAGATCTAAATCCAATGTTTTATCTGCGTTGCTTAAACATGTAGTAATACCTAAACAAATATAAATGACGTAAAATAAAATATGGCATTAGCTTAGTAGGTTTTGAATACTACATTATCCCAGTTAAACAATCTTTGAAGTACTACTTGTTTAGTTTGTAAAAAAAAAACGTACACAAACTACAAGTAGCTTAGGGCTTGATTTACAGGCTTGCACATCAGACTAGACATATTTGTTGTAAAACAGCCCCTATTGAATAAGCTACGCCAGTGTATAGTCGTAGTTTGATGTGCTGTCATATGTACTGTGTCGCCGCACTGCCTATTAGTGTATAGACATGCTTCTGTTTGTTTGCCCTTTCTTACCAGTGACCTTTACATGTGCGATACTTGAAAGTGCTTTTAACTTGTCTGTAAGATTAACAATTCAAGTCCGTTGTCAGTTTAAATAACTAGGGCCCACACAGTTTCGCTAATTGTCAATAAATAATATTGTACACATGGTATTATTATAATACTGGCTTAAGGTACTGAGATGATTAACTTTGTAGGTTAAACCATGTTAAACGCATTCCCGCCCACCTTAATCGAAAGATTGCCGTTGCCCTATAGAACGTGTTTATTGGATAGCAAAGTGGTGGCGAAACGCAACTGATGTCCTCAGGGCAGCTGTTTTTGTGAATCCTTTTCTAATCATAATAGTAAAGGGATGATTTTGTAACATGGTAAAGGTGGGCATTGTGGACGCATTAAAGGATTTTTGTTAATTAATGCAAACCCTACCATGTAAAGGTCGCTTCATCACTTCACCTTTTTATATTCCAGCGCAGGCAACGGACTAATTGTACCAGTAAATAATGCGCCATAAAATATATGTGATAGCTAGTTATGAAACTAGAGTATGTTTGTTTGCGTAGTAAGCTCTATTTGTATCGGACGCTACACTTTAGATGTGGCTTGGATATCCTTAAGCCGTAATCGCTTTCCTGTCATCCAAATACGAATAATAACACGGCTAAATTAATAATACCTCTAAAATTAATTTTTGAAATAAAAATGTGACTCGAAACTATCCATACTGTCTAATTAAAGACGGTTCAGCGGTATTACTTAATGACAAAACAAGTTCAATGTTAGACTGTGGATATTGTAATGATAAATCAATAAATATTAAATGAATAAAGTACTTCCTGTCCGTCGCCTGCGCCAGGGTTTAGTTCTCTTTCAACCGGCCGACTAACGCGCGCTTGCGTTGCAGATGCCATGCGCGGCAGCGTGCTCGCGCTGTTGGGCGAGCAGCGGCCGCTCAAGAAGTGGTTGACCTACATGCATGCCCCAGGTCTTTGCCTTTTGTCTTCACCCGCTGACCTCTATAGTGCTAGGAACACATTAGCAGAAGCTAAACGGGACGCTAGACTGCCGAATTTGCTTACAAATTAGAATCAAATTATATGACAAACATTTTTATCTAATTGAATGTTTTGATATAGCCGTAGGGCAGTCTGACAACCCGTAAGGTTCAACGTCAGTAGGTTTGCAATATAAATTTTTGAACTAAAGTATATTGAATCGATACTGAAGTTATGGATCTCAGAATCAATCATGCGCTCACCAATGCTATACTACTCTGAATTGCAAGCTTATTTGACGTATATTGTGATCTTGTACTCTGGACTACCTTAAATGTAAAAAAAATGGTTATAGCTTTACATTAAAGCTAGTAAGAAATTTTAAATTAATGAGATCTAAGTGAAGTTTTAGTTTAACACCTCAGGATACTCTTAACACATTCAACAATATGTTAAATACTGTGCCAAAACTGTATACATTTTATTCATAAATGTGCCGTGGGCAATGCTTGTGTAAGACACACAGTTGACTAATTCAACAGGTGTTCATTTTAGTATAGTTGAGGGCATGAACGTCTGCTTCCAAAAACACAGCCAAATAGGTCCAGTGTACTAGACCACTAATAACTATAGAGGTCAGCTCTTCACCTCATCTTTTTGTTTCGTTGCATTTTGCATCGCTTAATCATCTGACTCTCGAGCCTCGTAAAGTTCTTACAATTCGCTGGCTTGCAATTATAGCTTGGAACAAACGACAATACGACGAAGACTGAGGTGCCACTGTTGGCAACACTACGGCAATTTCGCCACACTAGTAGAAGAAATGGTTGAAAATCATATTTAAGTTGTTTTGCTAAAAAAACTGAAATTGTGTGTACAAAGATTTATTTTCCACGAATCAGAAGTTTGTAAATTTATCGTTCCCTCATAGCTTAAGTGATAGTATCTAATCAGGTAGTACTGTCGATAGAAATTGGCATCTCAGTTTTAACAGCGTATAACGTACAGATTAGTACCAAAATCCTTAATGATGCTAACCTCGCTAGTAATTGCTAGAACCGTAATTAACTGACCACTGCACTGTGATTAAACCTATCGTACTAACAGTTATTAATAATGCGCTTTGATACGAGTATGAACCAGTTCATAAATTTTTGTTTTCAAGAACAGATTTAAAATATAACTGAAAAATGTTATTAAACTTACTGTAATGGTAGTAGACCATTGAAATACAATTATATCAGTTCCTTGGGCATGAGTATCTAAGTATGTTATAAATCATTTTTGGTAACGGTAATGAGCTCTGCCGCACACTTGAATTCCTGGAGCGGCCAATTTAATCGGTACCATAACTTCAAGTGTATGTGTCATGTGTAAATAACATTCTTGGCTATACCTATGCATAACATTAGTGCGAAATAATGTACTCGTATATTATATATTTTTTTCTAAAATTTAATTCAATTAATTCAATGTGCACCACGTTGAGTTTAATTTTAAAACATATACAACGCGTGAATAGGCATACCTTAAGTGTTATACCTATAAAGTGTAAGTTGGTTAAAATAATATCTAGTATCAATATGATAAATCTCTTGCGGAACTAATAGGTGCTAATGGCTATGTTAGTTGCCGCTACTACAGTGTGCGGCAGCGCCAATGGTGATGGAAATGGGGTGTGTTGTATGGAACGTTACTCTTATCAATAAACATGCAATATACATAGTTTTTTTTTCCTATAGAACTACAAAAGTCGGTTGACACGAGTCAGTCCACAAGTTCCAACACAGACGAAACGAGCCGCGTGGGTGAGGTGGCCACGGCTACTTTGATCAACTTGGACTCGCCTGTCTCGACTAGTGAGCCGGCTTCCAGTGCTAGTGCTAATGTTCCAGGGGAAGATCAGCTCGATTCTATAGAAGCAAGTGAGCAATGGCATAGTTCGAAGATGCAGATGTCTACTGTCAGCGCTGTGTAAGTAACTTGTTTATATGATCCACTAGATGATGCCCGCGACTTAAATAGTTAATGAAGTGTAGGCAAAATCGAACCCTTTCAATAAGAGAAACAAACATGATTATCTCACAATATTTCCGAAAGAAAATGTAACCTATGTGCTATAACAGACTATTATCTATTTCTGTTTCAAATTTCAACTTGATCTGTTTAACCGTTCTGGCGAGATTGTGTTAGAAACTTCCATCCAAACTTTCGAATTTATTAGATTAGCAGAGTTTGCTTGGTGTTACCAGGACAATAATTATCAATACCGTATTATTGTGTCTAAAGTCTTATATTTCCCAGACATTACCCTGCTTCAATAGTTTGCAGTTGAAAGTTTTCTTGCAATCAGATCTTCAATGGACATTACTTACGTTAATATCAAGCTGTACAAACCAAGAGTTTTCATGATCACTGAATCTTCTTTTGTATAATTGTTGAAAGACTTGTAGTACTTGACGGCTTTCATCAATTCAGTCTTCTCAAAGCTGATATTTATTAGTCAAAACCCCATTAAATTGCCAAAAGGTGTGACATGTTAACAAAATATTCCAGAACTGACATGGAGTGCAGCGTAGGTCGCGTGGTTCCCGAGCCTCTCGAGCTGACGGTGTCGGCGGTGTCGGTGGTCTCTCGCGGCGGCGGGCTGCTGGGCTCCGAGCTGGCGGAGGAGGCCACGCCCTGACACGAGGCCGACCCTCCCCCCGAGGGGTTGAGTGAACCCCTCCTTTAAGGCCTGACCACGCAGCTGCCCGCCCCCCCAATTCCTTTAATTAACAAATGACATATTGACGTATATTTTGACACATTAATTAAGGTAGTAATGCCAAAATATACGATTGAGATGCAATTACGATTCTATTGAGCCATTTGTAAATTAAAGGAATTGGGGCCCTGATATGGTGACCACATAGCGGACTCGGATTTTCCAATACTTGTAATTTTCTGAACTATGCAATGTTACTCCAAATATGTATAAACTCAGACACTCACACAACTGATTTTTAATGCAATTGATTTGTCGAGATCAAAAAAACAATTATTTTTTAAATATAGCGATATGATTCTGATAGTTTCTTAGTTCTGTGACGCTCACGTCGATCTCAGTGTATTGACCTCGTATTGACACGAGCTAAAGATGTGCAAAATTTTAATTAAAAAAAATCTATTCATATTTACTCTCAGCTCTAAACTAACCGTTGTCAGTTTTTGGATATTTGGAGTAATACGTTGTCTAAGGCGCGTCACACTGTGTCACAATCATTTGCTATGTGTCGTTAAGGGCCCTCGGCCTAAAAGCTGCTACTGATTGTCATACAATATCTAAAAGCTCAATTGTATTGCCACAGTTTTTCTTAAGTTCAGTAATTATAACTACTCGTCGTGACCCGCGTTACTCTCAAAAAAGGCAGAAAACAAGTTGTTGCAGTAAGAACTGTTTTTTGTTACAAATGTCAATGAAAGAGGAAGCAAAATAGAGCAAAAAATCTATGGCCTGGCCTTTGTAAAAGCCTCTTGTTTACTGATAAGGTTGCGGCAAGCGAGTACTTGTTTAAATTAAACATTGATTGCTGCCGTCGGTTTAAATTTCAGGCCAAGTCAGTATTTAAGAGGATTTTCAGTAATGTGTTACTAAGATATTAAGCAGGTTTTGGGAATTTTTCTCAATTTTGTATTTAACGGATCATTTTATCAGTTTGAAAAACAGGGATTAAAGTTATCTTGGTATTTTTTTTTTGTAAATAATTAAAATGAACTTGATGACTATCAATGGCGACTGAATTCAAATGATACGAAATAGCTATCGTATACCGGGTGTTAGGTAAATGGTATTACGAGCCAAAACCATCATAAAAATACTATGGCGAATGGATATTAGCATATTAAAGATTTATATTTCCATTATAGATATTGATTTTCAGAATGATGATAACGAAATATTGAACTTGCCATATTATTTACATTCGTACATATGCTTTAGGGCGAACGCTAAAACACGGGCGGATGCGGACGCGAGCGCCCGTCTCATTTAGCGCTGCTAGTATAATTTTGATCTCGAGCATGTACAGTTGTGGCGAGTAGATTACCATGGATTCTTTGCTAATTTATTATTTGGCAAAAAACGTCAACGCATTCATTCGCCATGTCCCATAATACTGGCCGATTATTACAATAGCCTCAATTATGACACGCTCTGTATCGATGTTCATGGTTGTACCTAGCCTCCGACGCGTGTGACCGTGGCATCTAGCGGCGATCGACTGATTTGTAGAAACAAACCCGGCCGTGAGCCCGCCGCACGCGCCTGCGCTGCTCATACTATTTTTCATTACAGACACGCGAGCGTGCGCCCGCGCGAGTTTTAGCGTTCGCCCTAATATAGGCATCAGTCTGGAATATAATTTACCTAACACCCTGTATAATAGCCTCCTATTACAAAGTTGCTCTAAACTCAACTAACAAAATTATGTACACTTTAGTAAATGGAGATGAAAGAAGGTGTTTTTACTACAGTGGATCGCCAAAAACGGTAAAGTGACAGACCAAGAAAATATTTTGTTAGGTTTTCGATGGGAGTCTTTGGACTTAATGTTCCAAATCACATTTTTTTATGAGAATCACAAAATATTGATATTGTTTTATTTATAGTAAATAGGGTATATGTTGTTTTGTTTATTGAAGGCAAAGTAAATTACAATGCACTTACAAATACGGCGTTACTAATCTCTAATACATACTTAATTAATCATACTTTTACTGCATGATGAGAGTACTAATTCTAGTAAGTTTTAATGGGAATTATCAATTTAACCTTGTATTTTAACTCAAATTCCCTATGAAGGACATATCGGCGAAATAAAAACTATAAAATATTTACGTTATTATAATCCATACATTTGTATGACAAATTTTATTGTTTTTAACTTACTGTGCATCAGTCTACCTAGTCTATGTCTTCCAGGCTCCACGTTTATGAAGCATAGTCATAGTCATAGTCATATAATTTATTGCAACATGTTGGTATTAAAGATAGTACATACAAATATTGAGTCCCATTAACATGACCCCGTAGGGGTATCGCAAAATACAAAATACAAAATAAATCTTTAAAACATACAATAATTTAAAACATAACATAAAGCATTTAACCTATCAAAATTATTGACAAAGATATTGTACTACTACGGAAACGGGTATAAGGTTCCTTGACATACAGTATCTGTCAAAACAAAAATTGTAACACTTCCCTGTCCACTGAACCACATGCAGTTTTATCTATTGTGTCTACTCATAGATAAGGAGAGTGTTAAAAAATTTCGGCTTATGATTCGCTAGCTTCGGTTCTTTGGAGCGTTTTATCAATACTTCATATTTAAAATAGTATTTTTTTGTTTAAATTGCAACTATTTTGCACTGGCGCAACTGACCAACCAGCCAGTCAAATTAATGAATTTATTCTTATGTTAGTTATGTATAAATTACATTATACTGTACCGACGTTACCCGACCACAGGGCCAGTCTCTTCGTCGTCCCTTGCCAGGTTCAGTAGGTCTAGCACAAAAAACTTTCGACTTCGAATCGTTTGCGTATCGAAAGCAAACGACACAAAGTTTTGTAGTTCTCGTTTTGACCGCGCGAGCGCTGTTTAAGTTTTCATACTAAATATTTCGATGGCGATACGAATACGCAAACGATTCGAATTAGATAGTTTTTTTGTGCTAGACCAACTGTTCCAGTTCAAGCGTTTGTTTCATGAAGTTTATTTACATTAATATTCATAGAAACATCAAAATAACTTGTATGTAATAAAACTCTTCATATAGATGTTAGTTTTATCTCTATGATGTTAGTTTTCGAGAAATTGTCGAGGCTTCGCTTCGATGTTAATTATGATTGGACAGTAATTTTTTTCTTAATAGTACAAATTATTTAGTCGTCTTATAGCTTTATATGATCCGTTTTGATCTACATATTTCATGTTTATAATTTCTTTATAGTTTTGTGTTATATTAGTTGAACTTATGATTTACTATGACGTAGCATATAGCGGTTTTCTTTCTCGAGTTTCGTCATGAAAACATTGGTGATGTATTTTAGAGCAGCACAAAATTTTTAGTATGAGAGAATATTAATTATATGTTAACTTCTTCGCTGTTTAAGTGTAGTAGGCATATTTGGGTAGAGATGAAGTGCAGACGTCGCCTGTTTGAGTACTAGTGATGCAATCAAATAAGAAAAACCTTACCTAGACATACCCGTAGTACTTTCGTCAATTACTTACTCGGCGTATTGTATAAATAAGAAGTTCTGCATTTCGTCTGCGCAATAGGTGTCTAGCGAGACGTACATACGCACGTACATAGCACTCTACAGATTTTGTTCGCATGTGTGACAGAGACAGCTTTATAAGTCTAGTTCTGTATATTGTCGTCTCTTTCTTCCATGTGTCGTCTAAACGGTTAGATGTCGTAACTACTTGGGCTTAGAGTCGGAATAATGCTTAATATTTCCCTACCTGTAAGTCTAATACCTAAGTCATAGTGATTATTTAGTGGAACACTCAGTTCCACGTCTTAGGAATATCTCTTTAGGCTTTTGCAATGATGACGCTTTAACACTCGATCTCGTTTTAATAACTCGACGAATTGTTTACTCCTAAAGATTTGACACTAGCTGTGTAGTAACAATGCTCTTCAATAGATCTTTAATGATATTCCACTATTCTGAGAATTAGAAACTAATCTATCTTTGTCTATAAATCGCGGACAAAAAACTGTGTTATAGTTATGAATGCACTCACCCATTTGCGTCCGAATTGTTTTAGCGTTTCAGACTTAATTGGTAGAGATGTCTGCCGAAGCGCAAATTAGTGTTGTGTTAAATAAGACATGAGAGCATCGCTTCGTGTAAAATTTGTTTGTGGCCTTATTATAAGTGGCACCCGACGTGGGGCTACCCGTGCCACCAGCCTCGTTTCTGCCGAACCGTAATTTGTAAAGAAATAAGGTTAGTGGCACTGTACTCGGCTACTGCCGATTGCTGTGATAGTGCGTGCTGTGCTCTCCACGGTTCCCAACGAATAGTTTTGTAAGTACAAAACTAAAATGAAAAGTAATTTTAATTAATGTAAGGGCCTATTGTTAAGAACGTAATTCGCATGTTATACTAAAAATAAGTCAGTTTTGTACTGATAAAACTGTTCGTAATTTTCGGCTCAAACTGTATTCGATAATCGAAGTCGTTCTGACTTACTAATTAGATTGTTGCTGTCATTATAGTCGGAATTTCAGGTTAGAAAGTAAGTGTGGTGGGGATAATTCGCTTTTATGCTGGAGCTTATGACTTTATGTGGGATTCGGGATTAATTTTAATTGTTCCTGTTAGTCTGACTATGATGGCTCGCAATCAACCACGTTAATGCGCTATCCACACATGTCTGAGTGTAGCTAAGCTAGACGACCCTGAAAATTATTAGTGTGAACTAGCTTTATGAAATGTCAACAAGGGTCCTGTTCTCATTGGAAAAGTAACGTGCACCTGACTCATGACCCGTTTAATGTAGTGGTGGTGTGGTCGTCCTACTACGCTGGGTTGGGTTCGATTCCCGGTCGGGACAATTTTTGTGTCTAGAAGGGGCTGTGGGTCCCGGCTTCTGTCGCTAGATGGTGTTTGTTAAAAACAATTATACGTCATATGCCTGTAATAGGCGGTTTGAAAAACTATCATCCTCAAAAGATAATCACACGCTATTAAGAATCTGAGACATGTATGAATAGCGCTAAACACTCGATTCGAAGGAGTGGTTTACCACGGGCACGAATGACGTGTCCAGGTTTAACCATCACTTGAAGATCCATGTATTGTTATTGTAAATAGTTGTTCGAGCCAAAATAATGATCTATAACACGTGGATAGCAGCCGAATTGGTTTTATTCATAGTCTTAGTAATATCGTGAATCGTCATGTATTATGGCCATTTGTGGAGGAACCGACGTTTAGGTTAACAGTTATTGATATTGTGTTTGTGCTGGACACAAGGTTTCACCGATTTTATCATGTTGACGAATTACCTTTAGTTTGCAGGATTGTTTATCGTTAAAATTACGATCATGTCATGTTATTGTGTCATATTGGACAGTTTTTGGAATGTTTTGCGACTGCAAATGCATAATAAATCTACCGTGTGATTGCTTAATTAATGTACTATTTTGTAGTGACCAATTTTATCGTTAGAAAATAAAAATAAAAATGTAAAATTAATAATTTTAATGTAATTTTTATATACAATAAATAGACGATTTTGTACAAATTGTGTATTTTATTTATTCACATATAGAACCAACTTATCTTAACAATATCGAGATTAATGTGATTAACTTTCGACATAGGAACCAAAGGTTGCAGCTAGTAATATACCTAATATAGATACATTAGTAGTACAATCCGATTTGAAAATAACAACCAATAAACTCACAAATATTTACAATTTACATTTACAAAGTATTTACAAAACTTAACTATTATAATAGAGCACTAAAGGCGTTCATGGTCTGATGATGTTGCGCGTCAAAGTACTGTTTGCACTCGGAAACATCGTTGGACGTGTACGCGCAGTCAGTGTAGTTCCAGCCCTGCATCTCCATGCTGGTCTGCCCGCAGTCCTGGCCGTATCTGTAGTACCGCTGGTCTTGCATATCCAGTACAGGAGGGGTTCTGCTATCTGTAGGGTAGTACTGTGCCTCCTCAGGGTAATACATCTGAGAGGAGTAGTTCTGTTGTTCGCAGTACGCCTCAGCTTGCTGGTAGCCGTGGGTAAAGAGCTCCGGCGAGGGGGTTTCACTAGATTCCGACCCGCCGGGTGCTCGTTGCCAGTCCAGCCAGTACGCTTCTTCAGGTCTCGAGTTGTCGTTTAGGTCGGCGAACGTCGGGGGTGATTCTAGGGTGTTCTCCTCCATGGGGAAGTCTAAGCGGATCGGTTGGTCAAGTTGGAATATTTCTTCGGGGTGGAAGATGTCATCTGCCGGCAAGGCAGTCGGGTCGTACTGCTGTTGCGGCAGGGGCGCGGGCGGGGCGTACGCGCCGTACGATTGGTTGTCCACGGGCGACCACGCGGGCGCCGCGTACGCTTCCGTGGGGTGCTCCGTGCGCCATCGACATGAGCACTCGAAAGGTCCACACGTACATGTCAGACCTGTAAAGATAATAATTTTGTTGCATTTTTTCGTATGATTTTCCTTTGAGGATAGTCTGCTGTCAGAGTTTCGTGACCTTTTCATATAATGATATTTAAGACATGCCTCACTGGGCCACACAGAGCCATCTAGTCCCAAATTAAGCTACTATTAAGTACCCTGTCGTATGGGGTACTAGACAACCGATGAACTTAATTTTTTTTTTGTAAATACGTACATAGAAAACACCCAGACCAGTACAAACAGACATGTTCATGCACACAAATATTTGTACTGTGCGGGGATCAAACCCGCGACCCATGGCTCAGAAGCAGCGTTTACTACCGCTGATCCAAATGGTAGTCAAATGACGTCAATATGACTTTTTCTTACGACTAACGTCACTATCTTGCGACAGGTGCTAGGACTATAAATGGACTATAACCTCTCCCATATATGAGCCAATTAAGAAAGGCCGCCTTACAATTTGATCCGCTCAGGAATCAAATCTAAAGACCCTTGTATAAACACATAGTTCCAAGAAAAACTGTATAACATAACATATACTGATACAAATTAATACAAAATCTTATTAGAATTGACATAGTGGCTTAATAGGACGTACCTCGTTGACTGTCGGGGATCAGCGGCGGCGGTTGAAGGTGCGGCGTGCAGATTTTCTGCGGCATTTGTTTGTCGGGCTTCACCGTCAGTATCTTATCTGCTATAGCCGCCTCTCGCGCCAACAGCAGTGCAAGACCTCGGACTCGTCTTCCCGCGCCCATGGTCCGCCGCACCTCGCTGGCGCCTTTGGCTTCAGGGCGCGGGTGGTCGTGCGCACCCTTCGCTTGGAAGAAGATGGCGTGTTCCGTGTGCCGCCAGAAGTGGGTGACAGGGTAGCCGCAGTGACCGCGGCAAGGCTGAACTTCTAGGCGGCCACCGTTGCAGAGACGATTCGGGCAGGGTTTTCCTGGAAAAGGCATTTAATTAGTCTGATTCGAAATATTAAATGATTATTCTTGCTCTTTTATGATAAGTATAGTAGATATGGACTACCTACTTATTTGTAAGCGCGATAGCCAAATGCAATAAATAAATTCAATTTAGATGTAGGTAGGTACTTTACGAGCAGTGTAAAACGAAGTTCTTGCTAAATTGTATTTAAATAGGAAAACCTTAGGTATGTTCTATTTTTCCATACATTTTAGCAAAAAATTTGTTTTACACAGCGCTTAAAGTAGGTCTAAATTGCAATTGCATTGCATTGTTTTCAAATCTAGATAGGATGAGAAGGAGTCGATTTAAAAAAGGTTGAAATGATACGAAAAAGTTGCGTCAGCTAGTTGACGCGAATTTAGGAGTTGCTCATTCAACCCATTCTGGAGTTCATTTATTTTGAAGTAAGAAAGTTAACTTTATTGCAACTTAGGTATTTGAGGTACGAGCATCAATATTATATTTACCTTGCTGTTTCTTCCTCGCCTTATCACATATAGCTGGTCTCAGATGCACTCTCGAGCCGTCCGGCAGTCGACATCTCACTGAGCAGACGAGCACTCCTAAGCAGCTCTTCTTCAGTATGTGCACGTTATGGTTGTTCGTGTTCCTCATGGCCCACCCAGAGGCGTGGCGGCGGGCCTCCTCGCAGGCCGGAGGGTAGACGCGCCTCACGTGCCCGTCGCTCCACTCGCCGAAGGGATCGAAGGAGGTTACGCGAGGAACCACTGCGTCATTGATGTCCCACTCAGGCGTGCCTGGGCCGTCTGACATGCTGTCCGCGCGGCTGCTGGTACTGTGGGTGAGAGGTTAGGAGTCAATAGTGAGTAGGTACATTTTAACGTTAAGTATCTTAAGGTTTATTTAGAAAGGGATAATAATGGACACTTCTAAGATGAAGAAAGTAGAAGTTGGTTGATATAATGATTTTGAGTTGATGTTGGTTACGATTTGAAATATTTTCGATGTGTTCTCATTACTATCTATTTAAGGTAAATATTATTATAATTAACATTATTATTTCAATGTAGGTATTAGTTTAAACATATCTACAGGTAATGCTATTGTAACTTATTCCTGTTATGGTATATGCTGATATAAAAAAGACAAATAAAGAAAAACAACGATTTATTTGGTAGTTAATACGAATAATGAGGGTACAAGTACGAAAATATTATTCGCTCAATGTATGGTCGCAACGACTAAGAGGTATATGTATAAATGGTATAGTGCATTGTAATGTACGTAGGTATTTAGTAAAAAATATATTTACGACACGATTCGACTTTGATATTTCTCTGCTTAGCAACATTTTGATCTATGTTTTGAAAATTAGGAACTGTTTTTTAAGCAATTAAATTGCTGATGATGCCTTATTTGAAACTAAGAACATATTTTTAAAATTATATATAATATAATACAAATATTTTCATTATCATCATTTCAATCGTTTAATGTATATTGTATCAACAGATAACATTCAAAACATCTTTCATTTCACAATGCAAACACGAGCATCAAAAGCTCGAGATCGCGGAGAAAGCTCCGTCCCCTCGCAAGCTCGTTGAGCCAATTGCCTGAATTGCGTCTGAGGGGCAGCTCTAATTGGATAAACAACTCAAAGAGAATGTAAGTAAATACACAGACGATCTGATATTCGACTTTGTAAACCGTAGTACGCAGAAAGTATGAGATTACATTGAGTTTTTATTTGCTAATTTTAGTTTCGTTAGTGGAATAATTGTAAGGTTTCTTGTAATGCTCAGATTAAAAATGCAAGTTTACTTAGATTAATAATTCAGTTAGAGAGGTACGCTACGTAAACCAAGACTATACGAATAAAATCATGTTTGTTTTCCTTGAAAATATTTAATAAATAAAAAATATATCTTTATGTTGTAAATTATAATAAGAAATCGAATTAGTTTTTTATGAGGTTTAGGTCACTTACATGTTAAAATTTTAAAATAAAAGACGTGTGGCACTCGGAGACTGCCGCGGTAAAGCTATTGCATAGCATTTTTTATCAACTTATGCAATTACATATAAAACTAAAAAGTATCACCGCTGTGCCGGTCGGAGTGGGGGTGTTAGGTTATTTTCGTTACGGAATTTCTGGATTCGGTCTCCACGCTCAAGGCCCGCGATAGAAGCTATGCAATAGCTTAAAAACAAGTTTATGAAGAGTTTGGATTGCACCTTGGTGCGCGGGTTTTTCTTTAACCATAGGTAAACTGTATAAAAAAATGTTATGACACGAAACTCGGAAATGCCTTTAATGACATATTTTCAAATCGCGAAATAAGTGGAGGTTCCTAACATGAGATTTGTTTTACTCGCCGATTACAATTGTTTTTCTTTGGTCTCTTAAAAGTTGGAAATGAAGGAACAGAATTTATTGCCCAAAAATATTGGTAATTTTGTTTTGTATAATGCATTTACCTATTTGTGCTTATATTACCTACTAATAGTAGGTTTTTAGTATTATCTATAGTTAATATTCACGAATGATCGGCTGATTTATTTAAAATATACATTATATTTAAATTAAATCAGTCGATCATCATGGTTACGGATTAAAAACATTGGTAGGTAATAATAATTGATATAATTATTTAAGCCTAGCCCAGTATGCTCTGTAATAAATTGTTAGTTTTCGAGGTTTTATTATTAAATCAATTTTATTTCTGCAAGTAGGCCCCACGAGGCACTTCTACACGACCCAATATCGGGACAAGTCTGGGTTAGTGCCGAGAAGACGCAGTGCAAGAACTTCAAATTACATTAATTACATCAATTTGACAGATTCCTCTCGGATAAATATAGTATTTTATATTTTATGTTGGAAATAATTTAAGGCATTCGACGTCACCGTCAACCCAAGTCGCTTCGTTCCGTCACGCCAATGATGTTCAATTAGGTACAATTGGCTTCCCTCCGACACCTTCCACAATACACCCCACTTTGACTAAGTTAGTAGGTATTCATTTTATGGACCGATCGACGAGTCATCTTTCTTTGAAACCAATTTATTGACTCCATATAAGTTATTTGTCTGTTAACCTAACGTATGTCTGGCAGAGAATTGCCTCACATTATTTAAACTAATCTTACTTAAAATTTATACAGCTCCGCAATTTCGAAATATTCTCTCTATTGCGTCTCAATGTCAAAATTTGGACTTTTATCAACATGGTTATTTATTGATTAGTACCTACACATTTAAAAGATTGGTATATCAAAATTATGTTTTGCGAATGTGGTCTTTTAAGAATATGATACCTATACAGCGACGGAGGGATTTATAGAGGCCGCAATGAACTATAAAAGCACAGAAGCTTAACATATTTATAAGCCACTTTTACACAAGTTGTGTACATTTTTATGATAAAGCTAAACAAAGAAAAAAAGTATATTCCTTTGTGCCAATGATATGATTTATTTATAGGTACTTGTAGTTTATTACTTTGTGCTTCGAGGCTTCTGATTTTTGATTAATTTTTTAACGTGCATTAATCACCAAATACTTACCAAGTTATTATTAATTTATCTTTTACGGTTCTGCAGTAAGACAAGGAACCTAAGGCTTGTCCGTTGTCCTTTAATATCAGAGACTATTTTAGTACCTAATAGAAAGTTAATCTTTATACATTAATTACGCTACTGAAGTCATAAAATAATTACATTTGGGAATTTTTATCCCATCTATCCCATGCATTAAAGATATAGTTAGGATCAGTAGGTCTTTCATCAATGTGGGTCTTTTAACACCATTTTTTGAATCAACAGGGCACGTTGTCCAAAACACGCACATAACCGCTCCAGGATTCAGACTGCGAAATGCGAAAAGTGGGTACCTAATTCGTTCATGGGAAATAAACTCAAATCACATATCAAAGTAATTTTAATGAAAAATGGAATTCTACTATTAATGATTACCTATATAACTGATAGCAACATGTGGCTTTAAGTTGTCCTAACTAGCATATATCTTATGTAAACATATTTATTTAAAAAAATGTTGACAATAGTGACCGAGTTTCTTGCGCTGCTTCTTCTCGGCACCAGCCCACATTTGTCTCGAAGCAGTGGTAGGTTAAAATATTAGGACGTGTAAAAGCGCGTCTAGGGAATAAAACTAATTTTAATGGTTTTATTTTGCTTATTATTTTTATTAGTAAAAAAATTTTTAATCGGCCTAAACAATGTTTTATCCTAAATTCAGTGGCAAATGTTACATTCTACCGAATTTATATAACATAAAATGTGTTGTAAACTTAATTAAACGTTAGTATTTAGAGAAACTGTCACGAATGGCAGTTTACTTAATATTGCTATAGGTACACATGTTTTAATAACCTTTTTGTTCTGAAAGGCTAACATAAAACATAGGCACCTGCCAAAAAGAAATTAGTACCTAGGTGGTCAACCATGAACGGTAAATCTTTTGTACCTACCCTTAAACTACTTTGAAAAGTGCTTTTGTGTCAATATTCATATTTTACTTACTGGTTCTAATTATTTGCAAAGTATAGGTGATAGATAAATGATTCCTACTTAACAGTCCATAAATATATATCAATCTTTTCACACAATAAATAACTCAAATGTAACTAAAATACACTACAATAAATACATACGTAAAACATTTAAATGTAGAGTAAAATGTATAGCTGTTTTCTTACAGTTTAAATTGTATTATTATTACATGTAGAAACTTGGTCTTTTTATTATATTTTAATACATGAAAAATTGTCAAAGAAATTATTAAAGTAACTTCCTTTCTCTAGGTTGAGTCGAGTTCTACCGTCTAATAAAAAATATCATCAAAATCAATAAAGTTAATCTGTTACACTTACAGGATCACCATCTCCAAAAAAGGCACGCAGCAACACAAACAGAATTTTTATACACAGTCCACCGATACACAACACTTAATATTCAGTCTTTATAAAAAGTATATCATAAATTTTCGCGAATCCAAAGCACGATCAGCGTGGCCCATCCATTTACTACAAAAGCTCACGGCTCACTAACTCGAACAACAAAAATAAACATAGGGATGATTTCCCCCTCCATGGGTTGAGGTGGGGTCCGACGTCGACCAATAGCGAAGCAGTATTCGCTCGTCACCGCCTTCCAGCCAATCAGAGGACAGCGTTTGGTCAGATTCGATTACCAATAGGAATACTTGCAGCGGTTAACGTTCTTGTTTTTCGTGAAAAGCCTTGTTGGGAATTTTCAGCGATGCATTGTTTGAACTGGAGCGTGTGTTAAATCGATATTTTGTGTAGTTGCTTACGTGTTTATGGTGTTCCTTCCTACTGTAGATGTAAAGCATTTAGTTGGTAATCAACTTTTCCGTCAGAGGCTTTTGAAATTTAGGGGTTACTCTTTTTAATGTTAAATGCTCTATGAATGAAGCTTATAGCTGTTCTAACACAAGTATTATTCTTCAGAAACATCATATCCTCACTAACAGTGTTTCCTGAATAATGGTAGATGGTTCTGTAACCATTGATACCTACCTAAGTTTCCATGTGTCTATCATAAAAGTACTACGCCATTATGTTCTTTTTGGTAAAAGTCTCATCAGTTGCCTATATTATAGTAAGTCGCTTGAATTAGTTATGGAAGTACCTACTATTAATTGTTGGGACTTTTACCGTAAGTAGCGAAGTTTTGGCTCAGTTTTAGTAGGTATCAAACTTGTTTATGTAGGTACTCATAATAGTCTGAAACTAACTTGGGTCAGATATTCTAATTGGAGTAATATACCTATAGTAGGACCTATAAATAGTTTTTAATTTCTGCTTTGTACTGTGTAATTTTTATATGCCTAGTTGTAAGTATCAGTATTTAAACTTAAATAATTATGTCTCAGGCGGGACTCGAACCCACAATTCAATGCATACCGGGCGCATGCGTAATTTTTCAAGTTTAAAAACTTATATTATAATTGCAATTAAGTTGCTAAAATATCGTATAAATTAGTTGTAAGTAAATTATATTCGATAGCATAGAATAGGCCCTTTAAAATAATCAAAAGACTATTCAACGCAGTGTATTTTATAAGATTGTCATGAGGCCAGGGTGTAGCTTGTTTTAAGGATCAGGCTTCGCACTAGTACCTTTAGAGAGTTAATAAGCAAATTACTCGTAGATAAGGGTCATAAATAAATTCTCTAACTGACCATCTACCAGCTTTCAGCTATTTCCTAGGGAAATATATTTTTTACTGCACAAGTAAGTACAGCTGGTGTCTAAATTATCCACAGTACGGTGGTTGAATAACATTTAAAAGGTGGTTATTGTGAGGTTATAGGTTCAGCTTAGGGCTTGAGGGTGAGAGATGCGGGCGCGTCCAGCGCACGCGCATTTATTGTTGGCGTGTGAGAAAGTTAATAAAACAATAAAAAAATGTAACGAATGTTGCAACCCGTATTACGAGGATTGTTATGTGTTCAGTGACGCTACAATGACGTCTTGTTTTTCTGTAATTGCAAATGCAAGACGTTGTTAACGTAACTTCGGAATAAGCAGTTTGCTAACCAAAATAAAATGTTTATAAGCAAAATTGTTTAGCATTAGTAAGTATGTATTTTCAATTTCCAGTTTCTTTTAAAACAAAAATAAAAAAACAGGTATCTACCTACTAGTGCGACTATCTACTGTTGACAATGAAGGCACTAATTTTTTGATTTAGGCAGCTCCATTAAAATTTTGTCCTTGAGAAATAAGCCTTTTTCGTAGTAATAAAAATGTCGGCAATAAAACAGGGAGCTTATCCTGGGTACGGTTTCGCTGGACTGTTTGTGGTCTTAGTTAATCTGGTTATTGTTTTCAAGTTTGCTGTTTCGGTGACTTTTTTCTTACTATATTTTTGTCCTTTTTTATTGTTTTGTAATACAATTAACGGTCTAGAAAAAATATCTTCAACGGTATTTTAGTTCGACGTCATGATGGTGATTCCGTATCTTGTCATAATTGCAGAAGCCTAATGTGTCATGAAGTAATTAATAGGACGTCCGGTCGTTCTCTGGTCAAGAGGTTATATTCCGCATATTTGTCATTTAATTAGTTTTTGATATGGAATTGTTTACTCACATCTTTTTATAAGAACATACACGATTCTTTGGTTTTTTTAAATCTAATATATGTGGAGGTAATGACAAGACATATCTGACCTAACTCGAAGCTCCGAAAGCCATCGTCAAAGTGACTCTAGGTCACCCAAACCGATTTTCAGCAGAACTATCGTATAAGCAAGCAAGGTTCTCCCAATTCTTAAACTATTCGTTTTTCTAACATTGCAGATTTCATTATGAAATTGTTACTCACACACGCTTAGATAAAGGAGAGTCCCTAAAACTTATGCCGTACCTGTCTAACTTTCCGCAGTTGCGACCATAACAAGAAAAAGTTGCTACTGTCGTAAATGCAAGTTTAAACATGAATCCCAATCCTCACTAAGGTGACTGGATAACAAAGCATCAATCCGTTTATTTGTCCCAAATATCGTTCAAAAGTTTCAAAAACATGAACTGGACTCGGGAAAGGTTTAGTGACGAAAATGAATAAAAGCCACGCCATTAACTTTGTCGCTAGACATTAATCCTCCTATTGTTCTTAACTGATGGACATTTCCTTGAAAACGTTGCTGTGACTTTCTTTAATGCGATTAGTTCGGAAGCCTTTCAGGGGATTTACTCTGGAAGATGGAACGGAATATTGTTTTTTATAGGTATGTTACAGAATCGTAACACTTTCATTTAGTCAAACTGCAATGAGATTTTTTATGACGTGGACTGGTTGAACCAAAGCAAAGCGGCGTTTATCGTCTCGTGCATTTGAATCAAAAATAGTGTCATTTATTATTATTTATGAAGATATACAAACACACACACGCTTCGCAATGTTGATAAACAAGTACCTAAGTAGGTATCATCACATTTTGGATTACAATTTGTACTTTTTTGGAATACTTATTAAATTTACTTATTACTATGTGTGTTGTGTTTCCACATTCGACTTTTTTCTGTTAATCAGTGAAAATCTTTAATTAGTAAGTACACTAATTAATGTTTAGGTAGGCACCAATTAATTACAGAATGTATCATGATTCCACGATGTCCTTGGTGGCGCGGCGTACACACCTGCTCCAAAGCTTCGAGGTCCCAGATTTGATTCCCGGATCCCGGTCAATGTAGTAAAACAGTTTTTCTATATTTTATCGGGTCTGAGTGTTGTGATAACTTCATGGCTTTTGTATCGCCATTGTTTTCCTAAATAAATAAAAAAACCTGCGATACTTAAGTACGTTTGTAGTGATTTATTGGTAGATGTACCTACTATTACTTACTTAATTCAATCACATAAGACACTTTAAATATTGTAGACGACCTATGTAGGTATATTAGTTTCAGATGTTAGCAATCGGTGCTTGATAATTGTCAGTTATTTTAGGTTTAAAAGTTTTGTGAAAAATGTTTCTTCAATTGGCTGCTACCATTTTGAATAGGTTTTAGATATAAAACATATTAATTTAAAACGGTTAACTTAAAAAAAGTGTTAGTTTGATTGTATTTCCACGCATACTCTCAAGTAATTCACATTAGGTACTCACAATCATTGTCCAAGGTTCCAATCACAGAGGGCGGGAGTCCGCTCCACATTGGCCAATTGTCGCCCGGCACAGCACAGGCCTGCGACCTGCGGAAGTCATCAATTTGCAGAATTGACGAAACCACTGCGAATAACGGGACAAACATTTCGAAACGGAAGAATTAAGTGGAGGCAGCTTTTCAAAAAGGGAGAGCGGTCGAATGTTCTCGAATACTTTTAGATCTTTTTCTAAATAACCATGTTATGTTTGTTACTCAAAAATCAACACCCTTCTAAGCAAAATCTAAGTTACAATTAAAACTAAATTTTGTATTTCTAACTTACCTTTGAACTGCTACTGCAATAGGTTTAATATCAATTTATTTAAACTAGGTATACTTACCACAAAGGATAGCGTTTCAGTTAAGAAACACTGCAAATAACAGGACAAACATTTCGAAACGGAAGAATTAAGAAAACGCTGCCTTTCGGAAAGAAAGAGTTGTAGAATGTTCTCAATTAAACAGATCTTTTATAACTAAAAAAGCAGGTTATGTTTAAGACTCAAAAACTAGCATGCAACTTAGCAATATCTAAGTTACGATGAAAGCTAACTTTGACACAGTCTTTCCAACGATAAATAAAAAAAGCCTTTTATTTCTTTTTTATATTGGCAATTTACATTAGAAACAGTATATTTTTTTTTTTTAGTACGATATGCATGCCACCTGGGCCCCTCTTTGGGTAATGGACTCCTCCAAAGATTGCCATTTGTCACGATTTTTTGCCACGTTAAGCCAATTTCTTGAACCGATGGCCTCTATTTCGTCCTTCCACCTTGCTTTTGGACGACCTCTGCTTCTGTGCCCCCGAGGTCCAACCCACGCAGTCACGGTGTATTTCCAACTACTTACCATTAAATTATTATCTACTGCGATAGTTTTAATATAAACCTTTGAACTTATTTAAATTAGAAACGTACGTGTTACAGTCAAACATGATTTTGGGTAGGTACTTATATCACTACTTAAGGGATAGGGTAGGTTAGATAATAGATAATAGATACATGATATTTTTTAAATGGTAATGATTTGGTGAATTCATTACGCTCCTATTACTCCGTGAGCACGTTGAGTGCTCAGAATTTAAGTTTTAGTTCGTATTCTGGAAGGCTAAACTGTTTTTAATTATTGACGATGTTTACCGCTGCTGTCACACTGAAAAAATTAATTAACAAAACTAGTTGAGATAACCGAGGAATAGTCAAACTTTGTTAACTAACAAATAAATTTCGTTTACGTCAAAACCAACTGCTACTGTTGCATTTTACATAATCATTTCAGTTATTTGAGTTTGGTTCTCAGCTACTAAAGTTTCTGTCATTTACTGTCAAACTCGGTTTTGCCACCTTGTAACATAACAATGTATTGCTTTTTATTAAACAAACTTAAGGTGATAATTTACCTAAAGTTGGCCTAGCAAATTTTTTTTTTTACTTAACTAAAGTGCTATTTATTAACTTAGTAAAAATATGTTTCCAATTGTATAGTTTTGTTGTAGATTGTTTAAGAAAGTTACTACAAACAAATGAAATATAATTGAATAAAAATAAAAACCTCAACAATTTTGTAAGAGGTGATGTAAGTTATGTTGCGCGTAACGAAACGTTTTTGGAATTTACCCGCCCGCAGTCGTGTCAAACGAAACCTTTAAATCTGTTATTTTCGTGTTGCGCGTCATGGCGGCGAGGTGCTGTTTGCGCTATATTTTTCGAAATAGTGTACGATAATCACCTGTGCAGTGAGTAAATTAATTAAACCGGTCATATTATAAAGCCGCTTGCAACAATGGAGCCAGCAGACGAGGCAGCAGAAAAAACGATTTCTGATTATCTGCGGTTGTTGGGTCTGGAAATGTATATTACAACATTTTTGGGTAAGTACTATAAATCATATTAAGGCAATAACATAATATGTGTATTATACTTAGAGGGTTTCGTTGCATTAACCCCGTCAGGCATTCCACTTTGAACTTCAACCAATATTTGAACTTTTGTGAAACTTGTAGCTTCAATGCTCAGGTACTCATTATAGTCTCTATCTCTTTCCTAAAAGTAGCCCAATTTTGTATCAGATTAGAAATACAAATAAATAAACTGAATTCGCGTGAGTTATCTGTACGTAAGGCGCTAGATATCGTTACCATGACATTATTAGCCACCCATGGCTGATGGCACCCACCCATACCCACATAGTTAGTGGCAAATTTTCCGGAGCGATTAATTTTTTTATATTAATTTTACAGAGTCGCACGAAGAGAAACTTGATTTAGTCGCATTAACATCGCTACCTTTCTTAATGAGCACAGCAAATGTAATGTCGACTAAGAAATCTACAAAAAAAAAGCAAAGGAGACCATCAAAATAAGAGGTTTTGGAAGGCTTTATCAGTTAAGTACCAAGTTCAGCTGATACAGCCGCAGCGATAACAAGAAAAAGGGAAAAGCTTATGGAAATGGAACTCTGGACTGGATCCCCCGCCTTTTTCATGTGTTTATATCACATTAGAAACAACTAAGCATGGTAAATGCTTGAAAATAACATAAAATATAAATTACATGCTTGTTATAATATCTAAGATTATAACACTTAAAACAAATCGACCGCCTGAGGAAGGATTCTAACTCACGTCTCTTCGCATTCAATCGAATTTATGCAATGATCAGAAAAAACGCTGGCTTCGATAGCAAGAAACACTTGCAAAATTTCGACAGTTTAGTCAATATCTGTGTAGCTTAGTGGATAAAGCACTCGCCTGGCCTGAATATATGAGTAGAGGTACATATTATTAACCAATTTGTTAATTAATAAATATATAACAAAATAGTACAAATCAAGTTTTTATTTTTATAAGTGTCATAAGTTTGTAGTCAAAATTAATATACGAAGAGTTTCAGCAAGATTTAAGCACGTGCCAATGAATCTTGCTAAAACTTCTTATATATCTATTTTGGCTACATGCTAAAAACCTGTAAACAAAAAAACACTCTTAGTAACTGAAAAGCGATGTAACTGTTAACCGAAAAGTTCAGTTACAGATTACAATAAAGTACTGTTACTACTAAATTCAGAGTTAAGCTATTATTAATCAGTTACTCAATTAATAATTCAGTTACCAATTACAAAATAGTTTGGTTACGATAACAGTATAGTGATGTTATACAGAAGAAACCATTTTGTAAATAATAACTAAAAAAGTATGTGTAAAAATACCAAACCCGTAGTTATTTATAACAAAACAGTTTTATACGTAGTAACATAACAAGTGGTCTATTTTTACACTACTGTTTTATTCTCCATAACACTGATATCATATACTTCATAACCTAAATTTATCGAACACTTTGGTAACCCCTAAGTTATAAATTTGTTGGTAAGTAATAATTTTTGTTGAGCTATTGTTAACTAAACTATTTTAACAAAACCGAGTTTGTCTACTAGGAACTATACTTATGTAGTCACTATTTTTATGTAATAGGTTACACAATTGTTGGTTATTTATTACTCGAAACTTTTTTCAGTGCAATACCTATAGTTTGTTATGTTTGCTATCTAGCTTTCGTCTGAAGTATGGTTTAAAAAAACACAGTGTTCCTTGGTAACACTGCAAATGTTTAGAAAATGAAAAACGGCTTAATGTAGAAAGTTGTCAATACTTTTATTGTTTTTCGAAGTAATCTCCGTTCCTCTCTACACAGCGTCGCATTCGATGGAACCTCTGAGAAAAGCAGTGGGCCCATTGTTCCTTGTCTATGGCATTCTTCTATGGCATTTTCGTACGAGTACGCTTTCACCGCATCTTTAGGGCTCGTAAAGCGAATATATCAAATCTTATCTTTAGTTCTTGGGAATAAATGAAAGTCGCAGGGCGCCAGGTCAGGACTGTATGGCGGATGACTCATTATCTCGACACCAGCCATAGTCAAATATTCAACGCATTGTCGTGGTGAAGGAGGATCCTGCTTCGAGGTCGCTGCTGTCGAATTTTTTCCACGACAACAGGCAAACAGCGATTGACATACCAGTCTGCAGTAACTGTCCTTCCATCTTCTAGCACAACTGTCACGAAATTACCTTTCCGACCAAAGAATAAGGCAATCATCTCTTTTCCTTGACTTCTTCCTTTCTTTACCTTAGTTGACCGATCCTCGAAAGGAAACACTGATTGTCTTTTGGTTTCGGGTTCGTAGCAATATATCCAGCTTTCATCACCTGTGACGATGTCAAATACAGCAATTGAGTCACCGCCGTTGAACTTATCTAATATTTGGCGACACCAGTCCATGCGAAGGTGTTTCTGGTCGTCAGTTAAAGTATGGGGAATCCATCTGGTACAAAGCTTCCTGACGCCTAAATATTCGTGTAATATTTTTTGAAATTGACTCATACCAATGCCTATCTTCCTCTATCATGCGTCGCACAGCACTGATGTTATCTTCAGTAGTCGCTGTTAAAGGACGTCTCTCACGCGAATCATCATTGAGATTGCTACGTCCACGCTTAAACTCGTTAAACCAATTGTAAATAGTGGCACGAGATGAGGCTTCATTAAGAAATGCTAATCGCAGCCTATCATAGCTTTGTTGTTGATTAAGCCCACAACGAAAGTCATAATAAATCATTGACCGAAAATGTTATCTCGTTAGGCTCATTTTTACGTGTAACAAGAGTTTTAGATTTGCCGCTAATTCAGAAAAACAAATGACAAATGAATGCAATATACTACATTAGGTTACCAAAGAGTTCTAAAATTGAAATTAAAAAAAAGTTTTCATTAGCAATGTTTCTAACTGGCCAGGTCTAAAGATTTTCAGAGTTACTCCACGTATATTAAATTAATTGAATATGCTACGAATACGCATTATAGTTAGGGTAATTGAATACAAAATCAATTACATCACTAAAGTTGGAAAAAACGGATGCTTCTATTTAAAAAAAATGATTTGATGCAATTCTTTTGAAAAGGTCAGTGTGGTAAGTGTCTCAAAACTAACTAAGCCGGAATCAGTTTTAAAGTAAGTAAAAACTTTGCTTAGATGTAAGTTACCTACAGTTAATTACCTAATGTAAGTTACCTAAAGTAACTTGATAGCTGTAGCAGTTAGTTTCTTGACTTTCTGGTGGGTTACCGTGTGGGTTAGACTGGACCCCATGACTTCGAGATGCTTATCTTTGCAAACTTCTAAAGTCATGAAACGACGCTACAAACAATTGAATTTCTTTGCGAGAGTCAAGGTTCTTCTTAAATTGTAATTCGGCATTTGCTTAATAATTATTAAACTAGAATACAAAAATTGTGACATGGCAAGCCATTAGGCGAGGCCAGGTGGCTTCGAACAATGAAAAAGTATCGATACCTTAAATAATCCTGTACTTTTCTATTAAACTCTTATATTGTACTACTAGCAGACCCCACGAACTTAATCGTATCGCCACAGAATAATTTTGATGTCTAAAGTCATTGTTGTCAATAATATGGCGGGGTTGGATATTTGTATGAAGGAATACAGTTACTAAGTTAGTTATTTCACGTAAACATTTCAATGTTTTTAACACTTATTATCCTATTTCTGACCAAAACAAATCCAATAAAACCAAAATTAGAAAAATCGGTCCAGCCGTTCTCGACTTATAAATGTTGTAAGTAACTAACACGACTTTCTTTTATATAGATATGGATATTTTGTACTGTTTAGAAAGTGTCTTATTGAATTCTTTCCAATAAGATGTTACCCGAATATTTATTTAAAATAATGCTAATGCTTGTAAAACTCACTTGCAGGCTATTGTTGGGAAATAAAACTTGAAAGAGGCCTTTGAAGGTTATGTAGTATTGACCTGACGGCTTAGTATCTAAAAGTACCTACCTACTTACCGTCCCTTCTCATCCTTTAGGTGCACTGCTAGAAGAAGGGGAGCATCGCCAACTGGCCTGCCTAGCGTGGCGATTGTTGCAAAATCTAGATAGGCCTTTATCAAGCAATGGACTTATATGTATGATGGAATAAGTATAATGCAATCTAGTTTTTTTGTCAATATGTTTACTTTGCAGAAAACCTTAACTTAGATACGAATTTTAAAGACAACACGGACTTCAGTGGAAGAACACTTCCAACATTAGTTTTATATAATCTGTATAGTTAGCCCGGAATTAAAAATATGTCTGCCTTACTCAATTAGTAAAGCTATCTACTGTAAAACTCGTTTGTCGTTTCATCAAACCAGTTCGTTAGTGTCTGTTTGTGTGTTTTGTTGTTTGCTGTCGCGGGGGCGGTCCATCAAACAGTAGCGATCGTTCGATCAAAGAGACATGTGGCAAGGGGATACATTTTCACACAGATTTTGGATTTAAAACGTTTTGATTCCTGGGACGTACTTATCTAGCTAGCTAATTACATTATTATTCTAATAAGGGAACACTTACCTGGCTATGTGATGTGTCTAACTAAGGTATTGTTGTGAATATTTAATGCTTTTTAATAACTTATTTGTAAAAAGTGTTGAACTAACTTAAGCAGAGATTCGCCATTAATACGCCCGTGTGGCCTGTATGGGACTTAGTGCAAAATTAGCAGAAGCACATGAATAAGTGGCAGAAGTATGAATGTTTTCTCAAGTTCTTCGAGACAGTTTGAGAAACAGAGTTCTAAAGTGTCGAATCATCTCTACTTTTGAAAGTAGGTATTTTTCCTTTTCAGTCTTTTTTTTTAAAATAAATATAACATCTTCATGTGCCTAAATATGATTTTGGGATAAGATACTGATAATGCAAAGTATATGTGTTGGTGTTTTAGGAAACTAAACGGAATGGTTGGTTATATTATAACTAAGCAAGTATAAGTTGTTTAAAAGCTCTTTATCTCAAAAACTACGTCATCTTTTCTCTAAACCAACATTACTATCACTGTCAGTCTGTGCAGTTATCTTATAGTTGGCAAAACGCCCGAAATCTTGATGTAGCCGACGTCACATCAATCGCAGTGCGCTGCCTCTGACAGTGACGAGATAACTCGCTCGTCCCATAAGCCTTCCACACAACTCAAACAAAGGATCAAATTAAACAAATCCGCAGACGATCGCGTTCCAAAGCACATGAAAGAGAGTTAATCAAACTAGCAGGGCCAAATGGCGGGGGTGTGAGTGCTACCCATGCCACAATACGAATGATTGACCTGTGACAATGGACTTCGGTATGACTAATGCGATTGTTAAATGCGCAATCGAATCGCAGCTTTGCCGGGTGCGCTGGAATTTGCTTAACCTTCTTTGATTTGCGTTAAGAAAGGGTTTTATAATAGAGTTGACTAATATGATTATTTATGTTAATATTCAAGCAAAAGTGAAAAGTATAATATGCATTACTAGTCTACTGCTAGATTTCTGCTACTTCAAAGGAAGAGAGCATAATCACCCGATTGCATGGCAGGAGGGTTAGTAATCGCGAAAAGAAGACCTTTAGTCGCCTCTTTTGACACCTATACAGGATGAAAATTTAATCACTTTCCAAAATTTTTATAGGCGTTCAGTATCGTATTTAGAGCCCATTTATGAACTAAAAAATGTAAATCAAGCTTTCACCCGAAAATATTTTTCACAATATAGTTTTCAATTTTTACGGTCCTAGGCCTGATAAGGTATAAAGAGAAAATCAAAAACTTATGAATAGTATCAAAATGAATGAAAAAGATGCGAATCGAGTAAAAAAAGGGTTGCTAGGCAGCCGTATCAAAAATTTTATATTTTTTGCGGACATTTTCTAAGTGCTTTATCTTGTCATTTTTGTACTGGGCTATACCAAAAGAAAAAATACGTCATTTGTTTTTTTGTCTCGTAGATTGATATATTAAAATTTGGAAGGTGGTTAAAATTTCACCCTGTAGAGGCTTTGCAAAGAAAGCAAGAAGTATCTACCTTTCTGTTTTGAGCCTGCATCACATGACATATCGAAAGAAACTAATTTTGTTGCGAGTTTTACTAGGTATCTAGCTTTTGGGTCTGATATGTAGTTTCGAATGCCGTAATTGCGACGCACGCTGTTGCGAAAAAAACTTTTTTACTAGCAATAATATACTTAAAAACTTTAAATAGGGTGATTATTTAAATAAAATTGAAATCTTTACTGTTTACAGAATCAATTTTACAGTGTACTTTCAGTGCAATCTAGAACAGGATAGGAAATCAGGAACCAGACCTGGACTTAATTGTTTTTTTCTATCAAACGAAATCATTTGTATCGTGTTTTCGTTGTTTCAAACATTTATCAACCAACTTTATATGATATTTATGCAATTTGATTGCACTTATAATATCTGTATTTAAATTGCAATTAAAATACTGATAATATAGCAACCAACTTTAAGATAACTTTACCCAAATAGGTACAATTTTCATGTTGCGGAACCCAAAAATTTTTAGTAAAAAACGTTTGGCAATTTAATTATTTTTGTTAATGAATTAAAAGCCAGATAATGTCTGAAAAACATCCTTGTTTTTCAATCCAAATTTATTCAAAACAGGTAAAGTACCTACCTAGCTATCTCTAGCTAACTAATAAACATTCACGCCAATTTATCAGAACTCGGGTTTTACATGCTAATTTCCTTGAAAATCCAATATCGGCGTAGTGGCAAGGTGAAAACTGACATTTTATACGGTTTTGTTGTGAAAGGTAGTAGGTGTTCGCTACTAATTTATTGTCACCCGTTATCTATAGGATGCGGGCGCGCGTGCGCATGGATGCAGTCATGGCGACGACCCCCCCCCCCCAATCGTCCCTCGGCTTTGTTTAACATGCACCACGCGACCAGCGACAACTGTTTTCCGAAAGTTCTAGGCATTTTGTATTTATGACTCTATTAAGCGTAACATATTGATTTTTTTGTCTATTTTGGTGCGCTGTACAATTCCAACAGTATTTAGATCGGTTCAGAATTATGAGTAAGTACTAAAATGTTACGATTTATTGCGCTGATAAGGCTACAAATGAGCGGGAAAATTGCCTTTGGAAGTATTAATAATCTTTTGAAGTATTTACAATGATTTGCACGTCCTACTCACGCAGAGGTTTTATGCATGCGGCCTATTATAAACCGAATTCAAAAAAGGAGGAGATTCTTAATTATTCGACCTAACTTCTTATAAGGATGGTTTTGAAAAATATTTTTATTATTAGTTTAGGATCTAATAACAGTGTCCTGGGGAAATCGATAGAAACTTTAAATAAGTACAAAAGAAAAAGCTAAATTTGAATTACATCTACTTCTCACTAAATCTCAAATATACTTAAAGTGAACTTTAGAGTTAGCGTGGTATTAACAAATGAGCCGCTACCCGCAAATAATGCAGTGACCATTACTTATATAATTGTAAAAGCTTCTTTCTTTGATATTCTTCTTATACTTACGGCTCATCCACTGAACCTCGTACGGTAATTCTTAAAATTATTTTTTTTGTTTCGGGAATTGTATGTAAATGTTAACTTGTTTATAGTGCTTGAGTATTTTTTGAACGTAGGAGATTTTTTATATTAACGGTGACGATCCGAGTTTAAATACGTCGTAAACGTCTACGTCTAAAAAAGTTCTCGCCTTTTACTTTAAAGCGTTCAAAAACAAATGCAGTTTTTTACTTTTTAGAGTAAGTAGCTATGACTAGAGTATTGAAGAAAAGGTTATTTGATTAAGGTTATTTACGTTATAAGTTATGTTAATAAGATTTTTTTTGTAACACTAGAATAGATAGTCCAATCTCTACCCTCTTATTTTTAAATTCATCAGAGTTTTATAAACGGCTTATTTAGCATAAACATGGGTTGATAGCGAATTCGCATATAAATATTCGTTTACTCTTCAGTGAGAAGTGATATATGAGTATATTATACTAATTGCCCTGTGTCACAGCATTTGGTTCCATTGTGCTCTTGATAGCGAGAAATTGGTATTTATTGTTTGAATTTAAGTTATGATGTTTTTAAAGAGGGTTAGAAACGAAACCGAAGATATTTGAAGTACCTACGTTGTAAAAAAAATACCCTAAACTATGATGCTTTTGTGAAAAAGCTCTGGATAGTTTTTTTGTTGTGCAAAAAATATAGAAACAAGGAGAGTAAAAATAGCTCTACCTTTTTTACTGACTTTTTGGTTTTGGTTTGATTTGTAATGATTATTTATTTCAGCAGCTTTTTTTAATTTTTTAAGCCTTACATGTAGTTATTTACCAACTAGTATTAGTATTTATGTAGATTATAGACCATTTATGAACTTAATACCTAAATGTACAAAACTCTACCAACATTTCACATTCGCATTGTCTAATCATGAGAAGAAGCGACGACGCAATAAACCTAGTTAATTTTGATAGATACAAGATATCAGTAAATGAGTGCAAGATAGGCGGACGATAAAATGATAGATATTATTAGCGTTATTGTAGGCATAATAAATAGTTGGCCTTTTACTATTAGAGCACCCTACCTTTTGATTTACCCACCGATTATGAAGATCCACAATATTACAACTGTAATTATGGTCTCAGTGGTCTGCCCATTTCACGCTCACCCCAAAAACAATAGGTACCAGGGGAGTAATCGAATAAAGAATAAAGATGTTGCGTGATTTCGTGATATCGGAACGTGGGAACTCACCTTGATTGCTGAGTTTAATTAATTGATGCAACTAATGGAGTAAGTTCAATCGCTAAGCGTGGGAAATGGCGTGAAAAGGCACGAGCAATCTTAGGGTAAAATATTAATCTATACCTGTGAAAGTTTTTTCCAGGATTGTCAATTAAATTTAACTATTTATTTATACCTAGTGATAGTGAGTTTTCATACGTTTAGTAACACACTCTGGAACACAATTCTACAAAAGAGTTTCATTTTTATCACGTCGACTGGCGTCTTATATCTTGGAAATTGTTAAAAATAGGAATAGCATTCCATACAACATAGGAAGTATCACTCGGTGAACTACTTTATCTGCCAGATCAAATACGATATCGTAAATAAAAAGATTTTTATTTGTTAGGAATCTCCTTTTTAAAATACATACTTACCTTTAGAATCTTATTGCTTTAGACGCTTATTGATACGATTAACGACCTACTTTCTTTCGAAATGTAATTGAAATGTACTTATAAGACCCGAGTTCACCAACACTTAAACAGCCGGTAAACAAAGAGTGACGATTAATTTGACACAATTCCCATACAAATATGTCAAATAATATTTTAAACGCTGTTTAAACTTAAACGTCTGTTGGTGAACTCGGGCCTATCGTTTCCAACTTTTGCTTTCAAATAGTTTTTGACTGTCAATGGTAATAGAGGGCCTTTGACCAAAAGTATATCAAAAAGTTCAGCTACTTTCAAAGTAATAAATTTTTTATAAATACACTTGGCACAAAACCGTTGAATAAAAAATATTAAGGTTACCCAACCGATGACAGTTCAGTGAAACTTAAAATTTTAGTTTAATCGCTGTCTAGTACAATACCCGGAAATCCGATATTTCACATTCGCGCATTATGATGCTGAGTTCAAATGGGTCTGGCGGACCATTAAATTTTATTTCAACCCGCGAGTGCCGAGGGGTCTAACCGGCAGGGCGTTTCGCGAACATAAATAATGACAAAAAACATATTGAGTTTGTTGCACTCATTATGCGCAATTAGCTACGATTGTGACAGAGAGCATGTGAACGGATTTCGTTTGACTGGTAATGGAATGGGTAAGGACGCGTGCCACTTCAAACATTACTTTTTATGAATTTTATATTTTAACAAAATGGCTACATATTTTGTAATGAAAACTGAAAGAAAGAGAATAATGATTACATTTATTAAGATTTTTTTGCCGCGTTTTGCCTTTTTTATAAATCGTAGATTTTTTGGCTCTGTTGCAAGCACCCGTGCAAGAGTCACGGAATAGCTTAAATCTGATCAATTGTTTTGTACCTAATTATGGGCCAGTATACATTTCAAATTAAGTAACTCTTATGATTTTTAAGTAAATTTAAATCAGAAAGTAATAAAAATATAATTTTTTACTCATTTACAATACAATAAATTGTTTTTTAAACCTCACCTTAGTAAAATGATACGTACAGAAAGAAGGCACACATTATAAAGTTGATAAGAATTGTCCCTAATGTAGAGTTGTTATTTAATGTTTTATTTAAACAGATGTATTATTACTTATTAACGGTAGTATTTGTATTAATTAACCTAAATATCAAGTTCAAACAATTTGTAAATTCAACCCTTAAACGTCGTTTAATGCGTTTGCACAGGCAACACTGACCCCTCTGTTAGCAGCGCGCATTAGTAAAATTAGAGCGGTGGGAAAGGGTTGAGAATACTTTATGTTTATTGTTATTAGACAATGTTTGTACATCTCAGATGTATGGTTATGGTTATAGCCTGCGTATCATATTTTAACTGATATTTTAAATCGTTTCGTAATACAAGCCGGAACAGGAAGCAAATGCGCAAAGTTTTTGTGATAATTTGGTTAGTTTTGGTAAAAATTAGCGATGTATTCTTTAGACGCAATCAATCAAGCACCCCTGTGGTCAGTTGAAATGCAGAAAACGTAAATAGCATTGTGATACTATTTATATCCGTTTATCTCTTTGAATGGACATGGTATTGTGGACGCGTGCCATTGACAGTGATGTATAGTAGGCAAGGGAATTTAGACTTTAATCAGTTGAGTTTAGATTTGCAGGTATCGTGATGATGTTTACGTATCCAAAATTTACGTCAGCGGTGGGTATATTTGTTCGTAATAAACAGAATGGTGAATTTTAATGTGGTTTTAACGAATTTTGATTTAAACACAGCTGGAAATTTATGATTGTATTTAATTTTGTCCCGTTTGTTATATTGTAAGAAATATAATTTGGATTTGCTTTTTAGTGTTTGGACACACGGTTAGTTAAATCATGTTAGTGTAGAGACCATTCAACGCTTCAGTGTTTAGAACTTATCTACATAAAACCTAAATTGCACTATATAAAGTAGAATTTCTAAATTTATTTCGGGGCTTATAACCTTGTTGTTGTATTTGACAAACCTTATAAAATATTAAATAATAATAATGAAAATAAAAATCTTTATTTTCTCAACACAGACTATAGTTACATTTTTTTGTTCATGATGATACACAGTAAATGTGTGGCACTGTTAAAGTTTGTGTGAGACTGACGCCTGTGATATATTAGATTTTGTTCATCAGATCCGCAACCATGACAATCTCAAGTTCTCAACTTAACAGGCGCTACAACTGACAGCACAGAACTTCCATGTTCTGTGACTGATAGAGTATTATAAAGATAAATCGATTTCAGAACCTAACACCGAATTGAGTCTAGAAATTTGAAACTAAAATGAATTTAATCGACCAGTAACCAGTATCAATAGATCATCAATAACGCAAGATGTCTGCGCACACGCAGCATCTGAAGGGCGATTCGCGGCGGTGATAAAGTGCACGGCTGACAGCGCGATTACACTCCGTTCATTTATTTCTATTTTGACGTCATCTACCGCTCAGACGAGACTTAATGATGCTGAGCTTTGATTTTGTATTGTGTAATTAAAGCTGTCACTCCTTCGTTGCGGTTGACAATAAATCTAAGAGTCTTCCAAAAAAAGGTAATATCTGTGAGGCACATAAATATAGTGATTATCAAACAAATAGCACATAGCATGAATAATATTATCATAGTCAAACGGCGCTTACCTGTGCTTAATAGGCCTCCTTTTAGTAAGGATGTTCATATGCAAAGTGCTAATTGGATCGAATGTTGATTGTTAATTAAGTTAGGATAGAATTTGATGAGCTGTTCAAGAAAATAGTGGTTAGGCTATGTGATTGTCCCTACATACAATTTTTCGTAAAAAAAGTAAGGAATGATCCCTACATCCAGTAGGATGAAATTTACCATTTGAGATAATTTGAGAATCTATTTACTGTATAACAAACAGTAGGTACTGAGTTAAACTAATGTCTATCATCATATATTAGTAGTTGGAACTTGAATGTTTTATGTTAAAAGTAAGTATCTATAAAACACTGTAGTTAGTGCATTCGTAAACATAAAAGCTCTAAGTAAACTTCCTTGTCGTTCTGTAGTAACACACCTTATCTCCGCCACGCGCCGTGCATTAGCGCTACCTGAGCGGCGCGTGCGCACGTGGACGCGCCAGCGCGCGTCTCCGGCCACACCAGGTGGGGGGCATGTTTTTTTGAACTTAACTTTTTTATGTAGGTATGTAGCCATAAAACAAAATATTATTTTGATTTTAAACATTTAGCTAGTAAATCTTAACAGCTAAATTTAATATTGTAAATTAAATGGAAATAAATAAAAATACCTAACTATTTATTAAGAAGAGTCGCGAAAACCTAATACTAGGTTGATAGACAGCTTGTTACAGCGAGACAAAAAAAAAACGCTATCTACCTGAAAAAAAAAGCAAACGTAATGTGAGTCGAACGCAAGGTATTTAAGAGTTTTTGTTGTTGTTAGGCAGCTGGACCAATGGCCAGATGATGAATTGACCACTTAATCTCTGTCGATGTATTGTTTTGACCAGAATGCAAAAACGGGAAAAGAAAAGGACGCAAGCGACACAGATTTTTAAATTATTGATATTTTCTGAGACAAATAGGAACAAAGCTACAACAGGAATTGGTTACACAATTTTCTAACATTATCGTGTGCCCTTAAGACAATCTTCTATCTAAAGATGTGCAACCAAAACATTTTGTTTAGAAAAGAAAACAGCACTGTTTATGTACTATGTAGAGTTCTAAAAAACAAGCTAAACATTGATGCATAAGTTCAAAGGAAGCTTTTAATACAATACACTTTAAAGTCAAAATCCTTGACACCATTGTCATTGTGAACTGAGCATATGAAAGTGAAACTATAATTTGATAATACCAATGCAATCCTACAACTATCTGCCTTTTGACGTATTCATGACATTTGGCAAATGTCACTCAAGCTTGAAATCTCACAAAGGAGTTAATGGGACCTACAGAAAGCGGTGTCGGATGCGCGGGAGCACAATATTGGACATCAAACCGATGCGTTTACGTAAATATAGACAGCCCTTTATTATCTGCGAGGTTCGATTGTGGTCGAGAGCCTGCATCACCCCTCCCTTTCACGAGCCATGATTGATCTATGGCAGATTGACAGATTTTTTATAAAACCACCGAGGGTCGACACCAGCCAGCGAATATTAAAGGCAATTGTTGTTTAATTTTTACATTGGAAGGGCGATGCGTTGGAGTGTTGTAATAATGTTTTGATAATAGCAGTATCCGTTCAGCTCATATTTCTTATTCAGAGTGCGTGGGACCGGCGATTGCGCAGTGCCCCGTTTGAATTTAAAACGAATGATGGCGGTTACTTTTGTAACACCTTGTATCTGTTATTTTATTCATAACATGTATTAGTTTAAAGTAATTTAGTAGGTGAGATTATTATTTATTTTAATTATTGATGTAATAAAATTTTTAGGCATAATTATCGGTACTTAGATAAGTAAAACATGTTTACGTTAGAAGCAAAACAACTGTGTTAAAAGAAAAAATAAGTTCTTTTTATCTAAGTTTTTTTATATAGAAAGCTTTTTAACACCTTTAAACTATTCTACCAAACATTTGTGATGCCATTTAAAAGACCACATTTAGCAATTCTACTTTAATCTCATTGAATCTGTCATCTATCGACAGCTTTACATAAAGGACGGCGGCTTATTATTTTTTATTCATATTTTTCGGACAATGGTCGGTCGATGGTTTAGCACAATGTGCCCACTGATCCTCATTGATCGCCAATTACCGGACATTAAGTACCTCAAACGCTTTTCATGTCCGTTATTTGTAGCAACAAATCAAATGGAGAAAAAACTATGGACCAACAATAGGCCTTTCAAGATTGGTTTGGCTTTGGGGAGTTTTTATGCGCGCACGCATACTCGGACTCGCTTCGCCACAATGGTTTGGGAGCTTAGCCCGATTCCAGCAGTAGCGATCGGATTTGCGATAGCGGTTAGGTCAAAAGGCGGTATTGAGTTTAGAAACATTTTATAGTATTGTGATATTGCCGTGAAATTACTTTAAATAAAATATTTTGATATGTTCGATTATGTTTTATGGTGAAAAACTTGACGTACGTGCTTTTAAATTGCAAATATTATTATGTTAAGCTTGTGCAGCTTAAACTTATACAACATGCTATGTATATAATTGTTAGATAAGTAAAATTCAGGAAGTATGTTTTAAAACGCACAGTCGAACGTCTTATCGCAAAAAGCATTATATTCCAGACGTCCTTCATGTACCTATAGTAAATTGTTTTTTGCAATTTGATCTGTTTATATCTTTTTTGGGATATTGTAATTTTAAAATTTAAGTTTTGTATTTTCGATGCATCCAAATTGTGATTTTATTTTAAATAATATCGACATTCTGGAACTCACCGCCTTTCCCTATCAATTCTTATTTTACTACTCGCAATACTGCCTAAAGGTTGTTTGGAAGCAATCACTTTTAGCGATTAGACCGCCTAATTTGTGTGTTAATTATATATTCCGTATTTTATATATTTGTATGGTGTTCGATAACAATACATATATATCTATTTATCTTATTGGATCATGGGAATTAGTTAACAGTTAATTATTTACTTACCTACTACTTACCAAAGCTATGATAGGGTAGCGAAGCGAGTCGGCAAAAGGCGGCATCAATCGTGCTTTCGTAGTACGTAGTAACGTAGCGCGTAGTGTAACGTTACGTAGCAACAAGGTGTACTACAGTCGAGCGCACGCGCCACCGCGCCCATTCACGCGTCACGCATTGTGCGCATGCCCCGGCACATCTTCAGCTTTTGTTACCTTTGTTGCTTTTATTCGCTTTTTATCGCCAAACGTCAAAAACGATGTATGCCTTCACGCGATAATTCGGCTACTTTCAATCTTTTATTAGCCAACACTAGAGCCAAATCAAATATTGTATTACGTTTTTTATGGAAAAAATGGAACGGTTTGTAATTGTCGGCGTATTTGGTCGGTTTCAACAAAGAGTATTTTTTATTTTATGTGATGGCCAATAAGATCTTCTTGCATCTTCAGTTCATTGAATGAATAAGTATGCTTCTATTTTATAAATAATGTTAACTTTTCGACGACATAAAGAGTACCTAACTTATCGGAATGAGAGTCCAATTAATCAAAAGAGGTTGGACAGCCAATTCCGTTCGCATATCTTTTCTTATTATGAAAGTTCCGATGAGTCAGGCTCTTGAGACGCCCGCCTCCGTTCTTCTATGGTCATCTGACTCACCGCTCCCAAGCTGCGGAGCCGAGCTGTCTGGCCCAACCATAGGGATGTACTATTTCATCTTGGATCCGTTGTATTTATGTAGGTACCTATCTTTTTTGTTATCATGCTACGTTAATGCACTGCATGGTACCTACTGGCCTCTGTCGCAAAGACGAAAGTTGTAAAAATAAGTCATGTCGGAGACCTGTATAGAAGAGTAAAAAGAAGAACTATAGTTTGCGCTATCAAGATCATGTTGAAATGGTTATTAAATTTCTTTTGACCAAATCTGGTATCAAAAAATACATTGTTACTCCAAAAGATATAAAATGAAGGTTATTTAACAACGTTGTTTGCAGTGTAGGTATGGTACCGTAGCTGCATAGTGCACAAAACACATCAGACTTTGATAATTTAACATATATATAAAAATGAATCCCTATTTCCCGTGGTCATCGCATCGCGCGTGAACGGCTGGACCGATTTCGCTAATAATTTTTTTGTTTTATTTGCTATTGTCAGTAGATGTTCTTATGAAAGAAAAAATTAAGAAAATGGCGCGGAAAGATAGAAAATTTAAGAAAGCTTATTCACCATACTAATTATGATACTTTGGACAATTTAAACTTTTTTAATGTATTGCGTTTGACGTAACATTGACAGAATGCTTGCTGCTAATATTACTTAAAAAAAAAACTGATTTTTGCACATGGCCAGTAATATGTGGCCTGTTACCGTCTCGGGAATACCAACAAAACTATTTATATCCAGAAAAAAAAAACAATAAAGAATATTGTATAACATAAAGCATAATTGGGTAACATTTTGTTTTTATTTAACCATTTCGTAATCAATATTCATAGTTAAGACAGGACAACGTCTGTCGGGTTCGCTAGTTTAGTATATTTTTTTCTCTTTATTTCCTTTTTCTATTTACGTAAAACTTTTGTTATGTTAAGTTAAAATATGGTCAATAGAACTATTTTTGTCAACTCATTTTGAAATAAGTTGATAATGGAACATTCCCTTTCCTTAAATTTAATTGACTTATTTCAAAACATTACACAGATTAACGAGGAAACAAGTTTAACGTTTAATTACAGGGTAAACTAGAAATTAAAACAACAACGTTCATGCTTTATTATAGATACTCGATAAATCCGAAGAAGTACCTACACATCACTAGTCTCGTCTGCGTCTGGTGAGAATGCGGGCGGGTTCTGGGTCACGACTGGCGGCTGATGGGCAATAGAAAGACGCAGGTTGGGGAAGGTCGGATGACCTAATTGGTGGCACGAAAGACATTGACTGTTGACCCATGGTAATTTGATGGTGCACTTGACATAAGAACATTTCTGTTGTAAGTCGTTGAATTTAACTGGTACGAAAATAAGTTGGGAAAGCGTTGGTGTAGTAGTCTATACGCACTCCGGGATTTTCTAAACTGAAGCAAGTTCAAATCCGGCTTGGAGCAATATGTAAAATTCTACCTGATTTGAAACTGTTTTTAAGTAATAAATTACTAGTATACATTAGATGCTTATCCATGCTTACGAAGTCGCGGGCACCAACTAGCCAAATAATAATAAAGTCCCTAGCGCTTACGGAGTAATTCTTTTTTTTTTTCATTATTTTACGATGACTTTACTATTGTTGATAGTTATGTTCGGCAAACGAAGCAACAACGAGTATAGGTAGAAAGAAGTTGTAAAAATTACGATGCAGTTGAGCATTTATGTCAGTTGATTGTTGTTCCGCAGAGTTTACATGATTAAACTGTTAATAGATGATTAAGCATGTTGTGATGTCAGTCCGTTCATTGTTGTAAAACCGCGACTCTCATGTTACGCCGCACGCCGTCAATATTGTGATAATCAATCCACCCGCCATTGTCACTGGATGACTTGATAAAAAATCATAAAACGCTCATCCCTCGGGACCAGTCTACTCTGGAAAACAGACTCCTTCCCTCCTTCCCATAATCTATTCCAATTAACTGACAGCGCCATATTGTGATATTAACACAATGCATTTAATACCCCTCCGCTTTATGCAGGGTATAAATTTATAGAAATATAACTCATATTTTCTCTATATCAAGGGACAATGTTGCATGTAAGTTCAGGCAGCGACGTTACACATTTTGATATGGTTAAAGTAGTCTTATTGAGCATGTATTACGATTTTGATTGTGATGGAAGCACTTATTTGTTTATTGTGTTGTTTTGTATGAAGTTCAAAAATTTACCGGTGCAACTTTGATATTGGCATTAAGAAAAAAAGGTCACCGGTTGATTTGTGGTACAAAGTAAATAAATAAAATGACGCATATATATGTCTGATAAAATGACAAAGAGGAATACCTAAATAAATTTTAAATGCATGCACAAGGTTTAATTTTTTTAAATAGTGTAATATTTTTTTCACTTCGATATAGAAAAAAATATTACACTATTTAAAAAAAAATAAAACATTCCCATACTCAGAACCGATTTTGAATTTAATTATGAAATTTTCAACTCAGCCAAAGTATTAACGTATGTCTGTTAAAATAGGCTGGTTTATGCTTGCATCATCTTATACCTTACACCTCATGTCTGCTAAATAGCAGTTTCCATTAAATATTGTATTCTTCCGATTCTTTGCTATTATTTAAGTAACCCATCCACTTAACTTCTCCATTACAATAGATTTGATTAGCGCCACGTCAATATCGTAATTATCGCTATACCTATCTCAATATCATCAGCAGACGTAGGCTAACTTTCCCTGGCTAATCCGAAGATAACCGTTTCCCCACGGCACCCTTCATTGATGGCAGCTATTAACTGTGATATAATCGCCATTGTCTTTGTCAGTTCCCACAATTGCCGAATTAAGGAGGGGTAGGCTGACGATCCCCTAAAAGTTGAGTTGTCCTTGAGTTTTGTTAAATGATGAGTAACACACATCTAAAACGCGATAGATCCGTTTGCCTGATTTTCTCTGACTCTTTATTGGTAAAGTTATGTCATTAATTTAGATATTATTATCTGTAAATAAATGTGGACAAAAACACACACATTGTCCTGATTTTAAAGTAATTAACTAATAAAGCACTCTTTTTAAAGAAATCAGACACAAAAACTCTGGGAATTGAATCCGGGACCATGGATCAGGCGACGTTTTGGAAAACGGACAACCACTTTACACACATTTGATTTGACTTTACACACATCACTTTACCACGGAGTTTGTCTCAAATAAAATAACCCTCAGATTGTGGGTTAATTGTTTTTGGATTTCAAACATGTTACTTACCTAGTAATAACCTTTTTTGTTTTTATGCAAATATTGATATTTTGGTATTGATGTAATCGTAAAAAAAAATGCAGTCGAATTGAGAACCTCCTCCTTTTTTTGGAAGTCGGTTAAAAACAAGGCAATATTATGTAGTGGAGTTCCCGCTAAAATAAAATTTTATGATAGTAGATAGTTCTATTTTTGAAAGTAAATAGAACAATCCCCATAAAAAGTACTTCAAATTACTTTTATAATGAAAGGTGCGACTAACCATCGGTATTATTTCGTATCCAAATGAATAGTGCAAAGTATCTGCCTGGAATAATCGTTATTAAAATTGCAGGAAGAACCACAAAGTCAATCTATTTAATGATATTGGTGAGAAGCAGCTGTGTTAAAGGCAAAGACATTCGACTACTTACACCTCTAAAGCCTCTCAGGGCTACCATAAAATCTCAAAATATTATTACCTACTTCAACCTTGTTTCCAGTATTTGTTATACGTTTAACGTATATATAAACATGGATTAGCTATTGTCTGACGTTCACGGTGAGACACCAGATTCCACTTAAACCGCAAAAGGGTATTGACCGACAGTTGGTCTGGTCAACTGGTCAACGTCTCTTTATAGTTAAAGCACTAGAAAACATGATTTTTTGTGATTTCTTGTTTCACAGCAATTCAAAATTTTTAGTTTTTCTTTAGAAAACACAATATTTTTTTTTAGGTTTTAATTTTTATATCCCTTTTTATAAAATGATTTGAATAAAAAAAGAGTTCGCCGAATTTAGAACAACAAATTAAAGCATCTAAATACATTGTAGCAAGCTCAAGTATAAGTAACTCGATAGAGACGATATTGTTTCGATTATCAAAGAACTAGCGACCCGCCCCGGCTTCGCACGGGTGCAATGCTTATACTGAATGTGCATGTACTTATGCATATAAACCTTCCTCTTCAATCACTCTATCTATTAAAAAAAACCGCATCAAAATCCGTTGCGTAGTTTTAAAGATTTAAGCATACATAGGGACATAGGGACAGAGAAAGCGACTTTGTTTTATACTATGTAGTGATAATGTGATTTGTTATATACCAACTCTGATACGATTTGTCTGTACGCATATTATGATCTAAACTAACCGCACTTTCCAAAATTACCCAAATACTTCACATTTCCCACACCGACCGCACAATTATGGATTGATAAAATCGATTCGATAATTTTAATTTGATATCGATATTGTTACCGTCGATAATGAGTGACGTTCTCAGCAGCCGCGGGGGGCAAGGGGGGCGTCCTATCTACGTGTGAGATCAGGGATTTCGCATTCAACGGGATATCTTAGAATTGTTGTTTATGCTATTCTGGTTTTGAATGCGGTCCTTTGTAAATCATTGTTTGTTGTTTCGTGATTGTTTCTTTCGTGTTTTCTCTTGCAGCCGGAAGCAATGTTGCAGTAGCGTGGTTTTGTTGTTTTTTATTGAGTAATAAAAATATTTTGTTACCTTTTCTGGTTTGCTAACGTTGTTATACATTTATAGGTAATTCAATATTTTATGGTATGTATCATAAGTCAATTATGGCCATAATACCGCCTTCATAAAATCCTATTTCTGTTATTATCTATTCTAATTGATTTTTTATGTAATGACGACTGTAACATTCACATATAATCGCTCTCTTTTGGTGTTAGCATTCTATTATCCAACTCTATTCCAGCATTACCTATCTCTGCTGGTTAATTATCCTCATTAACGCAGCAAATGGCGTATCGGATTTAGGCAAAGCCAGGAGGTGAGGAAGAATTACTATGATCGTTTATCCTTATATATTTATACACCCTACGCTCTGAAAGAACTTTCTGCCGTCTTGCAGATAAAGTAGTATTGTTTTTACTAATCTTGTGAGGTACAATGAATGTATTTTATTTATAACTTTTAAATTACAATTTTATTTATTATGTATTTGTGAAACTTATAATCGTTAAAACCGTTGACACCACGAAGACTCCTTGATAATCGTATTGTTAGATTTGAAGTAAATACTTGTTACTTTACCAGACCAATAAAACAACATTGACAAAAACGAATTTATTGACATCACAGAACATGAAAACCTCTTTCTATATTCTATGAAATATGGATTCATTTTAAATAAAAAGTACTACACAACTTAACACTAACTATGTTTTTAAACGGTTTTATTTAGCTCACCCCGTTTGTTTTATTTATTATTCTTGGGTCAAATTTAGTAATTCAAATTTCACTCTCTTCCTGTCAACCGATTAATCTGAAATTTTGTATACACTTTGGATTTTGGTGACAATACAATTATGTTTATTCATTATCATTATAAATTCAAGATGGCCGCCGCTACAAAATGGCGGATAATTTATGTTTTATTAATCCCATCAATATGGGTATCAAATGAAAGGGCTCAACAAGCAGAATACAATATACTATAAAAAATTGAAATCCAAGATGGCGGCCGCTACAAAATGGCGGATAACGTAGGTTTTATCAATCCCATCAATATGGGTATCAAATGAAAGGGCTCAACAAGCAGAATACAATATACTATAAAAAATTGAAATACAAGATGGCGGCCGCTACAAAATGGCGGATAACGTAGGTTTTATCGATCCCATCAATATGGGTATCAAATGAAAGTGCTCAACCAGTATAATACAATGTACTATATAAAATTAAAATCCAAGATGGCGGCCTCTACAAAATGAATTAAACAGAATGCGAAATAAAAACTAAAAACTAGAAAATAAAAATAGGTAAAAAAACTTTTTAAGTTAAACGGTTTTATGTTAAACATACATTGCAATGTTTAAGATAAATGTACTAAAAACCAAAAAATAATAAAATAGATACAGTCGTGGGAATTATAAACATATGCATAGACTAGACTAAAATAAAACCTTATCCTTTATCTTAAACATTGCAATGTATGTTTAACATAAAACCGTTTAACTTAAAAAGTTTTTTTACCTATTTTTATTTAATAATAATATAATCTTTATTTTTCTCAACACAAACAAATTACAAAATCAGTAAGGATACGTTTTATAATGGATACAGTTGGAGTTTGTGTGAGACTGACGCCTGTGAGAGATATGAAAATACATATCTGTTGTACAGGTCATCAGGCTCCCACCTTCTCAGGTTGATTTACATGTTTACATATAAAATGCACGGAATGTTGTGGGTAGAGAGACACACATACTTATTCTGTCGAGTAAATGCATAACCATATTCCTGTATACGTATTAAATACGTATAAGTACGGCATCAGAGACGCATCTCTGCGCCTGCGCAGCGCTGCAGCACAAAGGGCGCGCAGGTGGCCGACACACGATACCTCGGAGGGGCGCAGACTCCTCCGCTTGTCTACGCTGAAAAGAATTCCTGGCAGACAACGCGCCTAATTACGTGATGTCAAAGAATAAGCATTCATGTGGATTGGCATTGTAGTTTAGGTGCCTTTGAGTTTGCAATTTGCAGTGCCATAGTGACCGTGCTTCGTCGTGATATTTTTCACTATAAGCTATTCTGTTATAACTAGGAAAACAGTACATTATAATGTGGACAACATCACGTATACATTGTTCTGATCCCAATTTGAATAACTAAGTATTAAAAGCAATCGTATTTTGTAAACCAGAAACTACGAACGTACCACAACACCCAGACCCTAGAAAATGTAGAAAAACACCTTTTTTCTACATAGGTCCAGGAATCGAAGCCGAGACCTCGGAGCAGGCGACACCTTGAAAACCGGCGTGTACTCCACTCCGCCACGGAGGTGGTCGAATATATTTCAACTTATAATGGGAAGCAAACTATAAACCTTTCTTATCCAAGTTTCTTTTAAAAAGGCCTACGGAACACTTGTTCGGTGTTGTATGGGATAAATGTTTATCTCTAAGGAAAGCTATTGCAGGTACACAAGCATTATTCACTTCTTAGCAACAAACAAAGATTGCCTTTCATAGAACAGTATTTTGAGCATTTTCACTGCTAGCATTTTCCTGATTTCAACGATCCGGGTACGTTCATTATATTATTTAAGCAAAAACGTGTATAGCTTTACAGAAAAAAAACTGTTTATCAACAATTAAATACTTATGTCACAAAAAAAAACCAAATAATGCGAATTGTTATCGAAAAAAATGGGCATAAAAATCCTAGTATCGACAACCCTACCTTGCTTAATCTTTGAAGGTACTTCTGACTCATTTTGCGTATGCGCACAAAACGCGCGCGCTCTTTAATGAAATGAAAAGCGTTTTGTGAGACTTCATCACATTGAGCCCTAGCGCATGTGCGCACACAAAAGCTTGCACTGTTTGCAGATTTGCTCTCTTTAGCGATGCTTGTCGCGTGATTCAATATTAAATGAATTATCTATTAGGCATGTAAGTTTAGACAATAGGATTAGGAAAAAAGATTGGTATCTGCATCATAGGATTTCTGAATTTTAATAACCTAAAAAGTAGTTATAAATGTGTATTTCTTATGAGACAGTATTCAGTAATTAGGTTGACTTTCAGAGATGTATGCCATGTTATTGTAAGACTTCTGGGAATTCGTACTATGACCTCGAATATTTGCAAGTTGTTAGTACTTATTAATTTTTTTATCCAAAGAAAAAAAGAGGGTTTTAAATTTGGCACATTTCTTTTTAGGGTTCCGTACCCAAAGGGTAAAAACGGGACCCTATTACTAAGACTTCGCTGTCTGTCCGTCTGTCCGTCTGTCCGTCGCTCTGTCACCAGGCTGTATCTCAAGAGCCGCAATAGCTAGATAGTTGAAATTTTCACAAATTGTGTATTTCTGTTGCCGCAATAACAACAAATACTAAAAACAAAATAAAATAAATATTTAAGGGGGGCTCTCATACAACAAACCCGTTTTTTGGCCTTTTTGGTACGGAACCCTTCGTGCGCGAGTCCGACTTGCACTTGGCCGGTTATTTATAATGTATGATCATAACTATACCAGATTGACCGATTTCGAAGCTCAAACAAGAAATTACAGACAATTATGAATAGATATCAAGCTTTTTGTCGGTAAAATTTTTGTGATTTTTTAATATCTATAAAGTTTGAAGTAAAATCAACATTATGTATTGTATAGCATAAAATAGTGGTTTTTGACATTAGACCTAAGGTAGGTATACCAGGTACCTAAGCGAAAACATTCTAATAATTATTTGTACCTATTAATGTTTTGTCGGATCATTTACATAGGTATAGGTAAACTGAAAGCAGAGGAGTTGAGGATTTTTGTGTGTATAGTTAATATATACTTTAAAACTAACATTAGCACTTACTTCCGCATTAGTCATAGCATTAATTAAACCCTGGCAGGCCACCTTGGGCACGTGTCCACCCGTATGGCGGCAAATCCAACGTTTGCTTGCAATAGACCAAACGCAGTATTTCCATTTTGTCATTAGCAATCGTCTATTAATGCCTAGATTATGGCTGGAAGAGGGCATAGGGGCTCGCAATTTTCACGATGCCAGCTGCCGTGTATCTGTGCAAAAACTTTTCTACGTGGAAAGCACCTGCGCCCGATTCGATATCTCTAATCGATTGGCATGCGCTCACAACGCGACTGTCATCGATAGCCGATACGTGACGGATTGATTGGTACTTATTATAAATAGTGTCATGTAGTGTCGGCACATTAAAAGAATAGCACAACCCATACTCATTCTGTGGATGTCGTAAGAGGCGACTAAAGGAGTGGACGTGAGACAGAGATGACTGGGAGCGTTTTTTCATCCATCATCGTCATCAATCTGTAAGCGTGGCGATTACAGCAAAACCATCCTTCATACAGATGTGAATTAGGTGTAAGTTTACAGATGGAAGGATTTACAAAAATAAAGCGCATGGTGATAAATACTCGTAATAGTGCTTTCTCGATAGTGGTAATACCATGGTTAGGGCGTATTCATTTGTTAAATTGAGTGACGGCCACTAAACTCGTTTAAAATATTTCTCGTTTAAATGAAACTTTGTCTAATACTACTACCTACAGTTTGTGCGAATTTTATTCTTTATAATATAAATCATAGTCCTGGTTTTGGGAAACGAATGCCAGTGTTTATTTATACGATCTAAATTACTTTACGATATTTTTTTATACAAACGCTGTTACTTAGATGTTTTGCATGTTGTTTTGTAAATGATCTCAACTACCAAATTAATCATAAACAATTTTAAACTTTTTATACATAAATACTAGCTGTTGCAAGCATCTTCGTAATCGTTAAATCTTAAAGTTGAAAGTATTCCATGGGATGGGCTTCCCTTATCACTTAGGGGTATAAAAATAGTTTACGACCTATACCAAATCTACCGAATATACACTAAAAAAACATAAAATTAGGTTAAGTTCGGAGGACTTATGTAACAAGGACTAAATATTATAATATTTATTGTTCTAACTTATTTAAAATATGAACAATATTAAGTTAAAAATAAACACTGGCTGGCATGAAATTAAATCGCTGTGTCAATAATCGTGCGTCGATTGCAGTAATGGGATAAACATGGTAGCCGTCCACATCGGGTAGCGCATGATAATTATCACATCGGCTCCATTATGTAATGTGTGGACTCTAATAAAATCGCTACAACTAGTTAGTCTGGTCTGAGCTTGTATTGTATATAGGGTTGGCAACACTATAAACTTGAATAACAATAATCAGTTTAAAAACTGTAACCCGTCTACGTAAATGCAATGATTTCTTAATCATCCTATATATTTTCTGTTTTGTAAACATTTTTTTACTCAGAATTTTGTCTTCTTTGATTTGATATTACACTCGTTATGACTGCATTTTTTTTCAAAGATCCCTAATATATTGTTGTTGTAGCCATGTAGTTTTTTTTACCAAAAGGTAGCCTATGTTACCCGAGCTATAATAAGGAATCGATTGATACCTTATTCAAGTCTCAGTAGTTTGGCCGCATATGTGGAACCCACATCATAGACTGCTGAAATCATAACCCTTCCTGCTGGCTTTGCTATACTCGGGTAAAAAGTAACGTATTACTTCATGAAATACTATTAGACGTTGATTGGTTGAAACTCTGACTTAGATAACTACCAAAAGAGCTTCCAGCCAGCGGCGACAGCGCTAGCTTAAAGTGGAATAGTAGGGTAGACCAGGTACAATTGTAGCATTTTACCTTTGACACTTAATTCTGCCTTAATTTAGAATTTCACGGCAAGAGTGTCTATGTACATTTATACTTAGTTGACTTGGCTTTGAGTCAGCATCATCTTTCGATGTGTGGAAACAATACAAATTGATATATTTGACATTTAAGCGAAAGCGGAAAGTTTGTACAAATGTCCCCAGTCCTGGGTCAGTTGTACCAGATTTATTATGAAACAAAATACCTTGCTTTAATTAAAAGATACTTTTTATTTTAATTACAATATATCAATAGACAAGATCTTTATTAATCTAGCAACAAAACGAAACAAAATTCTCGGAAGTAATTCAATTACAAACATAAAATCCAACTTTCCTAGTTTTCAACAATTTAACTTAAAATACTGAACATAAAACATTGTTCTTTAAGTCTTGTGAATTTCATTTTTACAAGTTTAACGCTCATAACTATGAAAAAATGGAAGAAAATTTTAATCAACACTTTGTATGATAAATAACTTTTAACAATTGTCCCCGTGGTATAACTATCCCCATATGGAATATTTCATCAGCAGCTCATATTGATTTACCAGCAAGGATTTCTTCGTACGCTTGTTTGTAGAGAAATACATATTTTGATGCTCTGATAGTTTTCCTGTATATACATAGAAATAAAAAAAAAATTAAAAGTAGATGTATGTTACATACGAGTAATATATTATACTTAAAAAAGTATCATTTCAAGATTTTTTAAAAATATTAACATCTCGGTCCTATTGGGGACAATTGTAAAACGGGTACAATTGTACCGCTACAACCGTCCCCAAAAATTTGGTGCAATTGTCCCCTCATGCTCATTTTCTAAAAAACTTCCTCCCGAGGGGAAAGGAGGAAGAGTGTGGGTCATAGTTCCAGAGATATTCCCGATGTTACTACTGTACCCTGCTTCAACTGACCCGGTCTACCCTACCACCCCTTTTCGGTTTCGTAAAGGCGGCTGAAGGAGTACGACCAGAAGAAGATGGACAGCTGTAAGAGGCTCATAAGCTAGGTACGGTGTTTTAGATAATTATCTAATTTTTTTTGGAGTAAATGTTGCCCGTGACTTCATGAGATATTTTTAGTTTGAGCGATACGAATTTTTTTGCTTATGTACTATTTCTGCCCGTATTCTATCTGCGCTCTAAATATCATTTAGATCCAGCCTTTCTGGCGTCATCAGGGAACAATTATCCATCCAATTCCAACAATAAAGCTAGGCATAAAATTTGCACTGTTTACTTACAAAATTCTTACCACATGTCTCTCTTCTAAGCCTAGATATTTCTCGATTAAATCACGGTAGCCGGCAACCCTGCTGGCCCACGTGGTCGCAGCTAAGCACCTGTTTGCTAAATATACGCGGCGCAATCAGCAACGCATCTGCTGCAATAGATTATTACGCAATAACTACATGGTAATGAACTGTCGCGCTCCTGCGCATCTGGTCGCGGACTGGTTATGATTTTATGGCGACTGCACTACCAACTTTAGAGAAACAAGCTTTATTAATAAGAACTTCCCGCCAGCGCGGTAGGTTTGTCATAGATTACTTTTGATGATCAATAAATACGTCTTCATGATATGTTGGACATCACTTTATGATGAAAATATGCTGCCTAAGGAGTGTTCTGAATGACTTCACTAAACCATGTGAACTCACGTAAACCATGTGAAGCAAGATAAAGACATCCATGACGAACAATACCTCAGATGGGATTTGAACTGGAGTTGCAGAACGCTAGTTAAAATATCGATAGTGCTATCGATAGTATCGATATTGTGGAATTAATCACTACTATCGATACTATTGTTTCGCAGCAATATATTGGTCTTCAATAGTATCGATACTATCGCTAATATCGATACAATCGATGGGCTATCTACCTATAGACTATCGATGGACTATCGAGTGGCAACTCTAATTTGAACTGATAACCTTGTACGTACCGGGCGGGTTTGATGGTTTGCGTTGTTAAGTTACATTAGTATAAGAATATTGCTCGCGACTATGCCGCGCACGCGTGAATTTTTACGGGATACAAAGTATACCTATCTGCGTGACAAAATTAATCTAGTAATCTAGATGACTAATGTCAAGGTGATCTGGCGTGATTGATGACGAAATTTTGGCATTTAAAATAATTAAGGTTTAGGATTTCCAAAATACGTGAGAAATATGTTAGAAAATATCTAAGAGTTGGTTAACCAATTAATTCTTCTTAAGATGTAGAAACTTTATGTGATTTTTTTAGAACAGTTTTTTAAAGATGCATTTTATAAACAGAAGCATACTAGTAATAAACAAGAGCTAAAATTATTTTCGAAGAGAAGATTGTAATATAGGTAATATTTTTGTTTTCTTAGCCGTTGTTTCGTTATTGGATTCTTATAAATACAACGAATTGTGGTAGTAATAATTGTTCTCGTTACTAAATGTTAACTTTAAAAACATTTTAAGAAGGTGTTTATTTTAGTTATTTATTTTATTTGGAATTTGATGAAGCTTTGTTTACATCAAAGCTTCATAACAATAGTAAATGTCCTATTACAGATAACCTTTTTCAAAATAAAAAGTGAAACTTTGTGAGAAGTATTGAATTTTCTATTTCTATAAAAAGAGAGTTACAAACGGTGCTGCGATACTGGCAGATTTTCCTGTAGCGATGTGTTTTTGTTTGAGACTTCGAAGAATAAGTAGTAAAAATAACCAGTAAAAAATAAATAGCTAGGCAAAATTTGTACGAACAGAAAAATTGTTAGGTGGCGTTTTAATTTAGTAATTTACTCGTTGCAAACATTATTAAATACAACTATGTCGGTGGTCTACTATGATCGTGACTAAACCGCTCCGAACTAGTTATTATAACATCGGACTTGTTATTAAGTGATTTCTTTTATTGTTAACTCCGTAATATCTCAATTACCACTAGTTGTCAGAAGCTCGGCAGATGTGGGCCTTGAACATTTTAATATTATACCATTATTGTAATTATTGTTGTTATTATCTAAGGCTCAACATAATTGCTTTATTTGCGAACTGACTTTGTTTGCTTTTAGCAAATCGGTTTTAAGTATTTTTTTCAGTTTTAAGGCTCACCTTGCCAGCTTAAAATAGAAATGAACCATCCCTTCTTGTATTAAGGGGACTAATAGAGCTTCATAAGCTATGTGCTACCCCAAATTGATTTATTTTATTGCTAATGAACAAAACGATTTCTCAAAAAACTAGAACATATTACCTTAGTAAATTACCTCTGGTTTTTACTGAATCACAGCTAATTTTTCATTTAGTTGTTTATAAAGTCGATTTGTCGCTAACTCCAAAAGCCGACGCTTTTAGTAATAGTGTACAATACAAAATAATGCCAGAATGAAATGCAGTTAACAGTGATTCAATAAATACCAGAGGTAATTTGCTAAGGTACTACTAAAGTAATTAAATTCGGGATTTATACCATGTAGGTACCTTATTTATTATGAGTTTCCGATATTTCGGCACTGTTGCAAGTGCCATTATCACGGGAGAACTCCCGTGAGTCGAGTAGGATATCTTTGCTAGATATACCTAATTGACGATTAGGTAAGTATGCCAAAGTTATCCTACTCGAGAGGCAGGCCCAGCGGTTGACATAATATTATAAGTATGTCACATAATATTATATGTCAACTACTGCGATATTATGTAGGATGCCAATGATGATGATTATGATAAAAGGGCATCAAATAACTGCAAAATTGTCAAAACACCATAATTTTGCTAATCATACTAACATTATTAATGCGAAAGTTTGGATGGATGTTTATTATTAATGACGTCAAAACGGCTCAACAAATCTAATTGAAATTGGGCATGAAGGTACTTAGATTATAGACAGGAATAGCAAATATTTTTATTCCGGAAAAAAGTATGGTTTCCGTGGGTTTGTTTCTCCGCGCGTTCAAAGTCGCGGGTGTAAAAAGAGGAATCCAATGTGAATATAATCCTGTCCGTTTTAAAGAAGATTGCCGTGCTGTTCATTGTTATCCATCGGTACTCAATCTTCATAATAATATAAAAACCGTTAACTCATCTACAATTTAGGTAATATTTTTAAATCGGCGTATATGAGTATTTATTTGTATTCGCATTCATTTGGTCGGCACGTGTCTCTAATTGCGGGCCCGCATCCACTGATTGGCTCCGGCACAGTACCGTTACACTTTCTAACACCCTAACGCAATTATTAACTGTTTTAAGAACACTTAAACTTATTACTAATCGGGCCTTGGCTTTCAGGAAGGTTTTCATTTATTCAGTCTGCTGCATTCGAATCCACGCATTAGGTTGATCTAGCTACTACCTATACATTCTCAATTTACCTAGTTGTTACTTAACCATTACCACCTTCCATGGATGGCATGTCAATACCAATTTGAACTTTCGGCATTAACTGGACTATTATAAAACTAGTATTATAACCTTCCGTGAAACATAATTGTAAATTCTAAAGCCTTGTCGTACTAAGCGTTACAATGTAAGCGTGTACGCGCAATACACTTCGAATAATGCTAAAGATACCTACTAAAATTAAAATTAAAATTCACAAATATAAGAAATGTATTCTACGAAAAGCGTGAAATGAACCATCGATTTTGAATCTCAGCCTGACAGATATCGTTTGTAGTTTGCCAATTTTACTTTACTTTCCTTTGAGGTGGATTATACAACGTGTTTCTTTTGATATCCCATAACTCTAGAGTATTAAACAGACCATGGTAAAGAATCAAATTGCATATGAATTATTTTTCAATTATTATTATTTTTTTGTTTAATTTTTTCATACAACATAATTCTAAAAAGTCACGACTGTTTATGTAAAACACCCTTACCTTGTTATGAATGAACTTTTGAATGAAAACGATTTACTCGTACCTACTTATCAATGAAACACCCACACACGTCAATGTTTTTACAAGTTACGCTCTCCCACTACTTTACTACTACACTTTAGTGTAAGTTTGCCAACATCTCGCAAAACTTCTAGGGTGTTTTATATTATTTTACCTATAGAACATAACCTTAGAGTTATGGGATATCAAAAGGAACACGTATTTATTTTTTGTGTTATGTGGTATCTGCGCGAAGATAGAATAGCACCACTCCTTATTTTATTGGTGTTGTAATAAACGACCTTTGGATTACCGTCAAAAGCAGATGGGCAGCAGCGTTCTCTCTCCACTGTTTAAGTAATGTAAGTACGATCGACAACTTACCCACCTGCAAACGTAGACAGTATTTTGGACAGATCATGTTTTAGCTTTGACCGCTTAATATAGGAAAAGAGGTAGTAAAAGCAGAGCAGCCAGCTTCTAAGGGCAAATACTGAATAAGTATACTTGTAACTGTCAATCATGTGAAACCAAAAATGTTAATGAATTTATTCTGATACTGTCCAATGTGTATTCAGACCGATGGATATTCTGCTGGCGTACACCTATCTGAATAACAAAAACTATGCTAATTCTTGAAATTAGCAACCCAAACAATTAAAAATATCTATTAACTTTTTACATATATTTTAAAAGTTTTATAGGTTAGTAAAAAGGTGCTACGTAGGTATACCTATCGAAGAATCTTATACTGATACCATACACAGGCGTGAAACGGCAATAAAATATCTAATTAAAAACACCTTTTGTCGTTTTATTAAAATTGTGTGTAAAATTTATCCAACTTATTTAATTATGATTATTTTATTAGGAAGTAGCGTATTCGTGTAAAGGTGCGGTGCCAGCCCAGGTGGTCCGGCGCCTGCGTACGCGCAGCCTACGTGGAAGTGTCGCCCGAGCTCATCAATTTTGACACTGATCTTTGAACTGCATTCCATTTATTGTTTACTGTTTCTTAACGACTTAAACAGAAGAAACCATATGTGGAAATGTTTAAAGTGACCCGACGTGTGTAAAAAGAGCTGTTCTTACAAAGTGTCTCAATTGTTGCATGGGTTGCATCTCATTTGTTATTTGTGTGTAGCAGGGGTGGCTGCCTTAAATGTAATAGCCCTTAACCTCAACCTACTGATGACTAGGAAAACTAAGGAGTACTGCTAAGAGAAGAAGGGCAGCATCGTATTTTCTGCATCAAATTGTGTTTGCTAACCCGTTTGTCAACAAAATTAATTTCTCATTTTGGATAAGCTTATGTCCAGCAGTGAACTGTTATGGGCTAATGATGAATTGTTATTCATGATTCAACTTTAAAAAAAAGGGTTTTGATGTAAGAACTACTGAAATTACTGTTCTGTGTACCTGGATTAGTCCTTCAGTTCCCAAAAGGGACTTTAGTCCCTTTTTTTATACGAGTATGACTAATTAGCTTTTGGGAATTGAGGGATTAGTACTTAAATGATAGTAAAAAGTAACAGCCTATAATCATCCCTGTAGGGAAAAGGCCTCCATAATTGAATTCACCACAGCAATGATAGGTGCTGGCATAGTAACCACGCTTGCCAAATGCGGGTTGGTGATCACAAACCCGAGCAATGGTCGAAAATTCGAAAGTTTTTGTTGCCCGACCCGGGGATCGAACCCATGACCCCTAGATCTTGGCCCGGTTTTCAAAACACTAGCTAGACCAACGGGGCGTTAAACTTAAATGATACATTTATTTAAAAAGAACTGATTTAAGTTGACCATACCCCACACTGGCCCGATCACGCCCGCTAGTATGGGCCCCGGTGCGAGCGAGCCTGAGGCTTCGCTTCGCGAAGCCTCACCCTCGGCCGCACCGGCGTACCGCTAGCGTGGCGGACCTAGGCTGAGCGCCTTCAGCGCTCGCCACACTCTGCCCGGTTTAACTGATTATAGCCTTCCATATGAGGTTTCAGTGATAGGTCTGTCAAAAAAAAAAAATTGACCATACCAGGAGATTTGTAGCATTACGAGTTTGTTAATGAAAAGTAACTAACTAAATCTCCTGAATGAAAATGAAATAATGTAGTCGTAATTCCTGCATTATTTGAAATCGTCTATAACATTTAAATTTGTTCGTCCCTAAAAATAAACACGGCAATGTAGCGATGCGGTTTAACAAAATGCGCCTTCGCTAAATACGTTTTATGCGCCCGCGCGGCTGCTTGCATTTCTCGCGACCGCATAGAGACATAATGGCGCTGCGGTCGCCACTCGTAAACTCCACACCTTTTCTTCGCAAACTATTGTATTGTCTAGTTTTATAGGGTATAAAGTTTCACTTTCCGAAATAAAAGCTGTTAGTGAAGAGCAGTTTATTGTAACAAAGAAGCGGTGTCATGTATTTGAGTATACTTTACTGAAGCATATAGTTTTATGTTTGAAGCTTGCGAATTGCATTGAAGAAAAACATGTAAATGACATGCATGCATACTCTCTAAGTTACATTATTAGGTCTTGTTAATTTGGCAAGGTTGAGATACGTTAAATTATTCAGTAAATTAATTTTGTTTCTATATACCTATTAGTGGTTTTGTAAAATTTACCTGAGGTTCCTCGATTCAATAAGAAATCCGTAATGACTTCATTTTGAGATTTATAAGTTTTAAGTGCTTGCTTAAGTTTGAGCATGCTCAAAGCAGTCTAAGCCAACAAACACTCGCTCTGATCTCACATGAAGACTTTCCACCCAGTACTTACGGTATCTGGAAAAGGCTTTCCTAATTACTTGGGGTGTGTTTTGTTTGGCGCTATCGCGTGTAACGAGCCGCAAATGGGTCGCCGGCGATCGCGCGATCATGCGGGCCGCCCGCCCCTCGCGCCGCGCGTCAAAGGCCTTTGTACGCGAGGGAGGAGACCTTAGTCATGGGATGAGCGGGTAATACACGGAGAGCGACCAGATTTATATGTAGATTTTTTAGACCTTTGATACGGTACTTCTAGATAGGTTAAACCCGTTACACCATATTGATTTATTGGCGCTTTAAGAGGTAAAAGAGAACATAAAAGACCTCTGGTGCCAACCAATGTCTGTTCCCTGCCATTAGCCAATCCGTATATTGAGCATGCCATTGCTAAGGTGAAATCCATGTCACAAACAAAAAACTTTTGTCATAGCAGTGTATTGACGTGGACTGCTGATGATGGACTGTTTCACATGCTAGGTTACATGTTTGTTATTCTTACCTACTTAAAGATACTTTTCACATGTGGCCTCCTCTTGTATGCTGGAAATTGTCATCAACTAATTTTAAGTTTAAGTAATTGAGGTACAAAACGATGCTTATGAGCTTCAAATTCACTTCCATTTCCATAGTCTGCGTTAAAAAACATTCTTTTGTTCCGTAGTAAATTACTGAAAATTTTTAAGGGAAATACTCGTAATTTAGTTGTAAGCAGATAATTTTGCAAAACACTTCCATTAATTCATAAGGGTCTATAGGACACCTATATGTATAGTCACGGTTTAGTCACCACTTACCTCCAAGTGATTTTTACGATTCCCGTTCGCCGTACTGTTGCTGCTTGGAAAAATAAAAAATGCAACTTGTACGGTTTGTATTGTATTCCTTTTATGTTGGTTCGTTCCGCTTTCGGCCAACACTGTGGCCGCGCCCTGAACAGATAAGCTCGGCAGCGCTAGCGGAATCTCGCGTCTATCCTTGCTAATGAGTTTATCTCATACGTGAGCAATTAGCCCGTTAAATCTGGCACAAGGATTCGCTGTGAAGTTAGATGCTCGGTTACAGCGCTTTGTTTCCCTCACAACATATTGGATGTTTTCGTCTAGATATCTGTCTGTCGAAATGTTTGACAAATTTTCCTCTCGACGCCTGAAGGACGTGGGTCCTGTGCAACCTTAATACTGATATAACTATGACACTGTGGATTGACAAGTTAATACACGTAAAAAAAGTAAACGGTAAAAAAAAATATTTAAAAGCTAAAGTTCTAAAATAGTTATCGTTTACATGGAAAATAATACTTCCTTTCAAACAAATTTTGTAGTTAACTTGTGAAGCTTAGTTATTTATCCGATAATATCTATTAGCTTTTTCAAATTACGAAATCCGCATAGTTGTGAAACTATTTTGAGAGGCGTGGTTATCTTAAATTAAATACAAACAAACAATTTTTAAATTGTTTTTTAAAATTTTCTAAACACTACATTTGAATTTCACGAATAAGTATTGCAAATGTTAAAATTCGCGAACTACCTAGCAACTAAATATGGTGAGCCAAACAATGCCTGGCTTATCGTACAGTTAGGTATGAATTTCATTGCCTCCCATCAAACTGTTTTACAAAGCAACGTGACCTGGCTAATTACCCTAGATAACTATGTAATTGTACCTAAACTGGAATTACCATAGTCGTAAACGGTGTCATTGGCTGGTGGGAGGGGAAAATCGATTTCCCCTCTATGTAAAGCGCTAGTAGGCATTATGTTGGCTGTAAATTGTTGTATGTAAATACTAAAATGGAAATACTGTTGTCTCTAGGAAAACCATAACTATGACGTTTTTTGTACGATGTGTTCACATGTAAGTACCATGCTTAAAATATATCAGAAGGAAACTTGCATATTTTGACATACATAATTTTACTACAACTTTTTTCTTTGTTTCTCTGGACGGCAAAATCAGAGACAAAAGATCTCCGATATGCCAAAACTGAAGAATAGATAGATTATTGGGCCCGGCCATAAGGCTAGCCTAATCAGAAGATGGCTGATTTGAAAATAATGTAACCTCTAAGTAATGTATACAATAATTAAGGACGGTTCAAACCTTGTCTTTTTTTAGAGTTAAAAAAAAAGGTTTTTTTTAGTAAAGTAGGTATATTTTTAAAACGGTTTCCTCATTTAGGTACGGAAGTCTTGCGAGAGATAAACTCTCAATAGCAAGATATTTAATTCTTATACTCGATGTCGCCGTGTGCTGCCGGTTTACAAAAATGAAACTGGCACCGACCACCACCCATTTTTCTTCCTATGGGTGTCAAAAAAGATGACTCAAGGAGTTAAAAGAAAAACGTTAGCGTATTTTTCTTCCTATTCGCCAAACTGCAATCTCCAACCAGCGAGACCCGAGTGGCTTATTTCCTGCGTGGGACGACAAGCGGGTCACTATGTTTAAAGTAGTCTTCTAAACCCTAAGACCCTAAAATACACAGGGTGTAGGGATATGTTAAATATGTTTGCGAAGCGACACGGACTGTCCCTGTGCGTCGCAGTGCATGCGTATGATTATGCAGAGTAACAATAATGCAAATGACACGGACGCAATATGGCCCAAATCGCTCCCTTATCTAACCGCATCGGCACGCGACGCTTTACTCAATTGTTATTTTAAACTGTTCCGATGGGTTTAATTAAGGGAAGAGTTTTAATTTGTGGTCGTGAGTCCTAACATATTGGCCACTTGACATTTTTTTTGTATCGGGTAATTAATGCACATCTTTATTAAAGTTTTGATACAAATAATCATTGCATTGTTCAGTATAGTCACTATAGTCGCTTCCTCATTAATAAGCGCATTGATTAATGCTGCAGGTTATATTTTAAATTATGATTGTATGTACCTACATTTGAATATAGTAGTTGCATAATCTTTTATTTTGCCTTTGTGTTTTGTGTTAAATTTTTACCTTTTGCAAATGTCCCCTAGTAGTAAAATACCTTGTTATTCATACACATGTGATGCAAATAAATGTTTGAATTTTGAATTTTGAATTTGAAATTAACTCGAGCTCTAACTATTAGTTTAAACATTCATGCAACAGACTTGAAGACAGAGCAAAGCTACAAACTATATCAAACGCAATGTTTGTAGGCAGCTAACCACGAACTTAACTTTAACTTTATCACCTGTTCCTCTAGAGTTGCATATTCTTTGTGTTGGGTCACCTAATCTCACTTATGTATAGATTGTTGGATCAATAAATAAGTTTCATTTAACATACGAACAATATAATGTAAAACTGTAAAATAAATGTATACCTACTTATTAAAGACCAAACCATTTTTTAATAATTGATTGAAATGCAACTTGCTACTTATACGGGCATTTAATTCACAACAATATCCAAATAAATACGTATTTAAAAGAAGCACTTGAGATCTATCGTTCAATTTGCTTGTTTAATCCGGCACTGCATGGAGAAACATGGAGACAGGGATCTTGTAAGCATGAACTAACTTACTAACTTCATCAAACACGCAATGTTTGCAGGCAGCCGACCGCAGTTGGGCCTTGACAGTTCAAGAAGCACCACGGGGTCCTCGCTCCTGATTTACGTTCCCGAAACCGCAGCGATTGAATGTGCCTTTGTTGCAACAACTTTTATTGAATAATAAAATTTCTCTTCGTAAAATTGAACGGTTTTATAGGTCATAATTCGCTTTTAATGTGCGCGTTTAGGTACGAATTTGCGCTGTCTATTATTATTGATACCTCGAAGCGAGTTGTAAAGCTCGTAAATCATGGTGTTTTAAAGTTTTATTTTGTTGATGTTCTATAGCTTTAAAATATTAATCTATTAAATTACCTTTTTTAATAAAAATGTAAATTCAGATGTTGTTCTTTCCCAAAGAAGCTTTAAGACAGAACTTGTTTCACGGACCCCGTAGACGGAGTGAACGGGATCCTCATAATTTGTAGTAAGCCTATACATTTTAGTTATTCAAATCGATTTTGTCATTGGACTACCTATTTTATAATTGTGTTCTACTATGGTTACATAATATGGTTACACAAAATATATTACAAACGCATATACTATACAACTAAACGAACTATTTAATATTTGAAACTTGGTTAGACTAGAAGCTTTAAAATTAGCTAACCGATAAACAGTATTTTGATGCATGTGATCTTCAAACAAACAAATGTAAAAGCGAACAATTTAGTTAGTGGCGTGATGATAAAAATGGTAAAACACATTCGTGCCAAAGATACCATCTTAGGGTGAAAAGCGAACATAGAGATAATTACTCGATGAATAATAATGAGTTAGTAAGTGTGAATCACCAAATATATTTAAATTGTTATCAATTAAAAGCAATATAATAGCGATTTGAGTCGCGTAGGTCGGGCCATATGGCGCGCGCACGGGTGCCGTGCTGTCGGGCCACGAAGTAGGCTGTAATGTATAGAACTATTGCAAATGCATTGAGGTAATGGTTTGAATTGTACCGTTTAGTCTAGTGGCTCCCGCTTTAGACTACAAAGACAGTTGCGGCTTTGAATTCGGTACCAAATAGTTGATACTTTTATAACTTAAGGGATAAGTAAAACTCTTATCTGAATTATTTTATGGCCTTTACAAACATAAGATTCTGAATCTGAATAAACTCAACTTACTTGTCAAAATAAAAATGAGATAATTTTTCAGACAGACACATCCTTTTACAGGGTCTCAGGGATATTTGCTCTATTATTACGGATTAACTGTATTCATTCTTATAGAGTTGTTAGTGTGTGAATACACTATTTTCAATTCGATCACTGCGATTACCCGCTGTTACAATGGCCGTACAGTTCATGTAAATTTGTCGGGCTCAATTGAAGTTAATAGGTACGTCGGAGGGTGAGTACCGCAGCTGACGCGAGGTGTGAGGGAATGCGGCCCTCCCTCGCACTCGACGACGGAGGACAATTGATGGTCAAATAAAAAACGCTTGCTGATAGCTCAGGGCGGGAGGGCTTTGTGCTCGTATTGCTATAGCGATCTCTAAAGTTAAACTGCAACTCCTTTGTTTGTGTTTAAAAATTGAATTATTTATCGTCTTTGTTTGTGCTTTGAAAATGGACTTTGGACTAAAACTTATAATTATTTTTACAAACAACAATAACATCGCTGTTTTAGTCAGATGCCTTACTCTGCAACACGAAGCTCGTATTTACGGATATATCTGTCACTTTCAGATACCTTAAGACATCGGTAGGTATGAGTGATAGAGACGGATAGATTCGAATATACGGACAATGTGTTACAAGGTAAGGCCTCAGACCCCATGATCATGGTCTAAGAAACCGATCGAAACGTCTACGAGGCAACTAAAGAAGAAAATCGCATTTAATTGCCTTCGAACAATGTAAATGACGTAAATTTTAACGAAATTTGTAAAAAATATTATATATTTGAATCTTAGATATCATACAAAATACGTACAAATTAATCATATTTATCAGTTTTACCAATTATTTTAATGTGAAATAAATTATTTTTTCCATTACCTATGTACTTTAAAACTAATGTTACGGAGAAAGTTTGAAGTTGTAGTATTGTGTCAAGTTTTCTGTATCAAAAAAGTAATTGGGCCTTTTTGAAATGGCCCTAAACTCAAGACTTCTTTATGAATACGGTTCCACAATTATTTAAGTATGACTGTTTAGTAAAAGTATTGAGAATTGACTCGAGAGTATTTTATAATAGAGACAACAAATGTGTGTTTTTAAGGGTATTACAAAAGCGAAATCTTTAGGTTATTGTCTTAATAGTAAACCCCGAGTAATTTAATGGTATGATTACCATGGAATTGGGTAGGATTCATTCCGATAATTGATAAATTATGATTTGATACTGACATTGAACCTCATCTTTTTCGACAGTTGTAATAAGTATTACTGAAACGTAAGGACTTGGTGTAGCTCATCAAAAGAATACCTCTTGTCTTCTTCAGGTGTCGTGAGAGGCGACTGAAGAAGGACTGCCATAAAAATAAGGGCACCAGCCAGAGTCCTTTCTTCACCAAACTGTGATCCTCAACTCGCCTCCTAACATGGCGATTATAGCAAAACTCTCTTTTTGATTTGATTTTGGTGATGATGATGAAGGTTTTAATAGATCATATTTTATTAACTACTAATGTAGGTAATTTTAAAACAAACTTTTGGTAAATTACACTTACAAGTTATATTACGTTTTAACTTAGTGGAACTTAAAAAAATTGGCTGCTTGATTTTTTCATAGTTTGTAAACACTTGCTATATAGTTAATGACAGTTAAAATGACCCAAAATACGGCACACGACATCTATTTTGCTTTAGTAGGATTACCGACCCTCTTCGGAAGCACCCCTACCTACTTAATGTGTGCTTAGAGATTACGATTCCTCATGAATGTTAAACAAATAGCTATCTAATGATATAGGAGCACAGATAATAATAGGTAGAAGATAGGTTCAGTGATTTAGATTATCATGATTAAAAATTAAAAAATTTAAGCTTGTCCTGGCACAGTGATAGAGCACATGGTTCCTCAAAGTGGTGGTGTTTGACTTTCAGCATAACGTATATATAAATTGTACTTATTAAAAAAAACTGAAAACTAACGTAATACATTTCTTTTTATAAGCAGATTTTTACCGCAGTGAATAGTAGGTACTTGACATTAAATAAATACATTACGTTAACTATGTCACACACTCCGTAGACTCTACAGGGTAATGTGTGGATTGTTTTTTCAAATCAAGTAAAATAATTTATTTGTGATACACAGGTAAATAGTAAATAGGTACAAAAAAAAAGACGTATTGCACTCGGAGATTGCCGCGGTAAAGCTATTGCTGATGATAGATGGAAAAACTAAAAAGTATCACCGCTGTGCCGGTCGGAGTGGGGGGTGTTAGGTTATTTTCGTTACGGAATTTCTGGATTCGGTCTCCACGCTCAAGGCCCGCGATAGAAGCTATGCAATAGCTTAATAAGTATAAAGAGAGCGCTGTGATGAAGGTTTTATTGATTATTTAATGTACTTATTCAAATATGCTACTTACTTGTTGTTGTGGCTTTTCAGTTAAATAATATGTTTTAGTTCTTTTATACACATTGTAGGTATACAGGATGAAACTTTAACCACCTTCAAAATTTTAATATGTCAATCTACAAGACATGAAACAAATGACATATTTTTTCTTTTAGTATATAAGTAGACCAGTACAAAAAAGTCAAGATAAAGCACTTAGAAAATGTCAGCCAAAAATCTAAAATGTTTGATAACATGGCCGTCTAGCAACACTTTTTTACGCGATGCGCATTGCATTCGTTCATTACGATACTATTCATAAGTTTTTGATTTTCCCTTTATATCTTAACAGGCCTAGGACCGTAAAAATGTAAACCATTTATGCGAAAAAAAATTACGGTTGAAAACTTGATTTTCTTTTCTTACTTCATAAATGGGCTCTAAATACGTTACCTACTCAACACCTATAAAATTTTTGGAAAAAGGGTAAAATTTTATTCTGTATATTCATATACAAATAATGTTTATAAAATATGTGCGTAGTATGCAGAGCATCAGGCACGTGGTTGCGACAGCTGTGGAGATTGGGATCTGTTTCGGGACCTCACCTAGGCACCGGCCATTATCAATAATCGAACCCACGTTGCTAACATCCATAAAGCTGTGAGTCTGGCTAGTGAGATCTTTATGGATTTTTAGTATATAGAAACAAAACATCCTGAAAATGTAAGTAATATTGAAACATACAATATCAAATGTAAGACATAAAGAATAAAGGTATGTAACCTTTTTACAGCTATCTCTAGGTATAATTAATTATGAAATTATCGATTACACATACAAACTTTCACTAACCATCTTTAGTAAAGAATGATTTACAATTTACTTGAAAACTTTTTTATTTCCTTTTCAAGGTTTAAACCTATTTCCATACTTCCGGATTCGGCCAGTGACCATGGTCGGTGAAATCCGATCGAAACGTCAAGCAAAATTTTAATAATAAAGTAGGTACATATGATCACGTTTAATTTCCTGTTAATTCATTAAATAATTATGCAACGTGAAAATTTTAAAGTATCTCCATACTTCATATTGTATTATAAATGTGTTCATCAGCAAATAAAATAAGGTATATTCGAGTTTAAATCCCGTTATCTTTTTAAATAATTAAGCAACGCGATAGTTCCAAAGTAGTTGTTACTGATAGACAGACAGTTACTAAATAATAAACCTTTTTAACTTATGATAATACTTATAAACCCTGGTTATGTTTTTGTGCTAGCAGCACTGTTATGCTTCGTTTAAGTAATTATAACATGGCTATTTACACACACAATATGTCATACATTTAAAATTGGCCGTATTATAATATGTATGTATATAGGTTCGGCTTAAACCTTGTTTATTTTTGTAGAAACACTGCAAATGTTTTTTTAAACCTTTTTTCTAATAGAGTTTCAAGTTCATTGATCTGTCCATTTGGCTGATATTCCAATTTTGAATTTTTTCTTGTTTATTTGTGCCAGTGTTCATAATTTTATTCATTGCAGTTTGCTCACGACATAAAAATAATAAGAATCATTTTAAGAAGTAATTATTGCAATCGATTAATATAGGTACTATTTTAAAATATAAGTACTTATTTATGGGATATCAGAAGTATATTTAATGAATACCTACACAGTATCCTTTGAAACTTTTGACAGAAATAAATCATAAATTTATTTGGGCATTTAAGTAGAATAGAATGGTGTCTTGTATGAAGGTTTTATAATGAAATAAATAAATTGCGCCAAAAATTCTACAGATTATAAATATTTTCGTTCGTCTTTCACCTCAGATAATAAATTACCTTTACCTGTGTGTTTCATCGTTTAGGAGTGTAGTTAGGGAAAACTCATTTATTCTTTATTTTGTGAGAAGTAGCAATAATAAAGTAAGTACCTGTCTGAATTATATCTTAAAACTACTTTGAAAGGACAGCAATATTTTTGTTTCTGTTTAGCACTATTCTTAGATGTCGTCAAATATAAATGCTCTGACATATTCAATGCAAGATGTTAATCTTTATTGCATTTTAATATTATTTTCATTGGTTTTCAAGATAGCACGATGTTGCTATTGATACTATCGATACAATGATCTAGGATAATAAATTAGAAGAAATTTCTAGATTTAATTCTTAATGCGTGTGAACGCAGGTGCGGCCTCACCTGCCGGCTTGACGCGTAGAATCTCAATCCTTGCTATATCCTAGCCAGTTCCAGTTCCTATAGAAAAATAGTCTACTATTAGATAAACACTTTAAATCATTTTTTAAATGCTTCTATAATCATCTCCTATAAGGTTCGCTTAAAAAATGAATTGATTCTATGGAGTTCTAAGGTGCGTATAGTAAGTAATCTTAGCGTAGGTATCGTATATTTAGTAGTAAGGAAGTTCGAAGATAGGCAGTTGAATATTTGTTTGCCCCTATTATTAAATATAGGTAGGTCAGTTTCAAAGTTATGGAAATTATTTTAATCGTAATAATTTACGCGAAACAGTACGCACGCACCAAATTTTTGTTGTTTTTGATAGTTAAATTCTACACATTGTTTAAACATATTGAAAATTGAGTTTATTAATATCGACTGTATCTTCTCTCTAGTCCCAAACTATATCGCAATTAGAAATCTCAATCGTGAAAATTTTACTTAATTAGGTACAATTATTTGTATGCAAGACACATTAGCGGATTTTACTTAAGCTACTGAGTAAAATAGTAGGAAAAACAAAACCATAAAACCGTTTTAGATACCAGAAACGATTCTTAACAATGTTGAACAGTTTTTAGTTGCAGTGCAAATGGTTTTAATTTTATTTTTTTATTTACGAACTCGTATAACTAAAGTTGAACCACCATCATGCATAATTGTACGAGATCAACACGTACGATTCTAACGAAACAAATTGCAGTTTTATTTACATACGCCAAAGTCAGAGGCAATCACATTAGCAGTTACACCTGTCTAGAGGTCCTACTATGCAACTCGATGCCCGTTACTACCGATCTATACGAGTATGTCGCTGTGACATAATTATCTTTATACTTGCGCATGACTCATGAGTAAAAGAGACAGATAGAGTCGAATGTGCGGACATTGAATTGCTGAGTAAGACCTCTAATGTATTGAACTGTCGTCCACATCGCTAGGCGTAGTGACTCGTGATCTGACTCGATTAGGACTTCGCCAGGTTTGTTAGCCGTCGAGGCACTTGATTAATTCAATAACTTTTTTTTCTTGCGTTTCACGCTTTGCGGGCAAATTTTATAACACTTAACTTTTGTAGAAGGATAGAGAATCCTTCAATTGCTAGGTTTTGTTTTTTCTGAAAAGTTTCGCGTTAAAATAACTTCTTACGTTTAAATTTGTGGCAAGACCTCAGAAAACGTTGCACTGAGCCTAATAAAAAGCATTTATCCATCCTTTAGTAGTCCTGTGCTGGACTTAGACTTCTCCAAATGAAAGATCTAGCCATAGGTAATCGCTACGCTGCAGGCGGGTTGGTGATCAGAAACCCGAGCAACGTTTGAAATATAGGATTTAAAACTATCTTGTTGCATTTTAAACACTTAAAACTACACGGGGTTTACTGCAACCGAATGAAATTATTTAAAGGTAAAATATAATAATTTACCTTCCCGACGTTTCGACCCGATTGCTGGAAAATTTGAAACTTTTGTTGCCCGACACGGAAACCTAACCTGGGTCCCCAAGATCTTGACCCGGTATTCAAGATCAAGACCCCGAACGTCGGGGCGTTTCTGGAAGTACCTATATTTCATAAAATACAAATAACAGCTAAAGAAAATCGATATGTTGGTATGTAGGTACCCGCGTGAAACTAAAGAAGTTATAGAACAACCCTATTTCGGCAGAAAATATGGTTGGAAATCAATGAAGTTCGCAAACCATTTTATATTGCGTCGACAGGAACATAACTGACGACAATAATAAGATTCGGTAGTTTTCGTGTTCGAATCGAAAATGCAAAGTTCTATTCCGTAAAATCCGTAAATAAATAATGTTCATGTGAATTCAAGAAAGCAGTAGCACTAGAAATAAATAATAGCTTGGACTCTACTAGCGAAATGATTACAAAGGCAACGCTGTGGCGTTGTTTTTTCAGTGACTTATGTGCTACTTACGTAGGTAAAGTCTGTTTTTAGGGTTCCGTACCCAAAGGGTAAAAACGGGAGCCTATTACTAAGACTTTGCTGTCTGTCCGTTGTATTTTTCCTTTAAGTAATAAAAGAATAAAGAAAATAAAATAAGTGTTAAAGGGAGACTCCTATACAAAAAACGCCGCTTTTTGCCTATTTTTGCTTGATATCAATAAATGGTAACAGGTAGGCACTACATTAACTAAATTGATGTAGGTACGTCTACTGTTATTTACCTAGCCAATGGTACGGAACCCTACGTGCGCGAGTCCGACTCACACTTGTTTTTTTCTATAGTCATATGTATATGTAAAAACAGTCGCAGACGCGTAATTGACTAAAAACGTTTGATAAGTAAATTATCTTTGTTAAAATATTGTAACTAACTAAACCCTGTCGACGGAACCGAAGTGTTTACCTACCATTTTAAATTTACGTTTTCCACCACCTTAGCCCTTAAATGCTTGTGGTGCGGCGCGTCCAAGTGCGCTTAGCTTTAGTGCCTGCTTCCGTAGATAAGTCCCACGATAATGGCCCACTAAAATGTGCGTTAAATGTTTATTTTCATACATTTTCTAATGTCCAATTTTACGAGCAGGCTGTGCGAGCAGCCACCTTACTTTGTTTGACACGTTGTTTGTACACACACCTACAAATGAGGTAGGTATATGCAATGGCCATTACCTATATCTACTACTTATTACATATCCATACGATGTGGGGTGGTAGCTGTATATTAACTAAGTTATGATATTATTCAAACCAATGCATGTTTTCCAAACTGTCATTGAATAGGCAGTAATTTAGAATGTGTGTGTTTTGTGTTTGAGATTTTCAGTCTTGTATCTCGGTAGAAAATTTATTGCCTTCAATTTTTTCTTTTTTTAGCGTAACTAGTTTAACATAGGTACATGAATTCAAAATACTAAGAATTAAATGGTTCTTGTACCATCATTAATCTTTTCAAACTGACATGTGATTAGATCACAACTACTTACCTAGATTAATATGTTTTGCGTCGAGACAAAAGTTTAATAATAAGGATAATCTATATTATTAAGCTTTTTTTATATTTACTTAAACATTTTACCAATCTTCATAATAGCTAGTTTTGTTTCATAATAAAAAATAAAGCGATTGTAAACAAAAATTTAAAAATAATCAAAACAATTTAACTGACAAAAAAACAAAAGGTTCACAACAAAAGGTCACCTTATTGTTTGCTTTTCAAACTGAACTCGTAAAGAGCAGTTATAATTGCTACGGATTATGAGAACTTTCGTATTAATTACCCCCCAAATGAGCGGCGCATTCGTCGCTATTCTTTAAAACAACATAAAGGGTGGAGCACACTCGAACGCTATTGTTTTTCGGCTATAAATCTAATTCTGTGCGTAATAATTATATCGTTTAGTGTGTGACAGTCGCATGATTATGCAAATGTCGGTGGCTCGCGGGTGGGAACGGGACGGGAGTCGGGACAATATTGTGACGCTACGGGACGCCACTCCACTATCCGGAGGGCGCTACTGTTATTAGTTTTGGTTTTACGATTGTTGAAATTAATTTAAAACCTAAATGAGTTTTGTTGGTGAGAATTTTGTTGCTCTTGAGCCGCACAGTACAAACATTTGTGTGCATGAACATGTCTGTTTTTACTGGTCTGGGTGTTTTCTATGTATTATAAGTATGTATTTACAAAAAAAAAAGTATATAAGTAAGTTTATCGGTTGTCTAGTACCCCATACGACAGGGTACTTAATAGTACCTTAATTTGGGACTAGATGGCTCAGTGTGGCCCAGTGAGGCATGTCTTAAATATTTTATTAAGAATGGGATCGCTGGTAAATATCTTTGTTTGCTAACGAACTAAACGAACTGTATGGCGCTGATTTAAAATTTTGTTCTGCGATTGATTGATGATAAAGTTATCATGCGAAATATTTAATTAAATTTAATTCCTTTCACAAGATATTGTTAGGACCAAAACCTCCACTAGTTACTGCTATGGTAGTGCAGTAGGTTTACTTGGATAAATAAAACAGAACTTTTCCATTTCTGGAATATCGAAAACAATAGTTTGAGTGCGAAACATGTATCCATCCATTCTACCATTTTTAAGCTAGTGTTGCCATTGCAAGCATATTTTTTTTAGTGCGGTGCTTTCTTACAAAAGACAGTACACAAGCTTTTGCAATCATTAAAGCTTATGAAAAAATATAAGCTTGATACTCATTTTAAGGAAGAAGAAAGGGAGCCGGAAGCGTTCACGATTAATTTGCTTCACGCAAGAAACAATAACAAGGAGGTCTAATAGGCCCGTAGGTCTCTTTAGGCACAATTGAACTGCAATCCAAAGGTATTCGGCGATTGTGCGTATTGTTCGCGCACAAAGACACTCCAATGTGAGAAACTGTTGCGTTCGCGCATGTGGGAATGTGGGCTCTTGGGGAACACCGATACTTTTGATATTATATATTAGAATTGATTATTTGCAAATATGAATGTATTCTCTTAGCAATTTAATTAACGGAGTTTAGTCAGTTTGTGTTGTGGCCGTGTAGTAATAGGGGTTAAAGTATGAAATTGCCGATTATTTTCCCACTTTCTATTTTGTTTATAGCTCTTAAGTATAGTCATATTATTGCGTAATTCTTTTTGTATTGTATCAAAAACTAAATAAAGTACCTTTTGACTAAAAAAAAAATGCAATACTAGTGCCTATTACTTCAAAGGAAGTCGTTGAAAAGACCCCTTACAATGTGTCAGCTGACCTTCTTGCTTCAATTAAGTATATTTGTATTATATTCTTTGATTTTCAGAAATTTAAATACTATAATGCGTAGCTTTATAACCATCTAACTTTCACCTTTAATTGCATCGAAAACGGTTCAGGCGTTTTTAAAAAAATCTAAAAAATTGTTAGTATGGAAAAATTACTTTTCTCGATTTCGTCCATACAAAACGGCAATTTCATACTTTAACCCCTAATATTAATACTACCTACTAAAACAATGTGGATACCATCATATAGGTACATTGTTCTGAACTTAAAAGTAAGTAGGTAACTATTAAAACACTTGTGGTTGTGGCACGGGAACAGTGAAGTTACCACAAACACCCAGACCTAGAAATCTATCTATATATATAAAAATGAATCCCTATTTCCCTTGGTCATCGCATCACGCGTGAACGGCTGGACCGGTTTCGCTAATTCTTTTTTATTTTGTTTTTTATTGTTAGAGAATGTTCTTATGGAAGAAAAAAATAAGAAAATTTAACCTTATCGCTTTCGACAATTTAAACTTTTTTAATGTATGGTGTTTGACATAACATTGACAGCCGATCAGCCGAACGACGCCCAATGCTGGGCATAGGCCTCCCCCAAGGATCTCCACAACGATCGGTCCTGTGCTGTCCGCATCCAGCGGCTTCCCACGACCTTGACCAGATCGTCGGTCCACCTTGTAGGGGGCCTGCCCACGGAACGTCGTCCGGTAGGTTACATAGTGGTAACATAGTGGTCAACAACTTCGAGTGCAATGTTCCCAACGTTAACTGGAGCGGGTGCAACATGGGCATTTAACATGATTTTCGTCTTGTCCATGTTCATCCTAAGACCCACTCTTTGAGAAGCATTACCGAGATCTTCGAGCATAATGTACAGGGCTTCTAAGGTCTCAGCCATAAGAACTACATCATCGGCAAATCGCAGGTGTGTTAGGTATTCGCCATTGATGTTGATGCCGCGTCCTTTCCAGTTCAGAAGCTTGAAAATATCCTCCAACGCAGCTGTGAACAGTTTCGGAGAAATAACGTCTCCCTGTCTCACGCCTCGCTGTAGTTGGATCGGATTAGAGCTCTGGTTCTGTAATGAATGAATATATATGTTGATTTGGCACTTCGAAAAAAAGTTTACAAAAAAATAATTAGGAACAATGAATGTGCCAAAAAGGCCCCCACTCAGCATTAGTCGCAACAGCCTAAGGCGTACTGCGACGCTGATTTTCAGTGGATAATCGGACCGACATGGTGGCGTTTTGGTATAATTACTTTAGCACCTCGATGTACCTGTAGTCTATTTGGCACTTTTGGAAAGACTGCAGCACTGCCCAGGTCTCAATCGAATCAAAGGCTTTCTCATAGTCCACGAACGCTAAGCAAAGTTGCAAGTTATACTCTTCGGTCTTCTGCATAACTTGCCGCAGCGTATGAATGTGGTCTATGGTACTATAGCCTTTTCGGAACCCGGCTTGTTCGGGAGGTTGGAAGTCGTCGAACCTGCGAGTGAGACGATTCGTAATGACTCTCGAAAACAACTTATAGATATGGCTCAGAAGCGAGATGGGTCTGTAGTTCTTCAAGAGAGTTTTGTCACCCTTCTTGAAGAACAGCATCACATCACCTCTGCCCCATGCCTTTGGCGTTTTGCCCTCGAGGATGACAGAATTAAAGAGCTTCTGGAGGACTTTAAGTATCGGCTTACCGCCCGCTCTAAGGAGCTCTGATGTGATTCCGTCATCACCCGCCGCCTTGTTGTTTTTAAGTTGCTTGAGAGCCATTCTAATCTCGCACAGGCTGACGTCCGGGATATCTTGGCTTGGCTCTAGGGTCTTTAGCCTTGCTTTCAACAGGTGTTATCGTGGAATATAACTGTCCATATAAACTCTCAATCTCCCTCAGGATTTCAGGTGTTGACGCAATGATGCTACCTGTCTCAGTTTTCAGCCTCGTCAGTTGGCTTTGCCCAATAGACAGATCTCTGGCGAACACTTTGGAGCCTTTGTTCAGGAACATTGACAGAATGCGTGCTTAAAGTGGTTAAAGTTAAGTAGAAAGTGGTTAAAATTTCATCCTGTATAGGCACTTTATAGATATCAAGTAATTTTTTCAGGATCTAAACCATGATACCATAAATTTTAATATGTAGGTACCTAGACTTTGACGATACTGACACTGTTCACGCACTAAGCTATTTCCTGATAGTGATGGTAGGGACTCTAACATCTGCTGAATTGCATCTAATTATTCAAGTTATTTTTGGAGTTATATATAATATAGAAAAGTAAACAAAAATTCTTGTAACATTTAAAATTGTTTTGATGTAATAAAACATTTAACAGTAATCCTAATTACCAGCATTTTCTTTGAAAGCGTCTCGTAAAGTTGTATAGCAGACCTATGATAAAATCTCCGCTATAAACTAGCTCCTAATCATCGAATTTTACTAGTGCCGAATATGAATTCAATAACAAAGTATTAAAATAACATTTGAGCAGTCAATTAGGCGGCAACGTATCGTCCATCGCGATATCGGATGGTGGTCCATTGTGGGCCGGCGCCCCGCGGCTCGCGCCACTCGCCGGCGACAAAGCAATGTTATAAATGTTGCCTTTATACCGCTTCGCTGACCATTCAAGAGCATCAGTTTTGTGGGAAGCTATACACTCGAAAAACAACAGATTTTTAGGAAGCTACGTTTTTTAACCATTGTAAACTCTTATCTATGAACTTTTGCAATTTTTAGGTTTTAGGTCAGTTAGACTCGTGTGTCATGTTTTAGTCAGCTTAAAATAAAAAGAAACCCATTCTCGTTCTGTGGGATTCGTAAGGGGCGAATTAAGGATTACTACCAGGTGTAGACGGGCATTCTTCTCTACTATTGCATTGGCCAAACTGTCTTCGCGAATCAGTCTACCAACCGTGACGATTATGGCAAGACCCGTTTTATAGAGGCCTATGCCCAATAGGACAACTGATGATATTCACCAAATTCTGGCCATTGATAAAGTTATTCAACAAAAATTTATTTACTACCTAATGGCTATCACATTAATACAATCAGAAAGGTTTCCTTAAAAAGACAATATCTGCTACTGAGCGGAGTTGCAATCAATATACCACTATCGCAATAAATTCCCAACCCTTGAGTTTGGTCCTAAAAAAGTCATTAACTACTCGGGTACTAAATCATAACAACAGCGCACCTTATCAGCTAGATATCATCTGTAATGGCGACAAAGAAGAATAGCGAAGTATTATCCCGCGGCGACCTCCTGAATTGTTCCTTCACACTGTTCGTCAAAGAGCTGAGTCTCAGATCGAGAGATAAGTGCGTTCTCACCTCCCCGCGGTCACACTCGCGAAAGGGTTCGCAATAATTGCAACAATCAATTGGAGGAGCAATCGAGCAATTTGTATGGTGTATGTGCGGGTTGTCACCCGGCGATGCTATCGAAGCGGTCGGCGCCTCGGGGAGCCGGCCGCGGGAACTTATAGCAAGGGTTGTTTTCTCACACCTCAAGTCCCTCATTTGCGTGATTAAATTCGCAAGTGATTTTTCAACAGGTGTCAGATTAGAACCGCAAATGGTTACTTCCTTTTTTTATAAAACACTCAATTTAAAACAATAAGGTTTTATATAACAGATGAAACATTGATAATATCAGAAATCATGAAGTTTAGAGAAAAGTAATTTAATTTACAGCGTCATTAAATCAAAGGTGCTTCACAGATAATCTCAAAGTTAAGTGGCACACCAAGAATTCCAAGCAAAACCATAAGTTACCTCAAAGTCCATAATAAGACATAAACATCACCTCGTTGCAATATGTCACTGGCAACAAAGCGCTGCGGTAACGGTCCGCATCATTTGTCTGCTAGCCCCGTAATTTATGGTCTTCAGCCGAAGATCGAGGACAAAAACGGAGCTGTTGTTAAATATTTGCCTTGAGACATGAGGGGACGATAATTCGAGGCTATTATGACGTCATTTCACGCCCTTTGTGAGGTCGTCACGCCGTGTCATCTGCTCCTCGAGACGCCTGCCTCTACTATCTCCCGATTACATCTATTGTGATTTTTTTAGAGCGCGCTAGGATGTGCCACCGACGATGATTTTGTCCCGTTCGCTTGTTCGCTCGACTTCGATATAAAAACACTCTTCGAGCTGCCCTATTGTCTCGTGGCCCTTTTACGAGCTCCGTTTTGTACTGTTATTGTTTGCGGTCGATAAACATCTCGCCACTAGGTAGGTAAGGATCATCATCACTTTTACCAGTGGCTCCTTTTAATAAACCCATCAGGTCGATTACAGGTAAACTAAACAACATGGATTTATTCAATAAAGATGTTTACAAATTAACAAGAGACTTGCGATCGAGTGTTTTTCCGACGTTTCGTCAAGATCCGAAACTTGTAGAAGCTATTGACAAACTGTTTAATACTAATCATCTAAAGTTAACTGATGCTACAGAAAATGGCAAAATTTTACTACCAGAAAGGAAACTGCAATTTCATGAAGTCCAAGAATTGTTAAAGTTGTCCCTAAATGGTATCAACCATAATATTATACAATTTAATATTACTTAATATAGATACTTTTTTAACTTTTTTATTTACTCTTTGGATTAAAAATTGAATGTTAACATTTCACAGCCACTAATAGAGTGCCCAATACCTTACAAAATAATAATAATAATATTAAGAAGATAGCCATAAAAAAGATAGAAGACCTGTTGGCTGGAATTAACCAAAGCGCAGAAGCTGGAGAGAACCCGAAACTGATTATAAGAAATCAAAAACTGTGGAGTAACTGTATTTTCGATATGGACAAGTAAACACTTCTTATTTATTAAAATACGAAAAAAGGTGGTTCTCCGTGTAGGAATTGCTTTTGTTTTAAATTAAAAACATTAACGAAGCTCTGCTGTCTCACAACAGCGTTAAGCCTAGAAGAAATTCGTCGACACAAACAATGTCTTGGTAGCTCAATTGGTTAGAACAGGTGCCCGGTGAGCGGAAATTAGTAGATTTAAGTCCCACCTAAGACAGTCGAGACTTTTTTTCAAATAACTGTAACATTTTAAAAAAAGCTTTGTAACGTTATTCTTTTGCTACATTTCATTATTATAACAAAGATTGGAAACCTATGTAGAGTCACACTGAAATCAATTGACGACGCGAAAAAAACGACAGTATGCTATTCAAGCAATGAAGACAAAACGAGATTCAATACGATAGTATTTGTTTTAACAAAAGTACACGAATTGATGTTGAAAAACTTAACTGTCACTAGAAGGTAAAAGTTTCTTAAAGTTCTAGATGTACCTAAATATTTTGTTGTACTTACACCTGCCGAATTTAACACATTTCAAATGTTCCAGAGAGGTCTTCTACCAAAATGTGTCTCGTCTCCGTAACCAGGCCAACCTGGATGTGGCAGTTCGAGACGTTTGTTGCTTGTTAGAGACACCTCCATGGAGTCTGGGTATAGTTGCTACCTCGAAGGGCTTAGTGGCTGGTCCTCTGACGATGCACCATCGGAACGGATCTGTTCTGGACTGTTTAGCTTCCGGCGGTTAGTGTTCCTAGCATAACGTTGTTTTTAGATAATGTGTTAATTGAGACGGTAGATACAGGTGTGATAGGTTTTATGAAACAAACTGCTCCGTAAACTATACACCTTAAGAGGGTATGGTGGTGCTGACAAAGTTAAAAGCTGATTTAATGACAGTAGTCCAATTAAAATTGACAAAAGCACTTTTTGATTTATATTATGAAATACTTAAGTGGGGTGTTGTGCTTCAAATAGAATAGCATCTCCTCTACACTTCATATGAGTGTCGTAAGAAGCGACTAACGGAGTAAGAACAGAAAAAGATGGACAGCAGTATCTTCTCTCTACCATTGGCCGTGCTTTTTGAACCACCTGGAAAACGATACGACCACGTTATTCGACCATTATGTATAACGTCATGGCAGTGTTATTTATTTTCTGATTTAAAATATTTTTTGAAAAATTAAATTTTGATTCAGACTTTTAATTTTGTAACACGCTGTGACGAGCACAGACGTATCATTTTGCTGCGGCGGGGTCTCGGTTGAATGGATTTTACACAGCTACATCTGTGCGCGTCACAGCGTGTTTCAAATTAAATAGCTGAAAAAATATTTAAAATTTTTATCGAAAAAAATCGGTAAAAAAATGAAAATAACACTGCCAAGCTGTTATACATAATGGTTACTTAACGTGGGCTTCGTTATAAAGGTAGTTAAAAGGAAATACAACGGCCGTTTTTCCATACAAACGTAGTCCCCTGTTTCCTCCTTGGATAATGCCAGTAGAGCAATAATTTTTATTATAAAAATCTATGGCCACTATTAGTATGTTTTTATGTTTACTGTTTTTTCATAAATTAATTAATAAAAAAGATATGAGCCCTCAAAAATCGAAAAAATTCGCCAGGTTTTCCGCTGTGTTCAAACATCCAGAAAACAAATTTGGCTAAATTTTAGAAAAAAAGGAAAACTAACGAACACGGCCAAAGCCTTTCTTTAACTTTTAATGAAAAAAGTATTTAAATCGGTCCAGTTTTGGAAAAGTAATCGGGGGACTACGAAACGTTGATTTGGTGTGTTTTTAGTAGGTATTTTCGGTCCAAGAAGCAGTTGTCTCTATCACACTCTGCGGTGAATGCGTTTGGCACTGCGCGACAGCAATAGATTTTACAAATACCTATTTTTCAATTCACTCGCCCGTAGTGTTTCCTCTTAAAAATGCACCGTGTAAGTATAAAATTATTAGAGGCTGAGGATGACTTTTTGAGTGACCAGATGGAGTATGATTAAAACCATGTAGTATTTAATTACATAATCACAGTAACCTATTATTATAATTTACTTGTTACTTGAATGTGTATTGTAGGAGTACTAGTCCCTCAAGACATAGAAGGAATCAAAGAATTCAAGTCATCAGCAAAATATATTTTGCTTGTAGAGAAAGATGCAATATTCCAAAAACTTTTAGATGAGGGCGCTTTGGTTAGATTGGGACCAGTTATTATAATTACGGTAAGTTAAAAATTGTACCTATTCCTAGGTACCTTCATGATATGCAGAAAGCTGTGCATCGGTCATCGAAAAAAAGTTGACGATACCAAAGGGGCTATAAGTTATACACATTTTTGTTACATCATAACTTAAATGATAGATAACGATTTTTTATTCTTGTGGTATTATTACAAATTTTTTAAAATAATATTAAAATTCAAGATGGGCCAAGTATTTGATGCTTTGGCAAATATGGTCGCTTTAATCAATATTCATCTTCTAAAAAGGAATGCTATGTTATGTTATATTAAACACATTCACCTGATTTGTGGTAAGTATTATATAAACTGAAATGCCGCGAGTATGATTCAGTCGGTACAGTGAAGTGGTCGCGTATATAATTATTATTATTCGGTGACTGGCGCATTTGTATATGACTCCATTTTAGATAGATTACATTCAATAAATATTTATGCTAAATCATTTTAGGGTAAAGGATACCCAGACGTATGCACAAGACAGTTGCTCTGTCGCCTATCCATAGAACTGAAATTACGAGCCTTGGCGTTGGTAGACGCTGATCCTCACGGCTACGAGATATTCTTAACCTACAAATACGGATCTTTGGTGAGTGCTGATAATAAATACCTTATAAGCTGTTTGACCTATTCGCCGCCATAGAATTGGATTTGATTTTCGATGGACTCATCGTTGAAAATTTATATGGGTTCGTTAATAACCAAAGACATCAATACTCTTAAGAGGAAATACAAGGGCCGCTTTTCAATACAAACGTAGTCCCCTGTTTCCTCCCTGGATAAAGCCAGTAGAGCAATAATTTTTATTACAAAAATCTATGGCCACTATTAGCATGTTTCTATGTTTTCTGTTTTTTCATAAATTAATTAATAAAAAAGATATGAGCCCTTCCGCTTTGCTCAAACATCCAGAAAACAAATTTGGCTAAATTATAGAAAAAAAGGAAAACATACGAACATGGCCAAAACCTTTCTTTAATTTTTAATGAAAAAAGTATTTAAATCGGTCTAGTTTTAAAAAAGTAATCAGGGGACTACGAAACGTTGATTTGGTGTGTTTTTAGTAAGTATTTTCGGTCCAAGAAGCAGTTGTCTCTATCACACTCTGCGGTGAAGACGTTTGGCACTGCGCGACAGCAATAGATTTTACAAATACCTATTTTTCAATTCTCACGCCCGTAGTGTTTCCTCTTAATAGGTACAGTTAAACATACAATGCATAGATAATTTCTATTTTCCGGTTTTATGCAACATTTTACAATAATTTAAGAACATGTATAGAGACTAATGACATGTAAAGATGCTCCCTCACCGGGAGCATTCGCGTGTAATGTAACATTACAGATGCGACTTTGAGCATTACATTACAATAATACCTCCCTGACTGACGAGCATTCGTGTGTAATGTAACATAAAGCCGGGTCACATGCAACGCTCTTACTGCCGTCCATACGTAGAATTCGTGTTACATTACACGGTGGATTACATTACACGTTACACTCGTCTGGACCCGGCTTTACAGATGCGACTTTGAGCATTACATTACAATACTACCTCCCTGACCGACGAGCGTTCGCGTGTAATGTAACATTTAGTTAAATTTGCGAGCATTCTGATCTAGTTTCCATAATGTCAGACGAAGCGGTCATTGTGCTGAGTGCGGCAACATCAATAGTAAATCGATGCCAGTATCACCACGTGTTGAGATAATTTGGAAATATTTTTTCTTAGTATGTGACGATTACCCAGTGATATTACACATTGTATCATATCATTACACAAGGTGCGCATTGTAATGCTCGGTTCTTCTCCTTCACTGATGTAAACACATTTTGTATCATTAAAAAGTGCGCATTGTAACGCTCGGTTCTCCTCCTTCACTTATGTAATGCTCGAGTTTGCAACGTTACATTACACGCGAATGCTCCCGGTGAGGGAGCACCTTTATGTAACATATATATACACACAATTTCGAACATAAACTCACACGGAGCCACAACTTACAAACACACACAGATATACACATCAATCATTGAAACTGAATATGCACAGACAAGTCACATGAGTAAATCAATAAGTTTAGAAAACTTATTGAACTTGTCCGTGTTTAGTTCCAATAACCCAAAAAAATTACACGTTTGCCTAATTTTTGGATGTCCTGTATTTATTGCATGTCGTGGCAGGTTGTAGCTAAAACAACACTGTGATCATTTTAAGTAAGTATAAATTAATTAGTGTACTCTAACATAATCCAGTGTATGTTTTGTAAGTTGGCTTATTATTGAAAATAAAGTATACGTTTTCAATTTACATACATTGCTTTAAAATAATGATTTTATTACCAGGCTCAGTCCCACCTTTCTTCATCTCTCGCCTGCGCCAACCTGGCTTTGTTGGGCGGGCGGCATCACGACATCATGACGCTGGCCCATGGCGAAGCTCGACTACCACTCACCGACCTTGACAGACGAAAACTGAACTCTTTGCTGAAGAGGCCGTATTTAGACAATGCTGTGGGTAAGTTTATAAAAAAATACTGTTATATTTTCTGGGCGATGGGTGTTCATTCTTTCGTGTCGTAAAGATTTACGATAGATTACCTAGTTATGTAAGGAGATTACCTACTTAGTCATTTACCTAATGTCCTCAAATATTATATTAAATAAACGTTAAATTATTTCTCTTTTAGACTCAGCAGAAAGGGTAAAAATCAAATTAATATATGTTTCTCAGGTTTTCGATTAAAGCAAGAACTATCCGCTATGCTGTCTCATGGTGTTAAAGCGGAAACAGAAGCGTTGGCGCCCAACGCGGCGGCGTTATGCGATGCTTACTTACCTTCCAAAATAATACAAGGCGATTACCTTGGGTAACAAGTATAAGTGTTAATAGGTTACCTATTTTTAGTAAATAAATACAAATGTGAAATGAATCAAACACCATGTTTTCTAAAATCTTTTTCACAAAATTACTGACAAAATCGTGGAATAAGTCACCAATTTTAAATATGGGTATGATAACAGGGCCGGATATGAGGCAAATTTAGAAATGCCTCAATAGAATCGCAATTGCATCGCAGTCGTATATTTTGACATTACTACCATAATAAATCTGTCAAAATATACAATTGAAATGCAATTGCGTTTCTATTGAGCCATTTGTAAATTAGCGGAATTGGGGCCCAGAATGATAATTGACGATGATTGTAGCTGCTTTTTTTATTTGATATCGACTCAAAATTCAAAATTAGTGTCTTATTTTACGTTTTTCGGCGGTAAATTTTGGTGGAAATTGTTTTACATTCTAATTTTAAGAAGCCTGTCAACCCTAGTTTTTTAACTTTCGGGGTGGTTCTTTTTCAAAGTGTAATTTAAATTTAAAATAAAAAGCAACCTTGAGGTATTTATCAGACGAAAAAATTCGGTGAATCTGTTAGAAAATTAAACATAAAATTCAATTTTGAACTTCTACTGCCCTCTAGTGTCAGTAAGTAAAAGTAAACTCAGTAGAAATTGAAAGCAAGCTTTTTATTCACCCTCACCAGGGGTGCTTTTATTTTGCACGATAATTAAGTGTTCTACCGTCTAACTCTAGAGGGCGCTTCACCTCAGTGCCGCATTCCAAACAGCGCCATCTATTGACAGGATTTTAAAACTCTATTTTAAAACGAGTTGGTCAAGTTCAAGTTGACAATGTCATTCATCAATACAATGTAATGAGTGGCTGAGTTGAAAGAGTTTCCTAAATTATCCAGTTAAATTATCGAAATGGAAATTAATGATGATCTTAATAGCGAGAAGAAGTATATGAATAAAGCTAAGTCTTGTAATAGCGGTCCTTCTGCCGCGACTAAACTGAAAAGCGAAGGTGTGAAGCGGAAATCTTTGTACGTCAACGACGCGGTTCGATCCCTGGATTTAGCACTAGGAAGATTGAAAAAAAGCAAACTAGTAAACGGAGAATTGAGCACGAGTTCTCAAACAAATTCTGATTCCACGAAGCAGGGTACTATCGATATGTTTATGGATGCAAGTCGGAGTTTTGGCTTCAAGAAAAGCCTGGAGAACGTGTCCCTCATGTCCATGAACTTTTCCCATTACGAGCTGATGCGTAATCTGTCCGAATCTAACTGCAACTCTGATGGCGCCTTCAGCGGTACCACCAACGACAAATTCATGAGCCCAACAGACTTGTCCGTGAAGGATGAACATTTGGAGAGGTACTTTCGCAGCATCGATATGTGGAGCAGAAAAGGCAAAGTCGGTGGGCCGAGCAAAGTCCAATTCGAACTGCCCGACAAGTAGTGTTTGCACATTTTAATAAAACTTCAGGATGAACGATTATGTAAATTTCAAAATTTTATTTATTCAAAGAAACTTTACAATAATAACAGAATAATCTCAGAATTTACAAATGAAACGTACCGATCTATACAACACTGTAACTCTTAAACGAGACGATAAGATTTATAACACTGATTAACAATAGGTAACGTAGAATTTAGATGCTTTTTCTAGGGCCATCGAAGAGCGCGACATTGAATACAATGATTCTAAACCATTATAATCTGTCAAACACTTACATGCTGTGGACTTTATGAAAATAACATAGGCATAGAAACGATATCAACATAAGCTATAGATTTTCAAGTAAAATATTTTCAACTTTATTTTTGTAGAAATAATAAAAAGAAATGGTAATTAAAGAATTGCGTATTTCATGTGTTAGCTGAAATGTTTAGAATATTGTGTTCTCTGTCGCGCGAATCACCAATCTAACCGCTAAGGGAGCCATCCGCGGCACTCTAAAGTTACTAAGGCGGATACTACACTGCACTGAGACTGCACTCGACGCACAGATACATGTCAACTATCATTAATTACTTTAACAACCAAATATTGCTATCAGTAGTGTCCAAGAAAGAACAGATATCGTAAAGTTTGTAAAGCTGCTGATGATCCACTCTGGACACAAACAGGTTTTATGATAAACACATTACAGCGAAGATAATATGACTAGAATATTTCTGTGTAGCAAGAGTTAATTGTTTCAAAGTACGTTGTTTTTTCTGAGTTTCCGATATACCGGCGCTGTTGCAAGCGCTATGATCACGAAAGAACTGAAACGGAAACTCATTAACAACAAGGTGCCTACATGATAGAAACCCCGAAGCAATTAACTCTTATCATAGTTAACATAAAAGTTTAAGCGATGTATAGTACTTTAAAAGTATTTTATGTAAACTGTTTTTCATTATTTTGTCATAAGTAAATCTTTTGATTCGATTGGTCGAGTACAGTCTAGATTAATTTGCAGGGATCCTAAGATCACAGCATTACTGATTCACATTTATACCACATCCATTGAACTTGGACAAACTAGGACGAGAATCTAAATATATTTATTACAGTTTTTTGAGGAATTTACAGATAAATTAACATTACGTAGCTGATCGAGTTGGAATATGAAATAATTGACATAGTTCATCACAAATAGTTCCTACTTTCCTGCTTCAAGAATAAGACGATGTTCGAAAGCTTTCGCTATAATGGAAGACTAAAGGACTGTTTACGGAATGAAGATAGGAGAGAAGCGGCGTGCAAACAATTTAATAGAACCATCGTCGTGCTAATTTAATAACAACCCGGTATCTTTAAAAACACTATACACGATTTTTTAAATTTTGTTTAATTGGTGTTATCCGCTGAAAATTTCACATTAAGAAATTTCACTTAAGTTAAAAGAATTCTTAATTTAAGTTCTAGCTTTCGCCTTGCACATTGCCTTTAGCGTTAGCGTAGGCGCAGGCGCAGGCACCGGGGTGCGCGGCGGGCGCGGCGGCCCACTAGCGAGTCGTATTATTGTATAACTAGAGAACAATCGCTAAAGAAATCAATACATACAACATGATGTAAAATTTAAAGCACCCGGTTCCGAACTCTCTCGTAATTTATCTAACTATAAAATCTCATATGTTGTGTGATGTACACGTAGCCCGTATTATATTGTCTATGTTTGTTTCATAACTCCTGGAGAACAAAGCAATATTATTACATTTACAATGGAAGAATTTCAAATTATCTAAATTAACGTTAATTAATCTTAATATTAATTAATTTAATAATTACAACGAATTCGATTTTACTAGGCCCTACGTAATTTCAGATGGAGATATTAATAATTATCCCATATAATTTAATAATCCAATATCGTTAAAATTATGCAATAGAAGAATCACAGCATCCTTAGACCATAACGGCAATTGAAATTAATCTCATCGACGTATCGTAGGTATTAATTAGTACAATGATTGTAAAATTTAGACCAAATTGGCAGTCTTCACAAACATGGAATGTGCGATATGCGTCTATGCAGGTATTCGATAACACTTAACAAATATCGGCGAACGTTTATCTCTATACAACAACAATGAATTATCTAGTTACAGTTCGGTGAAATCAACAACAATGGGTAACCCGCACTAGCCCAAGCCTCACTGCATCCACACCATCCGTGCCAGAGCCTGACTAATCGGTCAGCTCTTGACTATGGTTGAGTTTCAGTTTTAGTGTTTTCCCGATAATATTGCATGCAAATCGACGCAGTAGCCCTCCACCTTTGACTTGATACAAGTCAAATATTTATTATGTTCAAAAGTTCCAACGAGAGATTTAAGTTTTCAATTTTAATAATACAGACTAATTCGGTGACTGCCTACACTTCGCTGAAATATCTATCAGAAAGGCAAATTTTCTAGCTCAATTAAAAACTATTTTGTACAAGCTTATCACTCAAAATATATCGGTTTTGAGTTCTACAGTGAAAATAATATTCACCGACTACAAGTAAGTATTTAGATAATTAGGTAGGTATTCGTTTATATGAGATTTTCAAAATTAATAAATATTGTTAGCATTGATTTCACCCATGGTTGGCTTTTGAATTGCTCAACATTAATAGTAATCAACCGTATCATAAGATCGATATGAATGTCTAAATTTAGGTTGTATAGGGATGTCATTATGTAAATTCTTACGCCTAGGAAGAATAGTAAATGTGATGTGATGGAGCAAAAGCAGCTAAGGTTAGGGGATGATCAAGGTCACTTCATTTCTAATTATTATAAGTCACTATAAAATGAGTTTCTTTCGATCAATTTACATTAATACGATAAGGATATTTTTTATCTACAAGGTCATAATAGGTAGGTATTCTCAACATCACTATAATTTTATTAAACTTAACGTGTTGAAATGTCTATAGTCGAACAAAACATCTTCTATTTTTCAACGGCCCAGTAAATGTCCCTAAATGATAAGCTCCTCATTATGTATTAGATAAGTATCAACAAGAACTTAATTTCGATGCCACTATTTACGTCTTTCAAGAATAATATACTCGTACATTGAAATTAGCTTATTTTTTTACTTTAATTCACTTGATATCATATTGCATACCTTTTTAAGAAGGTAAAAAAGCTTGGTATATTAAAGGTGGCAGTAGAAAACATTAGTAGAAGCCTAAGTGACAAGCTCGAAGTACTATGAATAATAATTAGTATGATCACAACGTCATCGATCGAGATTTACCCAGGTTTAACCGATCACGAGGCTCGAGCGCCTTTGGATGACCAGAGTCATACCATTTATAATTTATTCCCTATCTAGGCTTGACTTAGAAGTAGAAGACACAGTATGATAGTTTAGCCGAAGAGTGCTGAAGCGAAGTTTTATGGATCGGATGAGGAAGTATTCAATTTAAATAACTATTCTAGACGAAGTGTCCAATGCTCCACTTCAATAAAACATTTGGTTTCTAAACTTAGTTATACAACTGTTATTTTATCAACGAATTTGGTGCTTTGAACGTTGAAAATAATATGGGCTATACTAACCGAGTCTACAATAAACTGAGAACTTTGAGTCAGAGCATGTATTGAGACAGAGCATGAGACAATACCGTATTCCATTGCTGCCAATCTCGCTTGTATTCATTACAAAATGAACCTAATTAACTTCTATTGCTAAGTATCATCATAGTCATGCGTCGTAACAGAACGGACTCTTATTATCATCATAAGTTACGATCCTTAATCTAGTCACATTAACCTCGCACGCGCCACTCGCGTCTTTTGAGCTGAGGCGTCGATCTAAACGAGGGGAACACATCGTATTAAAGCACTATCTCATGTACATATTTACACATACAGTTCCTGCACTTCACAAGTACGCGTGCCACTTGGCTACTGTGAATTTGTCACTTGTATAAATCCTAATTTTTTAACTATATGATACAAGTAACTTACCCCAAGTTCACGCGTGTTTGGGATTTGCAAGAAGTGTTAGCAAGATAACAGGGGGATCTAGTGAGGTGCTTGTTTATTGCTCGTTGCTCTATCTATCCGGAGGGGGCAGCTTGGTGTCTTCAGGGTCTAGGGACAGGCACTCGCGTAGATAGTCCTCCATGGATCGGTACACGTGCTCGATGACTCCTTTCAGGTCGTGGCCTTCGTCAGCGTATGCCTAGAATTCAATAAAATATTTATTTAGATTCATCATTCACGATTATATTTGTCTGCGCCCAAAATAACATGTTTATTTTTTTTGAAAAAGTGCCTGGCGCAAATAAATTATCTAACTTTAAGAAAAGGCCCGTGAATGCAGTTCTTGGGAAACTACTAAGTATAAATCTTCACTCCTCGAGTCACTTGGGGGCTAAAAATTGAAATAATTTTATCTCTTTATATAATTGCGATACAACTGATTTGATTGGTCATTAGATTGCTGCGTACAACCGTAGACGAAAGGCTCTTAGGTAGTAACCACGAACTGAAAGACGCAGTTTAGGTAGGCCCTCCTGTTACATTGGCAAATTGGCAGACCTTGTTAAATCGACAGAAAGTATTTGGATGCCAACGGCCAAGATTATCTCGTGGTAGCGTTCTATTATTTGTATCGTATTGTAACATGCAAGCACTACGTAGATATCTGCTACGGCTAATTTAACTATCGTTTGATTTATCCTTGAATGATAATCTGGTAACAGATTTCCAAGCTAATCTGGTATCAGGTTTCAAAGCCTAGTATAGGTCTATGACGTGACTTGTTTTTCCGACTTCCATCTTGCGACAGAAGCTGGTAGGTACCAACGGTTTAATGTAACCTTCCGAAGCACGACTATAGTCCCCCGCCCATTCTATTATATCCGACTGGGATTCGAACCTACCATGTGTAGTAGGCGAGTCACTGCATTACAACAGAGTCGCTACCATCTGGACCCTAAAAGAACTAAAAAAACTGTTCATCAGCGTGAGAATGTAACACTTACTTGGTACCGAAATAGTACGCCAGCGTCTGTAAGGGATCTTGCCAACTGCAATGCATGCGGGTATGGCGCACTCATGTCGGCCATGCCGTGTATCAAGTACAGAGCATGAGGCGGCACGTGGTGAGCTCGTTGTGACGCGTCTGCTTCCACGTAGCCTTTGTAGTTCACTGTCGGCTGGCCTAGTATGCGTTCCGTGAATGCTGCATCTGGAAATGTAATTGCTTAATTTAAATATCAGAATCCATTTTTTTATCAATGAGTATCAAACAGTTTTCAGGTTTTTCATGTAAATACTTATATTTATCATATTTATCAGTAAAATCGGTTTTATTTCTGCAAAAAGGCCTCAGGAGTCCCGTTTATCGGCATGGTAAGACACTTTTCATCAGTGGGACATTTGCTCACGTATTTACGGAACTTTCTATTGTTATAACTATCTAGGAAGGTACGTAGCCTTCCTAGATAGTTATAACAATAGAAAGTTTTGCAGTGGTCTGTTTAAATAACACGGTAAGTGTATTTGCCGTTTGGTGTCGGCACACAATTGCGATAGCATCACCCTCTCTGTTCTTATGGGAGTAAGAAAAAGACTAAAAGAGTATCGCCAGTAGAAGACGGGCAGCATCTCTTTTCCATTTGGTCAAACTGCGATTGCCAACTGGCCCACCAAGCGCGACAATTATGACGAAATTCTCCTAATGATAGATGCAAGCTGACGATTAAGAGTATTTGTGGAGTAAGCGCCTAAATTAACACATGACAAGTAACCTACATTTATCAAATGTTAAGATACGATAACCTCCCTGAGGCCCTATTACGCAACAGGATGCCTGTATATTTCGATGGATATATATGTCTCTGACACATCCTCTAACGGCCAGTTCCAACAACCTATCTATCTTCAGTCTTAGAATATCAGAGATAGAAAACAACTTCTGACTTTGTTTCTCTGGACGGCAAAATCAGAGATAGAAACTGTTTCCTATCTCCGATATGTCAAAACTAGCGATAGATAGATTATTGGAACCGGTCGTAAAATGAGTAAGAGAGACAGATGGAGTCAAAGTTTCCGTTATTGTATTTGCGGAGTAAGGCCCTGACTTTGGATCAATCGTTTTGGTTAGTAAAGATTGCACTTACTATAATAAAGCCAATCAGTGATTGGCGATACCGCTATCCCACACTTGAGTGTGGACTGCTGCGAGCCCAGCAGCATCGCTGTGACGTAGCCGCCATAGCCCCAGCCCCACACCGCCACTCGGGTCACGTCCAAAAACTTGAACGTCTCTAATAAATATCTGAAACAATTTATTGTTTTTAGAACTCAAGTTCTATGTACTCTTCCATACTTAAATAGGATTACTAACTGATCTTAAGTTAACAGAACTTGTCTAAAAGTCTACTAATACAGTATTATATTATCTGTGCAATACTACCCGTATGAGTAGGTCTTATGGCGAGTTTTCTAACTGCCTAACTAGTAGTCGGAATCGTTTGATTGGATTGGTATTAAACATGTATTAAAATGATGTAGTGAACTCATTGCACCTTTAAGTGTAGGAAAATTTTCTATGATTTATGTTGCTTAGGAGTTAAATTTTAGATAATTAGGTACGAAATATTTTGTCACTATATTGTACAGCAATTGAATGATCCAGGACATGAAAAAAGAGCCCTGGTTTGATTAATGGATCTGCTTACTACTATATTTCAAAGGTGTACTTATGAGTCTTATCTATAAGATTATTTTATTTAGGTGCTGAAGATTTTTTTTATGTCACAAGCTCACATTCTCCGCGCGAATGTCGCTAATGTTTTTGATATTCTGTTCAATATGATCACTTTAAAAACCAGTAAAGGCGTGCCGCAAGTTACGTGGTCCTGGGTTCGATTCCCGGTTTGGTTGGTATATGTAAAAAAAACTATGTTGTATTGAGTCTGGATATTTATTGTGGTACCTTCGTTGATTTACACAAAACAAGTGCCTGCTTAAATAGTTTACTTACTTTGGATTCAGAACAATGTGATGTTGTCCACGAAAAATCTCGGTAGTACACATTTAAAAACTATATAACTGCAGGATAAGGTGCTTGGAATACAAAATTAAAAGGTTCCCATTAAAATTTATTGAAAAACAACACTCAGTTTCTCACCTAATAACAGCCAACTGGTCCGCGACCTCGACGCCGCCGAGGCGGCCGCGCAGCAGCGCCCGCGGAAGCCCGCGCGCGCCCGCCACGTCCAGCTTCACGTACACCACGTCGTTGCGCGACGACATGTACGAGCCCCAGTCCACCATGAACTCCTCCGTCACCTGCTGGCTGCCTGGACGCCCGTTTCTGAAATATAAACCAAGAATAGTCTATACATGAATCACTATTTCCCTTGGTCACGACATCATGCGTGAATGGCTGGACCGATTTCGCTAATTATTTTATTGTTTTGTTTGTTATTGACATGATATGGTTCTTTTTAAAGAAAAAAATAAGGAAATTGTGCGGAAAATTAGGAAATTTATGAAAACTAAAACACCATACTAAATTATATTTTGTTATGTAACCTTATCGCTTTTGACAATTTAAACTTTTTTGATGTATGGTGTTTGACATAACATTGACTGAATGCGTGCTGCAAATATCGTCAAATAGGGGGGAATTTTGCACATGGCCAGAAATATATGTCGCCTGTTACCGTGTTGGTACACCAACAAAACTATTTATATACCCGCCAGAAAAAAAAAACAAAGAATGCTGTATATCATAAAGCATTAATGATACAATTATGTAAGTCCCACGGACCTAATACGTTCGTGGTAAGTCCTTCCATAGTCCCAGATACCCAGTCCACTAGCACCCAAACCCATAGCTCAGTTTTGTATCCACTTGCTGCAATAGTTCTGCACTAACCGGGGATTATCCTTGGGGGTACTTGTATAGTGCGCACAGGGATAATCGTCGGTTGGTGTCACATTACATCATTTAGATAAATGTTGCCTAACAGGCCTCTGCGAGTTGGCTTCGGCCCCTCGTACGCCTTCCAAAGGTCCGGGACTCCATAGTCCCGTGATTGAAAAATGACATACTATTATAATTTAATATATTTTTTTAATTATACCATTTCGTAACCAATATTCATAGTTAAGACAGAACAACGTCTGTCGGGTCCGCTACTAGATGATACAATCGAAAACCAGCACGCGCAGGGTACGCGCTTGTGGCGAAAGTCCCATCCCAAGCCGTGTCTGAGGCCTTAGTGTCTGAGGCCTCGAATATACGGACATTTTGTTACCTTACGTAACAAAATGTCCGTATATTCGAATCCATCTGTCCCTATTACTCATACCGATGTCTTAAAGTATCTGAAAGAGACAGATATATCCGTAAATACGAGCTTTGTATTGCAGAGTAAGGCATCTGTTACAATTGCTGGCCGGCACAATCGACATTCGCCAACAGAGATCGGCAATTTTTTATGAATATATTGCTATTACAGGGTGATAGGTAAATGGTAATAACAAGCCGAAACCAGCCTATGTTAACATATTATGCATATAAATAGTATATTGAAGTCAGAATTTGATATAACTTGCTAATGAGTGTACTAATGTGTTCCGAAACTATCCTTCTTTGGTCCCCAATTGAATATGTATGTATTGGTAGTGGCCTAAACACTAAACTACTGTGATTGTGGCAAAGTCCGTATTTAGGGGAGGTATGTCTAGCAGTGGATTGATATATGCTGATGATAAATGCCTTCTACGCATAAGAGGGGTGGTGTGTTATTGTTTGTATGTCCCGATACAACAGAAATATCATTTGTGACAAAACTCATAGAATGCAGCCCGTTTATAACACTTACACGTGTACTAGCACCGGGAAGGCGGCGTCGCGCAGTTCCTCACGCCACGAAGGGGGCAGCATCAGCTGGACGCGGGCCCTGGAGCCGCTGCCCAACTGCACGTCGAAGGACCGCCGGCTCGGGAGAGCCAGCTCACGTAATCGTACCGATCTAAAGTCAAGTACAGGTAATCAATTTAAGCTTAATGGTTTGTATTGTAAAAGCACTAAACTATTCGAAGCTTGGTCATATAAAGTTGAATGACGACCATTTGGATCAGCGGTAGTTAAAGCTGCTTCTGAGCCATGTCGCGGGTTCGATCCCCGCACAGTACAAATATTTGTGTGCATGAACATGTCTGTTTGTACTGGTCTGGGTGTTTTCTATGTATTATAAGTATATATTTACAAAAAAAAAAGTATATAAGTAAGTTTATCGGTTGTCTAGTACCCCATACGACAGGGTACTTAATAGTACCTTAATTTGGGACTAGATGGCTCAGTGTGGCCCAGTGAGGCATGTCTTAAATATTTATTATTATTTATTTATTATGAATAACATAGACGTTGTCATAATTGTTTTTTTTTGGTCTAAATCATCAGTACCAGAATATAGTAACGTACGAATAATATATATTTTATTGCTAGAAAAAATCAGGTACTAAGTATGTCACGAACAAAATGTTGTTTGCTGGTAAAAATACGTCAATAACGGAGTAAGACATTGTAAATAGGTATGTTAAGTACAGTAGGTACTTGGAAACTAACTGCAATGTTACTAACATAAGTTTTATAGAGGACAAACACAAATAGTCAAGTCAGTTAAGTATCCATTCGCAAAAAAGGTAATGAAACCCTTACCTATAAGGCCTCGTGTCATATAATATTCTCTCTAGCTTATGTGTCCTAGCGTCATGAAGTCCAGCAAGAGGCGGTCCAGGGCCACCACACTCTAGAACGTAGTGCGTAATACCGACTCTGGGTTTTGCCGGAGAGAACGTGGCTCTCCAGTAGGAGCAGTTGGCGTAGTGCAGTCGAGCCGGCCACACCGCCAGCTCGCAAGTAAGGCACCGAGGTTCCTCCCGCTCCGCCCGGGCCCGCACCGAGTTGCTTCCTCCACCATAACTCGGATCCCGAACCACATACACCTGCCTTTGGCCCGGCCGCTCTGCACTACCTATATCAACCAGAAACATTGTCAAACCCGATTTACAGGGATTCTCCACAATTGGAGTCAAAGATACAAACACAGGTCAAAAAACAAGCTACAACCCTACAAATCAAAAAAGCACGCATTGTTTCCCTCTGACATAAAGAACGGGAATAAGGGTTGTATCTATTAGAATGACAGACATGTTGGGTTAGTAACGGAACCTTACTCAAAATGAAATACACTCAACTGCACTCAATCTAAATACTTAATTTGATTCATTTCTGTCACCATATCACGATGCAGTTTAGGTATGAACGACTTTTCCTTGTCTAAACCTTTAATAATAAAAAAATAACCTTGAGTTAAATATCAGGAAATAAAACAACTCAACCCAAATAGATCTGGTCAATTCTTACCTAAATAATAAACTAAATGGTTTTCCTGGTCCCATGCCAGGATTTCTGCCACCTCAACCTTTCCGTGGGACAATACTGCAATACGCTGACGCAATACATCAACATGTTTGATGTGTGTGTAGTATTGTCCTCCACCCTCCTGGACTGCTGCTAGAAGTAGAAATGCGCTTCCATCCTCTGAGTACACTGGCTGTTGATGAACTTCTAACCACGGTTCATCCGTTGCCTTTTCAGAATGAGACTGAAAGAAACAAGCAAATATGACATATCTGTTGCATTGTGAAAAAATAACGGAAGGAAGAAGTAAAAAAAATGAAACATACTCGTACCTCTGTGCAAGTCCAATTCGGCGCGTAGCAACTACTATAGACAGTGAGGTTCTGTGCACGATTCATCCATACTACTCCTACATGTGCATTATCTTTGCCCACCCATTGGGCTGATATGATGTAATACTCCCTAGAAATATTAAAACAATCTTTACCTCGTTCTGCAGGGAAGTAGCAAAAAATTAAAGAACAAAATAAAACGGTGCATACATTCCATCTAAAGTGCTCGGAGGTTTGACTTCCCATCTCGGCGGGGACGTCGAGTTCTTTACGCCTACTATCCATAACCTAGCTTTCGGTATCGAGCTGCCGGGCTGAAATGGAGCAACAAGTGTCAGTATTATATTCGTTGGGTTACGTACACGAACAGAAAATTGGAGGAGTGTTTTTACCGTGGGGTATCTGATAGTGATGTGATCGGGGAAGATAGTAGGCATGGTATTGTTAAGTGTGGGGAGCAGGAAGCCTGATCTGGCAGCACTGGTGCCGCCGATGGCCTCAGAGATGCGCGGGAACTTCAGCTCGGAAACCGCGCTGTCGTCGTACTGCACGTACATCACGAGTGTGCCGTCGAAAGAGCCCCACATCGCGGATGATACTTTTGTCACCTCCTCTGTAGAAATTAGAAAGATTTAATATTGCTTGTTGTTACTATAAATAATAAAAAAGAAAGCCGACATCTTCAGCTAGACTATTAAAAGGTCTAGTAAAATAGGTACGTACGTACCTACATAGATTGATAGTTTATAGTTTATAAGATACAGAGGTAAAAGTGATTCAAATATAATTTTTAAGCTCATTAAAAGAAAAAATTGCTGACAAAAACACAAAGTCGGACCTTTATTATTAGCGAGCAATGAGGTTTGTTGAAATGATTTATCGGACCACAGTGCCATAGCACTATGGTAAAGACGAGGACCATTATTGTCGACATGAAAACAGATTTCTGGCATGGTTTTCCGAGTGGTTACTCGAAAGAAGAGGCTTGAGGCTTAAAGATGCTATTTGCTTCTAATAGTTAAACAAACCTTGGTACATCCAGTCAGAGACTCCATTGTAAACGGCACCAGGAATGCCGTCGTAGGTAAGCCGCAGCAGTGGGGCCCTTTTCGCCGGTGGGCCAGGCCGCGCCAGCACCTCGTTGTCAGCCGCCAGTAGAAGGGACCCATCTGGACCCAGCCACGCAGCGTGCTGCCACTCCCAGCTCCGCTGACCCTCGCCGAAGAGGGGTATGTGGTGGCTGGGTGGTTATAGTTATATTACACTAACCAAATAAGACTGATAGCAATTTTTGGCATGGTCATTAAGAGTATTATCTTGTCTAGCCTTCGTTTTAATCATAGTTTTTATCAAGAATGCCCCGTTTAACAATTAGTCAAGTTCCTCTGAAATTTCGTTAGTGACTTTAGTTGAAAAAGTTAAAGAACTAAACAATGAACAAACTTTCTATTCGAGTAAATCTGAAAACCTCTATTTTGTGAGGCACGAACTCTTTAAAGCTCACGACTCGATTCTCTGTAGTGCTGTAAGTTTTAGTTTACGTCGGTCACTGAAGAACGTAAAGCATTGCCCTGCCGCTCGGCTCTCAGGCCGCATCAAAATTCCGCTCGCAAAATTTCAAATAAATTGTGAAACGTATTCACGTAGCTATCTATCGCCAAATCGATTTCTTCACCCGACAAAGCGCTGGGAAAAGGAAATTCACAAATAAGATATGATTTGAAAGAGAGAAAACAAACCAGGAGGGGTGACTCTTTAAATTGCCTTTTTAAAGCTATTTGCCTCGCAGAGACGCCTTTTAAAACTCTTTATGCAAAGTTGTGCAATGAAACAAGAAAATGGGATAGGGCTTAGTTTGTAAAGTACTTAAATCGCAAGGAATGTCAAGGAAACAGTTAATGAACGAGCCATTAAATGTTTTTATTATCTGTACAAGTGCTCGAAATGATTTACTGGCAAGTACACAACAATAACGTCTAATTTTGTTTTTGCACACTTAAATTTGTTGACTTTGTCTTATATTCTGAAACAATCAGTTTGGTTTTATTAAAAATATCAAACATCTAATGTTCGAGAGTCGAGAGTCACAAGTATATGACTATTTACTTGTTCAAAGACGCGAAATGTAGCTCCAAACTCCATAAAAATACTTCTCCGTCTTAAATAAAATGCAGGAAATGTAGCGCGATCTTGACGATATTTTATATTACTTTAAGAAGGAAAAAGGGGATCGGGTCTGTGGACATTTATTGTGCTTCACGACAGATGTCGCGTAATTCAAACAGTACCTAACAGTTAATAGTTTTTAAAACTCATGTTAAGATAGGCAGATAAAAAATCAATAAACAAAACATTAGTTTTATCTAATAAAGAAATAAAAGGCCCCTGCGGTTTTATCGTCATATTACCTTGACTTTCGCAAGGTGCGGTGAGTGAAAGCCAATTTGCGATTCAGAAATTCAATTTTCAGACGGAAATACAATTACGAGCATCTCGAAGGGTCTTTAACAGCGACCTTTACGGCGCTCAAGCGTCAAATATCAAATGATACTCACTCATTTGTGACGTCATAAACGGTGTAGTGTGCTGTAAACGTCCGATGATAAACCTGTAAATAATAAAAGTCAAATAGCATAGTCGATTCGAGATCGCCAACTTCGTAACGACCGTCTTGTTTATTTTGGAAAAAAACCAATTAAAAGTTTTACGGCTCAATAGGTACGTACCTCCTTGATATTGTGTTGGAAGAGAACGAAACGCAAGTTGGGCGAGCACTGGTATCCGCGAACATTCAGCTGCCTCTGTGATAAAATAGTATTCATTTCAGTTCGGCTGGCAACTTCGGCTTTTAATAAAGTCGTCGGGGAACTTCGTCCGGCAATCTTTGCCGCCTATCGCGGTGGTATCTACATTATGTTTAACGATCTTAATTAAACACTGTTTGTGTTTCTAAGATGAGAAACTTCGCAGTTTCACGACGTTTAGGTGCGATAAATATGAGTTTGATTTTATTAAATGAAATAAGTTTAAATATTGCAAGCTGATAAATGTGCGGTCTAATTGCCACACATTGTAGTTTAGTAAGCAGCCCGATATTGTACCTATTATAGAAAGTATCTGCAAAGTTTTAAATATTTCGGAATCACGTAGGTGTTTCGCTACTCTTCCCTGTATAATTTACCTAAATGGTTTTGAAAAGTAGCAATTGGAGGAGGTGCTTCAATAGTAATATTCAACGTTATATCAGGTTTACAAGATTAAACTTCCATTCTTCTTCTTTTCGTAAACGTGTCAGAGAATTTCAAGTCGCCTAATACAGGCCTGTGACCTGACTTATTTTTACGAATTCCATTTTGCGACAAAAGCCGGAACCAATGGCTTAAAGGCTGATTTTTCACGCTGATCGTACGCTGATCATCGGCGCTGACCGTCAAAATGTATGAACTTGAGCGATGACGGCGGTCAGCGCTGACAGCAATTTCCATAGGTACATTTCAGCGCTCGGCGCTGATGGTCAGCGTACCATCAGCGTGACTCTAAAATCAGTCGTTTTCTTAATTGGTCCGACCGGAAATCGAGCCCGGAATATCAAAAAGTGTCCAAACTAAATGTGCACCCATTTGACACAAGGGTACACTTTTAGTACAACCTATATCAATCGAATAGATACAACATGACATAAATATCCATACTTTTGCATGTCGACATACGAGTAATTTGGCCGGGTTGACTGACACTGACATAAAATCAACGTCAATCATTTAATCGAGGACAGCTTTAGGTCATTTTTGTATCGGACTGTGTGTCTAGTTCTAGTTATATCGTTTGTCCGAGACCTTAGTGGAACATCTCAAAGAATTGGGATTTCGACTTAAATATGCCATTAGATCACCCGGCAAACTTATTTTTCAAGACACTATCAGAATAACTCAAATTTGCTCCCTATATAGAACTAAACGACAAAAACCGCTATAGCACCGAACAACATTTTAATAGAATAGAATAACTGGTTAACCAGACGTCAGAATTTAAAGTCTAATATTTAATTTTAAGCACATTCTGTTTCACTATTATCAGTCAAAAAATTGTCAGTGTAGCATTTTCAGTGTTTGTGTGAATTCAAATTTTGTTACTCAAAAAAATACTTTGCTAATTATCTCAAACTAAACATTTATAAATGTTCCAATAACCGAATCTCGGACCGACGACATATTAGCTTACTCACCAGCGTATGATTTGTAACGAGAACAGAGAGAGTGTTGTTGAAGGTGTCTAGAGCTAGTAGCCCGCCGTCGTCCGCTTGGTACACGAGCTGGTGCGAGCTGACCCACGTGGTCGGCAGCCGCTCGCCAGTCAGGTCTCCGCGGAGAAACTCGTCTAGGCGCATGCGCCGACCCGACCAATACAGTAGCTCGTCCACATATCTGTGTAAAAGTATTTTACAGTTATCCTTGGCAGTAGAAATTTAAAGAAATTTTAGATTCTTCATCAGTAGCAGATTCAGGGTGTCCAGACCTGGGTGAGTGTAGGTTATATCAAAGAAGCAGTTACTTGATTCTGGTAGTGTACCAACCATCTAGCTGCTGGGTCAGCCACTGTTGTTTATAGTCAAATCACTGGTACATGGCAATCATTATTTATGCAGATATGCATATTGAAAATGATAAGACAGTACCTATGTTTTAACAAAACCAGTACAATAACAACAGCACTCGAACGAATTTCCCGTTATTGTCAAATAATTTGTGCAGTGTTTATTAGATAATCAAATCAATAAATTAAGACACTCACCCTAATAAATAAATCGCTGTAACGATACCGGCTATCACAAAACTGATGACCATCAATGAAAATATGATGCTTCTCCAGTTGTGGCCATCTCCTTGGTAGAGATCCTGCAAAGAAAAAAGCTGTTAAGGCCTTTAATGTAACATCACCAGCATCAGCTTCGACAGCTGGTAATAAATTTATAACCAAATAGCAATTAGGGTTAGGGTTTTACAACCCGCCTATTCAGGCCTCTAACATGATTTGTGCTTCGACTTCCATCTATCCAATTTAGGAAAGATCGTTTTCTATATTGACCTGACTGAAAATCATACATGGCAATCTTGGGTGATAGGCGTAATACTGAACCATGCACACACTAAGTATAAAAGTTTAAAATTTTATTGATGGCCAGTAACACTAAGAAACGGTGTCACGGTGCTAAAAAGAAACGAACGCTGTGGATGCAGAGTCATCGTGTCATCCAGATAAAACAAATTTTTAATTGATTTTAGACTGTGGAGGCTTTAAACAAAGTGGTCTATAAATTAAGATAATATAAGAAAAGCAGGCTTAGAAATCGGAATATGATCTATAAAGAAGCGTGTCGATTTCGGTGACGTTATGTAAATATGAGCGCTGCTTTCATCAGTCTCGAATCAGAACTTTACCGTTACTCTGGAAGTAGTGGCGATAAAAGTTGACGGTTCGCTTTTGTGTTCCATTTTATTCTTTAAAAGAAAGAAAGACTTTTAATTACTCTCTGAGAAAATGACACAGAACTTTTTTAAGTGGACGCGCAGGATCGAGTTGAATTTAAAAAAGATTGCAACGTTTTTAACAAAAATGCAGGCCAATAACGGAAATTAGATACTAGAATATTGAAATATATTGTAGATACATGCGACGTTGAAGTTTTATTATGCATTTTGTATTCAAACATGCTCTAGTTTGCAATATTCAAATGTTTTTAAATGTTAACTATGTGTATCATAGAAATTGTATAGCAATAGATAATAGTAGATAGTAATTAATATTTATCACCAATTCCAATGGTATAGGGTAGGTATACATCAATATAGTGTAAGGATATTTTGCTAGTTTTTAGGGTTCCGTAGCCGAACGGCAAAAAACGGAATCCTTATAGAGTCGTCAAGTCTGCCTGTCTGTCTGTCCGTCCGTATGTCACAGCCACTTTATTCTGAATGTATTAGCATTACACAGTTGAAACTTAGTAGTTAGGTGTATCCTGTTGACCGCTTTATGATTCTCATACAAAAAAATAAAAAATATGATATTTAAGTGGGGCTTCCCATACATAGAACTTACACAAAAAAATATTTTTTTACTTTTACCTACGCGTATGGGGTATCTATGGATAGGTCTTTCAAAATGACACCAAGGTTATTAAAACCATTTTTTCCAAAAGTCTAACGTTTGGAAGATAGACGCTTCCAAAGTGGTAAAATGGGCCCCCCTATCCTCTAACTTTTAAACTAAGCAAGTGAAAATTTTGAAAAAAATACGTAATGTAGATCTTAACAAAAACTTACAACGAAAATTGGTTTGAACGAGATCAAACCGGTAGTTTTTTAGAAATATAACTTTTTTAACAACCGCAAATATAACTTTGTCCTTCATACAAACACTATGAAAATTGGTATTTTGGCTATGTGGAAGTAAGTGGACCCCTAATTCAGTTAAAGTTGGTACGGAACCCTCAGTGCGTGAGTCCGACTCGCACTTGGCCGGTTTTTTTCTTATTTAGCGTACGAAAGCAGTTGTAGTTAGTTACTATAGAACGTTTCTAATATTGATAGATTCCCTATAGTTAATAAATATATATAAAACCGGCCAAGTGCGAGTAGGACTCGCGCACGAAGGGTTCCGTACCAAAAAGTCCAAAAAAAACAGGTTTGTTGATGGGGCCCCCTTTAAATATTTATATTATTTTGTTTTTAGTATTTGTTGTTATTGCGCTAACAGAAATACATAATTTGTGAAAATTTCAACTGTCCAGCTATCGCGGTTCTTGTGATACAGCCTGGTGACAGAGCGACGGACAGACGGACAGACGGACAGACAGCGAAGTCTTAGTAATAGGGTTCCGATTTTACCCTTTGGGTACGAAACCCTAAAAATACACATGAGCAATAAGTTTTATTTTGACAAATAGGGCTCAAGAGACACTTTTACATGTTAGTGTATTTCTGTCTAAATAATTAACGCAAAACAAGTCAACTCTGTAATCTAGGGTCTTTTATTTCGGGTGTGTAATATATAGTATAACAAGATATCGTATAAAGATCAAAACATATACAATTAAATGATATTATTTTGTTTAATATAACACTTTTTTAATATAATGATGGAAAGATATAATTTTAAATTACATAATTTTTAAACGTATAAGTAACAATTGGGATAAAAAATTTAGTATAACAACCGTTTAATATAACATTCACATGATGTAATGCTAAAAACAAATAAACTTTATTTAGTATAATAACATTTAGTATAACGTTCATTTACGATAACACCCCTTTTATATAACATTTAAAACAGATAATGATTACTTGATACAATATCATCAAAATGCAGAATTTAAAGATACCAAATACTGTAAATTCCAAATCTTTAATAGTACGAAATGCCATAAATACGCAGGCAAATGGTAGCATGCATGGATGCAGGCTAACAAGCATACAATATGTATGCAGGCAAGCAACCATGCATGCAGGCAAGCAGCATGCTTGCAGGCAATCATCATTGCATGCATGCAAGCAAGCAGCATGCATGCATGCATGCAGGCAAGCAAGCATGCATTTGTTTTGCTCTTCTCCGGCGCTGCGGGAAGTGCAGTCCTTCCGCCCTTGCGTAACAAATCTCTGGCACCCACACTCGCTTCCGCAGCTTCGGCTTGTTTCGGCGCCGAAGGCGACCAGCCTCAGCCGCTGCAGCTCGCCCGGGCGCCCGAGCTTCGTTACTGCGAGCGAGGACTACACTCCCTCCGCGCCTCCGGCTTTTAAATTGCACTCTAGTGTAGGGCAGACAAGTACCACGGCGGAAGACCACGGCGAGTCGGGATTCAACCAAATTCTGAATTTTAGCAATGTATGTCAGTACGGTTATTTCTTTTAATCAATATCTCAAATTATAGATATACGAAATGACACGTATAAGAAACAAATTTATATCAAATGAACGATATATAAAATGAAATGTTTTATTTGTTTTGAATGTTATACTAAATAGTATTAAATAAACTGTATGTTATGTAAAGTAATCGTTATGTCTAACAAAATTATATCATGTGTTGTTGTAACAAATGGTCATTATGTATAGTGAGCGTTATTAAAGTTTGATTATATCAAATAATTTTATATCACACGAGATGCACCCTTTTATTTCTATTACTATTATTTATTTTTGGGCCGAGGAGTAGGAGGTGGATGTCTAATTGTACACAATGTATAGTGTTACCGATGTTAATTCCTACCTCTTCCTTTGCTGACTTGGGGTCGGCGACCTGCAGCGTCTCGTCGGGCGGGAGGCGCCAGGAGCCGCCGCCGCCGCCGCCGCCCGAGCGGTCCGTGTGGCCGGTGGCGTGCATGCGCCGCCGCCGCCGACGCCGCCGCCGCGTGCGCACCCGCCACCGCGCCCGGCTACGCGCCCGCCCCCGCCGCCGCCCCGCTGCGCCCGCTACGCGACCACCGCGCGCAACGCCCCATCACTGAAATACAAATTAATAGTAATGAGGATTGGTACCGATTCCAGATAAAACTGTAAGTCAATAACAAAAAGACAAGTGTAATTTATTATTATGGTTTATCGTACGACCAAAATTTACGAAATAAACGCAAGCTCAAAATTTAATTAATATTTCTAAATGGTGTTGTAATATGACTTCAATATTTATTTATTTACTCATTGCAAAATGTTAACAATAAATGTAACAAAACCCTGTAAGGGTGTAGCAATTTATACTTATACTAATTCAAATACAAAATAAAAACTAAAATTATACAGACTAAAAAAATAAAGATTACTTAAGTAGAAATTAATGTGAGTGTGTGGGTAAATATGAGTAAGTATGCTGTGTATAAGTATTACATTCCTAAATCTATGGTATATTACAATAATATGCATAAATATTGTTGTTTAATAATTTAAAAGAGTAGGGTGAAATGAGTTTCAGGTTTAGGTTATTTATGTTAGGAATAGGTTAATTATGGGGTGGTAATGTAAGTTTATCGGACATGTACTCTTCAATGTTGTAGTAGGACTTTTCTAGAAGGATAGATTTTAGTTTGGATTTAAATATTTTGGTTACGGTTTCAGTTTTTAAAATATCTGGTAGTTTGTTGTAAATTTGGATGCAGCGGTACTCTGGGCCATTCCTGAACATTTCAATCCTAGGGACTGGTAGGGTTAAGTTATTCTTGCGGCGCGCGTTTGTGTCATTCTGGAAAAGGTGTAGGTTATTTTTAACAAATAAACATGTCTCTAGTATGTACAAGGAAGGAAGGGTGAGGACACGTTCATTGATGAAATGCGGCTTACAGCTGTCTCTTCTGCCGATGTTAACAATGATGCGCAAACATTTTTTTTGGGTGACGAAAAGGTCCATGGCGTCAACGCTGTCTCCCCACATAACGATGGCGTAGCGTAGCCAGGCGTATGCGTAGGCGTAGTAGGCCGCTAGGGCGCACTTTTTACTTGTGCTTGACTTGAGGATACTTAATGCGTACAGAAATTGGGATAATTTAGATTTTGTAACTTCAATATGTGTTTTCCAGTTAAGATGAGTGTCTAGGTTAAGACCTAAGAGTTTGAATTCGTTAACTTCCTCGATGTTAAAGCTGCTTTTAACTGTTCCTAGATCTATATGTTGTTTTTGATAAGGTTTGAATTGAATTAGCTTTGTTTTTTTGTTGTTTATTTTCAAATTGTGATCCTGAAGCCAATGTTTTATGTTATTGAAGGTATCAGTTATAAGATTATGGTGGAAGAAGTCATTTTTTGGTATTTTAAAAAGTAGTGAAACATCATCAGCAAATAAGAGTCATAGCGAGTTGCAAGTCTTGGGAAGGTCGTTGATGTATATCAGGAAGAGAATGCATCCCAGCACGCTGCCTTGCGGGATGGACCAGTTAGTGGTGAGGGATTCCGAGCGAACACTCTGCAGCTCACCGGTGTCTGCATCAAGGTGATCTACCTGAACACATTGAGTCCTGTTGCTCAGGTAAGACTTTAACCAGCCGTGTGCCTGCCCTCGAATACCAACGCCATTTAATTTAGTGAATAAGATGGAGTGCGACACCAAATCGTAAGCTTTGGTCATGTCTAGTAATAAACGACCGCATAGTTTTTATCACGAATGTAGCTAAGGATTTCTTGTATAAATTTATAGATAGCTAGAGTGGTAGATCTTTTCTTGCGAAAACCGTATTGATTGTTATCTAGAATGTTATACTTAGTCATGAATTTGCAGATACGATTTGCAAAAGCTTTTTCAAAAATTTTTGTACAATTGGGCGGTATTGACTCGGATCTGCAGAATTACCTCCTTTTTTAAGGATAGGCTTGACGATTGCTTTTTTTAAGCGATCGGGGAAAGTACCCTCTGTAAAGGATTGGTTGATGAGGATGGTAAGTGGGGGGGTAAGTTCACGTGCGCAATATTTTAACAGAGTGGTGGGATGAATATCATCGCTGCATGCATTGTAAAAGTATATGGGACACATAGTCCAGCTAGGTAAGTCACATTTTGTAAAAGAGATCTCTTGTTGAATCTAAATCGGAAGTTAAAGTTAAAAGTTAAGGAAAATATTACAAAAAACATTGTATTAACAGAAATATTAATGTAATAAATGTAACAAAAATGTAACAGAAATATAATATAAGTAAAATCTATGAATCGGTAAAATTCAATATCGTTTTCATAATTGAAGAGAATATTCTACAGATGCCGCAATGCGTGTAACATCATCCGTAGCCCACTTAACTACGTACGAGCGCCGAATTAAGGATGCTATTAATGTATAATTTCGGACCTGTACCCAGATCCGAAATATCCGGATACGAATGTAAGGATTAAATTCTTTCAGTTTCGGTTATGAAAAGGAAATTTTAATGGATTATCTGTTAAGGACCGCTTAGAAGTTTGTCTCTAGTTTTGGTAACGGATATTTTTAAAATTATAAATTAGAATATAAATACCGAAGCAGTCATTAGAATTTCTGTATATTTCATCCTTCTGGTACAATAAAAAACCGCTCAAAACGTGTATTAGGTGTATTCCGCCCCTATCTAAGACAAGATTCGGTTGTGTTAACGGATATATTTTCAATTGACTGTTAACCAAGTAGTCCAATTTTGATGGTTTTATTACTTTTTGATTTGATATTGATTTTATTATTTTCATAATAATCACTTTATAAATTTGAAAGACATCAAATCATTTACAGGTAATAATTGAGTCACATTTATGTACGCAAGTAAATAAAATTGAAGTCCTTTTTTTCATTTTGTTTAAATGTAAACGTCTCGGAAGCATTCCTCAGGTGAATCAATTTGAACCATTAAGTCCTTTTTTCTCTATACGCATAACTTCTCTGTCTAAGGATATTCTGGCTCAGATTTTTCTATGTGACCTCAAAAGTGCCTCAGGATACTATTAAACTTAGACCAAAGAATCATGTAGAGCCAATTTTGTTGAACGTATAATATTGACACTAACTTCTATTTATATACTAGAATCATGTAAATTTGTCAATGTTGCTATGCCCTGTGCAGGGCGTCACAAATACTTTTATATTTATTTACCACCTTATTATAACCAGTAAGTTTTGTGACACGCAATAAATAATTTGAATTTGAAACGTAACTTGCTTAACGTGGCATCCGAAGAACGACTAATAAATAATAAATAAATAAAAATGGACAACATCACATACATTATTCTGATCCCAATTTGAATATCTATTTAAAGCACTCGTATTTTGGAAATCAGAAACATCGAAGGAACCACAACCAGGATTAAACGACCTATACGACAATAATGATGATGAAGACATGCTGTTCATAAAATCTAATATTCAATTATTCAACAGATTTTCATTTAGTAGTGTTTGACACCTTGATTAGCTAGAATAGCAACATTAGAAGTAAAGCTATAACAAAAATAAGAAATGAATAAGTTTCAATTGAACGCTAAATCGACTGGGTATAATAAAAAATGTTTAGATGTTTTATCAATCATCATTTCACTACGTTATGCTTGCTTGTGCGTTACTCACAGTTTTTATGGTCAAGAAGAAGATCGCATTTATCAGGCATAAAATATATGGCTAAAGGTTTATGAGTAATCGGCTACTGTATGACTCTGTTGAGTGGCAGACGTAAAGATAATAATTTATATTAGTGCGATCTTGATCAAGTTAGTAGGTACACTCATCAGTGTATTCGTCGTGTTTATATTATGATAATACACTACTACTTGAAGACTTATTTAAGTGGTGCTGTAAGTATATGCTGATTTATATAAATTATTTAAAGTGAAACTACTGACGGTTTAGCTTCTTATTAAAATATTCCGCATTATATCCGAGCACGCCTGATATGATTACTACCTATGTAGCGTAACATTGATTGCTTGTCTCGTAGTTTTATCTTAAAAACCAGTTTACTACAATTACCTTACAGCTAATATTATTTATGCAAGAACCAAGTTTCAGTAGAATGTTTCAAAAAATAATTAGTTGCCGAATAAAAAATTTAATCTTTGCACGACGTTGGTGTCAAACGACGATATTTTTTTGGTCCATTTTCTTAGTCGTTTTATTCCACATTTGTTTGATTAACTCAGGTCTTAAGCGTGCACGTAGACCTGAAGTAATAAAAGAAAATGAATTTCTAAATAACCATGTGTCAAGGAAGCACTAATCGTGGAGTTCAAATATTGATCACACTAGACTTTCTGAACTAAAGAAAATAGATGCCATCGTTAGAGTAGTTCCAACAAGTTTTACATGCTTGAAGTATGTTCATGCTAGAAAAATTGGTAAGGACGGCCGCGAGGAGCAAAAGATAATTTGTTAATAGTTTCGGAAGACGCCCTGCGCCGATACGATAGAGTGCTGTTGGGCGGCTGCCAAGTAGGGCTGCTACTTACAAAAAAGCATTTCAGGATTCAAAGCGAAAATGGAATGAGTTTCAAACACTCGTTTAACAAATGTAGGTAGTTGGGGTACCACTTAAACACCTAAGTAACTCTTCTGATGTAATATGAAACGCTTTCCTTATTGTCCTTCTATCTTTGGTTCTTAAAAAAAATATTGAACTAGCAATTTTCAAGTTTATTCAATAACAAATATGAGAAATGGATGCTGGTACAGGTTTATTTATTCTTAAAAAAACTCCTTAAATGATTTATACAACGGTCAACAGGTTTTGATTTTAGATAAAGACATTCATAATATTGTATAAATTTCTGCATGCCATTTCATACGGTTCTAACAAAAATATAATTCTCGAATGTGCAATGGCAGCCAGATACTCGATTGCTTGAACATCATTATTGACCTAGCAGAGCTAAGCTTTGCCATAAAACTGAATGAATTTCAGCTGGCTCCTAGTATAAACGTTTTAGTCCAAGTTGATAACCCTAGCGTGAAGCGGGCACGTCCGCACTAGTCTATCTATACATTCGCTCACCAACTTTACGACTCACTAAAACTTATTTCGACTGATGCGATTTTTTATACCAACTACTGTTTTTATTACGCGTATATTCAGATCAGCTGGTCATTACCCTACATCGAATGAGCTAGTCACATTGTAAATGTAAAATGAATAAAGCATTATGGAATGCAAATGCATTGTTTGATAGTGTTCCGCTTTATAAATCTTACCTCCGAGACATAGTATTAGTATCGTCTGTAAGAATTATTCTGCTAGGCTACTTACACGTAATCCTAGGCTTAGTAACGATTAGGAAAGATGGTATTAATTAAAAACAGAACTATTTATTTGATTAATTTGGTCAAAATCCAACAGTAGGTAATCCTAGTAAGACTTAATAGATTTATGCGTTTGTCGCTGGGCGCCGTTCGGAGGTGCCGACTTTTATCTGGCAGTTGAATAGAAAAGTGACTTTTCGGCTAGCAGGGCACTAGAAAACAGCTGCAGCAGTCGAATTGTATTGCAGTGCAGTAAAATCCGAAACTGCGGGTTTGGCCGAAAATGCTGATATACCCACCTCCCTGGACAGGAGACTGTTAATTGAAGTTTGCGGTGGATCCAAGAGAGGTTTTGTAGATTTTTATTTCCACCACAAATGTTGGCATAGTGAAATAATTCCGAGCGGAATCTGCGGTGGCCTGGGAAAAAATAAGTGCTTGAATATTTAAAATAACTCCAACCACACTCTGTTCGTGCGTTAGTTTATTTAATGAAACAGCTTAGCTGGTTTAGTTATCCTATTTTTTGCTTCAGTTCTAATAGATGTTTTCAATTTTATAAATTTTTTGAGTGATTGAATAAATGAAATAGTGCGGTCATGTATGTGTACCTAGTTCCAGATAATGTTGTGGTTTCTTCCACTTCTAATTTCTTCAACTCAAATAAATTAATTATAGGACAAATTAAATGGGATATTGGATAGTAGATGTTTTAATTAGAGAGGAAACTATTGCAGCAAGATTTAAAATATTAAAGACTAACTCATAGTTAATTAAAATTATAGTTACTAAAACACCAAAGTAACACTGTCTGTTACGATTTCACGCTAAAACTGCTAAGCAAATTGTTACGGAGTCTTTAAGAAAAAAAGGGTTTGTAGTTTGAAGGAGTACTTACTGTAAAGGTAGTGTTTTTGAAAATTATTCGTGATGATTAAGAAGCAAAGAGATGGAAAAGAGCTGTATTGCCGTCATTGCCGATAACGAAAGAACAGGGGAGATCATGATAGGGACGGCTCTAAAAGACAGCAAAGCCGTGAAAATTATTAAATCTGTTTCCTTACACTATTCAATTTTACTAAATCTATAATACTCGTATATATAAAAATGAATCCCTATTTCCCTTGGTCATCGCATCACACGTGAACGGATGAGCCGATTTCGCTAATTCTTTTTTTATTTTGCTTGTTATTGTCAGGAGAATGTTCTTATGAAAAAAAAAAATAAGAAAATTGCGCTCAAAATAAGAAAATCTAAGAATACTTAATTACCATACTAAATTATTTGTAATGTAACCTTTATCGCTTTTTTAAATTTAAACTTTTTTAGTGAATGGCGTTTGACATAACTTTGACAGAATGCGTGCTGCAAATATCGTCACATAGGAGGTAAAAAAAACGGAATTTTGCACATGGCCAGCAATGTCGCCTGTTCCCATGTCGTAATACCAACAAAACTATTTATATACCCGCCAGAAAAAAACAAACAAAGAATGTTGTGTATTATAAAGCATAATATATCTATAATATAAAAAAAATGGTTGCCTGTAAAGTCGGTTTTACGGGCGAAGATTTTACGTGACAACGTCTTTTTCTCGGTAGAATATTTATTGATATGAATATAATTAAATTGCACAATAGGAACAAGGAATTGAATGAAAATAAGAATTGCACAAATTTTAACTATAGAAATATATTTTGTTTACTAAAACATTGTACATGTAAACTTAAACTTAACTAATTCCTATTTGAGTGATTTTGTTGAGGATAGAACGATGACGTCATCGTAACGTTACCGAGCGTTACACTTTTTCATAAGTGACTCCCAGCCGCAACCTAATTTAAGACGTTGTCACGTCAAAATGAATCGCTGAATGTGTTGCTAAGCGCAAATCTCGAGAACGGCTGAACCGATATCGCTAATTATTTTTTTAGAATATTCCTTGAAGTACGAGGATGGTTTTTACGCAGAGATTTTTTTTAAATTGCCTAAAAAAAGTCAAAACACAACAATTTTTGCCAACCCCGCCATATTTGATGACAATGACATTTAAGCCGTCAAAATGCAATATCTGCGGCGATACGAAGTTCGCGGGGTCCGCTAGTACTTAATAAAAAGCAATTGGTAAGATTTTTTTTATTAACTATACCATTTCGTAATCAATATTATAGTTAAGACAGGACAACGTCTGTCGGGTCCGCTAGTATAAAATAAAATCGCCTAAATTGTACATCTTTCTGTAAACATTTCCTGTAATCATATATCTATAAACTTTGACAGCAATCAGGTGAATGGCAAATTTGAGTACGCGCTATAACGACTTTCAGAGCCGGTAGCTTTAAAACCTTTATACCTGTTAAGAAACTTAAATAGACAATAGGTACACATGAGCAGTACAAACCCTCTTGCAAGTTAGACCATCACGTGTGAACAACTTTGCCAAAGTTCTCTGAAAATGAGCGCGCGGGATGAAGTAGAAGGCGACAAAGCGACCCAATTTGGGCGTGACAGTGTTTCTTATAATTATCCTGGAGGCTTTACATTGAGCCGGCCCAGTTTTTATGGTCTCGGGGATTTAGGCTGCAATGCAGATATTAAGACTGATATAAGTCTTGATAAAGTTTGTTTTTGGCTAAACTAAGGCGGCGATTTGTTCTTCTTTTAGAAGAACATAGTTTCTATTATTTTAAGGTTTGTATATTATGTCGCCGTAAAATTATGAGATCTGTCAGTTTACAAAACAGCGCGTGAGATTATAAACTAACGGTGGTTTAGGTTAGGTTAGATTATAATTCATCGGCGTTCAACTAAGAACTGACGAAGTTTAGAAAATACAATAAATAATGTACGAAATGTGTTTTTTTCATACTTTTTCGTATGCCATGGCGAAAACACAAATAAAATTAGTTTTAAAAAGTTTAATGATGGTACGTCGAAATCGAAACCAATTTTTTTATTCTAAGACGAGAGGTACGAAGTTTGGGGGTCAGCTAGTTCTGAATAAAACAGTTACGTACCCTTGACGATTTAGTTATAATAATAAATACATACATTGTTCTAACCCCATTGTAAACAACTATTTAAAGCACGCGTATAATTTGTTAATTAAGGTAAGATTAACATTAGAACTTTTATTGTATTTATATATAGGCTATATGATTTCTTGTGAGAGTAAGGAGAATTCATATAAAAATAAAAAAAGGTGTATTCTGTCAATATTCTGTGTGTAAGAGTAGTCCTAGTGACAGCATTTGAAATTATTTCACTGATCTTTATTAATGTATGTGGTTGTCAATAGTCAATACACTGTCGACCGTGATTCTGGCTGGCCGCCAGGGTTTCATTCAATTTGTTGATCTTACTCATGAAGTATGTTACACTGGCGTTAATCGAGAGATTTTTTATGGCGCCATAAAAGCGATTAAGCTGGTTCCATTAATGCATCCATAAGGCCAAGGAAGTATACAAATATAATGCCAATTCCTACTACTGTTTACATAACATGCTCTATGTAATCTGGGACGCAAGCCAAAAGAGAGAGGTTGTCATTTTTGTGCAATTGCAGTGTGCAATGTGTGTTTTCCCTTTGTCCACAACATTGTGTTTTGTTTTTCTTTTTGGATTCTTTAAATCAGAACTGGAACTCGGAAGATGTTGATAAACGTCGAACGGGAAGGTTTAATCAGGAAAGTCAAAACAAATCACGGACATAATAGCGACCACGGTAAAGTTAAATTATTTTGTAGAATTTAATTATTGCTTAAGTACAAGAACGACACACGAGGGAAGGCAGAAAGGTAGTCTCCCTAAATATTAATACCTTAAGTTCATAGATCGATTTTTTTTAAATCCCCTGCAAATATAATATATTTGTGACATTTGTCAATGAGTGTCATCATACCATTATTTACAGTGTCTTTTTAAGATGTTAGAAAAAAATTGTCTCAGAGTGTTGAAACTTGACTATTTCCCTTTCAAAAATGTCTAAATGAGACATAATAGATTTTCAACGGATAAAGAGATGACAGATGATGTGTATGTTCGTTTCTTTGTAGGATTACTTACATTAATTACCCAATAAAACAAATTTATTTTGTATTATTTAATCCCTCGATCGTGAGTTATTCCAGACACAATTGAAATCAATTGTTATCGCGGCACGCGCGTGCCTCCTGAGGGATTAAGAAACAACAATCATAATAGTATTTTTTTCGATTGCGGTAGATTAACTCTCCCCTCGTACATACAAGTTAGTACCTACTGAAATTGCAAGCGATTATACAATTTAAAGAGAAAACTTAAAACAATCCGAGATCTTGGGCCGGTATCAAAATGACTAAACTAACAGGGCGTTATAACGTCTTATTAGAATAAACTTTTCGTACATCTGGTAAAACAATAAAAAATCTTAAATGTACAGAGGATGAATATATCATCATCATCGCCTGCATCAGTCCACTCCTGGACCCAGGTCTCTCCAAAAGTAGGATTTCGTCATATCAACGAAACGTGGTGCTTGGCAGGGGTTGGCGATCGCAGTTTGGCCAGAGAAGGTCTTTATCTGGCAACTGCATTAGCCTGTTACGATACTCACAGAAAGAGTAGCCCTTTGTGTACGGAACCTAAAAAACACTTCAACACTTATCCATTGGCCGTTTGCCAATATTGAAATATCGGAACTCCCTTTTCAATTTGTTACTTTATTGCTTCATCTATGCACCGACATAGCTGTCGTTTGGTGTTTTATAACATCGTAACAAAAAGTTAAAATACGACGCAATAAAATCCGCGCTACGCCGTACGTATGTTCGCGGCTGCGGTCATGTTAGCGTAGCCAACTTGGCTTCTTCGTGCTAATATTGCAAGGTTTCGAGATTTGCACATACATTTGTAATACTTTATAAGAATACTGAAACATTTTAAAGCCTTTTTCCAGTTACAATTGTAATTTTTTATACATATACTAGCGGACCGGGTTCAACTGTGTTTTCAAATCATCTAGAAACCCTTTCTCCGTACACACATACGATTCCATCTTAAGCGGTCTAGCCGATTAGAAGTTAGGTGACAAACACTTGTGCAGAAGAAATACACCATGCTTTTTTACCTTATACCGGCAGTGTTTTTTTATTAATTTAAATAATCCAACACGGTTTAGTTAGCTTTCCTAAGTTTACCTAAGTGGCGTGCTACTGGAGAGACCTATGTGGTGGACCCAGCAGTGGACAGCGATAGGCTGACGATGATGATGATAATGATAAACACGGTTTAAGTAGACGTTAAGCAGACAAACCTTTTATAATAAAATATTTAGTGTGTAGTGTGTATTTTCCACAGAACAGACAAACTTCTTTATCCGTTCTGTGGTATTTTCCAACTTAAATGGCTTCAACAGAAGAAATTGTTAGAAGCATCTAATAAAATGTTATACAGAAAAAGTTCGAAACGCAAAATGTGGTTAGCCATCTGGCTTTCGGTAATCATGTCTTTCATTTTCATTTATTGTATAACTTATAGGACTTATACCTTTCCAACCATATCACTTACTAAATGGCAAAAACACTCAAATCCAAACGTGCCGAAGTCTGGCAAACATCACCCATCATGACACTTACGCCAGTCATCGAGGCTTTCAAGAATATTGGGGCGAACGAGCGATGGTTGCTCAAGACAATGTGTTGATATGATTGCATACCACGTTTTGTTTGCATGTGCAGAAAACTGTTGAACTGTTGAATTTTGTAGAGCAACATGTTAATGTTAAGAGTTTCTGGACGATTTCGAAAAATATTTTGAAAAAAAGGAATAATACATAAATAAAACAGTTTTAGGTAATTTTGTGTCGATGTCAGCGTAAGACGATTGTTGTTAATTAGAAATTATTAGCGGCTAGCCGGCTGGCGTTGTTCTGCCGGAAAGGCAGTGCAACCTGCCGAATTTCATCCAAATCAGTCCTGCCGTTAAGGAGGAGTAAGGTGACAAAATTACGTACAGTAGAATTATATATGTCGCAGAGAAATGTGGAAATAAGGAATTTCACGAAATCGCCAGGGATATCACAAAATCCCGGTAGATGTCAAATATTCTTGTTTATTAGGTACGTATTTTTACTAAAATTATCTAGTGATATGACAAAATACTAAATAAAGTCAGAGATAATATGTCATTTCAACGAAATGTACTGCTGCTGACAAAATACAAGTTTTAGTTAAGTTATTCGATCATAAGAGGCACATTAATAGTCCTCATTATGGCCTCTTCTGCAATGTTTGAACCTATTTAATGACTCCTGGGAAGCTGTAAAGAAAAGTGCTGAAACAGGAATGAAACAAATATCATCTTGATTAAAAAAAAATCTGCTATCACTAAACACAATTAAAACTAAATACATATGTTTCAGTATTTACGATAATAATCAGCCAGCTGAACATTTTAATATCAAGATACATGATTATAATGACACCACTGACTTAAAACTGTAACTGTCCTTGCATTGATAAAGTCACGCACTATAAGTATCTAGGAGTTGAGGACCAGAGACTTTCCTGGTATCCCCATCTCGAGCAACTGGCTGGAAGAGTGAGGAAATTAACTTGGATCTTCCGATCAATGCGGCATGTGGTTCCTAGAAATAATAATCGTGATTCCAAAAACAACCTACTGATTAGGATATACATAGCACTTGTTCAATCCATCTTGTCGTATTGCATTTCTGTTTGGGTTGGCACAGCAAAGACAAAATTTATAAACGTTGAGCGGTCGCAGCGTGCCTTACTTAAGACCATGTTCTTTAAACGACCACGATATCCTACTGAACAGCTTTATCTTGACTGTGGATTGCTCTCGGTAAGGAAATTATTTATAATGAATATAGTTTTAAAACAACACAGGATCTTACCTTATGTTACATGTAAAAAAGAAAGTAGAAGAAAACGTAATGTAGTCAAAGTGTCGAACACAAAAACAAAATTTGCTTCTGCACAGCATTGTAGTCTTTCTGCTAAAATTTATAATTCTATTAATAAAGAATTAGACATCTATCCAAAAAAATACAATTAATGTAAAAAGATGATACTTACGTGGTTAAAACTTCTTGATTATCAAAGAACAGAGTTATTTTTACAACAAATGAAATAAATACTAACTAAATTTATTTACCTTAAATACTATTTGCCTAAATAATAATTTTAATAGCATTTCCATCACCATTTATACATCTACGTATTCGTTTTTCCACCAAAGTTTACCCTACACACGCACTCATACTCAAAAACGCACACATACAGACAAACACCACACACACGCACACACACACACACACTACTTTTTTTTTACACGCACAGGAACACTTAAGAATGTGTTTGTTATAATCTTTTACTTATCATAATCTTGTAACTATTTTATAATATATCATAAATTGACGTAATGGAAGAGCGGTGTCTCCTGGTACAGGCATTATTTGCTTAAAAGGAGACTCCGGCCACTTATTTAATGTAAGATGAAATTTTTTTACTGAAATAAATATTTTTTATTTTTATTTTTTTATTTAAGATTATTTATTATTTTAATATTATTTATTGCTACATTTGTTTTAGATTAATAATAAATGGAGTCATAATAAGCTAAAATATAGAGGGGTTAAGCATTATAGTTCCATTATCATAAAATATTTCTCACGTGTGTCGTAAAGCTAAAACTTATCATCTACACGGTGGGAGATGACGCAAGTAGACAAAAGGTACAGTCGACTCTTAAAAAACGACTCTTGTGACAGTATTACAACCTTATTATCGTACTTAGGTACCTACTCAAATATAGTCGCTAACATATCATGCTACTGAAATATGTTTTCACAATTGATATACAAGCGTGGTGATTATGGCTGTACCCATCATTGCTGTGGTAACTTGAATTCAATGATGGAGGCCTTTTCCCTGCAGTGGGATGATTATAGGCTGTTACTTACTTACAATTGATTTACAACCTAATTAAAAATATATAAAAATGAATCCCTATTTCCCTTGGTCATCGCATCACGCGTGAACGGCTGAAATTATACCCCTAAAGTAAATTAAAAAACACTATTCTTATAGCGAAACAGTCACGGCCCTGGTATCCCAGTTAGAAAGAGTTGTCACACGGTTAAGAAACTCGAGTCTTCGAGTACAAAAGACTGAGTCCTGCCAAAAAAAACTCAATGAAAATTAAAAATATTTTTTGAAAAATATTATATTTTCATTCAGACTTTTAATTTTGTAATAAACAAAATTAAAACCGGTCTCGGTTGAATAGACCTCAGGTGGATACTTGTAATAAGACTATTTGCGTTTAATGCAATTTAATTGATACAATTTTTTACTGTGTGATTTAATTTCAATCAGGAAATAAATGTGGATGACGATATAAAATCCCCCATTACCTATTATGTACCTATTGGATAAAAATAATACACCAACTCAAGTTTCAAGACTCAGTCTAACTAAAAGAACTTAAAAGACTCGAAAGGACTCAGAAGGACTCGGACTCACAGGACTAACGAGTCCTTGTCTTGAAAAAAGACTCAAGTCTGGAAATGAAGACTAAAAGATTCGAGTTTATTACAGAGTTGTTAGCAGAGGATTATGCGTTTTCTTTGTTTGTGAATAAACAAACAAGTATAACAATATGCCAGATGATCGGTTAAGACATACACGTGGCACATCCCTATTAAGTGTGCTTTCGTCACGCGTAATTTGCAAGATGACAAAGTGCGCACTGAGCCATGCGCTAAGCACAAAACTCTGTTTAAAATAGAAAGGAAGTGAAAACTGCGGCAAAAAGCCGTAAAATCCGCGGTGGTGGCAAATCGCCCACCGGTTAATCCCTTTATCGGACTGTCACGTGCTGGACTCCGGTTTATTCAGTACAAAATTTTAAAATAACCGAATATCAATGAATTTTAATAATTTATCGTCAATACGGCCTGATCGGTTTGCGGCAATCCTTGGAATATTTTGGCGGAACTGAATTCGATTTTTTTATAGCACAATGGTTATGGACCACCCAATTTATACGGATCTGATTGTGCTATATTATCATTGTGATTAGTGCAATCAAAAGTATCTATTATCTATTAGGGAATAAAGTACAAATAGTATCAATGTATTTCAGACGTCTCAGTTGCGTGCAAGTACAGGATGTTACATAAGCAAACTGAAATTCATCGATGTAGCAGGCTCTGAAATTTATTCAAACAAATTCAAAAGGTATACATATATCGCGTGAAAGTATAACGAGAAACATGTACTATTAAACATACCTTGTATTAAAGCTGCTGCATGCATACGTTAGGTTCAATTTTACAAAAGCTGAAAACAGTCATGAAATAGGTTGTCTACTTCCTGCCTGATAACAAGTTGGTGTGAAAAACGACGTGTGGTGTCTATACAAAAATATAATAGTATCACTAAGAGGCTAAAGGAGTACTGCCAGAGTAAAGCAGGCAGAGGCTTCTTCTCTCCATCACTGGCCATCCTGTTACTCAAACGATGGCGATAATAACCAAATCATACTTTTGAAAAGGCCTGTGCAGCAGTAGACTGATTAAAATTGGTAATGATGGTAAAAAAGCTAAGAACTAGTACGTAAATTTATACAGAATAAAGAAAGAACTAAGAATTGGCTTATTACATAAGTGTTCATAGTTACGCTCTAGCAATTTATTAATGTTTAGTAAAGAGTAAGCGGTAAGAGAAATATTTAAAACTTTGCATTAGCAAAAGCAATTTCATAACTGTTAGAGCGTTATGATGTATTGAGATGGAAAAGTCTCATTTTTAAAAAGGAGTAACTCGGTCTATATCGAATATAGTAATTTTACCCGTGCTTTTAATAAAGTTGACGTTTTACTATATACCTCTAACAAGAGACAGGCAGAAACTGCGATCAATTTCACTCAGTCAGATTTTAGCGTGTATAATTTAGAAAAATGTTATTTAGACCACTATTAACTGGTTTTAGATAGCAGTTTCATAAAGCTCGCAGAAGATTTGATTGTATGTAAAACTAATGTTTTCAAATCTTCTGCGAGCTTTACGAAACTGCTATCTAAAACCAGTTAATAGTGGTCTAAATAACATTTTTCTAAATTATACACGCTAAAATCTGACTGAGTGAAATTGATCGCAGTTTCTGCCTGTCTCTTGTTAGAGGTATATAGTAAAACGTCAACTTTATAAAAGCACGGGTAAAATTACTATATTCGATATAGACCGAGTTACTCCTTTTTAAAAATGAGACTTTTCCATCTCAATACATCATAACGCTCTAAAATTGATTTTATTGATAAATTGTGTCATTTAATATCCTCCAGTATTCCCGGGTGACGCTCACCGGCCGGGTGCCCGGTCGACCTGGGGTGAATGGATATAAATCTCTGCCCACCTGGGATTTCACCTGCTGCCAGCCGACTTTGTTTCCGGGGTAAAGTTCTGGACTTAAACTAGTGCTAGGTAAATGTGTGATAAGGGATTCGTTTGTAACAAAATTAACTGTAGTCTATGTAGGATTTAAAAAAATTGTGATACCACATGTACTACGTTGATAGCTACACCATGTGACGGTTTAATATGTATTATCTTATCTGTGATATAGCCTAATTTTCAGACATCCTCGTTCTCAAAATTCGTTTCATATTTAATTAGTTTGTTCAAGAACAAAATTCGCTTATTTAGAGTCCCCGAAAAAAAAATTGCTTGAATGAAATACAGCCTCGTTTATGTTCGATCACCTGGTTGCTGTAGTGGTGTAGTAGCTCGCCTAGGATCCCGGGTACAATTCCTGGTTAGATCAATTCAAAGGAAACAATAAATTGGAAAATGGTTTACGCCTGCAGGCATTTTTGACAAAAGTCACTTAAACAAGTCACATCTGAGGTATGTAATATGCTACTCAGAAAATACTGGCACCATATCATCATCGAAAGATAGTAGATAAAGAAAAGGAAAATAGAATAGTGGCATAATAGTAACATGTATAAAGCGTCCGTAGATACTAAAGTAATATTAGAAGTAAAGCCTTTATACTTCGATACCATTACGAAAGTTTTAGAAAGGTTAGTAAAAAATAAAGGCACCTACTATGTAAAAACAAAACAGCATACGATGGAAGTCCATTCGCGTCCGCGTTCAAAAATAATGGACATAAAAAAACAATTCTGGATAGAATATATCAATAAGCTATGTGGGATTCAAAACAGAGTGGATTACGCGCTGAGCTGAGCGAATGATGAATGATTGATCTGTCAACCAGTGCACAAAATATAGCTTTAATTTCTTAATAAATCGGATGGCTAGGCTCTGCATTGTTCACTAGACACTTAACTAGCGCTTTAATGCACTATTTGTTGTTTTTTTATATACCTGTTCCATGTACAGACAACAGCAGCAGCACGTCAACCTACCACAAAACGTCAAATTTTCTCAGTTGATATTGATCTTGTTGAATCTGATACTTGTTAGATTTAAGGTTGAAAATCAATTCAATGACCTTTAAATTTTTGGGTAGGTCTGTACATAAATTTTGTTAGATTTATTCTATATGACATTCTATGGTTACCTCAACAAAGTATGTATTATATTTAGATTGATATAATAATTTTACATTGCATGATGTATTCCGGAATAGTCTATAAACATAGCTATTCTGGAGTGCCTGAATTTATGCTCAGCGGTTGTAATATTACTTAAGAAGTAATAAAAAAAAAGTTGTGCGTGTACTAGTGTACACACGTAAGAAGTGAAACTTCTTTATGGCCTTATTTTTCGAAAAATGATCTACATGCAACTTTCCAGAAATTGGTTAATTTGGTTAAATTAGTTAAATTAGTTAAATTGCTTAAATTGGTTAAATTGGTTAAATTGGTTAAATTGGTTAAATTGGTTAAATTGGTTAAATTGGTTAAATTGGTTAAATTGGTTAAATTGGTTAAATTAGTTAAATTGGTTAAATTGGTCAAATTGGTTAAATTGGTTAAATTGGTTAAATTGGTTAAATTGGTTAAATTGGTTAAATTGGTTAAATTGGTTAAATTGGTTAAATTGGTTAAATTGGTTAAAATGGTCAAATTGGTTAAATTGGTTAAATTGGTTAAATTGGTTAAATTGGTTAAATTGGTTAAATATTATTTCACTTTACCTTTTTGCTATCGTCTGAACCAGCCGTGGTAGGGGCAAGAAAAAGATGGCGCGTAACCGAAAAATGTGACGCTGTGAAAATGTGACGCTGTGACGCGCAACCGAAAAACGTGACGGTAAATTTTTTCCAACGCCAATAAAGAAGTTTCACTTCAATAAAAGCTTGTGAAAAATTGAATGGAACAGCAAGAAAATCCTCAAAATTGATTTAAGAAAGATGTCTTCAATGCCATTTTGATGCTATTCTTGCTATTTGAAAGCAGCATTGTAAGCTGTGTCGTAGAATCTTTGACGGCTTCCCCCACGAAAGTTAGTGTGGAATATACAGTGTCACTTTCTCCTTTTTAATAAAGCCGAAACTATGACCACCATAAAAAAGGATAGAGTAGGCTACACGTTTATAAGGCGGGCGACATACATTTTCCGTAGTGTCTAGTCCGTAAAGGGGCTTTCCGGAATTTACCCGCTGTGAATACAACCAAGATCTATTTATACTTTGTAACAAGGCTACGGCAAGTCTTTTAAAGTAAAATGGAAATCTGTGCCTTGATTGAAACGTTCGAAACTTGCAGCAAACGTTGTCAAGTGGGCAATCGAACTTTGAATCCTGGATTGTAACAATAAATTCCTTTTCGCTGGAATAGTTCTCAGCTGTTTATTGTAAACTGTGATTTGAACGCAGTGATTTAAATAATGATCCGGTTTGGTCTGTCCCAATCTCTTCACTAAGCTATGGTAATCCGCCCCCGAATATTATTATACGGGTCCTGGTGCCTCTCTCTAAATCAAGTGTACGGCGGTACCCTTGCCTTCATTTCGCGCTTTGTCTTTGCGTTATTTATGATACCCATAATCTGTATTGTTCAACGAGGTTAATTTAGAATGGTTCTACGTGATTTATGTACAAGGTACTAACAACGAATTTTATGTACGGTCAACAGTTCATCAAAATACCGTAAAAGTTTTCGAATTGATATTATCTTCATGACTTAAGTGATTTGAGAAATTTGTTTGTATATGTGCACACCATCTCTCTCTCTTTCTCTCTCTACAAGCACATACGCATGTGTTTTGATCCGCAACTACACTATCAAAGCTTTTATTTTAGTGGAAATCAGGAACAACGAAGGGTCATCGAAACCAATACCCTTTCGTTGTAACTACTTCCCACTGGGTCGTCTGTGTCAGTAATATAAACTACCCCTAAAGTTCTATTTATTTACACATCTTTGCACAGATATTATCAAGTACAAAATGGTCAACTTAATGTCAAAAGCATTCTCTACCAGTTAACCATAAGGCCAAACAGAAATATCACGGCGGTGCATAAGAAAAAAAAATTAAAAGCAAAATATCATTAACTAGGTGTTGCCCGCGACTTCGTCCGCGTTAATTTCTATTATTATGATCGGGTTTATTTTTGCAACATTTTTCACTGATGCTTCGCTTATTGGTCACAGCGTGATGTTATTTGTTTATTTGTTTATTTGTATTTACAATTATCTTAAAAGCTAATAGAATGCAAGTTCCAAAGCGCTTAAGACTATACTTTTATAGCCTTCTTCCTCGGTAAATGGACTATCAAACACAAAGAGAATTAGTACTTCCTGAGATTAGCGCGTTCAAACAAACAAAAAAATTCTTCATCTTTATAATATTAAGTATAAATTCTGATATAGATGAACACAGTTATGTAACAATAATAACATAATAGGTATACCAAAAATAATATAATATCATAGTAATATATACATGCCTACATAAACCTAATATGATTGTACACATATAACACAAATGTCAGCGAAGATCGTTAGAGAGGGAAGAAAAGTTTATCGATTGTTTTTAAATTCACCCTGTAGTTTCAGTTTCAGCTGCACTTATCAAAGCCGTAGATGAGTGTCACTGTGTAGATACCGGACAAGGCACGGCCGTTAGTCAGCCGTCACGTCGTAACACGCCGTGACAAGACGATACACCGACTAGCTCGTATCACGCTGAGTCCAGTTACGTCATTCAACGTCTACGTCACTGATATGACGATTTGAACACGATACATTAGTATAATTTCCTAGCAGGCTACATTTAGGACGTATTCTCTACTATTTAGTATTTTGATTGCAAAAGTCGGTCTGTTTGTCTGTTTGTTTGTTACCTCTTCACGCTTGAATAGATGCACCGATTTAATTAGAATTTAATCTTTTACTTATACTGATAATTAGACTTTTACTCATAAAATTATGTAAGTAGAATGAATAACTGCTTAATCGTTTTAGATGAAATTTGGTGTGATGATATAGTTTGGAACTCTGAAAATACATAATATAAGTAATTTTTGTCATTGAAATTAATGTTGTTATTCTTGGAGTAAATTATTTATAGAAATCCCTTCAGGTGTTAAAAAGGGTGTATGGTCCAATAGAATTTTCGTAATTTGATATGAAGAATAACAGAAAGCGACCTTTTAGTGATCTCTTAAGAGAGTGACATAATCGGAAATGCGATTTCCACGAGTTTGGACGAAGTCGCGAGCGGGGCGTATGCAAATAATTTATTTTAGCAAAGCTGCAAATGAGATGCGTACCTTTAAATAAGCTTCACAGCTATTGAGCCACCCTGTATTATACATTTAAAAATATATATTACTCTAACTCCAAGGATTCCATCGAACTAAGTTATAGTACAGGATTAGATATTCCTAAAGATTAGCAGAATTGGCAATTTAAACTCTGTTAGGATAGTTCCAAAGACTCAAGATTTATAGGCGCTTAGAGAAATGCACCGTGCACTGGGTCCATTGCAAAGTATAATGGGCAGTGGGCATGGACTGGTTAATCCCCCGGCCCAGGAATAAAAGGCCAGTGATAAATCAAAATGCACGGGAAATTGGAGAAGAATCATGGGAACAGAAAGCCTGGGCAGATTAACGCAACCTCAATTTAGTTTCTGGCACTGAGCCGTTATTCTATCGTCAGAGTAGAATTACGAGGCGTGGTACCAGAGAGTATAATATTAATGATACTCTTGCGTATATCATGGCGAGAATTTATTCATTTTATAATAATAAGTTCAAAGTGGCTTTAAAAATACAGATTTTTCGGTATAGGATTTGACGTAAAGGTCTTTGCTGATTGTTTAGAGATAATGTTATAGAGATAGTAGGATACAGATGAATTTGACACGTAAATAATAAAAGAAACGATTCTTTTATTATTTAAGATTGAAAGATTTAGCTTTCCCAAACTTAAACATAAACTTATCTTGCACCTACAATCCAATCAGTTGGAAGACAAATGGTATGATTGTTCGGCACCTCAGGGTAGGGTGGCCATTGCCATGGGATTCGTTTTTAGGATTACTTCAAAACTCCATGCAATCTATTTTCTTTGATTGTATTTACACAACATTACATGTATACACTAAGCAATGAAGGTAGCAACATTTTTTTGTTCTTTTATTTGGAGTCTTGCATACTCACCGTATTTTTAAAGTAAATATTAATCACGCTACTGAAGTATTTACCGACAGGCCATTACATTTGTTTTTTGAGACTGGACATTTAGACGCTCTATTACATTAGGTAATGCATTTTTGTATCTACGTACAGATGAATTTGCCTTACGGTAGGCCTATGACACAGAATATTAGTTGGTTATATTGTATGAGACTGTGTATCTTGTTTTTATATTTTATGGATTATTATCACTTGATTCATTTTGTCGATTCTATAGAGAGTTTGACTTAACAATTAAACAGCTTACAAACTGTTCAGTGGTAGAGTAACGGTGCAATTTTTGCAGGTAACTCTTAAGTATGTCCCGAAAAAGTGGTCTGCAATCTGGAAACCACTGCTCTGGAATGTTCTCGTAGGTAAGTGATCACGTCACACACGTGCACTAAATCTAAAGGATCGCGGCCAGAGATAAGAAAATTACGACCCCTCGGGGCTCGAGCAACTTTATTTTCAGCGAGACAGTGCGTATTAGGTGAATTGAGCTTAGAAATCTGAAGGTTAAGAGGTTTGAAAGAACACACGTTATGATAAGATATCCTAATTTAAAATTCAAGCGATGGCAATTCCTGCGACATCTGACAGTACGGATGACTTTTGTCATATTTTACTAATTTAAAGAATAAAAAATGTAAGAATAAAAATATAGTTATTTATTTGATACAAGTTTATCAGCATCAAGCATAGGCAAAATAGCGAACAGAGAATTTATATTGATTTATGATAACAGATCAATATAAAAGAGGTTTTTCGCGATCTCAGTCTCAGGGACAGTGCTTGTGCGACAAGGGCATATCGTCCCTAATAGCTGTGCAAGAGATAGCGTAGGTGAAATAAAAAAACACTGAGTAGGAATATTTATTTACGAATACATATTTTAAGTATTTCAGACAATTTTTGAAAAAACGAAGTAAATATAATTTGTTTTTTGCCAGGTTCATGCCTATTGTAGATAAGATAAGATATCCTAAGTATACGCATTAAGTATTTCAAAAATAAGAGTTTGATAGTCTTGAGTACCTAATATAACCTGTGTCAGTTAATAATATAATAGTGTTAGAATAAATTTTGTAAAATATTGGTTTGTTGTAAGATCAAGAAGACAATAATAACCGGCCAAGTGCGAGTCGGACTCGCGCACGAAGGGTTCCGTACCAAAAAGGCAAAAAAAACGGGTTTGTTGTATGGGAGCCCCCCTTAAATATTTATTTTATTTTGATTTTAGTATTTGTTGTTATTGCGGCAACAGAAATACATAATTTGTGAAAATTTCACCTGTCTAGCTAACGCAGCTCTTGAGATACAACCTGGTGACAGAGCGACGGACAGACGGACAGACGGACAGACGGAAACAAATAAGAGTCGTTGTATAAAAAAAAAATGCTTATAGCTTTATAACGCTCCAGTAACCATTTTACATTCACAAATCATAATTTAATTTGGAACAAAGCCGAGCCAATCGTTTTAAAAATAAATATCGTGTTATTCGTTGTTTTATCGTTGAGAGTGGACGTTTTTATAGCTGTCGCTGTGCGGATCACTTCTATTATAAATACTAGCGATTTGTCCTGGTTTTCAACCGGTTACCCATGGGTTTTACCGGAAGCCCATCAAGGGTTTCTTATATATTTAGAACTAGCTGTTCCCCGCGACTCTTTCTTATTTATTTAGTTTTCTTATTTAAGCTGTTCCCCGCGACTCCTTACACATGGAATTTTGAATTTAAAACTACGTAAGAGTTATTTCGAGATTTCTACCATGTACCTTGTTTTTTATGAGTTTCCGATATTTTGGCACTGTTGCAAGCGCCATGATCGCGGAAGAACTGAACTCATAAAAAACAAGGTACATGGTAGAAATCTCGAAATAACTAACTCTTACGATAGTGACCATGAAAGTTTAAAACTACGTGTTTTAATTTTCCTACGGGAACCGTACCTTTTCTCAAAATAAATAGATGTTTCAATATACGTCAAATCGAGAACCACCTGTTTTTTCCTCAGTTTAATATGAAATTTACAAGACTTATTGTTCGAATGATCAAATACGAGCAGTACCATAATACCTACACGTCTTCACTACGATCACCCTCTGACCGGCCTCAAGTTGGTAACCACTAACATGGTGGCTGTAATCCCGTCTGCAGCAGCGACCGAATTGTGGCTAAGTTGTGCCATTGTGCCGAGTGCTGAATCGGAGACACGTGTCGTTTGGGCATTTCGGGTGTTACCTTTGAATCGTTCGACTTTCCGTTGCATAATTTGTTGTTAAACTCAATCTTATTAATTTTGTTACGATAACCTTGAAAATGGATATCGATGATTTACATCGTTTTTTTTTAAACATAGCTATGTACCGACGCCATGCTCTAAATTATTTGGAAAATAAAATCCGACAGCCTCGAGTAATCGCACTCGACGCTGTTGAATTTCGACTCAATTTACGACATAGGTATATAGCTACTTGGGCGACTAGTTTCCACTAAGCTACTTGCCAGATCAAGTACCACCCGAGACGAACCGATTTTTTTGTTAATATGTTTCAAAAACAATATAATTTGAATTGAGAAGTGCAACTCGGTGCAAGTAATCAACTGCTTATGGTGATTATTATGATGACTGATGAATAATTAAGGTTTAATTTTTAAAAACTCAACTGAACTATTTTTTAGACGTTCTTTAGAGATAAGCTAGAATGAAAAAAAATAATTTTCATTTATAACTCACCTATGAAACATATATAAGACGTTTTAGTTTAACCAGTGTCTTCCCAGTTTGCAAGCTTAAAAAAGTATTTAAGTTTTATTTTTGCGTTATTAAATTTTCGAGTACCTCCATAATTGCAGCCAGTTGTACTGACTGCCTCGTAAGTCTCGTACGTAAAACATTCGCAATAAGCTTAGGGGACCACTAATGTATCATGTCGGAGATAGTTTCAGGTGGGTCCGAAACTGAACTGAAACTCGCTCGGATCTGATCCGATATCTAATTTGCTAGTGCACTTCTCAGGAATCTGCGGTAAATTGTACGAGCTACGAAATGTAAGTTAAGTTCTACCAACTGGATAATTAATTTGTTAATGATTCGCTACCTACCCATTGTTACTGGAGCAGACAAGATTTACACAGAGTCTGTGTTTTAATACAATTGAATTCGTTGGAATTTTGTTAGTGTTGTTAGGAAATAGGTAATTAGGAATAGAATACAGTAATATCATTAACATGATTCGTATTAGTGTTCATGCCATCGATTTAAAATAAACTTGATACACACCCTGCTTTTTGAACCACCTGGAAAACGAAGCCCGTTATTGGACCATTATGTATATCATCGTGGCAGTGTTTTTTTTAAAATATTAAATTTGAATTAGACTTTTAATTTTCTAACACGCTATGACGCACAAACGAATTATTTTGCTGCGGCGGGTTCTCGGTTGAATAGACCTTACACAGCTACATCTGTGCGTGTTTCAAAATAAATAGTGTGCCGGATGACACGTGGCCGGGTTTGGTACGAAGATGAGGGAGGAAGCCAGACGGTCAGACGCCCGTCTTGTTTGATGATGATGTTAATGAAATGATAACGCCTTATGTCGGGTTACGGAGTAACAGCCAACCCAATGTTTACTGTGTGGACTGTATTGTATGCGGTGAGGTGGCTGTGTATTCTTCCTATGTTTCTTCCCAGGATCTGTTCAGGTTGATCTTCTAGGGCTCTTCCTACTTGCTTAGGAGAGAAGGTTCTTCCTTGCTGTTGCTGGATCGAATGATTCTATGGACCCCCTGCTCGCCTTATATTCACAATTTTTGGCGGGAAAATCCCCACCCACGCAATCACTGTGTGAGCGAGAGGTCGGTGCGAGCGAGAGGGGAGATGGCATGCGCGTGTTTTCCGCGGTCGATCGGCAATACCGTAGGGAGAGCCGCATGCCATCTCACAATTAGAAAGAGAGGGAAATAGTACGGGCTTGCATTTTGACTCGAAAAGGCAATACCGTAAAGAGAGCCGCGTCCTATTTCCCTTCCTAGTCCTCGTTATCCTATACGAGGGTGTGTGCCTACTTAGGGTGTGTTTCCTAACCCCCGGCTGTTATTCATTTATTTCCCATAACAATATAAAGTTTTACAATAATTTACAATTTACAGTAAACATACAAAATTACAAATTCAAAGTTCAAACATATCACAATATAACAAAACATAATAAATAATAAAAACTTATATACAATTAACATTTTATAACGCTGTCCCGTACATTCTCCCGCCGTGTGTCGCAGCGCAGTCGGAGAGACACTCATCTTGTGGAAGGGGCGGCGTCCTTTTCTTCTATTTGCAGATTCACCAGCTTTTTCGTAGGGCGTCGCAGGATACCTCCTCGGGTCAGCACGTCTGCAGCTCGCACGATGCCGTCGGGCCCTGGGTAGACAGCCGTTACTCGTCCTAGTGGCCAAGTGTTTCGTGGCAGAGTGTTGTCCACGATCAGCACGACGTCTCCGGTCTTCAGTTCTGGGCCACGGCCGTGCGGCTCCCGCCGGCCTTGGAGTTCAGGGAGGTACTCTCGTATCCATCGGCTCCAGAACATGTCTGCTATTCTCTGGGACGCCCTCCAATGGGTCTTGCCCAGCAGGTCTTTGTCTTCAAATTGTCCCATAGCCGGTTCGTGTGCAGGCTCCAAAAGCAGGAAGTGATTCGGCGTCAATGTTTCAGGTTCATCAGGGTCGACCGCGACGTGGGTGAGCGGCCGACTGTTGACGGTGAATTCCACTTCTGCGAGGACCGTGGCTAGGACTTCGTCGTTGGTGGTGCGTCCATTCATCACTGTCGATAGCGCTGTCTTGACTGTCTTCACCAGCCTTTCCCAAGCGCCGCCCATGAACGGCGCGCCCGGTGGTATGAAGCGCCAAGAGATGCGGCGTTTGCTGGCTTCAAGTTCTGTTGCGCTGTCGATGGCTCGGCGCAGCTCCCTCTCGGCGCCGTGCAGGTTGGTTCCGTTGTCAGAGCAGATCTCCTTCGGGCAGCCTCTCCTCGCGATGAATCGCCTCAATGCCATCACCGCTGAGTCAGTGGATAGCGTAGCGGCGAGTTCCAGATGGACCGCTCTGGTCGTGAGGCACGTGAAGAGGGCCACGTAGCGTTTGTGTGTGGCTCGTCCGACGGTCACTTGTAGAGGCCCGAAGTAGTCGACCCCTGTGTAGGAGAAGGGTCGCTGATGATGGGCCAGCCTGCAGGGCGGATGGTTTCCTGTTGATGGTGCTGAGGGTGCCGCTCTTCGTTTGCGACAGTGAAGGCACTCTTTGACTATCTTTTTTGCAGTCGGCCGAAGTTGCAGGATGTGGAACCTCTGGCGACACTGGTTGACGGTGGCTTCCACTCCCTGGTGATGACCGGTGAGATGGACGTGCGCGATGTAGAGTCGCGTGATGTGGTGACGTCCATCCAGGATCGGTGGTCTTCGTTCTACTTCGGGTATTCCTTCTGCAGCGTCGATTCGAGACTTCAGGGTGATCAAACCGTTGTTCATTTCAACAGCTAATTTCTTCATTCTGCTCTGACGGCTGATCTGATGTCCTCTTCTTAGGTTTTCTATGTCCTCTTCGAAGGCGTCTTCTTGGCTCGCCTTGATGAGAACCTTCTCAGCTTCGATGATGAGTTCAGCGGGAATCTTCAAATATTTGTCTTCTTCATGAACCTTTTCAATTAATTTCTTCAATTTTCTGTCGACACGCTGAGCACCCCAGGAAGGATCTTTTGTCTTGTTCGGCTTCGTTCTTGAGAAGAATGTTCTGTGTTTCTTTGTCTTCAGCAGGCTGACGAACTGTAGGACTCTGGCTGTGGTGCGGACCAGACGTTCCCATCTTGAGAACCTGGTTACGTCAGGCACGACTTGTGTTGCGGTCGATGATGACTTTCTGAGGTTCAGTGTTCGTTCTTCTCCCGTTGTTTCAGGAATGGTCTTCTTCTCTTCCGGCCACGTCGATCGATCTTCTTTCAGGAAGCTGGGGCCGGTGAACCATCTGTAGGTCTCGTCGAAGTCCTTGGGGACGTCCCGTGTCGCGTCGTCAGCTACATTGAGTTTCGTGGGAACCCAACGCCATTCCTCTGTCTTGGTGTTTTCTTCGAGTTCGGCGATCCTGTGGGCGACGAAGGGCTTGAAGGATCGGGCTCCTGTTCTCAGCCAGGTCAGGACTGTCTTGCTGTCGGTCCAGAATGTTCGGGACACTGGCTTCCGATCGTGTTCCTCGATGGCTGCTTGCGCCATCCTGCTGCCCATCACCGCTGCTTGTAGCTCCAGCCTCGGGATCGATGTCACCTTCAGGGGAGCCACTCTCGCCTTGGCCAAGATGAGTGGTGTTTGGATGTTCCCGTCTTCATCTTCGATGCGCCAGTAGACCGCAGCTGCATAGGCGACCTCACTGGCGTCGACGAACACGTGGAGCTCGATATTGTCGCTGCGACTGTAGTTCGGGTAGCACCGGGGTATGTGGATTTGGTTCAGCCTCTGGAGGTGCGTCGTCCATTGTTTCCATTCCAGTGTCAGGCCTTCTTCCAGTTGTTCATCCCACGCCGTGCTCCTTCGCCATATCTCCTGGAGGATCTGCTTTGCCCTGATTGTGACAGGCGAGGCTAGTCCTAGAGGGTCGAATAGGGACATGACGATCTTCAGGGCTTCCCTCTTCGTCGGCCTCTTCTGTAGGATGTCTTCAGGCAGGCGCGACAGGTCCAGGTTGAAGCCCAGGTGGTCGGTTGACGTTCTCCAGGTGAGCCCCAGAACTCGTTCAGTCTTGTCATCTTCGGCCAGGTTCATGTTTTCTTGTTTCTTTCCCGGATCCAGTTGCTGCAACACTGCGTCGGAGTTCGATGTCCACTTCCTTAGTTCAAAGTGTGCCCGCTGGTGGATGTCTCCAACTTCTCTTGCGACCTTGATTGCCTGTTCTTCAGTCTCGAAGCTCTGGATGTAGTCGTCCATGTAATGGTTGCGTTCAATGGCATCGGCAGCTTCGGGATGTTTTTCGGCGGCTTCTTTCGCGTTGCGGTTTTTTACGTAGATCGCTGTGGCAGGGGACGAGGTGGCTCCGAAGATCAGTGACGTCATTCTGTATTCGGTGGGTGGAGCGTCACGATCTGTTCTCCATAAGTAGCGGAGCGCATCCCTGTCTTCTGGTCGGATTTTCACTTGCAGGAACATTTCTGTGATGTTTGCTGATACTGCGATTTGATGTTGCCTCATCCTCAGCAGCACTCCAGGAAGTGATTGCAGCAGGTCTGGTCCGGTGAGTAGAGTGTCGTTGAGCGATAAACCCTTCGTGATGGCTGCTGCGTCATGCACCATCCTGACCTTGTCCGGTTTCATAGCGTTGATCACCGGGAAACAAGGCAGGTACCATGTTCTGTTTTCAGTCTTCTTCGTAGGTGCAACTTCAGCGTAGCCTTTTTCTATGAGCGCTTTCATTTGTTCGTGGACCTTGGCCTTCAATTTGGGATTCTTCTCAATTTTCTTCTCGGTGGCACAAAGTCTTCTTAGCGCGTAGTCTCGATTATCAGGCAGCTTGATGTCCGCCGATTTCCACAGCAGCCCGGTCTGGAAACGGCCGTCTTCGAGGCGTTTGGTCTCCGCATCCAGAATCTTCAAGGCTTGGGCTTCTGGATCGTTCTGTGGTTTCTTCGGCGCGACTCCGAATGACTCTAGAGAGAAGAAGTTCTTCAATTGTTCGTCGATTCTCTCTGATTCTTCTGTTTCCGTTGTCACGTGGTTCACGAAGTGGACTCTCTGTCCCAGCGTCCGCACCTGTGCTCCGTGAAGGACCCATCCCAGTTTCGTAAGTGAGGCGACTGGTTGCTGTCTGTCACCGACGCGAGTGGTTTCTGCCAGGAGGAGTGGCCAGTTGTCTTGCCCGATGAGTATTCCCGGCTTGGCTTGTTCGTAGGTGAGATTCTTCAGGCCCTCCAGGTGACGGCAGCCAGCCAGATCGCGTTCGTCGATGGTCTGCGGGGATAGTCGCAGCTGATTGATGCTTCTGGCTTGTATGGTGTGGCGCTTCTTCTGGTCACCCTGGATCGTTAGTTTGAGCCGCCTTGAAGATCCTGTTTCAATTTGCCGTTCACCGATCGCTTCGATGCGTAGTGGTTCCACTGGTCCTCTTAGTCCGGCGCGCTGTGCCAAGCTCTCGTCGATGAGCGTGATCGTAGAGCCGTCGTCGAGAAGCGCGTACGTGTCGATTTTCCTCTTCGGTCCGACGATGGTCACAGGCAGTATCTTCAGATACGCTTGAGGCTTCCTTGGCGTCCACGTGGAACTGACTACTTCACTTTTCTTCTGTTCTGTCTTCTGTTCACCACTCTTAGTGTGATGTAGCAGCTGATGATGTGGATGGGGGCACCCGTCTATGTTGCATTTCGTGGTGCGGCAGTGATGTACTTTGGTTCTATACCGCAGGCACCGAAAGCATAGTCTCTTTTCTTTGGCGAAATCCCATCTGTCATTGACGCTCAGCTTCTTATATTCTTCACAGTTCCCGATGGCGTGCCCTGTCTTCTCGCAACGTAGGCAGCTGTATGTCTTCTGTTCGGGTTCCGTGGTGTTCGTGCTGTAGGCCCGTTGAGGCCTCTTCGCTGGCATGACGTTGTCCGGTTGTTCAGGTTGCGCGTAGGGGCCGCATCGTTCGGCCTCCTGGTTCAGGAAGCGCGACAACTTGACTAGGTCCGGTTCTTCACTGTCTTGTTCAGCCGCGAAGTCGTACCACCGATATCGCATGGTGGAGGTCAGTTTTTCTATGGTGTTCTTCGTGATTTCCGGGTTGTACAGGTAGTGCCTCTTCTTGATGGCACCTAGTGCTGCGACGATGTTCGAGACCCGGGAGGCAAAGATGCATAAGTCCCGCGCCGTGTCTTGAGGTTTCGATAGCGTTCGCAGCCGCTCCAGTTCGGACATCGCGATAGCGTCCGGACGACCAAACCTTGCTTCTAAGGTTTTCACGACGTCTTCTGGGTTGCCGTTGTATAGAAGGAGACTCTCTACTGCTTCCCTTGCACGTCCTTTGAGGCTTCGGCGAAGACGGGCGAGGTTCTCCAATGATGTCAACCCGTTCTTCGATTCTTCGTAAGCAGCTTTAAATATCAGCCATTCTTGATGGGACCCGGCGAATATCGGCAATTCAATGTTCATTCTCGGTTGACTTGCTCTTGTAGCCATAGTGATCGCGGCAGCCAGTTGCGCGATGTCACTCTTGATTGTTCCCGCCGGTGGGGCGCCGACGCATGCCGTCTCGCTCACTCCCGCCGGTGAGACGCCGATATGTGCTGTCTCGTTCACTCCCGCCGGTGAGACGCCGATATGTGCTGTCTCGTTCACTCCCGCCGTAGGACACGTCGCGATCTGCGGGGCAGACGCCTGCGTCGGTATCGGCGGCAGCGGCTCTGGGTTGTGTGGTTGCTCGGTGATAGCCAGCACTTGCAAGCGGCTATCGTCAATCCAGGCGACGGTGCGTTCGTTGTTGTTGTTGCCGGAGTCATCAATTACGGTGTCAATGTCGTCTTCGTCGGTGTCCGTTTCCGCTTCTAATGCCGCTATCTTGGCGGCGGCGAGCTGTAGCTGGATGTGCAGTAGTTCTTCCCTGGCCTTCAGTAATTTCTTGTTTTTCTTTGATATTACAGAAGGTGCTAATTTCTTCGTGTGTGCTGCGGGCGGCTGCGCCTGAGCGGGCGCAGCCGGCGGCGCCAGCTGCTCTTCTTGGCGGCGTTCTGGCTCAGTAGCCAGCGGACTGGTCGTTTGACTTGTGGCCGAGGTATCTGGCATAGTGGTACCAGTGACTTCGGTCCCCGACGATGTTTCCGTCTCCGACGTAGGCGATCTTTCTTGTGTACGGGAACGAGTGACGGGCATCTTGACAATCTTTAATCTTCAATGTTCAATCTTCAATACGACGATCCGGCTCGAAGGACCAACAATGTGCCGGATGACACGTGGCCGGGTTTGGTACGAAGATGAGGGAGGAAGCCAGACGGTCAGACGCCCGTCTTGTTTGATGATGATGTTAATGAAATGATAACGCCTTATGTCGGGTTACGGAGTAACAGCCAACCCAATGTTTACTGTGTGGACTGTATTGTATGCGGTGAGGTGGCTGTGTATTCTTCCTATGTTTCTTCCCAGGATCTGTTCAGGTTGATCTTCTAGGGCTCTTCCTACTTGCTTAGGAGAGAAGGTTCTTCCTTGCTGTTGCTGGATCGAATGATTCTATGGACCCCCTGCTCGCCTTATATTCACAATTTTTGGCGGGAAAATCCCCACCCACGCAATCACTGTGTGAGCGAGAGGTCGGTGCGAGCGAGAGGGGAGATGGCATGCGCGTGTTTTCCGCGGTCGATCGGCAATACCGTAGGGAGAGCCGCATGCCATCTCACAATTAGAAAGAGAGGGAAATAGTACGGGCTTGCATTTTGACTCGAAAAGGCAATACCGTAAAGAGAGCCGCGTCCTATTTCCCTTCCTAGTCCTCGTTATCCTATACGAGGGTGTGTGCCTACTTAGGGTGTGTTTCCTAACCCCCGGCTGTTATTCATTTATTTCCCATAACAATATAAAGTTTTACAATAATTTACAATTCACAGTAAACATACAAAATTACAAATTCAAAGTTCAAACATATCACAATATAACAAAACATAATAAATAATAAAAACTTATATACAATTAACATTTTATAAAGCTGTCCCGTACAAATAGCTAAACCAATATTTATTAGTTTTTGAAAAAGAAAAAAATAATAAAAATAAAATAAAATAACACTGCCAAGATGTTATATATAATGGTTACATAACGTGGGCTCCGTTTCAAAAGTGGTTGAAATTGCACCGTGTGTACAGCCCGATACAAAAATGACTATCCTCAATCGAGTGCACTTTAACGGCCGGTCCCAATAATCTATCTATCTTCAGGTTTGGCATATCGGAGATAGAAAAAATCTTCTGTCTCTGATTTTGCTGTCCAGAGAAACAAAGACAGAAACTTTGTTTTCTATCTCCGATATGCCAAAACTGAAGATAGATAGGTTATTAGGACCGGCCGTTAGTTGTGACACTTTTTGGACGCAGATTACGTATCTAGTTTTTATATTACATCTATGGTCTATGCCTCATTCTTATGATAATTTCATCAATTTGAAAGTCTATCATTTCAACAATACTTATAAACTACTTTATATGATATGTTAGCGACTTAATTGCAATTATAATATCAGTATATAAACATGAAAAATTATGTCTCTGGCGGGACTCGAACCCGCATCTCCTCGCATACCGGGCGCGGCGCTTAACTATTTAGCCACCGAGACACTACGTCACAGGCGTCAATTTTTCAAGCATATTCTTATTGCTGTAAGTTGTTTCATCAATCATCATTGCTAATATTGCTATACCTATGGTAACTTGATTTCAACTCTGCCCTACAGTGAGATGATACTTTATAATCTGTAACATATTTTTGACAGCTCCCAAAGCCAAAGACCGGCATTAATTTTCACAATATTAGTATGCAAAGAGGTCACAAGGTCTTTGTGTAATGTAAATACCAGTAAGTTATACTGTGCCATAGATGTTTCAGCTGGCACTTAATTGAATCGCAACTCCAATACAGCTTGCGACGAACAGGGATTGTTGTTGCGTCAGATCCTCAAGATACAGGCAGTTCAGCTGGCTAACGAGGTTGTTAGAGCCCGTTTCTACTGACACTAGCTCATGGCTGTTCTAAAGTGGCAATAAAAACATAAAATTGATACCATATTTGAAAGCTTAATTTTTTATAAGCAAACATTTTTAATTACATTTTTATAGTGGTAGAATTTGGTTGTTTTAATAATAAGACTTTAAAATCGAAAATTTTCGAAAAAGTATTAATCTTTTGGTGTATTTGAAGAGGAAAACGCCACCATGTCGGTCCGATTACAGAACCAGAGCTCTAATCCGATCCAACTACAGCGAGGCGTGAGACAGGGAGACGTTATTTCTCCGAAACTGTTTACAGCTGCGTTGGAGGATATTTTCAAGCTTCTGGACTGGATCAACATCAATGGCGAATACCTAACACACCTGCGATTTGCCGATGATGTAGTTCTTATGGCTGAGACCTTGGAAGACCTGAACATTATGCTCGAAGATCTCGGTAATGCTTCTCAAAGAGTGGGTCTTAGGATGAACATGGACAAGACGAAAATCATGTTAAATGCACATGTTGCACCCGCTCCAGTTAACGTTGGGAACATTGCACTCGAAGTTGTTGACCACTATGTTTACCTGGGACAGATAGTCCAGTTAGGTAAGTCCAACTTCGAGAAAGAGATCTCTCGTCGAATCCAGCTCGGATGGGCAGAGTTCGGGAAGCTCCGGCATATATTCGCGTCCGAAATACCTCAGTGTCTCAAGACGAAAGTCTTTGACCAGTGTGTGTTGCCAGTAATGACCTATGGGAGTGAGACGTGGTCGTTTACTATGGGTCTCATAAGAAGGCTCAAGATCACCCAGCGAGCAATGGAGAGAGCGATGCTTGGTATTTCCCTACTCGATCGAATCAGAAATGATAAGATCCGCAGGAGAACTAAAACAACCGACATCGCTCGAAGGATTGCATCGTTGAAGTGGCAGTGGGCGGGACACATAGCGCGGAGAACCGATGGCCGTCGGGGCGGAAAGGTTCTCGAATGGCGACCGCGTACCGGACGACGTTCCGTGGGCAGGCCCCCTACAAGGTGGACCGACGATCTGATCAAGGTCGCGGGAAGCCGCTGGATGCGGACAGCACAGGACCGATCGTTGTGGAGATCCATGGGGGAGGCCTATGCCCAGCAGTGGGCGTCGTTCGGCTGATATGATGATGATGATGATGATGAAGAGGAAATATACTTTTTAGGGTTCCGTAGCCGAATGGCAAAAAACGGAACCCTTATAGATTCGTCAAGTCTGTCTGTCTGTCTGTCTGCCTGTCCGTCCGTATGTCACAGCCACTTTATTCTAAAAGTATTAGTATTACACAGTTGAAACCTGGTAGGTAGGTGTATCCTGTTGACCGCTTTACGATTCTCATATAAAAAAATAAAAAATATGATATTTAAGGAGGGCTTCCCAAACTTCGAATACATAGAATTAAAACAAAAACATTTTTTTTTACTCTAACCTACGCGTATGGGGTATCTATGGATAGGTCTTTCAAAATGACAAAAGGTTTTACAACCATTTTTTCCAAAAGTCTAACATTTGGAAGTGATAAAATGAGTGTCCCGCCCCCCTCTAACTTTTAAACTAAGCAAGTGAAAATTTTGAAAAAAATACGTAATGTAGATCTTAACAAAAACTTACAACGAAAATTGGTTTGAACGAGATCAAACCGGTAGTTTTTTTAGGAATATCACATTTTTAACAAGCGCAATAACTTTGTCCTTCATACAAACACTATTAAAAACAAAGTTATTTTTGCAGTCAATTAAATATTGTGGTATTTTGGCTAGTGGAAGTAAGTGAACCCCTAATTCAGTTAAAGTTGGTACGGAATCCTCAGTGCGTGAGTCCGACTCGCACTTGGCCGGTTTTTTCATATGCATGACAACCTGAGTCTGATCAAGTTCAACAGGGATATTATTATAATAAAAACAAAATTAAATTTTTAGTATCAGATGGGTGGAAACGTTCCCTTAAGCAACTTTTGTATCATAACCTGGCCAGGACAGCTAGTACATCTCAGTTAACAAACTATCGTAAAGTGTGATTATCCGCTTACCTACACCTAAAAAGCGACTAAAGTATTGAAAATTCAATTTCTGAAAAACATTTAAGACTAGCCCTTACCTTTTGGCGACCGATTTATCGAACTAACTTTATAGTAAAGAATTATCGCCAGAAGAGACGGGTATCAGCATCTCTTCTTTACATCACTGGCCAATTTGCGATCACCAACCCTGTCAAGCCAAAATCTTTCTCATGGAAGAACTATGTCCAAGGTTTTATATGGGCTGTTAAAGATAAACTAGGTTTATAAGATGCCGGCTTAGCTGAGACACAACGGTTAGTTTAAACAAAAGCTTTTAGCACTGTTAACTGTTTTAGGAATCGAGCATAATCTAATATTGATAACTTATTTTTTTGTTAGGAGTTTAAACTAAAAACAACATTGCTTAAGTATTATTTGTCGACAAATTATTTGTCTTTGTAACTTCGTTCTACTGAAATTTATGTTATGTTAAGTACAATACACAAGAATTGGAAACAAATTAAGCACTTAGATTCAAAATACCCAAACTCTTCAATGCTTTTTAAAAATCAGGCATTTACAATTTCTATAATAGTCAGAAATACGAGCTCAGACCTCTGTAAAGAGTATCTAACGAGGTTGTTAAGCTAGAGCTGAGTCGAGCTCAGTGTAACGAAACGAGATTTTCTCTCAATCTAACTACCAACGACTACCTAATTCAGACTAATAACTCAGGAATTTTTCAGGCGGTTGTAAAAAGTTACTTCTCGGTGAAGCTATTTGACCTTTTTAGAGTTTAAATTTTAGCCTTATAGGAGTATATTGTTTAGTTTGGGTTATTCCCAGTTGCCCCCAATGGCATCGCTCCCACTAGGGGCAACTAGGAATAAATAGGAAATTTATTTTTAACGGTTATTCCTAGTTGCCCCCACTCGATACGCCGTAAAGTATAACTAGATATTTTTTCCATAATGTTACTAGAAGCGATGTGAAAAATGTAGTAAGTAAGTAATGCCAAATGAAAAATAATGTCTAATGGAATATAAAAAAAATTAATCTAAACTTATTGTGACAGTATTAAAGAGTAAATATTAGTATCTTTGTCTTAAATGAAACAAAAATTTTTTTTCACTACGCTTCTTGCAACATACGGAAAAAATATCTAAAGTAGTTATACTTTACGGCGCGGCGTATCAAGTGGGGCAACTGGAATCCCAGTTGCCCTTTCGAATGGAGGCACCGGGGGCAACTGGGGCATTGTTTTTTACAAATTCCCAGTTGTGGGGCCGATGCCGGTGGGGGCAACTGGGAATAACCCTTTAGTTTCATGTTAATTCCAGATTCGGCTTCTTTTCTTGTTTGTTGATCAAAATAAACAAAATGTGCAATAAATAATCAAAGTTCATACTTGTTTATTTAAGTTACATGAAATTAGTCAATTAAAAACAAGCCACTTTTCAATTTGTTTAATAATTACTCCGGTACTTAGGTACTTATACGGTACTTATACCCCTTTAATAAATAGGTTCAGCGGTTCAAACATGAAGAGGTAATACACCGACAAGCAGACACACTTTCACATTTATAAAATTTGTATGGATAATGTAGCCATTATGTATTTCGCCAGACTCCTGCAAAAGTAGAGCTCCACTTAGTAACCGTTTTAAGAGTTTTACATGCTCTGTAAACAAGATTTTGATTGGATACATGAGCGCATTCCTTCATACAATTTTGAATAGAATAGATACAAAATTACTCTTTCTTGTTCTCTTAACTGCATAAAAACAAGACGATAACACATCTAATCGAGTACATACTTACACTAAACAGTGATCGATTTCATACGAGTTACTTCTTAGTTCATTCGATGCGGCTCCATAAATTCTAGTCTGTGCTTTAGCAACCGCCTGGGGTGAAATATAACTACAAAAGAAGAAGTGCCCAGACCGAAAACTAAAAAGATTACATGGAATTCTTCCGGGCTTAAATGTTAAGTCTGTTATTTAGTATTTGTTTCTTGGAGACGTTTCTTAATTAATTTATCTTTTTGGGTAAAATGATAAATATTCAAATCTGTGAAAAATGTTAGATGACAAATAATTGTTAAGTATAGCTCTTTTTGCCATAATATGGTTATTCAAATGTCAAAGTTTTCCAAGCCGCCATTTCGACTTGGTATTTAGATTTTCATCTTGCGAAAGAAGACTTAACGTGCCACTTAGGCTTAAGCACAACTACAGTCCCATACATAGGCAATGGATTTCTAAACCACTACATTAACCAGTCAGTCAAAGTAGTAACGGGTAAGTAAAAAACAGACAATTTATGTATGGCCAGTCAAGTTTATAAAAAGTGACCTGAATCTTAAAAAAACACGCTTTTAAACACGCACCTTAACAACACGATTTGAGTCACTAAGTATTCACTCATTCAATTAAATATGTGCCTATAATTTATTATTTGTCTTTGTAATATTAATTACGGAAATCGTTCCACTATCTTGAAGTGTTGTGACTTCTCGTATTAAAAAAAAAACTATGAAAAGTAATTAAGAAAAACGATTTAAAAATATTGCAGTAATTAGGAACCGACAGATTTTTCCTTAATTAAGTAATCCTGAATCGGAGCGCAGCGGAGTGGGTACCTATTGCAATCGTGATTTATTAGCGCGCGCCGCGACACTTAGCAAGCTGAATGAGCTGAGCGAGCGGGCAAGCGGTGGTTTCGCTCCGTGAAATATTTCATCGATTAGCTTGCTATTCATCACGACTTTATCTACAGATCTTAGGTGTCCGGTTTTGACGTGTTAAATTTATTACTTGCCAGTTATAATACTACTTCGTTCACTTGGATTTTTCATTTTGGCTTCATGATAATATTATCAATAGTAAGTTACAAATTTAAAGGCAAACAAATATTTTTTTCTTGAAATTTTGGTATTGTCTTAACATAATGGTTTATTTAATTTAAGCGTTTGACTTTAACATCACTAATAACAAAAAGTTCAGAATAGCAGAAAAACCAATTGAGTGCAGCTTTTTTTTCTATTAAATAGATCAAAACTGGAACTGGGCAGCTACTTGCTTGATCAGGGACCTTCCTGACATTGGCAAGCGTTGTTACAGGTATTTTATCTATGACAACTCGAAAGATGAATTTGTGCAGTTCGTTAAACCACTTAACTCTTATATTAATAATAATCTAGAATATACATAATAAACAAGGTTATATTGTTCCACTTCTAAATTTTAAGCTGTGTTAATTAATGGAATTGGATTAAATCGGAACTTGTTTCCATTCTGGTGGCGTCGGGTAACTCGCCGCTTGACTGGACTCTTGGCAACGCAATAGTGAATCCAAGAGGCATTCCCCCTGAGTCTGATAGCGCCAATTAGGTTGCAGCACGCCAGGAGACTAACAGAATCTTAAAAATCCTAATTGTAATCGATGATTTTCATTAAGGAAATTCTATTAGGTAGTGAATTTATTGAAGCAGTCATTACTTTTCAAATAAGAGTAGTTCACCAAATAATATTTTGTTGTATGTAGCGTTTCCTTGTCTCTAGAGTCTTCAAAAGTACTGTAGGAATTTCAAACCATTTTCACAGCACATTTTTATGTAACATTTATGTTACTCGTATTATATGCGGGATATAAAGCGTATATTTTATAATCTACAACTTTGAAATATATCGACTTAGAGTAGTTCTAAAATTGATATTTATTTTGATATATAAGTATATTTGTTTGTTGTGTCACATGTTTAATCTGATTAAAACAAAACATACAAGCGAAATGCATGTGTATGTTAAGCTCCTAGTAAGAACAACATAAAGGTTTGATTCCTATTTGATATTTTATAGCAAACTAATAACACAAACCATTTAAGTCACATTAGCCATACAAATAGGTGATATCCATTCGAGTGCATACAGAATCGCTTTATTACGAATATATGGTAGGACTTTTATTATCCTCCATTACAAATAGCAAACGTCATATTATTATGCAATAAAACACACATGAAATGGGACATAACTTTTTGAAAGCTTGTCACTGTAAATAGCGTGCGGTCGTTGACTTTATTATCATTCTTGATTCTTGTACGAGTAGCTAAGGGTTGCCAAACATGGGTTGAGTTCAAACGTGACATTCGCAAAAAAATCGCTTACTCAGTGACTGAAGTTTACTTACTCTTTTAATTTATACAGACTAATTTTAGCCTGTGTAGACGCCATTAGGTGCAATGATACTGCTAATTAGCCTGGATTGTGTATTACTAGTGTCAAATTCTTAAAAAATGTTTAAAAGTACTACTTTTTAAAGTGAAACTTCTTTATCGGCGTTGGAAAAAATTTACCGTCACGAAAAAGTTTTCGGTTGCGCGTCACAGCGTCACATTTTTCGGTTACGCGCCATCTTTTTCTTGCCCCTACCACGGTTGGTTCAGACGATAGCAAAAAGGTAAAGTGAAATAATATTTAACCAATTTAACCAATTTAACCAATTTAACCAATTTAACCAATTTAACCAATTTAACCAATTTAACCAATTTAACCAATTTAACCAATTTAACCAAATTAACTAATTTAACCAATTTATCCAATTTAACCAATTTAACCAATTTAACCAATTTTACCAATTTTACCAATTTTACCAATTTAACCAATTTTACCAATTTAACCAATTTAACCAATTTAACCAATTTAACCAATTTTACCAATTTAACCAATTTTACCAATTTTACCAATTTAACCAATTTAACCAATTTAACCAATTTTACCAATTTTACCAATTTAACCAATTTAACCAATTTAACCAATTTAACCAATTTAACCAATTTAACCAATTTTACCAATTTAACCAATTTAACCAATTTAACCAATTTTACCAATTTTACCAATTTTACCAATTTTACCAATTTAACCAATTTAACCAATTTAACCAATTTAACCAATTTAACCAATTTAACCAATTTCTGGAAAGTTGCATGTAGATCATTTTTCGAAAAACAAGGCCATAAAGAAGTTTCACTTCTTACGTGTGTACACTAGTACACGCACAACTTTTTTTTTTTTAGTATTATTACCAACTGAACCGGGTAAGTTTTAAAGATTTCGGTAAAGGTGGATGTCACTTATGAATTTAAAGTCTCAGGTTTGCGGCGGGTAACATAGTAAAACATTTGTAGTGAAAAGGCACCTTACCAAATTGCGGATTCGCTGTTGATGGCGCACTATGCCGTATAGTGAATTTTATAATAAACTCTAACCAATACTGATCGGTCTGGATCGACTTTTTCAGTCTTGGTGTTTGTGATAATATCACAAGAACAAGCAGAAAAAAATAGCAAAGTGGTTTTATACATTGATTCATCCGGGAATCGAACCCAGTACTTCAGAGCTGATCAGTACTTCAGAGCTGATCATCCCTTAGAAACCGGTGTCTAAGCCACTAAGATTATCTAACGACCTCATCAGGTAATCTTACTTATAATATAAATGCGAAACTTTGGATGGATGATCATTATCCAATCCCGTTAAAAACTAGATTTGGCACGCAGCTATACAATGGACAGAGGCACATAGGCTTCTTTTTGTATAAAAAAATATGTATGTCCGTATACCTACCCTATTACCTACTATGTTATCAGATCGGTATCTGATGAGGGATAATTTCAAGTAAGACACGCACAAAGTCAAGGGCAACAACCAGCACTTAAATAAACGCCAAACTACATGAATAGCTAATTAAAGTAGGTAGCGTAGCAAGAGAGGCCTCTAAAATTCATAAAAACAGTAATATTACTGCTACTCTACGCGAGGATTTCGGCTCTCGTAAAATACGATTTTATGGAGTGCCCCGTTTTATGGCCTAGATCATTTTGTAGGAAGATTTGAAGATAATTAAAGTCGAGTTCCGTAAATTGCAAAAATAAACCAATTTAATTCAGTTCATCTTTAGTTTCTTTGTGATGAAATAGATGTTGCGTATCAATGTCACTTAACCCTTTTCGATAAGAATAACTTAAAAGTTCAGCGATGAGTATTTACTGACTTTCCTTGATTATTTATGAATATTATTTATAAAGAGTCAATTAAGGTGATAGTTTGTTAAATACTTGTCGAGCGAGCGACTTCATTCGTTCCCCAGACTTGAATATTTTCCGATATTTCCCATATTTGCCAGACGTCGCCATGGAACATTTATACGAAAATTATGTTATAATAATTGTAACATAATTTTCGTATAAGTTCCATAGTTGTTAAATTAAGAATTATTCTTAATTTAACAACTAAAATTTTAATGGAAGTATTTAAGCCTATTCTACATTTTTTAGGGTTCCGTACCCAAAGGGTAAAAACGGGACCCTATTACTAAGACTTCGCTGTCTGTCCGTCTGTCCGTCTGTCCGTCTGTCCGTCGCTCTATCACCAGGCTGTATCTCAAGAGTCGCGATAGCTAGACAGTTGAAATTTTCACAAATTATGTGTTTCTGTTGCCGCAATAACTAAACAAATACTAAAAACAATATAAAATTAATATTTAAGGGGGGCTCCCATACAACAAACCAGTTTTTTGGCCTTTTTGGTACGGAACCCTTCGTGCGCGTGTCCGACTCGCACTTGGCCGGTTATTTAAATAGGTGAAATAGCAAATTTGCTTACGTATGTTTTGTAACCTTAAACGTTTTTAAAAATATATTGTTAAATATTTTACAACTTACAACTATGTTCAACAACCAGCCTTATGTATCCTTCTCGTCTTAATAAGAGTTGTCTCTTTTAGACAGCCATTTCATTCTGAATGGATACAAATGTATCGGGTATCATACGCTGAATATTGCTGTGCATTTGATATCTGTCGATGTCGATTCGCGTTAGTTATGCGTCACGGATGACATTTGAATATTAGAGATGTGACACGGGGACAGTTGCTCAAATTCGTATCCTTTACTTGATAGTGGAACCATGCCTTAGAGTCAAAGCATAGTACCTACACTAAACATCAGCAACCTAACAACAGATATGGTTTATAAACTGTTGGAATGTACTAGTTTAGATAGATAGATAGATAGATAATACTTTATTGCACAAAACAAAGGTAGAATAAATTACATTGAGACACATCCGTACAATAGGCGGTCTTATTGCTAAAAGCAATCTCTACCAGACAACCTTTGGGTAGAAAAGGAAAACATATTTTAGTGGAGTAGGGGTGACGTGGTGCAGATTAGTTAGATTGTGTATCAAACGTAATACAAATAAATATACTTAAATCTAATAATAATCATATTTAAAAATAAAATAAATAAATATAATATATATACACACACATATATATATATACATACAACATATATATATATATATATACAATATCCAACATACACTATACATACATAATTATACAATAACCAAAATACAGCACAACATAAACATGAAATAAAATAACAAACAACAAACCAGACCCGCTGCACATCTTCAGCGCGACAAAAAAAGTGCCTTGACTCTAGTCTTGAAAATAGAAATGGACTCTGATTCTCTGACAGTATGTGGGAATGAGTTCCAAAGACGGACAGACTGAACAGTGAAAGATTGTGAATAAAATTGTGAAGAATGAGAAGGAAAAGAGAGTTGTAGTTTGCGAGACGACCGCAAATTATCCTGACCATTGGTGGAATGCAGAAATTGGAAACGTTCCTTGAGGTAAAATGGAGTTTGGTGGTTAAATAGTACTGAATAAAGTAAACTAAGGACATGAAGATCACTACGGAGGGGGATAGGAAGCCACTTTAGTTGGTTCCGGAACTTAGAAACGTGGTCATACTTCCGCAGTCCAAAAATAATACGAATACAAAAATTTAGTAGACGTTCAAGCTTATCAAGGGAGTTTAATACATTAGGTAGGTATCGTTGGATAAAACAAAAAGACGTGTGGCACTCGGAGACTGCCGCGGTAAAGCTATTGCATAGCATTTTTTATCAACTTATGCAATTATAAAACTAAAAGGTATCACCGCTGTGCCGGTCGGAGTGGGGGGGTGTTAGGTTATTTTCGTTACGGAATTTCTGGATTCGGTCTCCACGCTCAAGGCCCGCGATAGAAGGTATGCAATAGCTTAATAACTAAAACCTGTGGTTTACATAATAATAGGTATATTTTTTTTATCTACAATCTAATAAGTAGTAAGAATAAGATGATCTAGGGTTAAATTGTTAGTTCATAAATATGTAATTGTATAGTATCGGAGTAAAATAGAAAAACACCACTTTTAGTCTTGTAGGTGTCGTAAAAGGCGACAAAATGTCTAGTATTACCAAAAGATTTAGCAGCGTCTTCGCTAAATTATTGGCCGAACTGCGATCACAAACTAACTTGCCAAGAGTGGCAATTATTGCAAATTCTCCTCATGTAGAAGTTTTTGTTCATATTAATGATAATCGCAAAGATCCAAACAATACTGTGGAGCAGATGCACATTGACCGTGAGTGCCCTGGCCCCTAATTCGCGTAACCGAATCGTATCACAATAGTAATTGAACGACAGGTTTTTGACAATTCTTGTATGGGCTAAATGTCAAAATCGTCCAATTCAATCACGATCGAACTGCGATTCGGTTACGCGAATTATGCCCCTGTAAGTGCAAGCAAGTGCAAAAGCAACAATTCTTCTTTTTCGTATTCATGATCGTCTGGCCCTGGTAAACCATAGAACAATCGAAAACAACGACCAATGCGATTATCTTTCTTCAAATTTTCAATGATTTTAGCGATAAAGTATCTAAACATAAAAATTGGCGCTTTTATGTGTTTTAAAATACAACAGTTCAACACACTTCGTGACCTCTTAGCCAAAATGTTGCAATGCATTCAATTGTAGTGGTCGTTGCGCAGCGGAGCAGTTGATTTGCGGATGACATTTGCATACAGGGACGGGACATTGCTCAGCAATAGCTTAAGTATTCAGCGGGACGGTTGCTCAGAACGTTGCAAGCGGACTGCACTTACAGTAAAACGGTTTGGCACGAAATCTAAATTATGTAACCACGTACACATTACTGCTCCTGTGTAATAAATAATAACGTAAATAGTCGCTTGTCGGGGAGTTGGGTTTCACAAAAGGTAGAGTATACCTACACATAACTATTTCCTCAAACATTAATACCCACTGGGCATTTTGTGTACTACAGAATTAAATACCTAAGTAATTATGTTACAGTAAACCCCGTAAACTGTTAAGTTTTAACCACAGAACATGTTCTGTGGTTTTAACCTATACATCATGTTTCTAATTTGCACTGCACTCGTTACCAAACGTGATTTTCAATATGAGGGATTAGGGATAACAAGATATTTTTTTATAAGTATTCAATGCAATTTACCCTTGTTTTAAACAAAAAATCATGTTCTATGAAAATTCATAAGACACATACAATTTAATTTCATCGGTGACTAGATTTGCTTATTCAATTGGCTTCTCAATTTTAGACCAAACATTTCCTTTTGTCTTTTAAACTCACATAATACGATCAATACAATATACAGGATGAAATTTTAATCACCTTCCAAATTTTAATATATCAATCTACGAGACAAAAAACAAACGACGTATTTTTTCTTTTGGTATAGCCCAGTATAGACTTAGAAAATGTCCGAAAAAAATCTAAAATTTTTGATACAGCCGCCTAGCAACACTTTTTTTACGCGATTCACATCTCATTTATTCATTACGATACTATTCATACGTTTTTGATTTACCCTTTACACCTTATCAGGCCTAGGATCGTAAAAATTGAAAACTAAATTGCGAAAAATATTTTCGGGTGACAGCTTGATTTACATTTTTTACTTCATAAATGGGCTCTATATACTATACCGAACAGCTTTAAAATTTTTGAAAAGTGGTTAAAATTTCACCCTGTATATATGTGTGTACATTTTACATAACAAACACTTAGATTGGTTTCGAGTATTCTGCCACTCGTCGACTGCTATGCAGTGCATACTTACCGTTATTGTATCGAGATCGTGTTTTGTTCTGCGCGGGATTGCCGCGCGGTATTTGCATACGGGCCGAGTTCAATTCGCTGCGGGATCACTCGTTTGAATGTGCAGATGCTCGCAATGTACCCATTCAAAGGATGAAAGGATGTGTTCTGTATGTGTAAGCAAATAACGAAGTAACTATAATATCGCTAGGAAAGTTTGCATCGGTGAGAGGAGGTTACGAGTTCGGATACTCTCTTGTGGTTTCTTTATCATACAAAATACGTAAAAATATTACTTTTACAGTTTATTTAGGGTAATTTGTTAGCTTTACGGGTAGTTATTTGCCTTAGAGACACCGGCTGGTTTCAGAGACACGTCACGACTCACTGTCCACTGGACAGCACAAACATAAAAAAAAATTACATGGATGGGCGCGCTTATGACCTAGTAGACTCGACAACAGGCTTACTATTGACCTTCGATTTTACCAGGGAGTGGGATTAGAATGGAAGTCTTGCGTATTTGGCACTCTTAGGAACGCTGCACCAGCGTAAAATCGTTTTCATACGAGTACTTATTTGTCAAATCGTGGAATTTAAAACTTAATAATTCGACATTGAAAAAGATTTTAAATCGAGTTGAATATCAAGAGTAAGCTCGCAGGTATAGTACAGATCTTAGCACAATATAGTTCAACATACATTACACATTAATCATTGTTACAATTTGGGGAAGAATTAGGTTTAGTTAGGTATAATTTATGTCGCAACAGATGCGCAGATCTAATTTAGGTTAATTTATTACGCTAGCAACACCAGCGCCAACTACCAATTTCCCCAACTACTGTTACGAATTTTGTAAAAACTTTATAGTTTTTAAACGTTTTTAAGTTGATAACACCTAAGTCACCCGAATATGAAAACTTGCAAAGTATCGCAACATATTAGAAATTTAAATCTCTCTTTGAGTTTGTCTAGCGCTTACCTGTTTGTACTTATGGGTTAAACTTTAAAGCTTTACGCATATTGATTCGGTTAAGTACGGTAATTCATAGTTTATATTCAATTCAATTCAAAATGTTTATTTCAGGCTTGGCCCATATAGTGTTAGTAACAATTTAACTTAAGACTATTGTTAGTAAATACAGGCAAAACAAAACATAATCATGAGATGACATTAAATTTCATTACATTACTTATTTATTTATAATTAACATTTTATTTATATTTTGGTGTGAATTAACACCCATCTCTGAAGGAGTAGAGAATCAGGTCTACAAAAACCTTCAAAATTTAGGATATATGTTGGTGTTATAAAATAATTATTTTTTAATGACAGTCAACCAGTTTATGTAAGATGATCTTTAAGAAACAAGTTAAATTCAATCAAAGATGAGATTCTGATGATATACCTACTTTTATTTGCAGAAACATCTGTGATAACATGTATTACATTGCAAGTGCAGAATACCTACATTGTACACATGAGAAAAAGGTGAATCTTAAAGACTTAACTTGTGACAAGTCGATAATAATTAAGTAAGATGTCTTCTCCCGACTTAGCTGCATAATTATCGATACAAAATCATAATATAAAGTTAGAATACCTTATAAGGTATTCTATTTAGTATAAATACGAATCAGTGTCTCCACGATCTTTACTAAATAATATAGTGGTGTCAATTGAGATATAAATTTCTAAGTGTTCACCTACAGATACACTGTACCTAAATGTAGCCTACCGTTACTGAGCAGTATTTCGTACCCAAAACGGTTAGGCAAACAGCGTTTTATTTTATGGGTATCTCATGAAATAAATATTATAGTCACCTAGGCGACTTTAAGATTGAATTGGAAAACAAGATTGGGAGTTATACCGGGTGCGCTTAATGGCCCACCCGGGAGTCGAAGTCGGGACGGTGTGGACCGTTTCGGATTTATAGCGGGCCGAGGTGCGGCCATAAAAAATTTACACGAGCGAACCGTCGCTTACTGCGGGCGATTTGTAACCAACTCCACCTGTTCTGATTTGGATCTTTCGTAGTTTTGTGGCAGTTCAGAATTCAGAATTTATAGTCTAGGTCATAGACAAAAAATAATAAAACCGGCCAAGTGCGAGTCGGACTCGCGCACGAAGGGTTCCGTACCAAAACGGCAAAAAAACGGGTTTGTTGTATGAGATCCCCCCTTAAATATTTATTTTATTTTGTTTTTAGTATTTGTTGTTATTGCGGCAACAGAAATACATAATTTGTGAAAATTTCAACTGTCTAGCTATCGCGGCTCTTGAGATACAGCCTGATGACAGGCAGACGGACGGACGGACAGACAGACAGACAAAAACTACTTATTTATGTCAAAATGCGCAACACGAACATTATCCGAAGAACGGCATAACTTTACAGTGATGCTATAAGATATATAAACTACAAATAAAAGATACAAGTCTAATTAAGAACTTTTATTGTTTTTCCTTGGTTCAAATAGTTACCCAACTGTAAAAGCAGTCATAAAATATTAGAGACAAACAAATGTGTATTTCAGCGGTTAAAATAAGTCATATTCTCGCGTTCGCGACTCGACAGTTACGTTACGCTACAATTTTTCTAAGCTTTCCCAGAACAAACTGGCTAGGAATAGAACAAAAGTTTTGCAACAAACAAACAGCGATGAAAGTTTTCAATGGTTACAAAAACTGAGCGGAGTAGGCTTTCTAACTTCGCCTCGCGGGTCTTCTGAATATATTTTGACGGGTACAAAGATAACCGTCCAAGTGCGAGTCGGACTCGCGCACGAAGGGTTTGTTGTATGGGAGCCCACCCTTAAATATTTACTTTATTTTGTTTATAGTATTTGTTGTTATTGCGGCAACAGAAATACATAATTTGTGAAAATTTCAACATTCTAGCTATCGCGGCTCTTGAGATACAGCCTGGTGACAGAGCGACGGACAGACAGACAGACAGACAGACAGACAGACGGACAGACGGACAGACAGCGAAGTCTTCTTAGTAATAGGGTCCCGTTTTTACCCTTTGGGTACGAAACCCTAAAAAAAGATACAACTCAATCTGTAGTAGAAAATAATACTCCAAATTGTACTGTTATGTACCTGATTGATCTTCTTTCACTAGCCCATATCAGTCTACTGCTGCCGTGCCTCTGCAAAATAATCATTATTACGACTACTACTCTTTTAGTTGCCTGTTACTACGTCATGAATTGCTACAGCGAATTATCAAAATGATTGCACCTTATATGTGCATAAATGTCTAAGTAATAAAATGTTATCTTCTTGCAGATAACCGCTTCTCAATCGCTGCGATTTGTTGTTCATCTGACAAAACACTGCAATTCTGTTGGCCTTGCAAATTCCCGCAAAATAAAACTTTATGGTGTTTACGTAACATTCTGATATTCATTTAGCATGGAGCTGACTTCAGTGAACAAGCAGATAATATAACGAATGAAAAGTGATTCTACCATTTATTTTGAATTCTAAAAAACTATGATTGTGTCGCGCTCGCGATTGTTTTGCAAGTACTGCGTTGGTATAGTACGTTTCTCACTCATGAATGGCTTACAGAAAAAGATGGGTGGGTGGGATCCACCTGCTAGCGGTTAGGTAACGTAGGTAACGTACAGTCTGTTCGGGTCTGTGGTGAGGCTGAGTGATCCCTTCAGCGCGGTCGTAGGCTCCACAAGGAGTCGCATGGCTTTCGACCACCATCCCACCGGAGTCCAACCCCAAATAGCACTCGCTGTTTTCAGTAAAATCAATCCATCGTCGTCCGGGATTTCCAGAGCGCTTCTGGGTAAGCTTGCTCTATCGTAGGCTTCCTCTCAACTCTGGGGTTCAGTTTGAAGCCAAGAGCAATCCTTAAAGTCCATCTTAAATAATAAAAATAGTGGACTCATTTATATTAGGTCATAATGTGGCCCGGTTTGGGGTGCAACACGAACGTGCATGAGGCTTCGTGCATTTTTATTAAGCTAGTTCAGCGCTTAGTGCAATGTTAGCCGAGATGCAACCGGAAGAAGTCTGTATAATATGCCGTCAGCTATGAATTTGTGCGAAAAAACTTGGTATTACAAGCACATATAACCCGTACAGTGCTTTGGTTTTGCCAAATTACCCAACTATTTTATCCAATACTACTGCAAAAGCGCAATAAATTCTTATTAGGATTGTAGAAAACCTATCCATTTATGTATCTGCAAACATATATGAGGCAGTAAAACATCGTCAATCTTTAAAATGATAATAAAACACACTGTCGTTAGTAATGAAATGTTACTAACAAAAGTTTATTTTATGTCATGATGGTATGCTACACATTGCATTAATCACATAAGACGAAGAGATTGTGATGCTCGCGTGTGGCTATCCTACAGTATGCACGTATAAAATTATTGGCAGTAGGTTTTCAAAAAACATTGATTTAACTAAAATCAGTTAAAATCAGTTAAAATCATTTAAAATTAGTTTTATTTCTGCAAATAGGCCCCAGGAGGCGCTTTTACACGTCCCAATTTAAACCTACCACTGCTTCGAGACAAGTCTGGGCTACCCTATCCTAATAAATAACTCGTAAACATTATCTGCTTGCGTGCTAAATATCGTGAATTTAGAATTGCGCCCTAATTAAAATTAGCTTACACTTATCACAGGTTACAAAATCATTAAAAAAATCAACATATTCAAAGCTAATTCTTTACTTAAATTTCATAAGGAAATTGGTACAAATATACAAAAGCACTTCACAGATAGATGACTTCGCTTCAGTGTGGCGGCGATGTCGAATCCAAAGTACTTTTCCCCCCACCCGCTAGTCCATGAAATAGAGCTTCTGTATTTAAATGAAGCGATACGCTCCAGAAATTTTAACTTTTTTGTCGTCCCAATTATTTATAGCAGACCTGGCGTAGAATTAAACGAATGCTGGAATATTGGTCACATTTTTGTTATGTACGTTGGATGAATAAATGATTACTTGAATTTTTTGTGTCGTTACCTACTCTAATCTATTTTTATGAATAAACAAGCAATGAAAGATGAATTTAACGATATAATTTCAATTAATTAGAGTACGACAGCCATGACGGGTTAGTTTACCCGTGACAACCAAAGTTGTTAAGTAGGTACACCTATATGAAAAGTCGGCATAAAATTAGTCGGCGTAACATTCTCTTTCATTTCAATGTATAGAGCTAGCTTAAGTTAAATAAATTAATAATCAAGAAACACTTGAGAACAGCTAGACAGATTTGGTAGTTATTAAAAATATTTGTGATAGACTTATTTGGATGAAAATATATCTTTAGCAATTTTAGCGCATGCTAACACTGAGATACATACATATTGTATTCGTAAGCAGACAAAATAAGTCATAAATTCATGGCACTCGGTGATTTTACATCCTCATCAAAACTAAATTCTCGGTAATTGATTTGCAAGAAAAACAATAGTTATCGTATCTTAATTCTAATTTCACCACACAATTTTAATTTAAAATACGACTCTTTTAATTAAATTTTCGACTGCCTAGGTGAGTCTCGAACCCATAACCTTTCGCTTACCAGGCTTCTGTCTCAACCAGCTACAAGGACATTTCTTGTGTTGACGAATTTATTCAAGGCTGTAAAGTCAGTTAAGCAAGAGTGCAAGGAATTGTATTTACAATTTACACTAGCATTTTATTTGCTAAAAAACCGTGTCATAAGTTGTAATAGCTGTTATGCATAATAAGTTATCAAATCATTACTTTCGAAGCTCTCGAAATGAGCAGCATTTTCCAGTTCGGTGCGAAATTTTCATTAAACGATCATAGTTGATTTTAAAGCGTTGTTTAATTTCACCAGACGACGTTGCTGGGCTGGCACCAGCTCGTAACATGATATTAATTAGTATTTTCGAGAAAGAGCCACGGCATTATGCCACTAGGCATAACCAGAGCCCGGCCACTAGAGGACGCCACCGCAATTGCGGCCGTATTTTCTCTTTTGCAGTTGTGCAGCCAGTTTTTGTGTAGAGTAAATGCTCTTTTAGAATTCATATTTTTAATATTCATGTAGTAGCTAAATAAGCACGTTTTACTGCTAAAGTAAATAAATAAATAAATATTTGTAAACAACATCACCCCAATTCTGGGTCTCTAGGTATGTTAGTAACTAGCAATTGTTGTGTAGAAATCGGATATAACTAAAGTACGCCATTTTTTTTTGTTGTACATTGATTCGAGTGAGAGTCGAACCCAGGAGCTCTGAGCTGGCGACACCTTGAAAATCATAAGACGAAACAATATTTTAGGTTCTTGTTCATGAAGCTAAACAACTTTTTCTAAGGAACATGATCAGAAATATGGAAAGTAATTTTGGAAGGCGCATGCTCAATTGCTCCTCTGAAAGGTTAATTTGTAGAGAAAAGACAAATTATTTTTAAAATTTCGGTTAATGTTTCTATGGATCCTACCTAGTTGTTTAGTTTTATGAGCACAACTGTACCAGCAAATATAATTTTGCCTTAATGGTGCACTGTATATTAATGACTAAATTTACTTGTGAGCAACTAATTCTAAATGGCAGAGTTTGTGGAAAATATGGAGTATAAAAACATTAGTTAAAGCCTTTTTTACCCGGCAGCGTCAGAAAGAGGGTTAATGTTTCTTTTTTATTTTTGTGTTTGGTTAGTTTTGACTACTGAAATGACATAAGCTATAAAAAAATCCAGGATGTGGAAAGGGGAAAAAGTTGGAGAGCGGCTCTCAGAGTCTATGGAACGTGCGGGTGCGGCGCTGGCACCGGCTGATTCCACCGTGATTAACGAAAAAGTTTGAAATAAACAAAGTCATTAAAATAAAACAAAAACCCGACTTATAAAACAACTTCCTTAAAAAAATGGGAAAAAACCAAGCTCTACGATACCAGAATTCAATTCAGATGTCTTACTCTGCAACACGAAGCTCGTATTTACAGATATATATGTCTCTTTCAGATACTTTAAGACATCGGTATGAGTGATAGGGACAGATGGATTCGTATATACGGACATTGTGTTGCGGAGTAAGGCCTCAGAATAGGAATAAGAAAGACTATAAGCAGACGAGGACAATCATCAACAGGCCGTGGCTAGCTCAATTAAATTTGCAGTCCTTTTGGTTAGTTATTGTCTCCACCTGCGAATGAATTCTGGGATCGTAGTGCTTGTTTTTTTCTTGTCGTTTTTTATGTAGTAGTTTTAGCAGTCGGGTTTTTTGTTTTTTTTTTAACCGTATTTTTAATAGAATACTGTTGAACATAATATTAAATTGTAAAAAACGTGACACATGATAGCATTTGCACTACAGAACAAAATTAAATTACCGCCACCTCTTCTTCTCCTGTCGCAAAAGGTGCCTGAAAGACACCCGCCAGAAGAAGATGGGCAATAGCATCTATTCTCAAATATTGGCCAACTGTGAATGCTCGGGTTAGCATTGCTGCCAAACGTGGCGATTATGACAATATCCTCCTTTTGGTGAGGCCTTCGTCCAGTGGAATAATGTAGGCTTATGATAATGATGACTATAAATTTATATAAATTTTATAAATAATGCTAATTTTGTAATTATGTAATTTCTTTGTTGTCTTTTGCGTGACACTAAGTTGCCGAAACATGCGATTCTATTTCAAATTATAACTTATTATATACCATGTTTTTTTGCGAAATAAATGATTTGATTTGATTTGACTATATTAGTATGAACAGTAATTTTGGGCTTATGACTCTTTCTAAAAATCTAAAACCATAGTTCTGTATATTAATAATGGTTCTCTTACGGCCGATCCCAATAACCTAATCTATCTTCAGTTTTGGCATATCGAAGATAGAAAACAACTTTTGTCTTTGTTTCTCTGGGCGGCAAAATCAGAGACAGAAGATGTTTTCTATCTCCGATATGCCAAAACGGGAGATATATAGATTATTGGGACCAGCCGTAAGTCGTTAATCTTCAAATTACTGTAAATTGTTCCAGCTCACAAGCCTCCTACATTTTGAATGGGAATGTATAATATCACGTATGGAAGTTTTTTATTGACGAAGTATATCTAAACTACTTACACAACAGTCCGTGTATCGTGGTAGTTCACAAAACAATACTCGATTCTGATGGATTTCTTTTCACACACCTGTAACAAAGAAAACGGTTTGTACTGTCATAAGTATCTAGGTAACTACGAGTGTAAGGTCGTATTACAATTGTAAATAAAATTACAACCCTAATTGTAGAAAAATAAGATTGTCAAAATTTACAAAAAAAAAATCGCCAATATTGCGCTGACTCTTAGTGTGTGACTATAAGAGTTTAGATTTTTTTAAACAACAACTATTTTAAAACTAGTACTTAAATACAGATCGTTTTGCACAACAATTTCATTCGTAATCTGCCAAAAAAAGAATTCTGACAATAAAAGTTAAAGCTCGAAGTAGGCAAGACTTCATCGTCTCAGTTGCCTTTAGGTTTTCATAGACCTAATCTTCATTGAAAATAAACAAACCCTCTAGACGTTAGGCTAATTTAACTAGTATCTTTGTTATATAATGCAGCAAACAGTCAGCAAGTTCATCAACCGGATAAAAGTATGTAGTTTAAAGTTTCCATCTGATCTAGGGCTCTAAAGTGCAACGTTTTCATGTACTACTCGTACACATAACAGAATTACACTGAAAAGGCTCCCTCGGGAAGTTTTGATCTTTATATGGCTTGTTGTCATCATTAAGCAAACGGTTGTTGTGCGAAATTATTTCAGTACTTTGTTTGAAATTCGCTGGCTTTGTAAGAATGATAATTATTCTTTACTATGATAATGAATACATTATATAAATGTGGACAGCAACACATATATTATCTTAATTCTAATGTATTGAGTGCATGACACTCCTGTTAAAAGTTACTGTTAATTTATGAATCCGTTAAGAACAGAAATGTCACAAGCACCCAGATCCAAGATAATAAAGAAAAGTGGGTTACTAAATTGAACCATCCATTGCGTCATGTGGTACATTAGTGTGTACGCTACTCGACAACGATAACAATAATATCGAAAAGTAAAAAGTCTCCAAAGAATATTTTATTTGGAGAGAGTTGCTGGACTTGCTGGCAGTTACTAAAAAAAAGTTGTGCGTGTACTAGTGTACACACGTAAGAAGTGAAACTTCTTTATGGCCTTATTTTTCGAAAAATGATCTACATGCAACTTTCCAGAAATTGGTTAAATTGGTTAAATTGGTTTAATTGGTTAAATTGGTTAAATTGGTTAAATTGGTTAAATTGGTTAAATTGGTTAAATTGGTTAAATATTATTTCACTTTACCTTTTTGCTATCGTCTGAACCAACCGTGGTAGGGGCAAGAAAAAGATGGCGCGTAACCGAAAAATGTGACGAAAATTTGACGCAAAACGTGACGGTAAATTTTTTCCAACGCCGATAAAGAAGTTTCACTTCGAAAATATCTAAGGTCAAATCATTGTCGAGGTCTTAAGGGGTCTACAGAGATCTAAACCCATGTTTAACAGTAGGTGTCAGTTGGCTGAGATGATGATGGATGAATATCTCATTGGTGTTCATTGGAACAGGTTTACCTGGATTGATATTGGGTTATAATGAAGAATGTAGAAACAAGGTTCAGCGCTCTAGTTCCCATTCGTCCGTAGACTCAGTATGCAGCGAGCCTACTGTAGCGATGTACCTTACAGTGATAGCAATCTAGAGACTGGTGTCAGTATTCTGTCTCGTCAAGGTCGTCGCGCCAATAAGGGCGTCGGGCGTTACATCTACTGGGATGCAACGTCGAAGTCAAGGACCGACAGTCGGTATAAAGCTGGAATAGTATTATCTAATGATAGTACTCCACTAAAACTTAAACATTGTGTACGTAAAGAGTGTTTTTTTCAATTCAATTCATTTATTTCGGACAACAAAGATCCAAGAGGTTAGTGTTAAAACTTAAAGAAGGACAACTTTAAAATTAAAATTATTTATTTCATCATGTACTTGGGAGGCATCTCTCGCGGACAATACCTAGTAGAGCCATCATCATCTAACTCGGTCATTGTTCGCAAGAAGTGCCTCATAATAGGTGCATGCGGATCCTCTGCCACCATTTTCAGAATGCTGTTGTCACTCCCCCGAATCCTGCCTATCAGTGATGCCACTTTTTTCCGAATCACGGCATGAAATCCGTCTGTTCGACTCAACGCAAACATGTTAGAAGCATTGCAGAAGCGGGGGAGTGCCAACATCATTCTGAACACGTTATTATACTGGACACGCAGGGTGTTCAGTGTTGTTTAGCACATTTGCATACCAAACCCATAGACCTCCCGTGTACAGGCCCTGACAGTAAGCTTTAAAAAGAGTTATTTTGACCTGATCCGAACAACGAGCAAATCTACGGGCCAGCATATTGCCTCGAACCGCCATGGCCCTACGCTCCCTCTCTATATCTAAGTCATCCTGAAGATCGCTGGTAAGAATATGCCCTAGATATTTAAACTGGGCTACTTGCTTTAATTCCACTCCATTCAACATGATCGGAGGGAAGGATTCTACGGACCTACCAGCAACCTCGAACACTATGACCACACTTTTCTGATGTTATATAAGCAAGGCCATAAGACGCAGCATAAGTCTCGCAGACCCTCAACATCTCCCCGACTGAATTCGCTGTGGGACCCAACAGCACCATATCATCTGCATAGCTGATGCTATTTACACTAACACCCCACCCGGCATCCCACGCGCTTACCGCTGAGATCAACCAAGAGATCGTTAGCAGACAGGTTGAAGAGTTTCGGAGACGACAACCCTCCCTGCCTGACGCCGCCCTCCAACCTGTACGACTTGGAGAGACTGTTTGACCATTTAACATGGTTGGTCTGATTCGCATACCAATACCGAAAGATGTTGAGCATCTCCACCGGGACACCCATGTTGTCATCAAGAAATGCTATTATACGATAAATAAATATTTAACAGAGAAACTATTAAAAACTAAAATAAATTTTAAATAGAAGCATAGGTAGTATTAATTAAGTAAAATTATATTTTGTAAAGTCATCCTCTATACTATCTCTTTATATTTTTTTGTTTCCAAATGGTAAGTGCCAATTACCTTAAGTAAAATTTACCAATTTGATTCTTTACCATGATCTGTTTAATACCCTAGATTTATGGGTTATCAAAAGGAACACGTTGTATACATAGGTACCGCGTACAAAAGTATATAAACCCAGCCAATCAAGAGCCAAATGGCTCAATCATATATATACTGTCTAAAAACAAACAGACTTAAATAGAGATTGTTTTTTTTTATAAGTCGTTTCTGTTGCCTCTATAGATTTTAATATTTAGTATTTAAATTAAAAACGCCTCATAAAGGTATAAATAAATAAATAAATAAAAAAGACGTGTGGCACTCGGAGACTGCCGCGGTAAAGCTATTGCATAGCATTTTTTATCAACTTATGCAATTATATTAGGGGTTAAAGTATGAAATTGCCGATTATTTTCCCACTTTTTATTTTGTACATAGCTCCTAAGTATAGTCATATTATTGCGTAATTCATAAATAAATAACTAAATAAATAAATAACAGCACCCCTCTCGTCAAACGGCACCCACCTCGAAAAACAGCACCCCTCTCGTCAAACAGCACCCACCTCGTTAAACAGCACCCCACCCGTCAAACGGCATCCACCTCGTCGAACGGCACCCACCTCATCAAACGGCACCCACCTCGTCGAACAGCACCCACCTCATCAAACAGCACCCCACTCGTCAAACAGCACCCAACTTGTCGAACGGCACCTGCCTCGTCGAACGGCACCCACTTAGTTGAACGGCACTTCGTCGAATGGCAAACGCCTCGTCAAACCGCACGCACCTCGTCGAACAACCGTATCACCGCTGTGCCGGTCGAAGTGGGGAGCGTGAGGTTTTTTGCGTTACGGAATTTCTGGATTCAGTCCCCGCGCTCAAGGCCCGCGATAGAATCTATGCAATAGCTTAATAAATAAATATTTAGGACATGCCTCACTGGGCCACACAGAGTCATCTAGTCCCAAATTAAGCTACTATTAAGTACCCTGTCGTATGGGGTACTAGACAACCGATAAACTTACTTATATAGTTTTTAATTTTTTGTAAATACATACTTATAATATATAGAAAACACCCAGACCAGTACAAACAGACATGTTCATGCACACAAATGTTTGTACTGTGCGGGGATCGAACCCGCGACCCATGGCTCAGAAGCAGCGTTTACTACCGCTGATCCAAATGGTCGTCCAATAAATAAATTAAACATACTCGTAGGTACAGTTGAATATTAAAAAATGGTTGCCTGTAAAGTCGGTTTTACGGGCGAAGATTTTACGTGACAACGTCTTTTTCTCGGTAGAATATTTATTGATATGAATATAATTAAATTGCACAATAGGAACAAGGAATTGAATGAAAATAAGAATTGCACAAATTTTAACTATAGAAATATATTTTGTTTACTAAAACATTGTACATGTAAACTTAAACTTAACTAATTCCTATTTGAGTGATTTTGTTGAGGATAGGACGATGATAGGAGAAATATGAAATGAAAGGAAGTGTTTCTGCTGTAATGTGTCTTGCGAAAGTCAAGTCTTTTTCCAACGCCAAGAACGTTCGAGAAAGACAAAGACAGAGACACAAGCATGCGCCGATTCAATGCGCCTAATTCTCTAGTGCTGCGCGCGCGGCAGACCGATCATAGTTGAGTGGGAGAGAGACGCAAGGCATTCGGCGGGCCTCTCTCTCGTTCGGTGACTCATCGTAACGTTACCGAGCGTTACACTTTTTCATAAGTGACTCCCAGCCGCAACCTAATTTAAGACGTTGTCACGTCACACGTCAAAAGTATAATATTACTATATACTTTATTTGATATTTTAGCAACTTAATTGCACTTATAATATCAGTATATAAACTTGAAAAATTTGCTGGCAACGCTGCTCACAGCGTAAGAATATGCTTGAAAAATTCGCGCCGTGTCGCAGTGTCTCGGTGGCCTAATGGTATGGCGCCCGCCCGGCATGCGAGGAGATGCGGGTTCGAGTCCCGCCTGAGACAAAATTTTTCAAGTTTATATACTGATATTATAATATTACTATTAAAAATATAGATAGCAAAGTAAATTATCGGGCACCCAGATCGCTGCCCTGTAAAGGCAATATCTGGCCCGACCCGCGCTAAGGGCCGAAATGCCGAAATGAAGGGCCGGGTCGAACCCCGCTTTGGTAATCTTACTAATGATACGCCTCATGATGATACGAAATACTGATGTCCGAGTATAGCCGGCTAAAAGCAGACCACTTTGTTTCGGCCATTAGCGGTTAATGTCAGTTATTTATAGCCGTCGTTTAATATTACTTATTTGCACTGGATATTCTTAATTAGGTGGGAAGGTACAAAGCTAACGAGTGCATGTCAAGTCATTCACTTAAGTGACTATACTAAACTTAACATGTTTTGGTAACTTTTCACAATTCAAGTGTCTTTAGTATTTGTTTCTAACCATATTTTTCATAGGTAGGTTTCAATACAATGCTTAGAATGCCTCTAGCATGTTATTGAAATGACTAATACCTCCTTAAACTGCTAAGATTATTTGCATATCTTCCCACATTGTCAAAGTGGCTTTAATTTCACTGATATCATGTCAGTAGTTACACTTTTTATGACAGTTACTAACTTTTCCCATAGTAGGTAATAAGTGTAACTTTAATCATACACCATTGAAAATGTAACGTATCTGTGTACCTACCGAATCCTGATATAGTGAGAGTTTACAGCTATAATAATAATTGTGATTCGGTTAAACATATCTGAATAACAATAAGATTAAGCGCGATTGGTATTTGATTGGATTCTACAATAATCGTAGCGCGGGTCGGCAGCAATTGAATGTCGCCAATTTATCGCCAGCGGAAAGCGTTTATGTAAATAGGATCGCAAATTAGAAATATCAAAGATAAAATGTATTCAATATTAAATTAAACTTTAAATTATAATTACCTGTTGATCAAAAATGTTTATAATACAGAGCCGAAAAGTATCACATAACTTTTTCGAAAAAAAAAACTTATTGTCACGAGTGGGAATATTTTTCAAAAATATATTGTGACTTATTTACCGTGTCGGCCGATTTTGATGGCTATTTTATTCGTTACATAATAGGTATATCTCAAAGTATATACATACTCGTATGTGTAATTACAATAGAAACCTTTACCCGTTATGACGGATAGTCTTTCGACCGTCTCAAAATGTAGGTATAGCTTATTTCGGTGCATAATGTTTGGTGCTTAGGCAAATAGGTGTACCTATAGATTCACAATTTATTCAAATTCACTTGTGCGCAACCACGTATTCCAATATCTCCTTAAATATCGGCATAGCATCGACGGCAAAGTTCGAAAATGTTATTCGAAATTTCCCCCCCCCACGTTCAATAGCTGGACAAGAAATTGGTTTTCAACCAAAACAACGAAGCGAATTAAGGCAATAAGTCTTCTGCCTCGCGTTCCGATGAAGTCATTTGTTAAAATCCGAGCCTATAGAGTCTTTCGATGGCAAGCCGATAGGAATTGATATAAATTTCCACTGTCGATGCTTGAATCTTAAATTAATCTTCGTGAAGCGAACATTCCTGAAGTACGAAGTTTGTTGAAGTTATGGAAAATACCTAATTTAACACTATAAGTATATTAGCTGCTGGAACCAAATTATGAGGAGGTATATATTTTGTGGTAGCTTCTTAGTATGTATAGACACAATCAACTCTGTCTGATGTTGATAACATTCAATAACTTGTCGAATTTAGTTGTTGTAGTGTAAAAAACAACATACCGCAGCGGCAGCTGCGTCTTATTTTCATCAGAAATTGATAGATTTAGCAGTGTGAGTAGTAGTATAGACTTCCCCGGTGCAAAAAGACTAATTTATGCGTTTAAATTGGCATCCACGGGGATCTACTTCGCTGGGTTGAATCCTACCTTAATAACCGTTCGCAAGCGGTCGTTCTAGGTGGTTACAGGTCCGATTACATCACAATACCCTCTGGCGTGCCCCAGGGTTCACATTTAGGCCCTCTCTTGTTTAACGCTTATATCTATGATATACATACATCGATAAAGAATGCTAACTATATTCTTTACGCTGACGACAAGAAAATTTTTACGCGAATTAGAACCATCGATGACTGTCGAAGACTTCAAGAGGACCTAAATAATCTTTATGATTATTACTCACTTAATGATATTACTGTTAGTATAGGAAAGTGCGTCAATATAAGCTTTACACGCAAAACTAAACCGATATTATTTCAATATCATTTTAATGGGGTAGCGATTAATCGAAGTGATGTTGTAAGAGACTTAGGGGTGTTTTTCGATACTAAGATGTCTATGAATCATCATATTAACACCATTACAAACAAAGCTTATCGCAGCCTTGGTTTTGTAATTCGTACTTGTCAACAGTTTAAAAGTGCGCTCCCCTTAAAAGTTGTTTACTCTGCTTTTGTTCGCAGTATTTTGGAGTATGCTAGCCCTATATGGTCCCCGTACTATAGAATCCATATTAACACTATTGAACGCATACAGAAGAAATTTATAAAGCACCTCAATTACAAATGTAAAAAAGGAAATCATAAAGTCGCGTCTTATGAAGATCTATGTCGGGCTTATGGTATGCTTACTCTAGAAGAACGTCGACAGATCTTAGATATGGGTTTATTATTCGATGTGATCCGAGGACGCCTAGACAGTCCACCACTATTGGAACTGGTTAAATTCTGTACTCCAATTCGGCGGACAAGGCACACCGGTCTCTTTAGTACTTCTCACTTCTCTACTGCTTATGCTAAAAACTCGGTAATAAATAGGATACTACAACTATACAATAAAAAATTTTGTACATCGGACCCTTTCGTTGGTGCGAAAAAATCATTTAAAAACCAAATAAAGCTTCAAATTATCGGTACTTAACTAAAATGCGTGTATAAATATCGTGGTTGACCAGAGAGTGTGATTTTATTATTTTATTATCATATAGGTAGTATTTATTATGTGAGTATTTGTGTACATATGTAAGTGTAAATGAGTGTATGTTGGATGTGTGTGTACGCTGCTAACTGCAGCATGTATTTTATGACATTGGCGCTTCTCAGTCTTGTTGTTTATCATAAGGTTGGATGAATGCGCTTAGCTATATGTATAAATTGCTTTTCTTATTTATTATTATATTTTTTACTTATTTTAAATGCGTGAAATTTTGAGTCTTTGCCAAAAAAGAAATCACTCAATTATCATGCACAGACTCAAAAGTGCTGGCTTATTCCAAACTTTTCGTTAGTTCAATATTTCGTCACGTATCGTAATACCTAATAGGTTTTAATCCAGTTGGTAGATTCATTAAGAAAGTTATTCTGGCCGATATATTCGGGATATATTGGCAATCATAGTGCACGTTTTGTTGGATCGGCCAGCCGGCACCCCAAGGGGACGTACTATCAGCGACGTACGACTATGATTCAAAGGAGAAAAATTTACATAACATTTTCTTTTTACATTCGCCAAAGTGTATTTCACCAACTTGTACTGGCAAAATGGAATTTGCCAAACTATTCAGCTATCTCAGTGCCATATTTCCTGTTGAAATGTTTGGTTGGAAAGTGATAACTTATGGAGGATATACAAACAGATAGATGATAGAAACAGAAATGTTCTCTTAAATTTTGTAGATAATGGGGTCGTTCACATAATATAACGTCACAGATTAAGGGGATGGGGGGGGGGGGATGTTAATGTTAAAATAGTATGGAAATTTTCATAAAAATACGTGACAAGGGGTAAGGGGAGTCTGAAAATCTTAAAAATCGTGCGACGTAATTTATGGATGGGTCATCCAACTAAAACAGTTTCACAAGCACATATTCAACGCAAAAGCACTATTGTGAACATATAAGATTCATCATCGGTTGATACGAATCATTATCATCTGTAACATGAATAGTTTTGAAGAAATTATCATAAAAACAAGGTACCTACATGGTATAAACCTATGTATTTCCTATAATTAAACAGATTTATAGTTCTTCATCAACATTATTGCAAAAAAGAAAACACTTCTTAGTGAATTATCTCATGCAAAAACTGACTCAATTAGACGCTTTGTGACAATGTAACTAGGTTTACATAGATGAATATCTATTTTAAATTAGCAATCGATAATCATCAGTAGTTAATTACACTGAGTGTTTATCTTCAAAGCTTTTACTTATTTTGACTACTAAATCAGAAACTGAAAAACAGTTAAGAAAGGAAAAGTCAATTATAAATAAGGACACAGACACTGCAATTGATAGTTCAATATTAAATGCTACTTTAATATCTTCCGTTGGCAGTGAAGCAGATTTTTTAAAATTGATATTGCTTCCGCTTCAAAGTAATGACGGATACAATTTTTCAAGTACGGAACTGGATAGTTCGGTCGATCTCAAAGAATTTTCCTTTGAAAGTAGTTGTTTCATAATGAAAATTTATGTTGCTTGCAATAAACGGTTTGTCCTCGCCACTGGGGCGGGTGATGCGCGGTGTTCTGTTGCAGGCTATAAATAAACCTCGGGAAATGCTAATGTGTCTGACAATGAGACTTAAACGTAGTAAAGTTTTCTAACGAATATGAAATAATGTTATGAACTCTCTTCTATCTCGGTTAAAAAATACGACCAAAATATTTATGAGAAAACAATTGATGTTACGGTGATGCCATTAAACATTCGACTTTTTAAAATTGACCCAGTTAATTCAGTTGGAAGATAGTGTAGTGTGGGAATCAACTCATCCAACATGTAAACTTAGTGTCAATCTTGGATGATTGTAACCGTGATGTGTAACCAAGGAACAGTTTTTATCCTGTATTCCGGCTTTTCACGATACAGCGTCCATCAAAGATTATATTACCAAAATTGAAAAAATCTCAATGTATGATTTTATTTTAATACTAAGCTTTGCTGTCTTACCCCCGTATTTATAAAGAAGTAATTACTTATTGCTTAAGAAAGTCATAACTTAAAGTGTTCATACTTAGTCCTTAAGTAAAAGAAATTGGTCACCATTAATAGTCATATTATTTGGTTGAAAATGCTAACTTTTGGTAGTTATAACTTCTAGTAATTTCTTGATTAAGGCATACAAATTGTCTCTCAAGTAATTAATTTTACTTGTTTATAAATACGGGGGTTAGACCCGAGTTCACCAAATCTTAACCAGCCGATAAACATAAATTGACGATTAAATTTGACACAATTCCCATACAAAATATGACAAATCATATTTTAAACGCTGTTTAAAACTTAAACGTATGTTGGTGAACTCTACCCTTAGTCTGATTTTCTGAGTCTGAGTACTGATTAGGTGAGTGGTGACCTCGAGCATACCTACCCAAAACAATTATTATCTGAAGTTGACACACTTTGACGCCATTCTATTAATATAACTCTGAGTTTTATAGTAATTAATATTAAAACAAATGTTTTAAAAGGTTTTAAAAATACTTTACAGCGAAAGAAATTATAGTTGTCCTACAACTTAAAGGTCAATGTATATCCATTTATCTGGTATTAGTCTACGTTATTATTATTAACGCGAAAATGTAGGTGCCAACAATTACTGACATAATTGTAAATTAACGAAAAAATTTGCTATAATAACTTAATACCTACATTAAATAATAAAACTGTAAGGAAGTTATTATACTCGTACTGTTTATAAAATAAAATTAAAAAAAAAACACTTTGCTCCTCTTTGTGTTCTCCTGTAAAGGGTGTTTTTTTCATATAACCCGGCAATTTAATTACAGCCGGTCCTAATAAACTATCTATCTTCGGTTTTGGCATATCGGAGATAGAAAACAACTTCTGTCTTTGTTTCTCTTGACGGCAAAATCAGAGATAGAAACTGTTACCTATCTCCGAAATGTCAAAACTGGCGATAGGTAGATTATTGGGACCGGCCGTTAGTAGAATGGTGTGGATGAATTATTGTTTTTTCTATGCTTAGAAATGACTCCTCTTAAATTTAGCCAAATTAAATTTAAATGTTAAAAGCGCTCCATTAGAAGTAAAAAAATGAGAGTTAAACCTTAAAACCTTTTTTTTCACAAATTAATCAAAACGACGAATATAATAAAACAAGTGGCAAATTAAAAAGGAACATTATTCATTCAGACTCGATTTAATATTATTTAATGATCTGGCTTTAGTCAATTGATGATGAAAATGAATAGGATCTTAGTCATATCTCATTTGGCATGCCTTCACAGCTGTCCTACAACATTCGCTCGCAAGGGACTGTCGCACGCGCCTGTCGCATCGCCCGTCTCGCTTCGCGGTCGCGTCGTCAAGACAATAGATCTAGCCCGATCTCTCAACGTTCTGAGATTACAAACTAAGCTTATCTTACCGTTTCTTGTTTACTTCAGACAATCAAGGCACGCAGAGCGCGGGCTTTGAGGGGAACCTAGATGGTAATTGTTTTTATAGAATCAACGACAACTGCGATAGTATGTTTGAGCAGAGTAATGGATATTCTACTACTCACTTTCAGGAATTTTAGTAGATATATTCTGGTTCCCTTTACTTAGAATTGTTTTCAAACATTTGAAATATTTTTAATATGTCTAAGCAGCCAGATAACAAATCATATTTAATTTGCTAAGTTTAAACCTTCGACAACAACAACTAGACGAAACAATACCAAAAATTTTAATGTCTTCTCTATGAAGTGTAGTAATAATGTTTAAGCGGCAAAAAGAGTAGTTGAAACGCTCAAAATAAATTCCTTCTCGGAGGCTGCAACGTTATTTAATTAGGGGGCAATTCGAGCGGTAAGCGGACGTGCGCCGAATGCTCGTCATTCGGCAAATTTCATTACGGGCTATTGTATGCACGCGAGCGTCCGTTTCGTCGTTTAAAGCTCGGCTCTTTTGTAAACTTAGAGTGGTGCTCCCAATCATAGACTTGGTGTCATCTCATTCACATCAATGCGATGGTACCGAGAATTCAGTCTTGATAATCTTAGTACTCGTTATATCACAGGTTAATAATTATGTAAAATTGTTTTTGACTTTACATTGGCAACCAAGATGAATATGGATTTTTGCAATAACATTAAAATGTTATGACAAAAAGATTGAAGCACTCCACTCAGAGAGTTTATAGGTACTTATTGAAAAACAATAAAAGTTGTAGCTCCATCTTACTTTTTAAAACTGTATCACTAATAGGATGTACGTTAAATGACGCGTTAAATGTACTTAGACGATGCACACAAATGACAGTGTATCCCACTCGCCACTAAAGTGTAAATGATCCGGCCCTTACAGCTGTTTCACTAAATGTAGTTTGCATTCGCCGTAGACAGCCCGCACTTTGCTGTTTGTGTCTGCTAGATAGCGTATTGCGGTGTGAACACAGGACTGGGGCTTTTCAGCTCTTTACACTAAGTTGTTACAGTAACAACCGAACAAGTTGTGCGAAATGCATTCAACATAGTAAGTTTAATACAAACGTGTTCTAGAATTAGTATTTTTTATTTATTTGTCGTGTAAACCCGGCGTCAAATAGAATCCATCACTCCTTCTCGTTGTGTGAATTGCGTCAGAAGCGAGTAAAGAAGTACTGCTGAAAAGTTAGCACCTTTTTTTTCTCTACTATTGACTAAATTCCCAATCGATTCGATCGTTAACCCGCGTACCAAGAGCTGTGATTATGGCAATCTCATCTTTGAAAATCATTAGCATTTTGGTTGCTTAAAAACCAGTTTACACATTCACTAACGTTGTTCGTTTTAAATTGTCAGGAGTGTATGTGTCTGTTCCTAACTACACAAGTAATCTGCATTAATTAGCATGTTTTAATCAACATTATTTCAGGTAAGAAAAGTAACGTTTTGCATAAACGTAGCCGCTAACCTAATCCAATGTAAACGAACTCCGATGACGTCACGGAGGCGTTCAGCAGGACAAATTGAAAATGCCGGAGTCAAGGTAATTGATTAAATCGGGGCACTTTGTTAAAGCACTATCTTTAAGTAAAGCGAACTGAGATAAGAGTCATAAATCAGGGTGATAAAAAGTGGGACACTGTAACTACGATTATCTACACTTTCCCCTCTGTAAACAAAAAAGATGGATCTTTCTAAATGTAACTTACGAGGTAACCTAAATCTCAAAGTTTTTAGAAAGGATTAAACCATGCAAAGTGTTCTTGCAGTTGCAGCCTTAAATAATGATAGCACTTGTGTTTTAATACATATTATAGGAAACTTGTCAAAGCTTCAGTATTATTTGTATAAAAATTATACTCGCACGGTCTTTTAGGTTCACTATTTTTATTTTTTACGTGCACGTCACAGCCAGTTTCAAAATGAGTAGCTAGTAGAAAAACGATATTTTATATTTTTCCTAAATTATTTTTATTAATAAAGAAAATCACTGCCAAGATGTTACATATAATGGTTTCATAACGGGCTTGGTTTGTCAGGCGGTTAAAATTGCACGGTGTATACATTTTAAACTAAATCAGTTCAGTGGTTTAAAAGATAAAGATCAGATAGACAAACAGATTTATAATAATTAGCCATTATATTATTAGAATGTATAAATTACTGTGCGCCATTCGTAATCGATTAACGCAGTGAATCCTGCATCAATGAGCCGCGCGCTTTAGACCCGAGTTCACCAATACTTAAACAGCCGGTAAACATAGATCGACGATTAATTTGACACAATTCCCATACAAAATGTGTCAAATAATATTTTAAACACTGTTTAAAACTTAAACGTCTGTTGGTGAACTCGGGCCTTAAAGTAACTTCGATGCAGTCGATTTAAACTTGGCTACTCACTGAGTTTATTGGGCGGATAATAACGTGATAGCCCGATGCAAGTTGCAATGTTATTAGCTTCTCAAACTGCTGGTACTAATACTCTCCTAGCTTATAGACGTACACCGCTAGACAATCTTACAATGGAGTTTCACCACAATAGTCAATCTTACTAAGGGAGTTTTTTTTCAGCATATTCTGTTTGTGGCCTCTTGGCTCTTATGATGATGACAAAGCAATTTCATACTATTTCTTATATAGGCCAGCACCAAAGAAAAATTAAAGAAACGGCCTATTTCCTTTCCCAATGCAAAGCAAATGCTTCCATTATTGAATTCAAGTTCACACAGCAATGATGGATATGGCGTTGCCAAATGCGGGTTGGTGATTCTGAACTATGTATGAAAATTCGAAATTCATGGCCGTTACTCAAACCACTAGCTAGACCAACGGAGCGTCATTTTGTGCTATTTCATAGAAGTGATAATACTACAGATGACGAAAATAATACAATGTTATCATTCTACAGACAACAACACATCAGGATAAATACAAGACATCTAATGAACTTTATTTGATATTTTAGCAACTTAATTGCACTTATAATATCAGTATATAAACTTGAAAAATTTTGTCTCAGGCGGGACTCGAACCCGTATCTCCTCGCATGCCGGGCGGGCGCCATACCATTAGGCCACCGAGACACTGCGACACGGCGCGAATTTTTTAAGCATATTCTTACGCTGTAAGCCAGCGTTGTTTCATCAAATGTTAGGAGTTTGCACCCTTAACACTCGAAAGAAACATCTTTGCAGATGTTTGACAGTCAGTTAAGATGAAGCAGCTATTTATATACTTTATTTGATATTTTAGCAACTTAATTGCACTTATAATATCAGTATATAAACTTGAAAAATTTTGTTTCAGGCGGGACTCGAACCCGCATCTCCTCGCATGCCGGGCGAGCGTCATACCAAAAAAAAAATTTTTTTTTCACGTTTATATACTGACATCTAATAAAGTTTAATAAGTGCCATTTTACAACATGAAATGTAGCCATAACATGTGCTTATTAAAAAATAAATGCTAGTTTAAGTTCCTTCTGGCATTGATTAGAATAAAACGGGAGCATAATATTAAAATGAAACACAACATTCCTAGGGGACGATAAATTCGAACGATATAACCACAATCTCGTCGCGAAAGCGATCACAAGAGCCCCAAAATCAATTCCGACTGCGACGCATGTTGTTGGCAATATTTCAAATTCTCTTTGATGCAATATTCTTTACTCCCTTCCACTATTACGTAACAGAAACATAGCCGTATTACCACATCTATTGTTCAAGACGATGGAAAATTGACACTCAACAAATAATGTTATGGACAGATTTTTAGTATACTTAGTTACGACGCTAATGTCGTCAAAGACGCAATTAAATTTACCAGCAGTATGTGCGGCAGCAGCAGCAACTTACCACACACTGCTGGTGGGTGGTGGTGCACACAATTAGGTTTAAAGAGCTTTATTCCATAAGAAAATTACATTTCACTTATAATGAGATACATAGAATAAAAATACTCGTAGTTGTACGACGTATTATTCATGCTGCCGCTATACATGTTATGTTTCTTAAGTCTGTTTTTAAAAACATTTATACTATCACAATCCTTCAAATAGGCTATTTGACAATGCGAAAAATAAAGTGCGAATTACTATTATCAGCTCATATTACGAGTATGAGTTTAAAAATGGTTATTTAGTAACGGAAGTTAAAAATAATAAAAGATTTATTTATAAATCCAGAAATAAAAATGCATTTATTAAAACCGTTGTCACGTGACACAAAACGCCCCTGATTGGTCGGGTTTATGATGACGTCACTTGCTTAATAACTTCGTTTGCCTCTTATGTTTTAGTAGCTTTTCAAAATGTTTTGATAATAATATTTTCCTATAATAATAGTATCCATTGTTTATGTGTGATTTATTTCCAATATTTTACAAATTCTGTCAATTAATTTTACCATGGACAACGATTTTGTAAAGCAGAAAGCAGTAACCTGCCCATTCATTTAAAATCTGTAACGAACAAACTAGTTAGTCGTGATGTTTGAGTGTAATGTTTATTGAAATCATAAAACTGTTGCTACAATTTTTAGCTAATATCATAAAAACATCGGAAATATTCTAAGTAAGTTGCAAGAGGCATTCTGATAAAAACATTAGAGGTAATATAACCTCAAACCAATAACAAAATATTTACATTCTTAATGCAATGAATTATTAAAAATTATACATATTATGTTTACTTACATCGAAATGGTCCTCACAGAAGAAAATATTTGTACTATTCGCTATGTTATTATTTATTATGATGCCTCTGAAATAGTTGCAACCACTTTCGGCGCACTTAGACTTTCTTTGGAACACTTACAAAGAAGTTTTTATAGAAGTAATTATACATTTTGGAACTGCATACCATTTAAAACTTATTTTATTACATACGTCACCGTTAAAATATAGATCCAATCGCACTTTCGTTATTTGTTTGAAACAAATGTATGTAGATGATATGAGCTACAGATCACAAGACAGGCAGGTGATGTCACCGACCGCATTGCAGCGCCATATTGACAAAATAGCGTTTTGGCGCGCTATTTCAACTTTAAATTTTCATTTTGATATTTTTCATCAAATATGTACCAGAATTTAAAAAAACTACTTTTAATGGGTTCTTCAACCTTTACTTAATAATATAAAATGGATTTCAAAAACCAGTCAAATAGCCTATTGTTCGGCAATTTGTTGAACAGCTGTGCTCTCAAATAGTATAGTCTATGCTTCATAGCTAGTTAGTAATTTATAAGTAGTACTTATAAATTACTTCTTTACTTTCGCTTAATTTAAAAGCTAGTAGCTGCGAACTATTTACCTACTAACGACAAAATTAAACTTATTTATTGGTAAATTAAAAAAATAATACGTCATACGTAAAAAGTACATACCATTTGGATCGGTCGCGGGTTCGATCCCCGCACAGTACAAATATTTGTGTGCATGAACATGTCTGTTTGTACTGGTCTGGGTGTTTTCTATGTATTATAAGTATGTATTTACAAAAAAAAAGTATATAAGTAAGATTATCGGTTGTCTAGTACCCCATACGACAGGGTACTTAATACTACCTTAATTTGGGACTAGATGGCTCTGTGTAGCCCAGTGAGGCATGTCTTAAAAAATATGTTGCTTCCTTCGTGCCATTTCGGGTAAACTTCCTACCTAAGACAGTTGAGAGTGAATGAGCAAATTGTCGCATTTTTGTTGACTGATCTACAGAATGTTCAGTTAAATGTTATTTTTTTAGCAAAGATTTAAGAAAAATTCAAATTCAATAGCTACTAAAAATGTTTGCAGTTGCTATGTTATCTTTGAGTATGTAATACATGTTTTACAGTCGATAAATTTAGTGCCATATAGAAATTTAATGATAATATACAGGATGAAATTTTAACCACTTTCCATATTTTTTATAGGCGTTCAGTATCGTATTTAGAGCCTATTTATGAAGTAAAAAATGTAAATCAAGTTGTCACCCGAAAATATTTTTCGCGATATAGTTTTCAATTTTTACTGTCCTAGACCTGTTAAGGTATAAAGGGAATATCAAAAACTTATGAATAGTATCGTAATGAATGAATTAGATGCTCTACGCGTAAAAAAAGTGTTGCTAGGTGGCCGTATCAAAAATTTTATATTTTTGGCGGACATTTTCTAAGTGCTTTATCTTGACATTTTTGTACTGGGCTATACCAAAAGAAAAAATACGTCATTTGTTTTTTGTCTCGTAGATTGATATATTAAAATTTGAAAAGTGGTTAAAATTTCACCCTGTATGATAAACAATAGAGAATCTCGACAAATATCTTAAATGAACGTCTGTAGATCTGAGAACATAGCTAAGATGCTTGGTGAGCTGAGCTTGACTCTTTATGTTTCCGCACAAAGCCATTAATCATTTCGCTAACTTAAGACAATAGAACACGACCAACGCTGGGAATAAACCCCACCGATATAGTCACAGGATATAGTTCTACGTTGCAACAACGCATTTAAGCCCTTACGGCTCGTCTATCAACAACGTCTTGCAAGTCGACTATCTCGTTATAACTCGCCAACTCCGTCGATATCTCGCGATCTATCTTGGGCTTTTTGAACCGGACAAATCGCCTACACAGACAATGTCGAATCGCCACGTTTTGTTAGAGGCGATTGAGTGGAAAACTTTTGACTTTTCAAAGATTTGACTTCGTATCGAGTTCTTTAAAATCTGATGTTTTCATGGAATGGGTTAGCAGTGTTTACAATGTTTAAGATATTTTATTTTAATATTTTAAGTGAATTTTGAAATTAAGGTCAAACAGACCTAATTTGAATATACTGAATACTTCTGTTTTCTTTTTAATCCATTTCTGCATTTAAGCTTACCTCGTAAGCCACACTGAAAATTAATTATTTTCAATATACATACAAAGTAATGCAACATTTTAATAAAGATTACCTTCATTAGACTTCAAAGGATACGTTATATTAAGCAAATATGAACAGGGTGTTAAAATTTTCAGTCGTTCTTTATCAAAGTAGAGCCTTTCAAGTGCATTGGAGCAGAGTTCAAAGTTTTTGAAAATAGTAATGCAAAAAAATAAACTAGCTCATAAATTTAGATATTTTGTGGCAACAGATCCTAACTCAGTTAAGCCCTAGCTGGCTTTATGAGGTACTTGTTGCTCGCTTTTATTGCGCCGTGCATACAATAACGGCTTTTTGCTTGTGTGCACATTGCACACATGATTACCCTTCACCACCCAGTCTTTGTTTAGGGACATACTTATGCTGCTCTTTAAAAGGGTTTAAGGATTCTTCAGCTCGGCTTATTGTCTGAATATATTTCGTCAAAAATTATCGGGCATGGATGATTTGTTTATGGTTCCAACTTAAAAATACTTTTTTTTTGTTTTTTGGATTGGTACAATTGTTTTTCCATTTGGAGCATTAAATACAGTACTGTTTTTCAGTTACATTATATCTAGTGTGTATTACGAATTTCATCATGGACAAAAACATCGAACATACAGTCTTAAATTCTGCATGACCAATGAAATTTCCTGTTTTAAGTCACCAAAATGTTACAAAAACTGTACAACGTAAGTTGAACCGATTTTATCAAAAACAAGTTCTTTGAGCCGAGTGGTACATTAAAAGCGGTTGAGATGTGATGGAAGATTTGCCTCGCTCTAGGTAGACCATTAACAACATCAACTTAAGGTAGCATAGCGAAAGGAAAATAGTAACTATCGTTATTAAATAAATTTTCTGCAAAAACTCAGTCGCTGAGGATACGCTAAGTAGAACGAGTCAATCCCTAAACTACTTTTTTATAGAAAACTATTCTTACGCTGCTTCTGAGCCATGGGTCGCGGGTTCGATCCCCGCACAGTACAAATATTTGTGTGCATGAAAATGTCTGTTTGTACTGGTCTGGGTGTTTTCTATGTATTATAAATATATATATATATATATTTTTTGTCGCTAGATTTTTGTGGACCAGTACTCAGCCACGCGGATAGCGTTATCTGTAGCTTTGTACAAGTCCTCGCGTGTACAGGTGGTGGGACACGCTGGGCAGCTCAGCAAATGAGCCATGGTCTGGGGAGAGGTACCACACTCACAAGGCTCGTATGTGCTGTAACCCCACCGATGCATATTTTCCTTACACCGGCCGACTTGGGTCCGGAGTCTATTCATAGACTTCCACGTCGGCCATGGTAAGCTGTTACCGGGGGGTAGTTTTTCGGCTGGTGGTATAGTCAGTGAGGTTGGGTATCTCTCCTTCCAGAGTCGGAGTCTGGTCTTCGGGGCATCGTCATCGAGAGGCTCTGCATTTTTTATAATACTATGACGGCTTTTTAGTTTCTGCTGTACTGAGACATACTGGTGCATTGGGTGGCGTGGGTCTTTTTCCATTTTTTCCTTCTCGATGGAGCTAGCCACCTGTCTTCGGACTGCCGGCGGTGCGATGCCGGCTAGTGGATACAGCATACCAACAGGAGTTGGCTTAAGACAGCCTGTAATAATCCGGCAAGTGTCGTTTAATGCTGTATCCACCAGGTTTGTGTGCGCGGCACGGCTCCATACTGGACTGGCGTATTCACCAGCCGAGTAGCAGAGAGCCATGCCGGTTGTCCGTAAGACATGCGGAGATGCTCCCCATTTGGTAGAAGTAAGTCGCCGCAGGATGTTGTTTCTACCGTGCACCTTCATCTTTGTGTTTGTACAGTGCTGTTTGAACGTGAGGGCTCTATCTAATGTGATGCCAAGATACTTGGGATAGGAACAGTGAGCCACGGGCACGTTACGCCATGTGATATTCAAGACTCTATTGGCTTCCCGGTTGCGAAGGTGGAAGACGCAAGATTGTGTTTTTGACGGGTTGGGTTTTAATGAATTGCTGTCATAGTACTTGCTAAGAACCTGCAATCCAGCCGTCAGGTGGGTTTCGACTTCTTCAAAAGATGGTGCTTGGGAAGCCAAAGCTAGGTCATCAGCGTATATAAAGCGAGTCGTGTGTGGTATTTGTGGCTGGTCATTGGTGTAGATATTAAAGAGGAGAGGGGCCAGTACACTCCCTTGTGGTAGGCCGTTCTTCTGAGGTCTCCATCTACTCTTTTCATCCAAGAGATGAACCTGAAAGCGCCGGTTGTGAAGTAGTTCACTGAGTATCCTGGTGAAAGGATAGTGATAAAAAAACTGAAAAAAAAAAAAAAAGCCATTGATCGATACGCTAAGAAGAAGAAGAATATATATTTAGAAAAAAAAAGTATATAAGTACGTTTATCGGTTGTGTAGTATCCCATACGACAGGCTACTTAATAGTAGCTTAATTTGGGACTAGATGGCTCTGTGTGGCCCAGTGAGGCATGTCCTAAATTTTTTTTTTTACGAAGTTTCAATATACTTTGAATATTGTTTGGTGAATCCAGACAAATAACATTAAGGGGACTCTACACATAAAAATAATGTGCACAGTTAGTACATACAACGGCAGGTCAACCTACTCAAAAAGTTATTGAATTGATTTTCAACTTTAAGTCGAACAAGTAAAGATCAATATCATTTGAGAAAATATAACGTTTTGTGGTAGGTTGACGTGCTGTTGTCTGCGTACCTAAGTAGCAAGGACAATGTTTTGGTGCTAATAATTATTTATTTATTTCAACTGTTTGAGTTAAATTGACAGAACAACCAACCTTGATGTCATACAGATAAGTTATGGACTCTGCACATGAGATAGGTACATTCCTTGCAAATATACCAAACGTCTAACAAAAGCCCTCGCACACGAATAATTATTTAACATAATCAAAGTGTTAACGAAACGTTTTTGAGCTTCCAGCGAAGAGTTTTCCATAATATCCTTTTTAAATTCCATCCATTTTACATTAAAATTGTAGAATAGCATTTTAAGCACAGTTTGGCTTACGTACAAGTTAAACTAAAATTGAGCGCATGGTAATGATCACTGCATTGATTTAAACCAGGCATTTGGCGAATGCATCGAGAAAACAATCACCGCGCGCGCTGCGCCCGAGGCATGCATTCAGGGTTGGCAATAGAAATCAATGGGTTGCTGGCGGTCCATCCTTAATATTATAAATGTGACATCGAGTCCGTCTGTTTGTTTGTGTCTTCAAGCTTAAACTGCCAAACAGATTTATACAATTTGATATAGACATAGTTTGAATCTCAGTAAAAGACAGAGGATAATTTTTATTCCAGAAATCTCCCTTTAAGAGAAAGAAATAGAGAGTAAATGGAAAATCAAAAACTGCTGAACTAATATAGAAAAAAAATTGTATGGAGATGGTTTGAGTTTTGAAGGAAGAAATAGAATAAGTAGTTTTAGCCTAAAAATTATTCATAAAGAGGGCACTGGAAATTAGAATGGATCAATATATTTTTATCACAGCAAAAGATAGCAATGACTAAAACTATAAATAACTTAAAGGAGCGCGATAAAGAATAAGAAAATAATCATTCTTATTTTGTAAACCACATTTATTTCTTCCGGAGGAACACCTTACAAAAACGGAGAACATTCAACTCACTTTCTAGTTCAGGTCCATTGGAGATAAATTGCTTATCAATCATGTGTCTTTAATGTTCTAGAATACGTTGGGTTTCTCCGCCCAGATTAGCGGAATATAGTATCGGTCAAACCATCAACAGCTGTAAAAGATCTAAGAAAACTTATTAAGGACGTCTGAATTACAACAAAGCAGCTCACTTTACATTTGGTTGACAAATCAAATTGTAATCGAAAAAGTATATTGTTATTTACAAAACAATATGCAACAAAGGATATGCAACTCATAACCTAAGTAAGGTTGTAAAAATTCGTCGTTTTATTAATATTTGAGTAATTATTTATTTATTCTGTACTGAATTTAATTTAGTTAGCGAAGTGCGCTGGGAGCCTGGAACAGCTTATTAGATGTAATGTTTAGTGCAATTTCTTTTAATTTTAACAAAAGTTTTAAATTTCAATTACAAGTAAGGTAGGATTGTCTCAAAAGTGTTAATAGGCAATTTACATTGACTTGTAGTTGGCATTTGGCGAATGCGCTGCGGAAACAATCAGCGCTGTGAGCCGCCAGCTCCCTCGTTCTAAACGCGATGCATTTAGGGCTGTCGGTGAAAAATTATTTATATAATAATATTTTCATTTTATTAGTACTTGATAACAGGTCTCAATGAAAAAAAAACATAAGGTTTTTATTTTGAATAGCTCTCAAGTAGTAGTACCTAAGTCTTAACATTTGCACAACTTAATTTAAGTCATAAGTTTCACATCGACCTATTTGTGGTCTTAATGAAATCTTATAACTCATAACCGAAAATTATTCAGTTTTAACCTACTTACATAACAATGTGCCCAAGAACAAGGTCTTTCGCAAGTTGACTACTGAGTAGCTCATTTCAAGAAAAGGGTTTTTATTGTTTACGCGCACGTAGTAAATGCAGCGAAGAATCGACTAAATAAAAGATAAACATTCCCTAGGTAGCTCAATAAGCACAGCCCTATGTAAACAAACCGCTCGTATTCGGACCGCGGCTTATGTTAATGTGTCATTTAAATTTATATCCGTACATACCTTTGAATTCGGCGCTAGTTGTATCTGGCTGTGAAAGCGGGTAGGTGGAGTGGACCGTGAAATTGCCGCCCCCTGATCAGGGTTGCGGTTCGACAGAAGATTCGTAAAAACTTTAAAAAATCTACATATCAAATTCGTATTGTATTCTGCCCCAGGTATTAACTTCGCATGTATTCACATCAACTAACAATCAGAGCATTTTTAATTGTTTTAGTATAATATGCCAGTATATTATGTTTTACTTACTTATATTGCGTGAACTTAAGTATGTTTTATTTGTAAAAAATTGATTGAATTCTAACACGATGGCTAGGTGATTTTTTAATTGTTATGGAAGATCTATTTTATATGCTGCAATTCTCAATACATAAAGCAGGCACTTGCATTAAGCCATAGTGGATTTTTGGTTGATCAATAAAATAAAATGAAAAAGTTTTTTTTTAATGAAAATCAAAAAGAGGCAAATGTCGCCAACCTTAGCGATCTAAAACGTATTTGCGTTTACTTAAAATTGTAGTTTGTTCGAGCGGATGCACGAAAATATTTCTTTTCCGATCGTTTGACGTAACGATAAAGAGTACCTACGGCTGCACGAATAGTCTCGTTAATTCTTTTCCGATGCAAATCGCGATTCGGCTTCTGTGCTCTATTTGTTGAATGGTGATAGATAGTCAATTGAGAAAGTAAAGACAAGAGTACATGATGCTAAGCATCTTAACGTCGTTGACATTGGTGCGAGTTTGCAACGAAAATTTATAGCCTGTTGTGTAGGCCACTGTACTTTTTAACTAGTATGTTTTTGAAAATATTTGATATGTTTACCATATACCAGTCTAAATCAGAGTATAGTGCCTGGACAAGGGCCTGTCCAAAACGAGAATTATGCCTTGAAAAAATATTCATAAGTAGCTCAAGATTTTTGAAAGGTAAAAAAAACTTTATGTAATAATTACAAAATTTTTATTAATGAATATTTCAAAATATCACTATCATAAATTCTGAAACACAAGTTTAGAATCGTGAAAAGCAATAAAACACATCATAACTGTTAAACACCAATATAAAACCCACTAAAAGTACGTGAAAACTCAGTTCCGTTATAATATTAACAATCGCAGTAGTTTTATGTCAGTCTTGTGAACTGCCACGGTGGTGAGGGTATTTTCATGAGATATTTAACACGAAATCATAAACTTAATGTTCCGGAACAACAGTTTAGTGGTTTTCAGTGTGCACTAAACTCAGTCTCGCAACAAGACCACAGCACATAGACAAGAGCCAGATTAAAGAAATGATACCATTATAAAAATGCTAGAATTCCTTGGTAACTTCTTTTACAAACTTCTTGCTCAAATTAGTTAAAGACGGTAACTGGCGTTATAATGGAACATTGCCGGCCCCACATAATTGATGTGTGTAATCATATATTATGTAGTTATCTCAGTTTTATTTCAATTAAGGCAACAGAATTAGAATATTTATAAAAAAAAGTATACATTGCAAAGCAGGTAGTAGCAGGATAGCAGACTCAAAATAATAAAACTTAGAAATTGATATACTTAATAACTATTTGTCTGCAAGCGTAGCCTTAGCTGTGACAAAATTAAATGACCTAATATAAATTACCGAAACAAAAAAGGTTAAACTTGCTATGCGGTACCAGCTTAAAATAGAATATCACCCCTATTTCTCATCCTGTGGGAGTCGTGAAAGGCGTAGGTAAAGGAGTAGGTACTGCTAGAAGAAAACCAAATTTCAATAGCCAACTTACTTTGGAGCAAAATCTTACGTTAAGAGAAGTTTGTGTCTGACTGAGTGCTGATGATTAAAACTTGTCATTTTTTATTTAATGAAAAGCTACAAACATCACTCACAGTCCCGAGTTTTGACCAAGATGTTATAATCTTCTGTCAACAGTCATCACTCTATACCGGTTGTAACACAAAGAAAATATTATATTTCAGAATATAGTAGTGTTTATAAAACCAAATAAACAGTGGTCAAAATATAAAAAAATATATATAAAAAAATAAAAAAAACTGTACAAATTAATAAGGGACTACAAAACAGCAACGTCAAAAACGATTACCAACCTTCATCATACCTCCTCATGTCGAGAAAGAAAAATTTAACTATCTACCCCAAAACAGCTGGTGCTTTTGATTGGTCTGTGACAACACCAAAAGGTATAGTGTTACTATTGGTTGAACCGGAAACTTAGTCAATCCATAGCAAATCAGGATGCAAATTACTTAATCAATTTGGTAAGTCCTATTAACATGGTGTTATATTAATTAAACTGTTATTAGCGCATTTGGTTGTTAGATAGACAATAGTGTGACATGTGTGCACTGCTAGGTTAAGACTAATTGATGTCCTAATCTATTCCAACTCTTTTCTATAAAAAGATACATGGAGTAAATATTATTTTCTTTATTTAAAAAAACGAAGGTTCACTCATCAAGAAATATCCAAATCCGCTTGACTCACACATACGAAAATTACGCTAAGAATGGATTTTGCGACAGGGCTGAATTGGGGATGTTTATTCTAAGGTCTCTCGCAAGTTAGTACCGCTCCCCGCGCCGCTGCACGCTGCCTTTGAGCCCGCTTCCATTTAAATCTATTCATTAAAACGCGCCGCTCTTTGCGACACCATCGCCGCCGCTCAGCGCACTCTGACTTCGAGGCTTTAACTTGAATCATTACCTATTCGCTCAACTGCCCTTGCCATTACAGCTTGCCGATTGGCTTTTTTCTAGTAATACTATTTTGACTTTAATTACCCTTAAAATAATAAGGGATGGTGGCGTATTACTTAGTAAAAATCTTTAACTACTACTTCACTTACCTCAATAATCTCACCGCCTATTAGGCAACCACTTTGAAGGCTGAGGTGTGTAGATCTGCTATTATCCGCGAAAACAATAATTAGATTTGACCTAATAGCATTAAGGTAATTAGGTTATACAGTGCTAGCTTGTTAAGCCTTGGTCCGAAACTGACCGGTGCGAGCATGTCTACGATTTGAAGTAAAGAGTGTTATGTACCTACAGTCAAAGAGACAACATAGTATTCATTTTCTTGACTTGCAAAGTTAAACCGTTATAAGTGAAATTGTAAATATAAATGTAAACAACAGCACAAATACTGCTCTAGTTCCATATTAAGTATGAAACGTTTGTGTTGTAAAAACAAATGTGGACAAGATCACAAACACTGTTCTAGTCCCATATATTAATAAATTAAAACGGTTGTCTTGTAAAAAAAAAACAATTAAGGTTAAATCACCAAAAACAATAGTGGGCAATAAAAAATCTTGGATCTTCAAGACCTTTTTTTTCTACATTTAGTGGCCGGAAATCGAACCAAGGACAAAACCTTGAAAAACCGGAGTATCATCACTGAGGTATATTGGTAAGATACAATAAACTGTTGTTTGCTTCGTTGACATAATTTTAAAGGGCATGACGTACTTCTCTGTAAGGTCAGCAAACTGGCCTTTGAGTTTTTCAGTCACTATTCAGGGTGTACAAGAACAAAGAAAAGCTGCTTTACAGCCCTATAGTACATCGAAAATGTAACATATCAATATTAACTGTTATCTTGATCTATTTTTTAGTGAAGTAGTAGTCATTTGGAATAAAAAGATTGAGAGCGTTCCCATGAATTTGGTAACATTATCATAGACAAGGAATTCGAACTTTAAATATTTATTTTAATATTGTTTTCACTCGCAAATAAAATGTAGCTTATATGTATAATACCCTAATCTCTAAACCAACTATGCAGAAATCATGTCATTTCCTTTCAATTTGAAAAACAAGTTTATCTTAAGGTAACCATAGATTTTTCCGATATAAAATAGTCTAAGTGCTATTCAAATCCATGAATCTTAATATCTAATTTCATCTTGATCCATTATGCTAATTTGCGCGATTGACTAACATACACTCAGCCAACCTTTCCAAGCCAAAGCTCTGCCGATGTCCTCACGATCTAATGTACAGACAACAGCACGAACCTACCACAAAACGTCAAATTTTCTTAATTGATATCATAGATATAGGATACAAGTAGATCCACTGACAGCCCGATAATGCGTGACCAGTTTTGATTTGTCAATGTGTGTGTTAACTAGTGACGTACCTTTAACATTTTTAGACTATCGATAATAATTGCAGTTTGTCGTTTGGAAAATAATGTTTACTGTCACACTGTTTTTATCTCGAGATTATGCACCTACTTTGCGGCATACCAAACCGCCCTCACTTCTTACAACTATAATAGTGGGCAGATAAATTTGCCCGGTGAGTATATTTTTTACATATAATTTAAAAATAAACAGTCTTAATTAATAAAAAAAATAACAGCCATTGTTAATTAGTTTTCTTTATTTATTTCTTCAAAAGATTTTCCCTTGTCATCTGCTGTGCCGTGTGAGCTTATCAATGGCAGTAAGTGAAAAAGAACAAGTGAACAAAATCTGAATAAACATTTACGATATTCTGATGTATCAAACACTGATTATTGACTTTTAACAAGATTATCTTAGTTATGTGATTCCTTACAGTTTCCTTCTTCAAATTGTTAAGTTGACATTCATTTGAGACGCTAAACGTAAAATAACATCAAATTTCTCCGGAAACATTCAAGATAAATGTCGACAATAGTATCGATAAATTTGAGTCAAGCTCTAGCGTACATGTAAAATATTTCGATGAATTAATTATCCACTAAAATTATGTAAATAATCAATATATAGAACTTTATCTATACAAAATATTAAAATGAACAAGTGGATTGAAATAATTTTATATTTACAACTTAACAACAAGATCAAATTCAACAAAAATAACGCGTTTTTACGATGACGACTTTCAACGTGACCTGTGAAATGAGCAATTTTCTGGATTATGTTTGTGGTTGACTCCACAGGCACTCACAGAACATGTGACCATTGTTAGATAAAACTGTATTTACTTTAGATAATCTACGATGTACTAGATAATTGCTACTGGATGTCATTCTTTCAAATACGACAGGTCACAAAACGAAAAGATTTGTTTTCTTTTTCTATCTTGATAGGATTTCTTCTATCTCGCAGGCTTTGTCCGTCTATTATATTCTACGTTTATGATTGATATTGATCTCTATTTGAACTTAAAGTTGAAAATCAATTCAATGACCTTTAACTTTTTGGGTAGGTTGACTTGCCGTTGTCTGTATATTTGTACTAAACATCATCAATATTATTTCATTAGTTTAGGCGTAAAAGTCACAGGTAAACAGACCTACAGAATTTCTTTCGCATTCATAATATTCGCAAGGATTAGTAGGATATAAGTAGTAACATTGGTAAGATTAATAATTCTCACTAGAAAAACTGTTGAATATTTTTAGATGAAGCTTAAAAACTGTACTGTGGCAAGCTTTCACGTGTTACGTCATTAGCAGTCGGATAATTAGCCGCTCTCATCCCGCAAGCCACGCGCCAGCGCTTTGCGGCCGCGGACAGCTTCCGCCCAACATAAGCTCTTATCAGGGCGTCTCTCCACGATATTTTAGTTATTTATATTAAAATTTCATATTTTCGAAAAGATAGAGATTAATGAAAAACATTTTTAGGTTAATTGAAAAAGTATGGAAAGTTTACGCTTACGTTAGGGATAGATATGACCCAGGTAAATAATTATTGATTATACTACAAACATTTGACTGTATAACATCATCTCCAAAGTTTTTATGGTCCTTCATATTGCGTTTTGTTCGACCTATTTAACTATTACTGAAAAAAAAAAGTTATAGAGCATGGTACAACAAACATTTTTAGTGGTCCCAAAATAACAAAAGGTTTTGTAGTCCTCTAAGATAGCGTTTTGACCCATTAAACCATTATTAAAAAAATGTTTTGTATTTTGTCAATCTAATTTTTATACACTTTGGGATGGAGTTTTCTTTGAAAATCTAAAGGGCTCTAACGTTAAGATATACGATAATAATATAAAAAAACAAACAGTTGTCTGTCTTAGGAGTTTTTCGTAGTAGTACATCAAAAAATAATTTAACAAAAACAAAAGAGAGATGTGTAAAAGTACCTAACGGCATCGGCACAACCTGTAAGTTTTAAGAAAAAAATATTTTACCACCACTCATTAGTTGCCAAACCATAATGGTTACTAATTAGGCCCCAAACAATGACCGATTGAAGGTTTTAACGATACGCAAAGAGCGCTGTCATCAGTTTGTTTTGAAATAATTTGTGTTTTTGTATTTGCTGACGATGGCTTTTTTGTAAAGGCCATTTCTGTCGAGTTTTGATAGATGACAAACGCACGTAAAGACGACCCATCTCCGATCTGGATAGAAACGGGTAAAAGGTTTTCAGCAGTGGCCAGCACAACAACTTACCATTAAGGTCCCTGTAGATTTTTAATATAAAAACAACACTTGTTATAACTATAAGTAAGTAAGTTTATTGAGAAATCATCTTTATTTGTTGTAGGTTAATCTGCTGTTGTGTGTAAAGTCACAATACTACTAGATATGCTAGGCATTAAACAAATGACCAAACGGATAAGCAGAAGAGTTTGAATATAGTCTTTCATCGCGTTACTTGAACACTGTAGTAGAATGAGAGCTTTACTGCTGACACGCTTTTACCCCATCCCTTCTCAGTTTACCACCTCATTACCTCTATCACAATGACAGAAGACACAAAATCGAATAATCATCGTAACTCTGCAGCCATCGCACGTACAAAGGCATGTTCATTAGCGCTCGCAGAACTATGCAACCATTTCAAAGAAAAATGAATTAAAAATCGTACAGTCAGATTTTTATTTGAGACACCCTGATCTAAGCGATCGAGCATTTTTATTATATTTTGTGCAGAGACCCTAAAGTTTTTGACACAATCAACGGATATTTAGTAAAATAATATATCAACAAAGAATCAGTAGCATTTATTAATCCTGCATGTAAGTGTGAATCCTCAGATTATCATAACAAAACATACTACAGCTAAACTGCTCTACGCTACACTTTAAGCACACCCAAAACGATTCTGAGCTTAAATTATTTGTCTTATATCTAATCACATTTATTTTTGAAGAAGTCCTATTACAAAATCCAAATAATATCGCCATATTTAGACTCCGACATCCATAAAGGAATAACACACAAAAAACATTCTTAACCTCTCGATTGTATGTTATTCCAGACACAATTAAATCAATTGTTATCGCGACCGCCGGCGATCTTATGATCCTGTAGGAGTTAACATCGCAGGCATTTATACACAGATAGCAGATAGCAATAACTTTGAAAGAGAGATCAGGAAAGATAATAAACTAGAATACTCAGATATTGAACAGGTCTATGATGCAAGAAGAAATCAACATGATGTCTTTGAACACGGTATAGAGAAAAACATTTTTGATACCGACTGTACTCCCGTTGCGCAGAAACGCTGGAACATTCCGAGAGATATGAGTCGGAAAATCCAGCCGGAGGGTTTTCATTCCTTGCCCCGGAAGGTGATATTATACGGAAAAATGAAAATTATCTCGTATCTCCAATATGTGGTGACGTACGATTCAATAATTAGAGTTCGACTTTGATAATTTCATAACGAAATTGAAGACGCTTTCTGCATACGTAGGAACGTTGTGAAGTTTTGTTGATGCATGATGATGACTGTCAGTGATTGCGTGATTAGCACAGAGGATAAAATGGTGATTTATTTGGTGCTATTCTTTTATATATTTTTTTTATAGGCAACTATTAGCTGCCCCTCTGGTTTAATTGTTATATTCTATCAAATCTAATTTAGAACTTGAGGTATATCGACCAAAAAAAGAATCTATAATATCGACAACACACGAATCTAATTTGAGACTCATCGTTTTTTATTTGGTCCGCAAAAATAGAAGGAAGAAAAAACCATTTCAATCAAAAACAACACACTAAGTATATGCAGCTTTTAGGAGCTGCAAAAGAGCAAATCCTGCATCAGATGAGCCTAGCTAATAGCTTCTGCATTAAAAAATATTTTCCCTTATTTCAGGATTTTTAGGTTTCGATTCCTGTGCAAGTCCGAATAAATGAATTACATTTCATTGAACGTAGTACAGAAAATGCGCTGCGGCAGCAAAGCTGTTATTCTGTTCTCTTTATCTTGGTCCAAATTACACCTATCGGCGTGTTGACGGAGCAACTTTAATTGGCGAGCAAACACGCCCAAACAAGTTAGCGGCTGTAGTTCACTTGTTCTTACGCTGATAGAGATGTCTGGAGTTTCCCTTTGTATCGATATAAAACAATGTATCTGTAATGGTATCGGTACCGTCTCGTTCAAAATAATCCTTAGTTATTTGACATCAGTTGCCATCGATACTTTGATATAAGTAGAGTGAGTAGTTTGGTCTGATGATTTTTAGTGGAGAAATAAGTGAACTGGAAACTTAAAATTACTTATATGAAAATAAGTACCTATGTGCAGCGGAAAAATGTATTAAGTGAATTGTCTTGTTTAGGGAGCTAGGCTGTCTTAGGGTTCTACCTACAATCTTTTCTAATATAGCCAATCGATTGATACACTAAATTTAAAGTGAAATTCATTACTTATAAATTGAAGTACCAATACTCATTTAGTCAAAATCGATACTTATCATGCATCTCTATTCATGCTTGTTCTTGTTCTGGAAACTAAGATGAAACAATGCACTCTCATCAGTCCGAATCGAAATTGTTCGATGTGAGCGTTCGCAGCGAAACATTTGTTGCAGACTTTCCGCACTAATCTAAACTAACGCTATGAAACGCTGCCGAAAACTGTAATTACTTCTAGACTTGGCTCTGAACACATAATCCGATTAATAAATCTTGAATACAAATGCCTAAATGCAAATAATATGATTAAGTGATTGGTATAGTTGATGACAAACAATACTAGATATGGTATTTAAAATATAAGAAGAGGAATTTAATGTGTTCTGTGAATTTAATGATGGAAGCCTCTGCCTCTGTGAGCTGATTATTGGCTGTTACTTTACATTAGTTTAAAACTAGCGTACTGGCATTAATGTAAAAAAGTAGTGTTAAAAAGTTTTAACGATACTAAATTATTAAACACTAGCTGTTTCCCGCGACGTCGTCCGCGTCAATTTCTGTTGATAAGAATTCGATTATTTTTGCAACATTTTCTACTGATGCTTCGCTCCTATTGGTCGCAGCGTAATGTTATATAGCCTAAAGCCTTCCTCGATAAATGGACTATCGAACACAATAATTATTTTAAATCAGACCATTACTTCCTGAGATTAGCGCGTTCAAACAAACAAACAAACAAACAAACTCTTCAGCTTTATAATATTAGTATAGATTTTCAATAGCCAAAGGAGGATTTGAACTATTTTGAATACCAACTTTTACAACAGATAAATACCTGTATTAATAAATTGATTCAAATGGTTAGCACTGCAAACTCGCTAGTTGGTATAGTTTAATCTACGTTTTTAATTTTGTTTCTCTCGGACCTATCCGAGTCCATCCAAATGAGTTTGCTAGGAAAAGTCTTTAAAAAACAGCAGCAACGGAATTGTAATAATACTTATATTGTAAGATGGTGCAAAAGGCTCTTGAATATAGTGTACCTACTGTTAAAAAAAGATAGGAAGCAGCGTCTTCGGCAAAATCCTCCTTTTGAAAAGGGATTGAGGATTTCAAAATATGTGTTTATCATTTGTAAGTCCGATTCAAACTAGGTTCGCAAAAACCCAGTGAACAATAATTTGTTGATGATATTACCTCTGATCTAAAGTCATACCATAAAATGCAAACGGCCTGTGCAACGGATCATTGAAAAATTTAAACAGAAGGTAAGTTGAGGAGAAAATTTTTAGGAGATATCTATGATACTTTACGATGGTCGGGTAAATGCTTTAAATATTTTTCTTTACTTTTAAATGTTTTTTATACCAGATAACAGAGTTGTGTTTAGAAAAGCGTATAGGCATGCAGTGGTTAGGTAAATTTATGATCACACTGCACAATATACTCGTATTATTCATCAAAACAACTGGTTGAGTTTATCTCTTGAATGTTTTATAACGATCTATAAAATGAATTTCGTTTTGTTAATCATAATTGGATTGATTCAGAAGCGGATCAAATAAGTTTATTTCAAGACTGTGATATCCTACGTTTAGATTATAATCACGGAGTATTGCAATGTAATAACATAGTTAAAAAACTGCATTTAAACGATACCGGTATCGGTCGCTGACCGTGGCAAAACTATGCTACACACAGATACAATTTTATGTATACAGGATGAAATTTTAATCCCTTTCCAAATTTTAATATATCAATCTACGAGACAAAAAACAAATGACGTATTTTTTCTTTTGGTATAGCCCAGTACAAAAATGTCAAGATAAAGCACTTAGAAAATGTCCGACAAAAATCTAAAATTTTTGATATGGCCGCCTAGAAATACTTTTTTTACGCGATGCGCATCTCATTCATTTATTACGATACTAATTATAACATTTTGATTTTTCCTTTATACCTTTACAGACCGTAAAAATTGAAAACTATATTGCGTAAAATATTTTCGGGACAAAAATTTATTTAAATTTTTACTTCATATATGGGCTCTAAATACTGAGGTTGGAAAGTGGTTAAAATGTCATCCTGTATAAATCTTATTTTTTTACTCATCTAGTAACATCACAATTTAACTATGAGTGTTCACAATATCTCTCTTACTTACCTGAAACACATTCTTAAAGATAGTAAACAACCATTATCACGTTTCAGTAAACGAACTCGACAGCTCGCCCGGGAGGGAGATGTATCTACATTACAAGTAATGTCAAGATGAACCATTATTTTCGATAAAAAGTCGCGCGTGCGACGCGTTAACTGTGCTACCGTACTCCTAATTACAAACGTGTCTGTTCCGCCCGTCCGAAGTTCCCACCCGTTCCATCTCGTGCCCGTTCCACCTGCCCCCGCCTGTTCCGCTCAAACAGGGTTGCCACCTGTTTAACGTGGACACGTTTGTAGCCAGACTGTTCAGGATATCGAGTGACATTAGAATTGGGTTTTTTGCGCTACATTCTGAGTTTGACCGTTCAGTAAACACTTTGTTTCTTTTTCATTGATGCTTTAATATATCCTTAATCTATACTAATATTATAAAACTGAAGAGTTTTTTTGTTTGTTTGAACGCGCTAATCTCAGGAAGTACATACTGGTTAGAATTAAAAACATATTTTTGTGTTGGATAGCTTTTATCGAGGAAGGCTTTAAGCTATATCACATCACGCTGCGACCTATAGGAGCGAAGCAATAGTGAAAAATGTTGCAAAAATAATCGCTATCATAATAACAAATTGACGCGTACGAAGTCGCGGGCAACAGCTAGTACCTAATAAAACAGACACTGTATGTAATACTTAAGTACACAGTATAATGAATTTTAGTCTACCCGAGATCATAAACGCTATAATATTTCGAAACGTCGCGACGTGATGAAACACAACTTAAAAACCTTATAAACGCGAGTTAAATCCATAAATTTATCTTCAATTACATTTATATCCTCCGGTATGCATGGGGATACGGGTTTGATTCCCGCCTAAGTAAAAAAAAAATTTCAAGTTCAAATACTTTTTACTGAACTATTTAGCTACTTATACAAAATATACATCAACTTCAAATATAGTGTTTTCATTATAAATAGGCATAAGTGCTGGTTGGCACTGGTTCCTTACTGGTTTATCGAAAAAAGACTTTTGTTGATAAACACATTGTTTTGTCTTCATATAACTCAAAGTAGCAACCCTAAGTTCAAATAAATGTCACCGTTCCTACTTCTATTGTTTTTCTTCCGTTGTTCAGGTGACTTCAGTTTGACGTTAAAAATAACAAAACACTCTTTTATGGAAAGGAAACCAAGTAAAAATATTTACTTCATTGCAATAGACAAAAGATTGTAACTATTTGTTAGGAAATAGTATTATTAATGAGTATGATGATGGATATATTGACTTCTCGGTGTTTATAAGTAGCGAGTTTCCAGTTATATTTAGGATGTCAAATTATCAGGATACTAACTCTGGCTCTGAAATGGTTGACCTAGTAACCCCGATAAATGAAAGTTTGGATCATCATCAGCATCATTGTCAACTGAAGTAGTACACTATTGGTTGGGTCATCAAAATCGAGGATTTTGAATGGATTACAAGACAAGAAGAGAATATCTACCCAAGATGTTCTAAACAGATTTCCTCTCTGTCAATTTAAACTAACTGAGTCAATTCTATCTTTTTTTAAAGCTCTCTTTAAAATGCATTTAAATTCAGTTACTTGAGTAAAACGGACAAGTAAGAATACTACGATTTTTTTCGCCTGAAGCACAGGTTCTACTTAGTTCAGGCAAAAGATACTATCTGCACTGTTTAACTTTAAGTAGGCTCATTATAATGTAATTTGATATCTTTGTTTGTATATTAAATAAACGATTTATTTATTTTATTTTTGTAAATTAAATCGAAAACATTCCAGGACCAAAACCATAAAAGAGAATATTATTCAGTAGATTTTCCCCTAAACGCCTAAACGAGTGAGTCGATTTGAATAAGTAGGACGTAGATGAAAATCATCGTATTTTCGATGTGTTTGCACTAAATAAGTAGTACCGAATTTCTAAATTCTCTGAAACTAGAATTTGATTACGATTTCGAGTGTTGATTCATCATCAACATTTGTTGACTGATATTATTTTATATTCTCTAGCAATAAAACTTCATGATCACAATTTATGTCATTCAATTTTAAATACCGGTTTTCAAGGGATCGTCAGTTCTGAGGTCACTAGTTAGATAGGTACTGGCACTGGTTAATGTGTTTGTAGTAATTTTATTGTTTCTAATTTCCACAAAAACAGGATCTTCAATATCAATTAAATTAAATTTGCATTGTGTTGTATTATGATGTTTCAGAAAATTTATTCATATCGTTTTTTTTGAGACTTCGTATAAGTAGGTACACTAGCATTTAGTTCTTACTTACTTTATTGTTTATTATGAAATCACAATCAGACAGTTATCTTGTATTTATTTGTTAAAAATAAAATATGTACCTACCTACACAAAGCAACTTAGTAATTTCAAAATATGATATTTTAAAGCGATACAAAATTCTAGTTACCAACATAATCGATATTGGTAACAAACTTTTTCACGCGTTTCCTTACAACAAATCAACATGCTTTTTTAAAATATCATCGTGCTTCAAAAAACGTTGTCAAAGTATAACATATTCGAACGAGAGCGCGTCATCTCTTGTGATTGATTGATGGCAGCCTCGTGATTGATACATATCGAGCCTACAAGGGGTGTGCAATACACGGATCATGCGATAATAGTGAATGATATACGCCCATCGACTTATATGTGACTGGAAGTTGAAAAGTCTGAGTTACGAAGTTAAGTTTTTTCGTTGTAAACATTTGTGAGTTAAGGGGTGAATATTACAATTAACAAATTTCAAAACCTACACAGATTCTTTGGATAATATTTCTGTTTAGTTGGAACGTCTATTAAATAATGGTACTAATCTACTATTAATTAAATGGTACTAATAATTAAAAAAAAATCAATTTTCGGATTCGAGTTCTCTTCATTATTTGCATTTTCTGAGAACATTTACCATAGTAATGTATATTTTTTTATACCATCAGAAAGTAGAGATTTTAACGAACAAAAAACACACCAACTTTTTTAAAAAAGCAGATATATTGACGTGAGAATTTTCGATTGAAAATTAGGGTTCTTTTTCGATATTAAGTCAAAATAAGGTGAAAAAATTAATATTTAAAATAAAAAAAAAACTGTATGTTTTGGACATACAAAGGTAAGTTTTTACCAAATTTCGTGAACAAATATTTCTTTTTGCACAAGATAAAAATAAAAAACCAAAAACACGGTTATTCGAATTTTTCACATAAATTTTGAGGTTATGTGAAAAAAGTGTCGATACAAAAGTTGTATATCTTTTTATTACCTACAACTTTGCCATTTAACTTCTTTTCATAAGACTTGCAGTTTTACCGGAAATCGAGATTAACCGTTTTTTACCCTTAAAAACTCACCCCTCCCCCTTCCCGACCTCAGATCGCCCGTAATTTATTTTTCCTTTCGTTTTTGTTATATTCTCTACCTCTTCCAATGGGTTTCATCCTACTATAATTTTTTTTCACTTTTTACCATTTTTAAAATTATCGACCCTTGTCTAATATGCCGGCTGCAATTTAAAAAACATTAAATCCTGAGAATTTCTTTTGAATAAACATTCGTACTTTTTTATTTGTAAAGTGTTGCATGTAAACTGGAATATTGCATATGTATACATTGAAAAGCAAGACACAATTTTAGACTTTATTGCAATATTAACTGTTATATTCTAGCCAATTAACTTTTAGTTATTTAAACAATAACTGGTACACTACCAATTTAGAGTCAAAGCAGTAAGTAAGAGGTAAGTAGTGTATATACGACAATTCACATTCTATACACTGGGAGTGTCTTAACGTTCTGTACATAAGTGCGAGTTTGTGTTCACTCCTGTTAATTAACAGTTATGTTATAATGATATGCAGTCGTGAATATCATCGATTGTATACATGCTATTTTAAGTTAAAATCAGTTAAAAATCAGTTAAAATCAGTTTTATTTCTGCAAATAGGCCCCAGGAGGCGCTTTTACACGTCCCAATTTAAACCTACCACTGCTTCGGGACAAGTCTGGGCTAGTGCCGAGAAGAAGCAGCGCAAGAAACTCGGTCACTATTGTCAGCCTCTTTTTAAATACATTTTTACAAGGTAAGGTAATTTTTACAAGGTTTAAGCAAGTACGAGCTGGGACAACTTAATGCCATACATTTCTATCATTTAAATAATCATTAACAGTGTAATAGCCCTTTTTTCATTAAAATAACTTTGACATACGATTTAAGTTTATGTACAGGGAGTTCAGCAATATCCTTTGACATTGTAATAACTAAAAGTAATAGGCCTCAGGTGGTAACTTTTTAATACATAATGTATGCGGTAACCCCCAAACTTTTATTTACTTACAATAATAATTGATATGTCTGATAACCATGAACCGAGTAAATGAAGGATACCTGAAACAATACAAAAAGTTTATTTAATTATATGCACATAATTTTATGATAGATATAAAACGCTCACGTATTAATTAGCACTATATATACGCTCTATACGTACAATTCAATAGCTCTGATTGTAACTAGTAAACAAAAAATATATTTACAAATAACAATCGCTTTAAAATAATTTCGTTGTTATCATAACGTAACTTAATTTCGTACGTTTTGCATTATAAGTCGTGGTTTTCGGTAGCGGCTAAATTAACACCCTTTGTGCCCGGGGTTTGCGTGTTCCGTTGATTTTAACCCGGAAATGGCATCGCAAGCGGCGGGTCACCGGGGTTCCGCGGCCCCATTCAAATATCAAACCTATATTTTTTAAGACAAGCGGTGGCGTAGTAAAGTTATGAGCTTGAACAAATAACGTAATAGATAGTAAAAATTGAGTAACAAAAAAGTTCGAGACACTAGAAAATTAAGTGGTCAAATTCATGACAGTAGTACGATTATTATTTGAGTTAAATAAACCAATTTTACAATTAAGACTTAATATCACTGAAACCAGGTCATTGAAGGATATTAGTTTCGTATCGTACCTATAATTTTCGTAATTTTACATCGTTTTGTAAGTATTCTTATTATTCTTTTCAAATGTCGCGTGCACTTATTTTTTGCTCTATGAAACTCAAACTGCACTCTCAAAGAGAAACTTGAAGAGATATAACTTTCTTACTATATTTGCACACTCGATACTCTTGTTTACCTCTCTCGATTGCGAAGTGATTGGTTAATACCTACACGATATTCTAGCATGTTTTATTAAATTCGATAAGTTGACATTTGTCTTCGTATAAGGAATGTAGTCCGGTCTAATATTTTTCACCGCGTTTGAACTCTAGACACAGTATTAATAAGTACAACGTTTTCTTTGACGCTTCAAGAAAACATTTTATCAAATCGTTAAGACTTCATAGTTCTTGTGCGTTAGGATACGCGTTAAAGGTTTATTATTTTCTGGAAAGTAAATTTAACAAGCAAATATTTCTTCTGGGTAACTAACTGATTTTAACTATTTTTCTCTTCTTACCTCTGACGATCCTTATCATATTATGACGAGAAGGGTTGATGCGAATGTATTTTTTGCAAGCAAATACATGGCAACAAATCAATTTTATATTTCATCGTTAACAGTTGTTATGCATACAATTATGTTACAATATTACACAGGTTTCCTTAAAACCATTGTAATATAATGCTTAAAATTTTTTTTGTGAGAATAACCGCTGATTATGTGACTTCGTTGCAATTTCCGCATTGTAATGTCAATTAGTGCACCGAGTCTTTAAAACTAATTTGATTCGGACGTGGGCAGAATAATAACTTATCTCTGTCTCACACAAGTATATAAGCAGTTTAATTACCTGAAAATCGAATTTGTATATGGGCTCTGATGGGTTAGATTGTAGCAAGCCATAGTGAGACATTATTTTACTAATAAAATGCAATATAAATATTCATCTGGAGATAGCTATAAACTAAAGCTATATAGAATCAAAAAGATATGCTACCTATTTATAGGTCAAAAACCTGTTGGTAAAAAGAATATCTGATTGAGCTCACTGTCCTAGAGGAATGGTGGCCAGCAGTCTAATAAGCACATCATTTATTTTACTATTTTTTTGCTATAAAAATCTAAGATGTTTTAATGTTTCATCTATACTGATTAAAATTACAATTAATAGAAAACCTACGTATATGCATTATTCTTTCAAAACGAGGTCAAAGCCAAAATTACACGACTGCCTTTCGTTTTCCGACCACCATTTTGTTATAATCCCAAACATTCAAGCCAACACCAAGACCGAAGATCGTTATATATCAAAGGTTGCAGATAGCGGCGATTAGAATTGCTAAACATCTAAATGTGCGACGCGCCCTCCATAAGGTTTTATCCCCTTTTTATTTTTGTTTCTTATCTATACAGATAAACGGTTAACCTTTTCACTTTTATACGGCTTGAGGTAGTAGAAATCCAGTAGGTACAAACGTAATAGTTTATTTATCATCATTGTAACCAGCCTACATCAGTTCTCTTTTTAGACTTCGTATATTCTCTCCAAAAGGAGGGAGAAAAAAGTTAAGTCCCACTGCAGGGAAAAGGTCTTCATCATTGAATTAAAGTTATCACAACAATAACGGCATGTTAACCTACTTAAAAAATTAAAGGTCATTGAATTGATTTTCAACTTTAAGTCCAACAAGTAGAGATCAATATCAATTAAGAAAATTTGACGTTTTGTGGTAGGTTGACGTGCTGTTGTCTGTACAAGGAGGATGTTGCTATAAACACCTCGCTTGGCAGGCGGGTTGCCGATCGAGTTTAGCTTCTTGTAGAACGAAGTTGCGTCCGTCTTCTAATGGAGGTACCTACTTCTTCAATTTCTTTTTAAGACACCGATAGGAAGAGAAATGAGTGATGCTATCTATTTTTAATCAATATACTACTTTAAGACGTAAAAGTAACAGCCTATAATCATGCAACTGCAGGGCAATCAATCAATCAATCAATCAGCCTATTGCAGTCCACTGCTGCGCGTAGGCCTCCCCAAGGGCACGCCACAGTGCACGATCCCCCGCTTTCCTCATCCAGCCACTACCAGCGACCTTCTTCAGGTCATCGGTCCATCTGGCCTACACTACGTTTGCCGAGACATAGTCTCCATTCGAGAACCCGAAGGCCTTCGAATTCCAGTTTCCTTGGCAATGATGGGCACGGGCATAATCACCACGCTTGCCAAATGAGAGTTCGGCATCACATTCCCGCGCAATGTTAGAAAATTCGAAAGGCTTTGTTGCCCGACACAGGGGTCGAATCTAGGACCCCCTAATCTTGGCCCGGTACTTAAACCTATACTTCTAGTGTATAGTCTCCAAGTCTTTTTATCAGAGTTTATTAAAGCCGCCTGCTGACACAATAATTTATTAAAAAAGTCGTATCGAAAATGCTAACTTTTTGCAATAAATAAAATGCAGGTGGGTAAAATGATCGAAAGAGGCAGGTTCAGCCATTATCTGAGTTGCTCGCCGAGACAGAAATGGCGCATCGATCATCGCGCATGATGAATGGTACAATGGACGCCTGATACATGCACAACACAGCCCATATTCCATTAATGTATCACCATAGGATCTTGATTGCCTTTTTTTTTGTAGTAAAGCTAGGATGTTTAGCCTATAGGAAGACTTTTTCCTTTTCTTCAATGCCTTGGTGGCCACGCACTCGCATACGAAATGTATTGGATCTTAACCTTTTGCAACCTAGGATGATACTCGGCTTACTTTACCTAGATGTAGAACAAAGCGCTAGGATTATATTCTAGACATAATAATCCTAGCGGTCTTTAAATACTGCTCATTAATATTATATTCATATGGTAAATAACTAGCTATTGGCGAAAATTTAATTTTCAACTAGCTCGGTGAAGTATATTTAATGAACAATTCGATATTTCCCCGACTTTAAAATACTCCTAGACAACCTCCTAACTACTCAATGAACAGCCATCGGTACAGAAGCCCTACTTTGCACCGCGATGACCGTATATACGGACCTCTTTTACTCACTCTGAGACATGGGGATGAGCAACAGGGACAGATGGAGTTCAAATACTGACATTGTCTTGCGGAGTAAAGCTTTTTTTTTTTTTTGAAGTGAAGAACTAGTGGTTGCATCGCGTAGCTCGGCGCTGCAACACAGACTGGTCTGTGCATACAGACCGATCTACGCGAGCCCCGTTCTAGTGGGCCCGATCGAGGGGGGCAGACTAGGCCTTAAGGGCGCCTCTGTAGGCTCGGACCTCGGCTTGGGCCGTCGTCCGAAGGGCGGACTGGTGAGAAGCGGCCAGGTACATGTCTGTACCTGCCAAAATGATGCAAGGGTCCTCGCACGTTAAGGTCGCGATGCAAATTGTCGTTACGCACATACCACGGGGCGTCCGAGGCAGAGCGTAAGAATTTGTTTTGGAGGATTTGGAGTCGTTCTAGTTCTGAGGGGCTGGCATGAGCGAACACTGGACTAGCGTAAGTCATCACGGGTCGAATACAGGCTTTGTAAATTGTCAACTTATTTCTAAGTGACATTTTACTCTTCCTGCCGATATAGTAGTAGAGCCTTGAAAAGTAAAAGGCTGCAGTCTGACGGACGCGTTTGATGTGAGGTTTAAAGCTCATTCTACGGTCTAAGGTGACACCTAGGTATTTGACTGTCTTCTCCCAAGGGATCGGACGGTCGTATAGGGTGATTGGTGTGAGACATCGTTTAGGATGTTTTGAAGCGAAGAAACCTCGAGTAAAGTACACTGCTGCACTTTTCTCGGGGTTTACCTCTATTCGCCACATCCTAAACCAGTCACCTAGGGATTGGGCTGCACGTTGTAGTGCCTTAATGATGTAACCGCCATGGTAGCCAGAGTGATAGAGGGCTGTGTCGTCCGCAAATAGAGCTAGCTCTACTTGCGGTGACCTGGGAATGTCTTATTAAAATTGAAAAGAGAAGAGGAGATAGCACGGAGCCCTGAGGGACTCCAGCCCTGATGGGGCGGGGAGATGAATAGGACCCCTCTACGCGGTAGCGAAAGGTACGATTTGACAGAAAGTCTCGAAGGATGAGCACGAGACTGTCGGGCACTTTGAGTTGGTACAGCTTGTAGATCAAGCCGTTGTGCCAGACTTTGTCAAATGCTTTCGCTACATCGAAGAAGAGTGCACCGGTTACCATCGGTTTGGGCGGAGTAAAGCCTCTGATGAACATTCATTAAAGGTACAGTACAATTACGCCAAAACAGTAAGGCGGTAAAGGTAAAACGACGTGTTACAGCTTATTGTACCTTCCTTTTTTAAGTTTTGTAATATGAAAGTTTCAGCAAGCTAAACAAAGCTGCGCGATTTAAACAAAAATCTGAAAGTTCAAGTAAATTTTCACAGAAAATGCAGTTACGTCTTGCTTTGTAAGGTTAAATATGAAATGTTTTGAAATACTCGTGTACCTGCATTCGTATTAAGAAAATTGCGGTTGCAACTATAACGGCTGTGATCGACGAAGCGGTTTGATTCGAGTAGACCTCCCTTACAGACTTTATTACTGGTTGGTAACATGAACCTTTATTACTTGTAACAATTAGTTCCTTTCAGCAAATGAAACATTTTTTAATTTAAATAAGCAGCAGTTCTGATAGTAATATTTACATGACGTGAATTTCATGTCTTGTTTACACAAGTAGCTTTTATAAATATTGATAAGTATCATTGGAAAGGCGTTTATAGTAAGCAACAAAAACAGAATTTGTAACATAGGATACCCACAACCGACCTTTTGTAATAGGAAAATTCACGGTAACTTCTTATTTGGCTCCGGATCAAATTAGGTGGCTAATAAAGTAAGACAACGAAAAAGATTTAACCAATTTCGTTATTTTACAAACAAATTGAATTCACATCTTTCTTAGTCGTTTGATAACATAGGTCCGAGTTAATAGTATAATTGGCCTAGTTTACAACTTTGTTTAAGAGCACTGCAATCTAAAACCCAACCTATAGATATTCTATTTTCGGACTATAGCTCATTACAACAAACGCACGGCCTAAGTTATTATTCCCAAAATACACCATGATTTTCCGACATTATTCCTTGTGATGAATTATCAACTGTCTCATCATGAATAGCTTGCTAACACTGAATTATTCCATGTTTAATCAACTCTTCAGTTTTGTTAGGAACATTATGAATGCTTTTAATCAAGGGTTGTTAAATCATCTGTGTTAGTACAAATTAGATTTATAGGCCAGGTTTTTCATTGATGAATATAAAAATCAAGTAGTAAGTAATTTTCGTTTAAAAACGTCAATATCGTAAAGTCAGGGGTCGAACTTGGAGTTAGAAGTTTCTTTTTTTCGGTTTAATTCAGTTGGTTAACTGTTCGTGGATCAATCAATTGTTGGCAAATCGGTACAAATATGTAAAAGTAAAGTTACAGCTTACATTCATACCACAGCAGCACAAGAGCCTCCATACATCATTAAATTCAGATGCATAAAAAAGGAGAGTCTATAATCATCCCTCTGCAGGGCAAACGCCTCCATCACTGTATTTAAGTCACCATAGTAATGATGGGTACAGGTTTAATCACCATGCTTGCCAAATGCAGGTTGGTGATCATAAACCCGAGCAATGTTCGACAATTCGAACTTATGTTGCCCAACCACAACTATGTGAGACTAGCTTTTTGCTCGAGGATCTGTCCGCGTAAACGACACGTAATGTCGCGCGGAAGAAAATCTTGCCCAGCAGTGGGATATAAAAAAGCCTATATCAAACTATGTTTGCACCAAATATGATCAAATTCGGTTTAGTAGTTTCGGCGTGAAAGCGAAACAGACTGACAGAGTTACTTTCGCGTATTTTAATATTATTTATGATAAATCAATTTACTTTGAAAACATATCGCAATTTTGATGGTGCTATACCTGAATGGTGGTATACAGTATACATCATTACACAGTGAAAACAAAAAACCTCTCATCAGACAAGTCAGGAGTACCTACAGGAAACAATGCAAAATTAATCACCGGTTTAATTTCACCTGGTCTAAATTTGGCCGCGTTTTACGTCAGCCTTCGTTTCACCGATCATTTTTCACCGAGTTATAATTGCCGTGATTGCGAAGATATCATCTAACAGCAAATTGCGCCTTTCACGAGTTTCCATGGAATTTCACGGAAATACCGATTGTGTAACGATTTCAGACTTTGAATATCATCTTGTGTGACTGACAGATTAATGAATTACTGGTGCTGCTATTCTGATTTTGAACAACAAAAAATAGGTTCTTAAAACGGCGTGCAATACTAATAATGCATTAAGAAATACTTTACCAATAAACTTACTTAATATATAAGTCGAGATTTTATATAAAAAAATAAAAAATAAAATAAAATATTTTTATTTCAGGTAACAGGAACCCATAAAATTACAAATTTAAGCTGTTTTAAAAATGAAAAAATAAAAAATTAATAAATTAAAAATAAACTAAATTAAGTAACATAAAATAAATTAAATAATTAAAATGAGACACATTACATAAACATTAAATAATAGTGACCCGCCGCCGCAGGGGTACCGATTTCTACCTCATGCCGTGGCATGAAGCCGTATCCAGCGCCCAAGTAGCGGCGAGTCCCATCTATCTGCCATAACGTTGAAGATACTATTGGGGCTGCCCCGCAGCCGCTTCAGCAGCGACGCAACACGCTTCCTAACAATGGCATGGAAACCATCTGTGTGCATTTCCGCAAACATTCCTGACGCGCTGCAAAAGCGCTGCAGCCCCATCAACATCCTAAACCCATTATTGTACTGGACCCGCAAAGCGCTGTACACCCGCTGCGTATAGTTAACCCATAGGTTGCCCGTGTAAAAAGACTGGCAGTAAGCTTTGAAGATTGTAATCTTAACCTGCCTACTGCAACGAGCAAACCTACGGGCCACCATGTTACATCGGGTGGACAGCGCCTTGCGTTCCCGCTCAATATCTACGTCATCACGCAGATCCTCAGTGACCCAGTGACTCAGATACTTAAACTGTGAGACACGTTTTAGTGGTGAGTTGTTAAGAGTAAAGGTAGTGGCACTTGGACAGGATTTGGCTCCTGCCTTGAACACCAAGAATTCGCTCTTTTTCACATTGTATCTGAGTCCATGGGACACCGCATAGGCTTCACAAATATTAAGCAATTTACGCATGGCTCCAATCGAGGGGCTGAGCAGCACCATGTCGTCTGCGTAACTTATGTTATTAACACATACACCGTCAATATAGCATCCAACATTGGTGCCGCTCAACTCCTCGATCAGACCATTGATATATAAATTGAAAAGCCTGGGAGATGTAAGCCCACCTTGTCTCACTCCACATTCAAGCCTATATACATCAGAGTATGAGCTTGCCCATCTTACACAATTGGTCTGACGCTCATACCAGGACCGTAGCACCGCAACCAACTCTTGCGGCACATCAGTCTCACGTTGAAGTTTTTGCCATAATAAACCATACGACACCAGATCGAAGGCCTTGGACAAGTCAAGAAAACAGGCAAATACTGGTGTGTTCCTATCAGTGTAGTACTTGACAGTTTGCTTGAGACACAAGATAGCGCTTTCAGTGGACAAACCTGGTTGAAAACCAAACTGTGCGTCATTTAATTTTACGTGCCTTCTTAGGTGTTGATCAAGCAAACTGTCCAGTACCTTAGCCACCACAGTAGCCAGCGAGATTGGTCTGTAATTTGACAAGTCCGAAGGATCCCCGGATTTGTTCTTAATTACTGGCACAACTATAGTTCGCATAAAGTCATCTGGCAGGTAAGAGTGGCTAAGACAGAGATTATACAGCAAAGATAAGACCCTTGGTAGATGGACTCCTGCGCACTGCAGATGCTCTATGCTGAGGTGGTCGTGACCAGGGGATTTACCCCTTACCATTCCCTTGATTACACGGTCCACACCCTTCGCCGAAAATCTTACTTTAAGTTTGTCAGCACCACACTCACCACCGAACAACGCAGCTGTTGGCCCAAGGGGGGAGTCCACTCTGAAGTAAGTCTAAAAGGCCTTGGCTATCTCCCTAGGCTCGTGAATGCCAGCGACGCTCATCGGCAGACTAGATTTTGGGTTTAGTTTATTTGTAGCCTTCCAAAAGCGCTTAAAGTCCTTACTAGCACGGTGCTGTTCAATAATATCTATTTTGATTTGTTGCTGATGGTTTTGGCACCATTTTAGTTTAGACTTAAAGACCCTCCTAGACTCCACCATATTCATGTAAATTGGACCAGCACTCGGCTTACCGTAGTGCTGCCACATCTGTAGACAGTCTCGAGCGCGCCGGTGAGCGTCCCTAACATGTTTATTCCACCCGATAATATGTTTGTTCTTATTATTATTATGTTTACTTTTACTACAAGTCCTAGCTCCTTCTGTGAGGATAGAAATTATATTTTTGTACAATTTATCTATAGTCTGTCTATGTCTACTGTCTGAACACATTTCATCTGCACAGCCAGTGAGTTCCAAAGGAAAATTTATATTTCTAAGTTTAGCATGACAATATTCCCTAAATTTATCTATTTGAGAGGAATCCCTGTCGCCCCATATTATATCATTAATACTGTAGCTACTATGCACTATTTTAGGTGTTATTACACCAATGTTACATTTAAGTACTACAGGGTAGTGATCTGACCAAAAAGTGTCATAAACGACAGACACATAAGTCACTGAGTTTCGCGCTGCACTTGTCACAATACAATGGTCAAGCCAGCGCCGACAGCCATGCGCATCACTCACGAAAGTATATGTGTTTGCCGGCAATAAGTCCAAGTCTACGCAAGACCAACATTGTTCAGTACAGTGGTTAATAAGGTCACAACCAAACCGCTCACCTGGATGTGCATTGAAGTCACCAAGTATGTACACGGACTCGACTCCGCTACTCTCAACAATGGCACTAACCTCACCGAGACACTCCGTAAACTCCGGTAAATTTTCACTAGAATCGGTTGGCATATACACTGATAACACGAGGAACGACCTCTCTTTGAGCACTATTTTTATTGCCGCGAGCCGTACACTACTACACGTTATCACTGACACCGTCGTCAACAGGCTTTTCCTCCACAAAAGAGCCACGCCGCCGTGAGGTCTGCCACGGAGCACCCCGGCTGAGGTGTCCACCGCCGACACACCAGTGTATGCGAAGTTGTCGTCTATTGTTCCCAGGAAGGAGATATCGTGAGGCAGAAGCCATGTCTCCTGCAGCGCCACAACATCCGCAGTATGGCATAGTCTCCTTACACAATCTAACGATCTGATAACATTTTTGCAGTTGAAACTAACAAATGTTACTGTACTTGTTTGTGTTCTAC